>CM062819.1:863912864-864646827 GCA_031772625.1 Pinus tabuliformis | reverse complement strand
AAGCTACGCATTGCACAGTTGGCCAAAAAGCGAAGGAAGGAAACAGCAGCAGCAAAATTGCGGGCAGTGAAAGACGCGGCATAGAAAGTAACCAAGAAGGAAAAGCCAGCAGTAGCAGCAGCAGTACAAGAAGCAGCCGCGAAGGCAGGTGAGGGCCAAACAATGCTTTCACAAGGGCAAGAATTAGAGGAAGCAGAAATAGAAGAAGGAGGCGCGGACCCACAAACCTCATCCATACAGCTGAAGCGCCAACACCTAGCAGAGCGGGTAGGGTCGCGGAAGAAGGCCAAGGCCTCGAAATTGTCCATTGACCTGATCACCCTAACTGAGGGTGATATGCATGACATCGGTAAGATGGTGCATGATGTCACAAATGAGGCTCTCCAAGATTTCATGCAAGAGAACCAGACTGTGTTCGGGGCCCTCAGAGCACAGTTGCAGGAATTACAGGCACGCCCCCCTCAGGTTGGTACCCTTTCGACCAACCTCATAGTCAGATCCACGAGAGTAGAGCAAATGTTGTGTGCGCAGATGATGAACACAATAGTGCTACCGGAAGGGGCACTAGTGACATCAAATGAGGTCGACAGGCCTTCAGTTAGCAGGCTGAAAGGTCTCGGTGTTAATCTAGCTACCCTTCCGCATGAGACATTATATGTGTTGCAAGATGGAATAACTGCAGAGTTGCCAGCTAAGGAGAGCCACTCAATCCAATTCCTCAGTGAGCAGAAGATAAATATGGAACAAATAAGCTTGCAGCAAGACGAATTATTGTCGCAAAATCAACAGTTCGTGCAGGTGATAGATGACGCTTGCCGAAGCGTCCTGAAGCTAGTCATCCCAGTAGATATACCAGCGGAGGCACAGATCCATAGGTTAGCAGCAAGAGTCAGCGAGGCCAGGGAGGAAATGACAAAGGTTCAGCTGGAGCTGAATATTCAAATTGTCGAGTTGCGGTTAAAGGCACAACCATCCACTCCCCCAGAAGTCAGAGAACAGTGCGCTAGCGCTGTCATAGTGGGATTGGAGGAAATCGGAGGTGTAGTGTGAGACTGCACCAGCATGTTGGAAGAATCACTTGAGGTCCTCACAACTATGCAGGAGGACCCCAACATCCAGTGCTTAGAGACAAAGGCGCGGGAACTCCAACAGTAGTATGATAGTGTTCGAGGAACTGCGCAGATGGTGGTCCTTCCCTAGAGCCTTGCACGGATGCAGCAGGCTAAAGAACTGAAGGAGCAGGTCGACATGGCACGACATAAGGAAGTAGTCCTAAAAGTGTGCGTCCGGCCTTGGATTGACGAGGCCTTCACCATCACGGTAGACATTGAAGGTAAGCTCGCGCACATACAGGGGATGCACACATTGATGTAGAGAATCATTCCAGACACAGAGGTCTTAGAACAGCGTATGCAGTAGATCCAACAAGCAGCAACTGAGTGTGCTACTAACCTCTGCGCAGTTCGAGAACAGTTGGAGGGACTCAACACAAAGATCGTCACGCCAACAAAGTGACTCGAGGGAAAGTCACGATGTTTGTGTTGGGGACCTGTTGGGCATGGAATCCCCCCAAGGCATGTTTTGGGGCTCAAAGCCCAAGTTTTCACCGAATCTTGTTGTAAAGCTCCGTGAATTGCAGGCACAGGGTGTGAAAGTATGATAGAGCGAGGCTCTAAGTAGATAGGGGATGGGAAGGAAGGAACAAGTCTAAGTGACTGAGTCGAAGTGTAAAGTGTGTCTTTGCGTCGTAGAGGAGCAGAAGGCTCTGCAGCTGAGTGCGCAAAGGCCTAGTAGTCCGTAGCTGAGTGCGCGGACCCCTGTAGTTGAGTGCACAGGGCGGAGTCGAGCCTGTAACCGAGGAAGGAATTAATAAAGAGAAGATTTATATAATTCTGTGTATCTATTCTTGGGTTAATGCATGTTTGATATAATTTGCAAATATACTGTTTATTTACTGCGTGCACCTGTATGAATGGTTTATGTTGTTAAGTATAACTTAAAGCACGCAAGTAGGCTGAAATAATCAACTAACATTGGAATACCAGTAAGGTCTTGGGTAATAACGCAGAGCATGCCGTTCAGCCCTTGGCTAGGGCTGCGTGAAGGCAGTATATCAAACTGTGAGGTACGAGGAAGTACGCAAAGCAACCTGCGTGCAAGGTCAAACCGCGGACCACTTGAACTCATTAGACATCTCCAGGGTGCGGAAACTTGGTTCTAGCACCCTCCCATACTACTTTGGGTGAGACATCAATCTGCGCTCCCCGGACTATTGCTGAAAGGGCCAGTAGTACCGGGATTTATTTGGCTAACTCAACTCTAAACCTAGGTCAGGCCCCAATAAGCCAACAAAAGACTTCAAGGGCAAGCTAAGGACAAGATGGCTCGGACCTTATGTTGTGGGAAGATTCCATGATAATGGTTCAGTCTAAATCAGAACTATAGATGAAGAAGCCATTCTATTGCTTGTTAATGGGCACCGATTGAAAATGTACAAGAGACCTTTATCAAAACAAGAGTTTATTGACAATATCAATAAAACAGTGATGATGGTGGAGAAAGTTCCAGCTCCTCCCTCATCAAGTCAATGAAAAAAAATAAATAATAAATAAATAAATAAAATAAAATAAAAAAAATAAATAAATAATTAAAAATTAAAAAATAAAAAATTAGAAAAATAAAATAAAAAAAATAAGGACTCAGGTGAAAACCTCCATGAGACGTATGAGTCCCATATTTGGGTTGAAAACCTCATGAGGTGGCCCAATGATGAAAAAAAAAAAGAAAAAAAGAATAAGAATATCCCTGGGTGAAAACCTCCCTTCAGGAGCCTAGGGCAAATAGCTAGGATGAAAACCTCTCTGAGGCAGCCTAGTTGTTTTTTCAAAAAAAAAAAAAAGATAGAAAAGGATATAATTGTTATTTGCAGGTGGGCAAGAAAGACAGTCAAGGAGTAAAAAGAGGATCCAAAGGGAACCCTGCCTCACACATATTCATCTCCCCCACTCCTCACCATGCATCCCTCCATCATATCTATCATTTTTCCACTCCATTTCTTCGATTTATGTGAAGACTTTGTTTTCTACAGGATCCCTTGAAAACCTACAAGATGATCCTGTAGGAATTACAATGGCCCGAAAAACCTACAGGAAGCAATCCGAAGGCACATGGTAGGTTTGTTGGGTCCCTAAAATTCATCCTAGGCATGATATAACACCTTACCTCATCCACCATCATCATCCCTGCACTCTCCATTCAAAACAAAAAAGATCAGTTTCAACAGTTTCTGCCAGTCATAGAAAAAAGAAAAAGAAAAGAAGAAAAACATAGAGGATTAAGAGCATTACCTCTGTTTCCTTTGCGCTATACACACTCCTACTCCCTTTTTCCATTCATTGCACCATCCTCACAACCCTAGCCAGCAACATGATTAAAGGATTGTGAGGGAGAAGCAGCTACAGGACATCGTGTAGGAAATCCTGTAGTAGCCTATCCAACAGAATGCCAATCCAGGAGCTCAATAGTAGCAGCAGCATTAGATCTTCAGTCATAGATACCTACAAAAGCCAAGAAACCATTAGCAGACAGTAAGAGGAGGAAGAAGAATGGCATGTAGCAAATAAACAATGCAACACCTCTGATCTTCGACAACTACAGCATGGCATCGAAACCATAGGTAAGTATCCTTCTCGCTCACTCATATGCATCATTTAATCCAAAGTTGTAAGGGTTACAAGATAGTTGGTTTATAAGTGAAAAGGTGGCCAGTTAACTTGGCCACCTTCGTTCAGTCAACACATTCAAAATCGGGTGTCCTCTCACACGTGGCTACAGTCAACTCAAAGACAGAGGAGTAGGACAAGAAGTGGTTAGACTACGAATCTACGAGGTGGGATCTAATTACAAGGAGTGGGAAATGATGAGGTGGTAGTGGGAACCAATGGTCCAAAAATGGCAATGTACCTCTGCTGCCAGCACACCACCTCACCCTGAAACACCGTAAAGGGAAATAAAACATCATTCGCATGCATTAGTGCATTCCACCTCCTCAAAAATCCCTCACTCAAGTTTCTCTCATAACTATGGCCACCCACCGGAAGCAAGGATCCATCGTTCTGCACTAGAATTCTTACAGGAGCATGCACAAGAATTCTTACAAGACACAGTCTATAGGATACACATAGGCAGTGTATAAGATAGGCAGAGAAGAGTTCAAGAAGGGATATCATGATAATTGTCCACTGCCACCATTCTAAAGAGGTAGGCTTTAAAATTCCATCCCCATTTACAAACAAATGAACTAGAAATACTCTAGAATCTAGTGAATTTATCAACTGTGAGAGGTGAATTCCATACACAGTCAACCATGTTTTGCTCCTACATTAAAAAAATTGGTGTCAACCCTCTCATTTTTTCCTCAAGCTTCACAAGCAAGATGATAGGAGGGTTTAATAGGAGAGAACCCACAAACACTGTGAGGATACAACAACACCCCCAGGTGCTTGAAATATTTACAAGACACAACTAGATGGGGTTCTTCAAAAAATTCACAAGGTATGATGATGAGGAGGCTCAAGAATTTGCTCATTCCCTCACTCCACACAGCAGAATCCATGCCATTGTTTTAGTTAGAGGCCTCACTATAGATCTCACCCAAGAGCTCATCAATAGGGTCACCAAACTTCCCCTAGGAATTCCATGGAGAAAAGAAGACAAAGGAGATAGTCAGGTGGTAAAAAGGAAATTCTTTTTAGAAGGTGAAGAACCAACTAAGGACAAAAATGGAGTAAGGAGGGACAGTCTGCCATACCCATGGAGTGAGGTAGGCTACCAACTCATCAAGTATATCTCATGTGAGGGTATATATAGTGTTGTTTATGGCTATCATTTCAAGATCCTTGAAGAATTAAGATTTGGGGTAGAAACACCAATTCACCAAAGACTCAGCATACCCTATTTCTTGATGCAATCACTCATAAACTCCAGCAACAAAGTGAAGGAAGGGAATTCCCAACAATTGGCTCACCAAGGGTTGATTAGGATCCTCATTGAGGATGCCCTCCAAAACCTCAGAATCCCTATAATGTGGTCAGTCTTCAGACACTTGCCAGCAAAGGATGACATCAAAACCCTCACTTATGATGTTAGTCCTTCCGTGAGTGAGGAGGAGGCAAAATAGGAAGAGGAAGATACAGAGCTAGATAAGGATGAGATGGATGAAGAAGAAACTGACACAGAGGAACATGATGAAGCAAAAGAAGAAGAGGGAGAATAGAAGGAGGAGGATGGTGAAACAGAGGAGGAAACTAAGGAAGAAACTGATGGAGATGAGGAAGAACCACAAGAGGAAGAAGAAAGGAAAAACGAAGAGGAAGAAGGAATTGAAACAGAAGGGAAAGAACACAAGGAGGAGTCACCTAGGGTGTCCCTAGAGGCCATTGAGAGAGAGGCAGAAGTTGCCCTCACTTCTCTCAGCACCCGAGTCAAGTAAAAAGAAAAAATAAGGAGGCAAACCCCCCTATATTTCAGAACAAGAATCAAACAAGGGAAGCCACAAATATCAACAAAATTTCCTATTGAGATTAAATATTCCCCTACTCAAATAGACAAAATGCCTTCCCCTAAGTCACCAATCACATATGTAAGGAGGCCTAATACTAAATCAACTTCGTCAAATGGTAAGGAAACCCTACAGGATCCACAACAAAACCTACAGGAAGCAAAAACAGTCCTACGTGATACTCTGTTGAAACTACAGGAAGCACAGAAATTGGAAAGCAAGGTAGGGGAGCAGCAAGAAACAAAAGAAGAAGACCCAGAGACAAAGGAACCAACCCCCCAACCTAACATGGACTCCTATTACCGGTTTATTGAAGGAGGAAGGGTAATACCTCGAAAATTTTCCATCCCATTGTTTTTTGAACTTGAGAAGGAGAGGGCCAGAACCCACCGCTGGATGCAAATCACTAAGTCAAAAGGAGTGGAAGACATTGGGCACATGGAAGAGAAACTCAAAGAAATGGGAAAATAGCTAAGTGGTTTAAGGGACAGAGAAGCAATCATGAGAAGTCAACTTAAGAGAGAAAATTCATGGTTGAGGGGAAAGTTGAAGGAAAGAGAGAACCAACTAGCATGTATGGCTAGCCTCTCCTTGGAGACCATCTAGTGTAGGATGTCAGCTACCTCCTATGCTCTTTTCCTCAAAGAATAATGGTTGCAGTTTCATATTAAGACACTAGCACAGAGGGAAACCATGCCATTTCAGGACTACAGGTAGTTTATTGATCTTTGTGATCACAGTACACTAGAGGATAGGGCCAAAATGGATGAGCTTTATTTGCACAACATGGCCCTCACATGCATGAATGTTTGGGGCCCTAATTCCAAGCTAGGAGATCTACAATTAATGGCTTTGGCATCATGGATGAACCATGAGGATTCAAGAGCTACAGAGATGAAAAGAATATTGACCAGAGAGAAAAATGAACCTCTTTTCATCAGGGCTAAACAATCAAATCCCATGGCCCTAATCAACACCCATAATGTGATTGCAAATGATCCTCAACTGACACCTAGATATCTTGCTGCCCAAGAGCAAGAAATTTCACATTTTGAGGATATGTTTAGGCTACTAAGAGATGATAGTATACATGCATGCCTAAGGAGATGGAACACACTGCCACATAGCTTGAAGATAAGAGAATATCACTCACCTCAAAGGTTGAGAGAGGCACTCAACAAGACACCTATGTATAAGCAATCAATGCAAAGGTTGCAGGTCAATTGGATAGGCCTAAAACTCAGTCCACCACTACTCCTAGGGATGATAGAAGGGATAAAAGAAGAAGAAGAAAAGAGGTAGTGGGAAGAAGTAGAAAAGAAAGAAGGCTTCTATGAACAAGAAGAAGAGACCACAGCAGAAGCATGGTATGTCAGAGAGGTTACCACATCCATGAAGGACATGGATATTGACTAAGTTGCTCAGTGGCTGAGCAACACTTTCAGTAGGGGGGTGATGATGAGCCTCATCATTGGGTAATTATATGGGCCTTAATTCACCTCCTAGCTTAGTCAAACCAACTATTCTCATAACTTATTGCATACTTTTGATTATATTTTGTTTATGAGATGAGTTAGAGCTGGATATTTTTCTTTGTGGTCTAATGTGCATTTAATGCAGGATTAAAGGATAAAATCAAGGAATTTTGGAAAAGACCTTGGTCAAAAGTTGAATGGGACAAGGGAGAGGAATTATAGGAGGGAAATCCTCCTCAATTACTACCCCTCCATCCGAATATTCCTCCATCAGCTCGGAGTGAAAATAGCCAAATCATGAGGACTAGAAGGCAACCGAGCAAGTGAAATACAAAGCACCAGCTTATATTGAGTTTGGGAGCTGAGCCTCCCTAATTTTAAGGAAGTCGTTGGAGACTTTAGATGTATAAGTAGAGAGGCCTAGGACCTCAGTAGGATTCAAAATTTTTGATGGTAAAACTCTACTCTATTTTCGAGCTGCAAGACTTGTGATAGTTTTTGATGTAATCGATTTTTTTTTATAATACGAATGAGTTTTGTTTTGAGCCAGCACTGAGTTAACTCGGAGGGCTGAAGTTCTTGGGTTAGGGCCCAACCCTAGTAGTCAAGGCTCCTCTTTATTTTACATGTATACTATCATAGATTCATAGTTTAGTTGTTCATTTGCTTAGTAGTTGCATTTCCATTACAATAGTGTAGATTAGAGTGGTTGTATGTTAGTTTTCTTCCATTTGTGCCTTCTTTCAATTAGCAGGTTAGCAAGGAGAAAAAGGATCACCGTAAGGTTGTCCGCAGGTGTCTCGGCCTCACTTCCTCCCTCTGGGACCATGACTTGAGGAAGAAACCCTTTAGCAGCCCCAAAAACATAGATTTCTAGTTCTTACATGAGCTTTGGAGTTTTTTGTCTTGATTCAGCATTTGGTTCATTTCATTGTCATCTTTTTCCATTACTCCATTTCTGCAATAAGATCTCACTCATGCTTTCATTCCCTTCAATGCTTTATTCATGCATAATATAGGCAATTGATTCATGCTTTTCTAGTTTATGAAAATGTATCTTGTTGCATAGTTCCTGGAAAACACACATGTTTTAAGCACAACAGGTACTTCAGGAGGAGACCCAAACTTCATCACCAGCAGAAACCTTCCACTTCATCCACCTTAGCCATCTCTTGTTCCACCATCACCCTCACTATTTTTTTTGTCATTTTTCATTAAAATTCCCCTAGATACATTGAGCAAACCTAGCCATCTTTGATCTTGGATATTGACTCTTGAGTGTTCCTAGACCTTCTAACACCCCATCCCACTCATCATACACCTTTTCCAAGCTTCCCAAGACCTCCAACACCTCACAATTATCTCTCGGTCGTATCTTGTAGGTTTCCTGTAATTCCTACAGGATCATTCTGTAGGTTTCTAGTACATCTTGTAGGTTTTCCTGAAACAGCCTGTTTTGAGGCCAAACTGATGGGAAACCTCTAAGAAGTCACAAAAATCCTCCTAGGACCCTTCCACACCATCCAACCACTCCATAAGCCTTTTAGCCATCCTCAATCACCTTCCATCCACCTGTCACATCCACAAGAACAATTAATTTGCATACTTGATTTTGCCTAAAAAACCAAAAAAAGTGAAAACATATTTAGTTTAGTTTTCTTGCTTACACATTAGTATGGTTTGATGCTCTTTACTTCTATAGCTTAGATAGCAGCATTAGGTTAGTGATGGCTTACCAATTCTGCTTAGCATAGTTGTTTAAATGGTTAATTAGGATATGGTGTGATTTAGCATTACATGTTGTTTTCTTCATTACTGCAGTAGTGTAGCTCTCTTAGAATAGATTTTCTCTTCTTCCATCAAAGAATCAAGCTTCTTCTGACTCTATAGAAGTCTGGCTTGGAACCCCCGGGGTCTCTCGCCAGATGAATAGTGACAACAGGCAAGACCTTCACTTTTACTTATGCATATAGCACTGTCACCTCCAAGTTTGTACGAACCCCAGGTTGATAAGTAAAGCTGGTAGCCCAAGAGTTGCAGTGTCCTTGCTGCAATACTAGCATTTATCACAAACCACAGGGATACTTGTTAAGACTTTGAAAAGCGCGGGGGAACCTGAAATTTAGATATATAGTCTAAAAATTTTGGGTGTTGTTGTAGAGGCTACAATAATTGGAAAACCATTGGTATAATCCAACATCTCTACCTACATCCCTACAATAGATTGAGTCTTAGTAATAATGCAAGGAGGTGTTGAACTAGATATTATGGGTACCACTTGGGTTACTTGAACTCTTACAAATATGACATTCATTTGTCTCCCTAGATAGGTCCTATTAGTCTTTAATTACGAAATCAGGAGTTCACACATGTCATTCTTTGAGAATAATGTAGGGAACATGACAAAGGATTTTTTGTATTCATAAATTTAAAGTTAGTTTTCGGTGTCACTCGGCTACGAACATGCTTTTTTAGTACCCTAATGTAGTTACTCAAGAAATCACAAGAAGTACATTCACTTCCATGAACCTTTTTCAATACCCCGACAAATTTGCTTACGCCACCTCTCCACGTAGGAAGCCTTTCTCAATCCTTTACCCTCTATTTAATTAATCTTATTTTTCATGCACATTGGCATGATTTATTGGGTGTTTATTTTTCCAAGGAAAATGATGGATCTTGACTTATTTTACAGGAAAGAGAGGTTATTCCTTGTTTTTAGGAACTAAAGGATTTTTCTGAGTTAGGTTTTCCCTCATGCGACATTTCTACATCATTGTGAGAATAATTTCAACAAAATAAGATTAAATGAGAGAAAATTATTCTCACAATCATGTTATGGATCACAGAAGTCTAAACTCTTTAGTAATTTATACATCATATCTCCAACTAACAAGTGGACAATGAAAACATACCATTGAAATATTTAGGACCTTGCCAGACGTAGGGTCCAAGTTACATGTGTAGATCATATTAATTGATTAGGGTTACCCACAAGCACCTATTGATATTTTCCTCATTAATGGCTCGGACTCATTGGAAGTATGTTCGGGACATAGTTTTAATTACTGGATCTATGAGAGGTTTCCTCTTGGAGCAACCATCATAGCCACACACAACCATTTGAATAGGGTTTAAACATGTGTAAAGAAGCATAAGAGAATCTCATCATGACATGAAAGGTTTTTAAGTAACATGTAGGGAACATAGATTAAATGAAAGTGTGAAAACTAATGTAGTGCCATGAAGAATAGAGAACAAAGGAAATGTTAGGTAAACAAGAAGTGAATGCAATGCAATGAGAAGATAGTGCTAAGAACAAAATGAATGCATGATGCAATGTAGTGAACAAAACTACATGCAATATAGGAAAAACAAGGTGGTGCAATGTAATGCAATGCAAGAAAAAACAACTAACTACAACTAAAAGGGCCATGCAATGCTTATGCAAACAATTCCTACATGTGATACATTCAAGATTAATGAGAGAAAATGAATGTAAGATAAATTCATAATGCTATGAAATGAACAAAACTTCCTGCAATAACGGAAATACAACAAAAACATATATGCATGATTATTCTAACAAGAAAACCCTAACTAGTCTAAACCTAAAACCTAATTTGATCATAAGGAGATCAGGTCATGTGAAGTCAAACTTACAATGTAGCCACCATAGTTGTTCCTAACCTGCAAAAATAAAGATGTCAATGATTACAACCAGTATGAAAATTTGTGCAAAAACAAATATGCTTATCTTTAAACCATGCATAAGAGCAAGAAGGTCATGTATGCTAGCAGGAAAGCATGCCAGAAAAGATTGTTCTAACCAGACCACAACTCTATCTTTATAAATAGAATTGTAAAATTGAAAACCTTGAGCATGTCTCCACGATATGCATTCATTTATTCTTAACCATAAATCAAGGACAAGAGAGATGAGACACTACCTATTTACATAGGAATTTTGCATATATTGTTTATGCATATATATTTTCAATTCCTTTTTTATTTATTAGACTATGGAGGCAACTATAGTTATGTATACTTGTATATACAAGTTATTCAAACCTTGAAATTTTGATGGAATCCTACCCGGGAACCCGTCATGTTTTTTCAAGTTATTACTTTTTAGGGTTCTCGGACTGTTCTAGGTTAACAGACCCTTGTCTGTTCCGGCTTCGAACTAACCTTGCCCATTATTACTTACAAATACTATTTAATACTGATATTTTATAATATGTAGTATGAAACTCTAAGATCTTTAGTCACACATAAATGAAATCCATTAGGCAATGATATAGAATACATATTCCTTTATTTCATAAAATCGTAACATAGTGGTAGAGTCTTTCCTTCCATGGGCTTCCTAGTTAGAACCTCACTATCATATGTTGTTCATGGTACAAAAATTGTGTAGGTTCGAGAGTCCTCTTTAGTCCTGCCATGACTTTGCGTTGAAGCCACATTCTTCTTCTTCTTTTTCTTTATTCTAACTTTATACCCTAGAGGCTCCCATGTGATAAGTTTTACTATTTCATTGCATATTGACCACTTGCAACCCTTTTGGCCTTAATCCAACTTCATTGGACTCATGTATAAGCCACTTTTGACCATTTTCTCCAAGTTCAAACCATGCATTCATTAGCCTTTGTGACTTAACACCCTTTTTTCATGGAGGGAACATTCCCCGAGTGTTGATGACCAATATCGCCACCTTACATTAAGCATAGGAATGTTCCATACCCAAGAACTAGTACAATTTCCCTTGACACTCATTCTCTCCACTGTACTTTAGGCATTCTTTTATTATTTTTTAGGTTTTTTAATATGAAAAAAGACAAAAAAAAATATTCCCAAAAAAGAGTAGGGAAGGGACATTTTCTTCATCATTTGATGGAAACATGTGTCATTCATGCCGCCCTTGAACAAAGCCACTTAAAAAATGAGTCTTTCCTCCATCAAGATGGGACTTAGTTTGACTATACGGAAGCCAAAACCTTGTTCTTGAGTTAGTCCTCTACTCACGGTTAACCCTTCAAATCATATGGAGAGTTTGTTAGATGCCTTCTGCATCGCAAACTTATACAAAGTTATTTTATACTACCATAAAGTCACATCAAAGTCGTGCTTTTTTTAAAGGGAAGTCAACCTATTGTCGATCATTTTGTGGTGTCTCTTGACTCATTTTTGTCGGCCATACCTAGTCTGTCAAGTTATTCTTAGTATCACATTAGTTACTTGGTCCTTTACTTGTATCAATTAAGAATGTCCCCATTGACTTCTTTCTAGCTGGTTGGCTCTTATCGACTTTGAAAAATTTCTCTGAGAGTAGACCTAGATTCTCACCCTGACCCTATTTACATCATTGATAGGTAACCTTATTCTCAACATCGATTAGTATCATGGGTCTTTGACTGAGTGGTTTCCCTCATGTTCGACATCATCTTACATTATCACACATTTGGATTCATGAAGTACCTTGGTTTCCATTTGGCCCTATTGGTGGATTCCTCACCTCTACGTCAGCTTTCATTATTGGTTGGTTCAGAGGATTTCTTTCATGTGTTACCTACACTTTGTGCATGCCAGAAATTTACTTCGGAATGGTCACTTCATCTTTATTTTCCTGAGTTCTTCCAAATTATTAGCATGTGGGTTACGCTCGTGTTGGTTGATGTGGGATGCCTTTATTCCTTCCTTCCAGCATATCGTTTCCCATAGACTCCAACCCATTGTTCTGGGAAAAATATCTAGAGTCCTTTTTTAGTACCTTAGGGTTTGCATTCATCAGTGGTAGAATCCTTCATTATCAACGTTGAGAATACCTCAATGTCTCCTGATTGGTATATTCTTTCAAGTGTTCAACTTCAACACATCTATTCACACTTGCTAGATTGTACTAGGTACCTTGACACTCACATTCATTATTGGTGAGTTTTCTCACGTTTTTTAACGAAATGCATCAATGATCAGTGATCAAACAATTTCTCACATGGTTGACTTCAACTCATTTATTCTCATGGTGTAGAAATGTATCATTTGTTGTTGGTGAATACCTTGGATTGTGTTAGCATCTTGGTTCACTTGACAGCTCCTTCAGTTTTCTACCAATGACATCTCTCATTTCTATATGTTGCTGACTTTCTCAACAACATCTTATATGTTGGCACCCAAGCTTATGCAATACCACTACTCCACTTATATGACTTGGTACTTTTAGGAGTATCAGTTATGCAACATCATTGTTTAGAAAACCTTCTATGTGATATTGAGACATAGATCCATTGTGTTTTTTCGTGGCTATGATCTGATGATCCACTATGTATTCTTCAGCTCATTTTGTACACTTATGTATACATTTTGGATCTACGTTATACTTCATCAACAAACATGCTTTACTACTTCTGAGAATGGGTATGCCCACCTCATACATTAGTTTTCTTTCTAAATCCTTCCATAGGTATTTGATGGGATGGAATCTGGTGATATCCTCCTACGTTTTTGAATGAATCCTCTCTCTATACTTAATATATTTTGGCCATCATGTTCCCCTATGACCTCATCTATTAAGGGGAATCTGTTATAACATCATTCAACACTCTTGTAGACCTGTTGCTCTTTTGTGGCCCTAGGAAGTCACTTTACCCATGTAGACATGACTTTATATTAAAAATATACATTTCAAATTCCATACACGACTCTTCCCACACAACAACACATACATACGCGGTTCCCATAACACTCTACCCATGTATACATTTTTAAATATGAAAAAATAAAATAAGATGTTATTTTTCAGGTGGGATTTATGCATTTTACCGAGAACCTACCTACAGGAGCTCGTGGCCTAACTGAAATAACCAATTTGAGGTGGTATATATACACCCCTTGGGTAGGCCTAATTCATATGATAAGAGAGATATCAACATTATAATCGATTTCCCCCTTATCAAGTTTGCTTTTCTTGTGCCTCCTGCACTCTCAGTCTCTAGGAAACCTTGGTTTCCTTTGCAAAGATGCACAATATTCTTATCTAGCATATTCTTACATCTATTAGAGAGGTTATCTTCTTGTCTTGGGCTATATGGATCCATAGGAAGGCTTTGCCATTGCCTTTGACCTGGATTATGTTTTATCTATCCTGTACTTACTACTCTTCATCAATAAAGAAGCTCATGTCTTGTTTCTGATATATGTTTTCATCTTATGAATGATAGTCTGAATTGGTATATATGATGATCAAACATTTTTTTATGCATGCACTTTGAATTATATATTTTGTATATGGTTTTGTGATTTATTTGTAGGTTTGCACATCTTGGAAGAAGCAGAGGGTTGGACCCTATGGGAACATCTTCAAAAGTAGGACCCTCGGGTACGTCTCTAAGTCCAACTTTAATAATTCAAACATTTGGCATGCTTGATTCAGTGTTCTTTATTTTTTCTTTCATTATGCTTTGTTGAGGATTTCAACCCTTTCCTTAGGGAACTTTTCCCACCAACAATAATTGAAATATAGCTCGTGTACTTCTTCATAAACACCAAGTAAAGTGTTCAATCTAAATCTCAGTTCATTACATAACTTGTCGGCATTACAAAGCCATTGAACAAATGATGTACTGATAGCATCATCTATAGTTCTAGATTTTGAATCCCACCATTGAAACTTATTAATACCTTTCAAGCTCAGAGTTTGAAACCCATGCATCACCTTTATTTTAAGCTCCAACTTCAGAGGTGTAGAAATATGGTGATAGAATTGCAATGACTCAAGAAATTTAATCTACATCAAGAGACACAATTCTACTCTACTTCTCTATAGAAATTAATTCACAATTTAGCACAATATTTGCAAACATGCATCATCAAATACACAGGTACACAAATGCTTTTAGGGGAAGCAATTGCTAAAAATCCCTTAAAGACTTTTTTCATTAATTAGTTGAATAGAGAAACTATTACAATTGTATGCTCTAACTTTGAGCACCACCTGCAAAGGTAAAATAGTTCTCCCTACAAACTGAGGACCTCAGGCCAACACTTAGCCAATTTTTTCCTCCTTCAACCCCTTAGACTACTCTAGAAAATGCTGAACCTGCACTTGTGTGCCCACACTCATGCTTCCTTCACTCGCTCTTATTTCCTTTTGTAATTCTCAAAGATTGATCACCTCACCAATACTCTAAACTATATGCTCAAACTACTATATAGTTAATTGTACACTACCTTGGAATCTCCACCACATCTGAGGAACTCGAATTTCTTACATTCACTAGATATTTTGAGTCGATTGATCAGTTAAGTAGATGATCACTGAGTTGGATTGTTGTCCCACTACATAACTAACCTTCCACTAGTTCTATCAACAGTTGGAACTAGTTTAACTGAATACAACTTGAGATAACTGACATGGATTACTAAAATTTAGTAATCACACATGCTTAACTGAACTCCAAACCATATAACTCAAATTTAATGAGCTAACTGAGTGAAAAGATCCATGTCACCTTACTTAAATACCTCTGAGTTGTCTGTTGATGTTGAAATTCGAATTTTCTCAATTTGCCCAAGAAAAAATCAATTTGAGACTTTCTTTCTACACTTCTCAACACTCCATCTTAGCAAGAAATGGATTTTTAACCACCCCTTTCCAGCTCCTTTGGAATGTACTATAGCACTACCTCTCACTCTTGTTATTACTGCTGCAATAACTACAACTGAGAAGACACCAAAATACTGAATCACATGTGCCTCTACAATTGTCTACTGGGAAAATTGTACTGTTGTTGATTATGCACTTTTCCTCCTACACTGCTATCAACACTCCTCTATGCTCTTAAGGATATGACTACACCAACTAACATTGATCCTTCTTCTACTAAATATTGTGGGCTCCTATAGGAAGGTAATGATCCATGAGAAGGACACATCAATGGACTTATGGGGTTAGGGATCGACATCGGCCCAAATCACTCCTGGAGGTATAAATGCATGCCTGGAAGAATTTGATCTACTCATATTGTTGCTATTATGTTGGTGCTTCCACAGTGCTATTGCAACTATTGAAATAATGACTATGATCTCCCCAAATCCTGAAGCACTAGCTTCCATAGGGCCACTCCCTCTGAAACTAGACTCCATTTGAGTCTCGATCTCCCTATGGGAAATCTCATTGCTCCTCAATCTACCAATATCGATGATCAAAACTCCTTTTTTTGTCACTAAACATTGTCTCACTGATCTTCCCACTAGCAGCGTTCTAGCTCCATTAAGAAGTTTGCACATAGGGTCTTCTGGATCTGCCCTGAACTAGGGCTCCATCAATTTTCCTCTTAATATTCCATGGCTCCTTTCATGTGTATTGTACTTGAGGTCTTCAAGTTGTTGCATATTTCATATGAAATTCATTTTTCACAACTACGTTTGTGAATAATGATCAACCTTCTAGATATTCCCTATGTCTGTTACATATCAGATGCTACTATCACTCTTCCTACGAATTTCAAATCTGCCCACATAGAGTCACTCCTTGACTGATCTACAGGTTTTTCAATGAGCCCTCTTATCTATGATTTGTCAAAAACCAAACCAGTGAAATAGGGAAGCAAAACCAACCCACTTAACTGCTCTTGGTTGCTCAAAAAGTCAATCCTTAGGGTATAAAAATACAACCCACATGTTGTGACAAGTCTGCCACTTGTCCACAACACTTAGGGAAACTAGACATCCACTAAAAGGCATCCAACACAAAATACATAGATGGAATACTTGTTCTAATATGAATCATGCTCCGATACCATGTAGAAATATGGTGATAGAATTGCAAATTCTCAAGAAATTTAATCTAAATCAAGAGACACAATTCTACTCTGCTGCTCTGTAGAAATTAAGTTACAATTTAGAAAAACATTCACAAATATGCATCATCAAATACACATGTACACATATGTTTCTATGGGAAAGCAACTACTAAAAACCCCTTTAATACTTTTTGCATTATTCACTTGAATAGATAAACTATTACATTGCATGCTCCAGCTCTGAGCACCACCTGCAAAGGTAAAATTCTTCCCCCTACTGACCGATGACCTATGGCCAACACTTGGCCAATTTCTACCTCCCCTAGCCTCCTAAGACTACTTTGGAAAACACTAAACCTGCACTTGCATGCACGCACTCATGTTGCTTTCACTCGCTCCTATTTCCTTGCGCACTTCTCCGGGATTGATCAGCTAGCCAATACTTTAATTGTACACTCAATCTAGTATATAGTTTAATGTACACTACCTTGGAATCCCCACCACAGTTGAGGAAATCAAATTTATTGCATGAACTAGATATTTTGAGTTGATTAATCATTTAACTGGATGATCACTAAGTTAGCTTGTTGTCACACTGCATAACTAACCTTCCACTAGTTCTATCAATAGTTGGAAGTAGTTTAATTGAATACAATTGGAAGTAGTTGAAATGGATTACTAAAATTTGCAATCACACGTGCTTAACTGAACTCCAAGCCCTCTAACTCGAATTTATTGAGCTAACAGAGTGACAAGCACCATGTCACCTCAGTTAACTACCTCCAAGTTGTTTGTTGATATGGAAATTCAAATTTTCTCAATTTGACCAAGGAAAAATCAAATTAATACTTTCTTGCTACACTTATCAATAAGAGGTATGAATAAAGTGACTCATATGTTGCAGTTCTAGCCTAGTCCAACACATTTTCATGTTGAAAACGCAAGTCACATTTGATATCAATAAAAAAATTCACAAATTATGATTTTAATGTCAGAGAAGCTAAGGGATGTGACTTGTGATTTTGGCAAGTGAGAGATCTTCTAGTTTCAGATTAAAATAATTGGAAGGTCAAAGGCTATAGTCACATTTTTTCTGGAGAAAGTCACTTTTTTGGGAGCGAGTTGCATTTTCCGGTGTTAGTTTCCGGAAGCTGCAAATGAAATTTGTGACTTGAGAGTAACAACCTCCCCCTTTGGTCGCAAATTTGATATCTCGAAGAACATAGGATTATAATCACACCTTGCGACTTCGGATAAGTTACTTCTTTGTTTTCTAGTTACGAGGATCAAGTGGAATGTGTCTTTGCAGTGAGTCATGTGATTTGACTAGGATTTCAACTCATGAACTCAACCTCGCGACACCTACTACTACACCTAAATGGAGGACACAAATATAATCAAATGTATCGTTGTGATCTCACCCAATAAACCAATGAAATTCAACTTATGATCATACACAATTTCATGAACATGAATATATATGAAATAACTCAATGTGATTGCAATTTCACCCAAAAAAATTATATGATTTCCTGAGTGTGACTTTCATGTGGTTAGGATATTGAAATTTTGAGACTGTGGGTTTGAGAAAGGGATTTATACATCAGCAAATGATGGGTTAGGGATCAAGATCCTAGGTGTGAAATCTAGGAATCGAGAAGTGAATCAAGTGACTTTACAATGGTATGATCAAGAGAGAGAGTATGACATTGTTATGCACAAAGAAGATAAAGAGAAATAGCATATGGGGGAATAGGTACGTAGAGTGAGGGTAGCTAAATAGATTAGGAGTCCAAAAGGTAATAATTGCATATGAAGGGGGGTCACAGGTTCAAATAAGTCACAATTTTTGGAGCGAGTTGCAATTTTCTATGTGAGTCTCACTGCACATTATAAATGCAACTTATGAGAAAATCACCATCTCTATAGTCACAAATTTTATCTGTGGTATCGGTGTGCATTGCAAGTGCATATCAATTATAGGAGGTTCATATAGAGGGGTTCCAATGGTCAAGAAATCTCTTTCTGTGTCAATTCCAAAACATTGGTTCCATCCCAAAAAATTGAAGCTCTTGTCATGATGGAAGTGAAATCAAAGTAGAAACCATCAATATGCATTTCAATAACCAAATAACCAAGGGTCATCATATCTTGGGAACGTAGGGTAATCCACTATAAGACTGAAATTGAATGTGTTTCCATGGTCAGAATAATTATAGAACTCGTCTTTAGGTTCAAGCATGTAATAGATACCATTATACAAGCCTCTAAAAGAAATTGTTGGACCCATCTCATTTTCTCAATTCCATGCTTTTGTGCTTCTCTAACAATCATTTTAATTTTGTGATTTTCATCTCATCCATAATTCCTAACACCTGGAAAAATTCATCTTGAAATCACCAAAAATAGGATTATATGAGTAGTATTCCAATTCATTAAACCTCTAACAAGGGATAACCTTAATAGCATTTCTTCGAAATTCCTTCAAGTGTTCAAGTTTCCCAACCATGCCAAGATATGTCCCTGGATAATTAACCTTGCTTGAATTATGGTTGGTAAAACCATGAACACGCATTTCAAAAATAAAAAGGACCCTCTAGGGAAGTTTTAGAGGTAGATGTTCTTCCCAATCAAACCCATAATCTATAATAGAGACAATGCCCACCATTTGAGGCCAACAATTCCCCCCAGACCCTAGAACACCATACTCTCCTCTTCTTATGGCTTCCTTAGCATATGGATCCAACAAATTGCATGAGGTATTATGACATTGGCCTTCTTCGAGACAATATTGTTCATCAACTTTATAACCATTCAACAAATCTTCAAATGTTCCAAGAAGGAATGCATGTCATATGCCTCATGTCTTGTTCAATAGTGGATCAAGAGGAATTTTTTTCTTACCACACCTTAATAGAAACTGCTTCCCATTAAGAGCTACTTTTGGTTGCAATAATCCTTCTGAGTTGATCGTAGTTTGGTCCAAAATCTAGGCATACAAAAAGCACAAATAAGTACAGCTTCAACACCTTCTTAGAAAACTAATTCCTTTAACCTACATAAACAAAAATGGAGAGGCAACACCAAAACATCCTTTGCAAAATTTCATAAGCCCTAATGTCAAGGATGAAGTGGGATAGGAAAGCTTAGGCCTCATGGACATATGAGCACTTGTAGCCTCGATGATAACTAGGTTATAAAGAGTTTTGACTAGTTCAAGCCACAGGGGGTACTTGTTAAGACCTTGAAAATAACAAGGGAACCTAAAATTTAGATATATAGGCTAAAAATTTTGGGTGTTGTTGTAGCGGCTACAATAATTGGCAAACCATTGGTATAATCCAACATCTCTACCTACATCCCTACAATATATCGAGTCTTTGTAATAATGCAAGGAAGTGTTGAACTAGATAGTATGGGTAACACTTGAGATACTTGAACTTTTACAGATATGCCATTCATCTGTCTCCTTGGATAGGTCCTATTAGTCTTTAATTACCAAATCAGGAGTTCACACATGTCAGTCTTTGAGAATTATGTAGGGAACATGACAGAGGTTTTTTTGTATTCATAAATTTAAAGTTAGTTTTTGGTGTCGCTCGGCTACCAACATGCTTGTTTTGTACCCTAATGGAGTTACTCGAGAAATCACAAGGAGTACTTCACTGCTAGGAAGCTTTTTCAATACCCTAATGAAGTTGCTTGCATCACCTCTCCACATAGGAAGCCTTTCTCAATCCCTTACCCTCTATTTAATTAATCTTCTTTTGAATGCATATTGGCGTGATTTATTGGGTGTTTATTTTGCCAAGGAAAATGATGGATCCTAACTTATTTTACGGGCAAGAGAGGTTGTTCCTTGTTTTTAGGAACTAAAGAATTTTTTTGACTTAGGTTTTCCTTCATGCAACACATTTCTACATCATATCTCCAATTGAAAGGTGGACAATGAAAACATACCATTGAAATATTCAAGACCCAGTCGGACATAAGGTTCAGCTTACACATGTAGGTCATATTAATTGATTAGGGTTACCCACAAGCACCTATTCATATTTTCCCCATTAATGGGTCAGACTCATAGGAAGTATGTTCGGGACATAGTTTTAATAATTGGATGTATGAGAGGTTTCCTCTTAGAGCATCCATCATAGCCACACACAACCATTTGAATAGGGTTTCAACATGTGCAAAGAAGGATAAGAGAATATCATAATGACATGAAAGGTTTTTAAGTAAATGCAGGGAACAAAGATTAAATGAAAGTGTGAAAACTAATGTAGTGTCATGAAGAATAGAGAACAAAGGAAATGTCAGGTAAACAAGAAGTGAATGCAATGCAAGGAGAAGATAGTGTTAAGAACAAAATGAATGCATGATGCAATGTAGTGAACAAAGCTACATGCAATATAGGAAAAACAAGGTGGTGCAAGGTAATGCAATGCTTATGTAAACAATTCCTACATGTGATACATTCAAGATTTATGTGGGAAAATGAATGTAAAATAAATGCATAATGATATGAAATGAACAAAACTACTTGCAATAACGGAAATACAACAAAAGCATATATGGATGATTATTCTAACAAGCAAACCCTAACTAGTCTAAACCTAAAACCTAATTTAATCACAAGGAGATCGGGTCCAGTGAAGTCAAATTTACAATGTAGCCACCACAGCTGTTCCTGAAAAAATAAACATGTCAATGATTAAAACCAGTATGAAAAATTATGAAAAACAAAGATGCTTAGCTCTAAACCATGCATAAGAGAAAGAAAGTCATGTATGCTAGCAGGAAAGCATGCCAAAAAAGATTGTTCTAACTAGACTACAACTCTATCTTGATAAATAGAATGATAAACTTAAAAACCTTGATCATATCTCCACGATATGCATTCATTTATTCTTAACCATAAATCAGGGAAAAGAGAGATGAGCCACTACCTATTTACATAGGGATTCTGCATATATTGTTTATGCATATATATTTTTTTAGTTCCTTTTTTATTTATACGACTGTGGATGCAACTATAGTTATGTATACTTTTGATGGAATCCTGCCTTGCAACCTGTCATTTTTTTTTTAAGTTATTACTTTTAGGTTCTCAGAGTGATTTTCAACTTATTACTTTTAAGGTTCTCAGATTGTTCCAGGTTAACAAACCCTTATCTGTTCTGGCTTGGAACTAACCTGGCCCATTATTGCTTACAAATACTATTTAATATTAATATTTTATAATATGTAGTATGCAACTCTAGGATCTTTAGTCACACATAAACAAAACCCATCAGTGAATGATACAGAATAAAGATTCCTTTATTTCCAACGAACTAGTAGGAACTGTGTGCATCCATGTAAGAAAACATTTTCAATAAGATATATCAGAGACAGAAATTGTTTGCATTTAAAACATTATATAGTCCAATACTTATGTGTTTCCAAATCAGTTAGGTTACAATAGAATCACTATGGAGAAAGGACTACTCCACCCAACGAATGAGTTCAAGTAACCTTTACTAGTACTCCAATGGAGCCAATTTACTTCCAAAAGAGTTCTTTAGACGAGGACTAGAACAAGCCCACCTAAACTTTCTAACCACACCAGGACTATCTAGATTTATTACAAGCCTAACAGGCAGTTCCACTAATCAACCAGCTCTAGAACCCCTTTCTCTTGCAGTGTCCGACCCTTACTCAAGGATGTCTTGTTTGAGGAACCAGTTTCATTTCCTCTCTAAGTTGTCTGGCGATTTTTCTGTTTCACTCTCTTAGCTCCCTTTTCCCCAACTTAGATAATTTATCTCTAGGGAGAGGAGTAAATGTCTTTTAACTCTCAAGTAAGTGAAGCTCTCACTTAGCATCTTTTCTCTTCAGTAATTCTTTGGTAAACCATAATAGATTTCAATTAGTAAAATTAAAAATAAGCATTCGTGTTTATTAAACAACTTGTCAAATGACTTCAGTATAAGTAAATCAAATATTTATTGTTCACTAGGAGATATAATTAAAAACTAAATATGAAAAAATATCTACAAAATTTACTTTATTTTTTATATATATAAATGATATAAATCATAAATAAAATATTTCAATTTCACTTAAATATATGTTATATAAAACCATTAAAAATAAAATGTTTTAATAATTAAGTTGAATAACATCAATGGTGTATAATGCAGTTGAAAATAAATATTTCCAATCCACATCTATTAAATGAAAAAAATCCAAACTAAAAAAATGTCAATTCACCCATAAAATCAAGTCATTCCTGTATGAAAAGAATAAGGAGCAGAGAAATCGGGTGAGTTAATGTCATCGTTAGTTGCGCAGTCGACATTCAGTTGATTGAATTAATTTTTATTTTTTTTTTTCAACAGAAAAATGCATGATATAATTATATTAAGGTGATATAATTTGTCGAAATACATAAGTTGTCTCCGTGGAGACATAAAACAGAAGGCCGTTCAGTTGATTGAATTAATATCTACACAGCAAGACGATATTGACATTGAAAGCACCCATGATATCGACGTTCGTAATTTATCAGTATTCAAATTTCAGTAATGATCACCTCAATTATTATATTGTATACCATCTCTTTTTCACTTTTTAATTTTTAAGCGTTTTATTTTATGTATTATTTTTTTAATTATTAAAATATTTTTAGTTTTATATTTTAAATAGTTTTTAATCAATCTGAATATCAAATTTTTTTAATAAAATATGTCGTGTAACTTTAATTTTGTATCATTTTAATAAAACCTCGAAAACGAGCGAAATCTATTCCAAACTTGTTTTTTCAATGGAGAGACTGCGTATTATAATAATTTTACTCCGTTAACGTTAATGTCATGTAGTGTGTATTGCTGTGTATAATATTAACATTCATTCATTCCAATAGTTATAATTAGGAGCGTGCTTGTTTCACATTATTATATAACTAAGAATCGCATATGACTTAGTATTTGCTTTCTTCAATAAAAGGTTATTTAGAAATGCGATTGTTTAAGTTATGTTTATCTATATTTATCAACTAAAAGCAAAAGTTTTTTTAAAGTTAGTTTAGGGTTTGGAAATTTTGTAATTAGGGTTTTTTTTGGTGTTATTTCTAGTCCAGGCTTCCTTTATATATTTTATTTTCCTTTCTTAATGTAGTCATTAGTGTTATATATTTTATTTTCCTTTTGTAATGTAGCCATTAGTCATGCCAAGCCAAGAGGTGAGGTAAATGGAGATGAAGGTAAATAACAATCTTTTTGCAAACTTCAATATTCCATAAATCTCTCATGTAGCATTGCAAGCAAGCTAAGAGATCAGGGCATTGTTTGTTGAAAGCAACCAAAGACTTTAAATTCAAGATGAACTTTTCCATTCATACAAGACCATGTTGAGTGCTCTCGTTAATTAGATTCAAGACAAATGGAAGCCTAAATGACAAATAAATCTATAATTAGGGACCAATGGCTTCTTCACTGTGATCTTGAGGACCACTCGTGGGTATTTGAAGGTGGTCCATATTTCTTCAATTTGGCACACTTTGTCTCTGTTTATGGAATAAATGATTTTGCCCATATAAAAAAGCTTTACGGTAGTCCTAGTTTGGATGAGGCGATAATCTCAAACAAGGGAATTTTGGGAGGAAAAAACCCTAGAGGGTATAAACAACACTCTTGGTCACTTTTTCAAATCTTCAGTACTCACCAACTAAGGAGCATATATATCTTATGCACGGATCTGTGTCTACATGGATATCTCTTAGCCTCTCCCAGCCTACACTGATCTCTATTTCAAGGACAAGCTCTAGCAACAGCTGCTAGACTATGTACATCCCCTTTCATTGTTAGTGTTGCCATGAATATGGTCATCTCTTCAAAGAACACCCTCTTCACATCGCAACAACACAACAACCTAAGGAGCCACCCATAGTTCTAGAAGGATTCACTCCAGTCAATTCCAGTTGCAAGCATACAAAGGCTTCAACTGCTTCTGAAACTAATCCAGGACATCAAACCTCTAACAGCTTTGAAGCCTCACTAGCACATCCTCTAATGCATCTCCTATGACAAAAGTGCCTTCTCAACCAAATCTGGCCATAGCCACTATTAGATCACACCAAGAGGACTCAACAATGTCTACAAGCTCCTTTATCCCTTTTGGTCCCCACCAATTAGTGTTTCCTACCAACCCTAATATCTCAATGACATAGGTTCTCTCTCAAGCTATTCCATATGGGGTTGAGGATATGGAACTAGATTCTCTAGATCTGCAAGCAATGGTAACTGATTGGGAGAACAACGATCCTAAGGCCATTCCTAAACATCATGTCTGAATCTTAAAGAGAGCACTCCTCAAAGTTAACACCAAGTTGCACTTAGAATGGGTACAGTCCAGCAAGTCTCCCAACAATCTTGGGGTCAATCTTTAAAACCTTAGAAACTAGCATAAACCCTTCAAAGAAGATAGGCATAGAGGCAGGTGTAGGAACAAGCAACTCTTGCAAGAATTAGATGAACTTGGTCAATTGAAACAGAATTACTATAATAATCTAGGCCTTTGCCTCAACTCCCCCTTCCACTCAATGAAAATCATCTCATGGAACATGAGAGACTTAAATTGTTTAGGTAAGAAAAGGCTTCTTAAGGCACATCTTCTCCAAGATAAACCTAACATAATGATGATTTAGGAAACAAAATGCTCTGAGGAAAACATCTCCTCTATTATCTCCAAATGTTGGAAAGGATCCCAAAGCCTAGCCATTGATGCAAACAATCAAGCAAGAGGTCTAATAATATGTTAGTGTCCTAAAGAGAGTTTTTTCATGGATTGTTGGGAAAATACCATAGTTTTAATAGCCAAATTCTGAATTTTAGTCTCAAATTAAGATGAATATATATCCAACATCTATGGAAGACACATATACATTTTATGCACGAATCTCTGTCTACATGGATATCTCTTAGCCTCTCCCAGCCTCCATTGATCTCTATTTCAAGGACAAGCTCTAGCAACAATTGCTATACTATGTACATCCCCTTTCATTATTAGTGTTGCCATGAATATAGTCATTTCTTCAAAAAACACCCTCTTCACATCGCAACAACGCAACAACCTAAGGAGCCACCCATAGTTCTAGAAGGATTCACTCCAACCAATTACAGTCACAAGAATACAAAGACTTCAACTGCTTCTGAAACTAATCCAGGATGTCTAACCTATAACATCTTCGAAGCCCTCACTAGCACATCCTCTAATTCATCTCCTATGATAGAAGTGCCTTCTCAAATACATTTTGCCACAGCCAGTATCAGATCACACCAAGAGGACTCAACAATGCCTACAAGCTCCTTTATCCCTTCTAGTCCCCATCAATTAGTGTTGCCCACCAACCCTAAGATCTCAATACTAGAGGTTCTCTCTCAAGTTATTCCATATGGAGGTGAGGATACAGAACTAGATTATTTAGATCTACAAGCAATGGTAACTGATTGGGTGAACAAGGATCCTAAGGCCATTCCTAAACATCATGTCCAAATCTTAAAGAGAGCACTCCTCAAAGTTAACACCAAGTTACACTTAGAATGGGTACACTCCAGCTAGTCTCCCAACAATCTTGGGGTCAATCTTCAAAACCTTAAAGACTAACATAAAATCTTCATAAAAGATAGGCATAGGGGCAGGTTTAGGAACAAGCAACTCTTGCAAGAATTAGATGAATACTTGGTCAATTCAAATAGAATTACTATAATGACTGAGGCATTTTCCTCAACTCCCCCTTCCACTCAATGAAAATCATCTCAAGGAATATGAGAGACCTAAATTGTTTAGGTAAGAAAAGGATTCTTAAGACACATCTACTCCAAGATAAACTTGTTATAATGATGATTTAGGAAACAAAATGCTTTGAGGAAAAAGTCTCCTCTATTATCTCCAAATGTTGGAAAGGATCCCAAAGCCTAGCCAATGATTCAAGCAAGAGGTCCAGCAATATGTTAGCATCCTGAAAAGGTTTTTTTCATGGATTGTTGGGAAAACAACATAGTTTTAACAACCAAATTCAAAGTTTTAGGCTCAAATTAAGATGAATATATATCCAACATCTATGGAAGGCACATTGTTTCTGAAAGATCAAAATTTCTTCATGCTCTAAAGAGACTAGGTTGGATGTTGAAATATCTTTTGTGGATAATTGGGAAAGACTTTAATATGATAAAATCCCTCTCTAAGAAAAAATGAGGAATTCAAATGCTTGGGCAAGAGGTGGATCGCCTCAAAGTGGCCACAAATGTCCTAAAACAAGTGGATTTAGAGACGATCAATGGAACTTTCACCTATAACAATTGACATAAAGGAAAGCACAATGTTTCCTCTAAACTAGATCGCTTATTTATTTTTGAAAACATCATGGAAAATGAGCTCTTTTTAGAAGCCTCTATTATTCCCTATAGAGGTTTATATCACTGGTCCATTTGTCTCAGTATTGACATCAAAACGAGGCCTATGAATTGACCTTTTCATTTTGATATTTCTTGGATCTTGGATACATCCTTTCTAGACAAGGAAAAAAACATGATGGACAGAAGCTCCTTCAAATCCAATCTCTCCCATGAATTATTTTCAAAACTCAAATATCATAAATTGCATCAAAATATGGAATAAGAATGAATTTGGGTACATATTTCAAGCTTAGGGATCTCTTGAAGAATGCGTGCAAGAAATACAATAGAAAATCATCATGGATGGTAGGTCATAAGACCTTGTAAACGAGGAATCAATCCTCATCACACGTCCCGAAGATAAGAGAAAATAGGAGAATATTCTCTGGCGTCATAAATTATGCATTAGATTGATGAAAGAAGGTGAAAAAATTCATAAATTTTTCCATCGCTTCATGCTTAATCATAGAAGCAAAAATAAAATCTCCTCTCTAAAAATTTAAGGCATTAATTTATTAAAGCACGTTGATATACATCTGAGCGTAATCCCTATTACGAACATCTATTATAGGAGTCTTCCCCCTCTAGATCCGAATCCATCAGGAAAATCACCCACTACATCCCTACCTTAGTCAATCCGTAGAAAAATGAGGCTCCACTTCTTCCTCTTACCGTAGATGAAGTAGAATTATCCATCCTTGGAATGCCCAAAAAATAAGCACCAGGGTCTAATGGATTTACCTTTGATTTATATTAGGCATGTTATTCATTCATAAAAGAGGATGTTTGGAGAGTTGTGGAGGAAGCTCGATTAACAAAATCTATACTACCATCCCTCAATGCTACTCTTCTTACCCTTGAGCCAAACAAATCCATTTTAGAGGACCCTGGTGGCTTTCGTCATATTTCCCTTTGCAACACTATCTACAAAATTATCTCTAAAATCATTTTTAATCGTTTAAAACCCCTTCTGCCATCACTCATCTCTCTAGAGAAAATAAGAAATGTTGAAGGAAGACAAATATTAGATGGGATAATGGTGACCCAAGAGTTGTTTCATTACCTTCATCATTCAAAAAAAGTAGGTATGCTCGTCAAGCTTAATTTATATAAGGATTTTGATAAATTAAGCCAGTCTTACATTTTGCAAATTCTCAAAGCATTTTGGATTTTGATAAATTAAGTTAGTCTTACATTTCACAAAGTCTCGGTGTTTCATTTCTCATAAGACTAAATCACCTAGATTCTTTTCCTTATCTCCTTCACTTTTTCTCTATCTTAGTTAATGGCTCTCTCTCTAAGGCTTTCAACCCTTCTAGAGGAATTCATTAAGGAGATCAACCTTCCCCCTTTATCTTCATCCTCATAGCCAGAGAACGTGGATAAGCCCTAAAATAAATTGTTACTACTGGTTCCATCAAGGGTCAACACTTCTCCAACTGTAATGAGGAATCCTAGCGCCAACACTTTGTGGATGATATAATTCTCATGGGTATTCCAACTATCCAAGAAGTGTTATCCTTTCAAAAAGGATTGGATGATTTCATGACTGCCTCACGCATGGACATATATTCACATAAGTCTGAGGTCTTCTTCTTCAATACCCCCTGTTATTCAACGCCATCTCACTATTCTCTTGGGCTTCAAGAAAATCACCTTACCCACTACCTATTTAGGCACCCTTTTAGCTCCTAATTCTCTGCGTACCAAAATTTTCTCTAACCTCATTCAAAAAGTTTACTAACTAATTGGATAGTTGGAATTTGCACTCACTTAACGTAGTTGGAAGAACTATCCTCCTTAAATATGTCTTACATACCTTACCCATGTAGCTTCTCTCCACCCTTACAACACCCAAAATCATCCTTCATCAAACTAAATTCCTTCAGTGAAATTTCTAATGGGGAGGAGCGAAAAAAGAGAAAAAAATGATCACTAGTTTCTTTTGAGAAATTATGTCTCCCCAAAAAATTAGGAGGACTAAACATCTTAGATCTGGAAATTTTGAACACTTTCTTAAGAGCCAAAATTTGATGGAATTGGATGCAAGAAGGTTAGGACTTATATAAGTAAATATGTTCCAATAAATATAGAATTCCTAATTAATAACACATCTAGAAAGATATTTTTGCAATGGGCTCATCTATCTAGAATCTAGCTTGTAAAGAAAACATTAAGTAAAAGAACACTACTTCCGGGAAGTCAAGGATGGAAAAGCTTCTCACTTTTGGGATAATTATTGGCATCAATTTCCCAAATTTTATTCTCAAGAAAATCTTCAAGACATACATTATTCTATGCAATCTCAGTGAAAACTCTTGTGTCTAATTACTTGGAAAACATCTCACGAAAGACTAATTATCATTGATGGCAGTCTCCCTCCTCCTTGGACATCCTCTTATCAGCCCAAGCTCTTGAATAGTTAAAAGAAACTTTTATACATCGACAAATCCAATTTTTTGAAGATCTAAACAAACTTTTTTGGGGGTATAAACCATTGGGTTCTTTTACCATCAAAGAAACTTACTTTCTTGCAGCAAATCACAAACGCTCAGGATCAATAAGTATGGTCTAAAACTTGGCATCATAATATTTGGCCCAAGATAACTTATTTTCTCTATCTTCTCCTCCATAAAAAAAACATTAACCCAGGATAATATTTTCTCGAGTTATCTTGGTCCCTCACTTTAGTTCCTATGCCTAGCCAATGAAGAAAAACATGAACATCTTTTCCTCTCTTTTCCTCTGGCCTAGGATATTTGGAACTAGTCCTTCAATATCTTTAGACAAGCTTTCTAACTAGAGACTTTCCCCCTGTACTTGATCAATAATTGGCCTATTTCCCCATTTTGCAATCCCATTCTCAATAGACCTTAGATTCTTGCACCTGGTTATGTCCTCTGGATTATCTAGAAAGAATGAAATCAACATATCTTCTACAACTCTCAAGACTCCAACCTCTCTCTTTGGAACACCTTTCTTTGTAATCTCAAAGAAACCATCCTTATCTCCAATTGGTCAACCTTGAATTAGAATGTCCAAGACTTTGAGACCCCTATTCTTACTACTCTCAATCTACCCTCTTTCCCCCTCCCTCGTTAACTCCCCCTTGTATTGGTCTTATGGGCCTCCTCTTAATGTTGTCAAACTAAACATTGATGGTTCCTTCAAGGGAAACCCTTGTCTTGCAGACTAAGAGGAAGTCTTTTTCTTAGAAATAGAAGACATTATTCATTTGTATTTTGGTTACATTGGCCACAATAATAATAACATAGCAAAACTCAAAGCTCTTGAAATAGGGCTAAGAATTGTCTCCAGTGTCAATTTCTCTCACCTAATCCTTGAAGGTGACTCTCTTCTTGTTATTTCCCTAATTACTAAGCTCCTCTATAGATCCTCCTCTCTCAAAATTGCCAAATTTGCAGACTAGAAAGCTCCTTGAACCTCATCGAACAACTCCTTCTCCAAATATTTCTTGACATTCCATCACATCTTCATAGATTGGTTAATCGATTCACAGATTAGTTAGTCAACAAAGGTTTTTTTACACTCTCTATGTTCAACAATTCTTCTTGGTCTTCCTCCCCCCCTTCCTCATTAAAACACGAATGCCAAGAAATAGCAGCTCAAGACATCAATACCCCAATGTGGGTGGAAAGAAATGAAATAAAAGGAGTTGTGCTATAGTTATGTTTTCCTTTACTTACATGCTAAGTTTAATTTTCTTATTAGCACAGAATATGTAGCTCAACAAGGCTATTGTTATTGTATTGTGTTGCTGGTCTCCCCATGAGTGGGGTAGTAAATGGTTTAGGTCTCTTCTTTTCATGGACCCTCCTCTAATTTTGCAAGTTCTTGACTCTCTAACTCACTTCCTCTGGTCTAGTATCCAAGGTGGCAAGCTAGATATAGTAATTTTGTTAAAATAATGTAAATATTTTCTATTGCAACACAAAGACATTGTAAAAAAGAAACTTAAAATCAAGCCTCTCTTTTTTATCATATCCATAAAATGATATAAAAATGATACATAGTTTCATAGGTCCACCTAGGAAACCAATATCTCATCTACCATTAAAATATAGATTCTAAGAAACGAGTATTATAGCACCTAAAACTTGGAGGCTAGCTAATTCCAATAGTAAACTAACCAAAAGATGGAGGTACTTCCACTAGAACATTTCAAGTGTTACCTTCTCTTGGCTACATTTCTTAAACTCTATTTCTGGTTAGGGTGTCACTAGTTGAGGATCTCTTATGATAATAATGGATTTGTCATGGGTACCCCTAAAAATTCATGAACCATTTACTTTCTCTATATTTCCTTCTTTACTCTCAACCTCCTCAATTAAAATGCCAATCCCAAAAACCCTTCCAACAAAAACTTCAAATTTACCTTTGGATATTATTAGTTGATGCTTCAAGTCCACATTTTCATGATTCTCTAGAGCAATCGATTGAGCCACCATTTCCTTCATAACCCAACACTGATTGAGCCACCTTTTCCTTCATAATCCAATACATCACTACCATCCAAAAGAACTTAGTCTTTCTATTCCTCAAATTTTTCGGTTTAAGTACCCATGCTTCCACTAGGCTATCACTTCCTCCACTTCAATATTCCAACATGGTCATTTACTTACCTCATCCAAATCATCTATGCCCACTTTTCCTATTGCAAGGAAACCATGGATGAATCAACGTTTAGCTTGGACTATGCCTACTATATCCTCATGATTTTGCTTGAGCCAAAAGCCTCCTATTTCATCTACCTTCACATTTGGCTCCAAGATTCAAAGCTCAATCACCCCACTATCTCCAAAACTACATCATTGCTCCTAACTATGCTAACACTATCAAAAGCTTAGGTACTCACATTCACTTGAATAATGGCTTTAGCCATTCTCCTCTTTACTTCATTTACCTCATAAAGCCTCATTGTAGCCTACAACTGAAGAACTAGCTCATAATTAACAACATTCCCTTTTTCTGAACTTTTCCATCCTATCTCAACAATCTAGATTATGCATGTTTCATCCAATGACCTTTATGTGTGATGAGATTCATGGGAGCAGATAACTTACCCTATCCCATCCCATATATGCCACTTTCCATCACAAATTATAAACATCATCTATTGTTTTGATTCATAACTACTCAATATCATATCTAGTGGAGTGTGGTGTGGGATTTTACCTCCCCCTTCATTTTCTCACCTCAAACCTGTTGAGTAAGAAATCTTCTCCACTTGTTTAGATAAATAATTATCATCATTGACACATTCTCTAACTCATCCTCCTAATGTGTGCCTTCAATCTAAAACCATTACAAATGAGAAATAAACAAATGTGTTTCCTTGATATTTTCAATAATATAAAATATTACAATTAATTATAAAAATTAAATTGAATATTAACCCCATAAAAAATTTAAGTTAAAAATGAAAATTTTTACACTATATTTTGGTATTACTTTTATCTTAGATATCACTTAGTTTTTCCATTATCAAAATAAACCTTTTTTTAAATAGTTTTAAGGCCATCTAAATATCAAATTTTTTTAGTCAAATATAGGGAGTTTCAACATGATAAAATAGTTTTAAACCAATATAAATATCAAAAAAATTTAATCAAATATAAGGAGTTTCAACAGGATAAAATAATAATTAAATTTTTTTTTTTTATAACTTTAATTTTATATTATTTTATAAAGCTTAAAAAATAAACAACGATATACTCCAAACATGTTTGCTTCAATGGAGAGACTTGCGTATTATAAATTATAATAATTTTACCTTATTAACGCCAATGTCGTCGTGACCTGTATGATATTAACAGAATGTCGACTGCGCAGCGAATGATGTCATCAACTCATGTGGTCTAGTCATTTTTAGACATTGTGAGTAAGAATATCTTTAAAAATTATATAAGAAATAGTTAATTTAAGATCATTCTGGAAAATTAAATTAATATCAATAGTTGTACGAGCTGAATATCTAATCATAAGTGACTATAACTGAAATATTAATTATATTGAATCTATCACACTAATTTATTTTAGGTTTTGATTTTGACATTTCTTCCTCTTCCTGTGTCAAGTAGACAAAGAATTTTTTTTAATTTTTTTTAAAAGATGACGATGATAATGTTCAAAAGTACAAAATAATTTTTTTTACATAAAGATAAGAGGTTTAAGGATTTAAATTCAAATTAATAAGATTAATAAGTATTTAGTTTTTGTGATCCATAATGAATTAAGTAAAATTTTATGGTAGAAATTACATAAGAGGAATTTTGGTCAACGTGTTTTGAAATCATCTAGTCCTGATGATGAACCACACTTGTTATTTAGAAATGCGTTGGCCAAAAATTTCTCTTATATGATTTACTTTGCTTAAGATTAATAAGATTAAACCTTTACCTTGAATGGTTCTAAATGTGGACCAAATCTTAACGATGTGATTAATTCGAATGACATCCTACCAAAATTAATAAAATTAAAAAATTCAAATTAATTATTATTGTAAATTCAATTTAACTATCTTAAGTAGGTGTATGACTCTCCGAACACCATGGACACCATCTTAAACACTCTTATTAAGAATGATATTTTTTTTGTGGAAGACGTTGAGTTTGGGATTAATAAGCTCACTAATGGGAAAGCCAAAGATATTGAAGGTTACCAATGTGAGATTTTTAAAATGGGAAAATCTATCCGCATTTGTGATCTCCACAAGCTTCTCAATTTCGCTGTAAAGCATGGCTTCCCTAAGCTTTGGACGCAAAGACTTATTGTGCCCATCTTCAAAAATGGACACAAAGATGTTTACCTCTAAACCATGCATAAGAGCAAGAAGGTCATGTATGCTAGCAGGAAAGCATGCTAGAAAAGATTGTTCTAACTAGACCGCAACTCTACCTTGATAAATAGAATGATAAACTTCAAAACCTTGAGCATGTCTCCACAATATGCATTCATTTGTTCTTAACCATAAATCAAAGACAAGAGAGATGAGACACTACCTATTTACATAGGAATTCTACATATATTGTTTATGCATATATATTTTCAGTTCCTTTTTTATTTATTCGACTGTGGATGCAACTATAGTTATGTATACTTGTATGTACAAGTTATTCAAACTTGAAAATTTTGATGGAATCCTACCTTGGAACCTGTCATTTTTTTTCAAGTTATTACTTTTAGGGTTCTCAGACTATTTTTCAACTTATTATTTTTAGGGTTCTCAAATTGTTCCAGGTTAACAAACCCTTGTCTGTTCCTGCTTGGAAATAACCTTGCCCATTATTGCTTACAAATAATATTTAATATTGATATTTTATAATATGTAGTATGCAACTCTAGGATATTTAGTCACACATAAGAAAAAATATCAACCAATGATATAGAATAAAGATTCCTTTATTTCCAACGAAATAGTAAGAACTGTGTGCATCCATGTAAGAAAACAATTTCAATAAGATATATCATAGACATAAATTGTTTTCATTTAAAACATTACATAGTCCAATAATTATGTGGTTCTAAATCAGTTAGGTTACAGAAGAATCACTAAGGAGAAAAGACTTCTCCACCCAACCAATGAGTTCAAGTAATCTTTACTAGTACTCCACTGAAGCCAATTTACTCCCAGAACAGTTCTTTAGATGAGGACTAGAACAAGCCCACCTAAACTTTCTAACCACATCAGGTCTGTCTAGATTTATTACATACCTTACAGGTCTAACAGGGAGTTCCACTAACCAACCAGCTCCAGAACCCCTTTCTCTGGGAGTGTCCTACCCTTACTCAACGACGTCCTGTTTGAGGAACCCGTTTCATTTCCTCTCTAGTTTGTCTCGGGATTTTTCCCTCTCACCCTATTAGCTCCCTTTTCCCCAACTTAGATAATTTATCTCTAGGGAGAGGAATAAATGTCTTTTAATTCTCACGTAAGTGAAACTCTCACTTAGCATCTTTTCTCTTCAGTAATTGTTTGGTAAACCGTAATGGATTTCAATTAGTAAAATTAAAAATAAGCATTCATGTTTATTAACTATTCATGCCAGACAATCTTCCAAATTAATTCAGTAAAAGTAAATCAAATATTTATTTTTCACTGAGAAATGTAAGAGCCAAATGTGGGGAAGTATCTACAAAGTTTACTTAATTTTCTATATGTATATATGCATGATATAAATTATAAATAAAATATTTCAATTTCACTTAAATATATGTTATATAAAACCATTAGAAATGTTGGGTGTGTAGTCTGATTATTTTCTTTATTTAGAGGTATCACCACATTGGACCCCAGTTCGTAATGTGGCGGCAACGCTGCCCGTAAAATGTATGTTGCAAAGGGGGGTCCAGGGAGGACGGCTACAATCTTTGGGAGTCGCTCTTTGGCGGGGGATCGGGGGCAGCGCTCCTGAAACTAAATATAGATCTAAAATTGCCTTGTAAAAATGTTGTAATTGCACAGTCAATCTAGGTCGTTCATTAGCGGTAGAAGTTATGTTTAATTTAGGGTTTTTTTTCCCTAGAAGGCAACCCCTCTCTATATGAGGGAATTGTATTGCGTTTATGTAGATAAGTATTATGAGCAAGGAAGAGAGAGGAGATTGAGAGCAAAGAGGGAATTGCAGGGGATCTGCTGTAGGTTGTATCTCTTCATTTTGCTAGATAATATAAAAGGAAGGACTCGTTGTTTCTCCATGGACATAGCCCAAATTGGGTGAACCACGTATATCTGTGTCTCTCTTATTTTATGTATTTTCTATGTTTATATTTTTGCAATATATTTGTGTTTCGTTGCTCTGTAATATATAATTTCCTAACAACTGGTATCAGAGCCGAAGGTCTATTTGGTCGATAAAATCGCAAGAGATAAGGTTCTTGGTTCGAGTGGGAGAAATGGCGGAAGATGGTAGGTTTAGGGTCAAAAAATTTAATGGCCAAAACTACCAGTTGTGGAAGATGCAGATGGAAGATTATCTGTATCTAAAAGATCTGTACCTACCATTGAGCGGAAAGACAAAGAAGCCAACAAGTATGATAGACATAGAATGAGATATTCTCAACATAAAGGCACTTGGAACAATACGGTTGTGTTTAGCAGTGTTGGTAGCTTTCAATATTTCAAAGGAAATGACAATGGAGGGTTTAATGTCGGCATTGGCCAAACTATATGAAAAACCCTCGTCTTCAAATAAGGTATTTCTTATGAAGCGTTTATTTAATATGAAGATGTGAGAAGGTGGATCTGTTGCTGATCATTTAAATGAATTTAATATAGTTACCATTCAGTTAAGTTTTGTAAGGGTAACATTTGATGATGAAGTTAGGGCTCCGTTATTTCTGTGCTCATTGCTAGAAAGTTGGAATGGTTTAGTTATGGCCATTAGTAACTCTGTCTTTGGATCTACTACTATAAAGTTTGATGATGTTGTCGGTGCAATCATTAGCGAGGAAATGCGATGAAAAAGCCTCAGTGAGACATCAGGTAATGCTTTGACTACAGATACTAGGGGAAGAAAAATGGAAAGAGGAAAGAGACTAGGATATCGCAGTAAGTCAAGGAAAGGCAAATCCAAGTCCAAATCGAAGATAGTGTGCTAGAAATGTGGGAACAAAGGACACCTGAAGAAAGGCTACAAGTCTCGGAAGGGAAAAAAAGGAGATGCGTAGCAAGAAAACAATCATGAAGCGAATGTGACAGGTGATGTGTTGCAAGATGTTTTGATTCTTTCATTAGAAAATATTATTGATTCCTAGGTGGTAGATTCAGGGGCCTCATTTCATGCCACACCTGATAGGAAACATTTTCATGATTATTTTCAAGGAGATTTTGGACATGTTCGATTGGGTGATGATAAACCTTGCAAAATCATTGGAATAGGTACATTTTTCATAAAACAGCAGAATGGAAATCAATGGCTTATAAAGGAGGTAAGGCATGTTCCAAATCTGAAGAAAAATCTAATTTCGATTAGGCAGTTGGGAGATGAAGGTTGTATAACTACTTTTACATATAAAACCTCGAAGGTCACTAAAGGAGCCCTGGTAATAGCAAAAGGAGAAAATGTTGGTACATTGTATTTATGCAATGGTATTTCTAATTTTATTAATGCTTTAACCTCTATAGGAGAAGATACAACATTGTGGCATCATAGGCTCGGGCACATGAATGAGAAGGGAATGCAGATTCTTTACTCAAGAAATTTTTTGTTGGGTTTGAAGCATGTTGATTTAAAATTTGTGAGAATTGTGTTTACGGAAAACAGAAGAGAGTTAGATTCCTCAGAGTTGGGAAAGAAAAAAAGAGCGAAAAATTAGAGCTTGTGCATATAGATGTATGGGGACATGCTTAGGTAACATCTCTTGGTGGATCTCGTTATTATGTTACTTTTATTGATGATGCAACCAGAAAAGCTTGGATTTATTGTATTCGAAATAAATCTAATGTATTTGATACTTTCAAGAAATGGAAAGTTTTGGTTGAAAATGAGACAGGAAAAATGTTGAAGTGTCTCAGATCAAACAATGGAGGTGAATACTGCAGCAAAGAGTTTGATAGGTATTGTTCAGAGAATGAAATTCACAGAGAGAAGATAGTTCCAAGAATACAACAAGAAAATGGTGTGTTAGAAAGGATGAACAGGACAATCATGGAGCGTGCAAGGTACATGAGATTGCATGCAGGATTGCCTTTACAATTTTGGGTAGATGTTGTAGATACTGTTGTTTATCTAATAAACAGATGGCCTTCAAGTTCCTTGGATCGTGGTATTCTAGAGGAGGAATGGACAGGTAAAAAGGTAAACTACTCATTTTTAAATACTTTTAGTTATGAAGCCTTTGTCTACATTAATAAAGAAAATAGAACAAAGCTTGAAGCAAAATCAAAGAAATATACCTTTATTGGATATGGTGTTAATGATTTTGGTTATCGCTTTTATGATTATGAAAAACACAAAATCATTAGGAGCAGAGATGTCATATTCAATAAAAAGGTTTTGTATAAGGATTAGATGCAAGAAAAGAAATAAGAAAAAGAAAACAGAGAATACACAGTGCTTGATGAGATCACAGAAAAGGTAAAGGTGCCTAAAAATCATAATGTTCAATAACCAAAACAACAACAACAAGCACCTCAAATCCCTGAAAGTGGTGTTAGAAGATCTACCAGGATAAGTAGACCCCATGAACGATACTCTCCTTCATTATATTATGTATTGTTGTTTGATTCTGGTAAACCAGAATGTTATGAAGAAGCAGTGCAGGTAGAAACCAGGAAAAAGTGGGAGCAAGCCATGAAGGAAGAGATGGAGTCCTTAGCACATAACCAAATTTGGGACTTAGTCAGGTTGCCCGCAGGTAAAACAACATTGCAAAATAAATGGGTTTACAGGTTGAAGGAAGAATATGGAGGTCTAGACTTGTGGTGAAGGGGTTTGCACTAAAAAAGGGCATAGACTTTGATGAGATATTTTCTCTTGTTGTTAAAATGACTTCAATCAGAACTATTTTAAGTCTAGTAGAAGCTGAAGATTTTCATCTTGAGCAATTAGATGTAAAGATGGTTTTTCTCCATGGGGATTTGAAGGAAAAGATATATATGCAGTAGCCACAAGGATATGAGGTAAAAGAGAAGGAGAAACTAGTGTGCAGGTGGAAGAAGAACTTGTATGGCTTAAAACATGCTCCAAGGCAGTGGTATCTAAAATTTGATAGGTTTATGTCTGAACAATGTTATACTAGATGTCACTCTGATCATTGTGTTTATCTCAAAAGGAAAAATTATAGCAACTATATTATATTGTTATTGTATGTAGATGACATGCTTGTTGCAGGTTATAACATGCAGGAAATATATGTGCTCAAAAGAAAATTGGAAAACTCATCTGCAATGAAAGATTTGGGTGCTGCAAAACAAGTCCTTGGTATGAAAATAACTAAAGACAGGAAGAATCACAAATTAACATTGTCTCAAAGTGAGTACGTACAAAAGGTGTTGAAAATGTTTAATATGCAGAATGCAAAACCAGTTAGTATACCTTTCACTAGCCACATTTCAAAGTAAGTAAGGAAATGTGTCCCAAGACTCAGGAAGAAATGAATTGTATGTGTAAAGTTTCATATGCGTCAGCAATCGGAAGCTTAATGTATGCAATGGTCTGCACAAGGCCTGATATTGTACATGTAGTGGGAGTTGTAAGTAGGTACATGATCAATCTAGGAAAAGAACATTGGATGGCAATAAAGTGGATTCTCAGGTATTTGAGAGGTACCACAAATCAAGCAGTATGCTTTGGTGGTTCAAACATTGCTCTACAGGGATATGTTGATGTAGATATGGCAGATGATAGAGATAATCGGAGGAGCACCACAAGGTATGTGTTTGCTGTAGGTGGAACAACTATCATTTGGGCTTCAAAACTGCAGTGTTGTTGCACTCGCAATAATGGAAGCAAAATATGTTGCTGCTACAGAGGCTAGTAAAGAAATTATTTGGTTACAAATGTTTCTGGATGAATTAGGTAAGACGCAGGAGTTGGGCAGGTTATATAGTGACAGCCAGAGTGCCATACATCTTGCAAAGAACTCTGCATTTCATTCCAAGACTAAACATATATAGGTCAAGTACCATTTCATACAGTCAACATTGGAAGATGGATAGTTAAAGCTGGAAAAGATAGACACTAGCCAGAATCCTGCAGATATGTTAACAAAAGTTGTAACCAGGGAGAAACGTTTACTCAGTTTCAATTGGTTTTCAAGTATGATGAGAAATATGAGAAACAGCGAGGTCCAAAGTGGAGTCATTGTCCAGCAAATGAAGCAACGGTGGAGTTGATATATTCAGTCTCCAAGTGGGAGATTGTTGGGTATGGAGCTTGATTATCTTCTTTATTTAGAGGTATCGTCACACTGGATGCCAGTTCGTAATGTGGTGGCAACGCCGCCCGTAAAATGTACGCTGCAAGGGGGGTTCAGGGGGGCCACTGCAATCTTTGGGAGGCTCCCTTGGTGGGGGATCGGGAGCAGCGCCCCCGAAGGTAAAAATAGATGTAAAATTGCTTTGTAAAATGTTGGGCCCCCCTTGGCAATGGATCGGGGGCAGTGCCCCCAAGGTAAAAATAGATGTAAAATTGCCTTGTAAAATGTTGTAATTTCGTAGTCAATCTGGGTTGTTCATTAGGCAGATCTGATGGTAGAAGTTATATTTAATTTATGATTTTTTCCTTAGAAGGAAACCCTTCGCTATATATGAGAGAATTGTATTGCGTCTATGTAGATCTATATTTTGAGCGTGGAAGAGAGAGGAGATTGAGAGCGAAGAGGGAATTACAACAGATTTGTTGTAGGTTGTATCTGTTCATTTTTCTAGATAATATAAAAGGAATGACTCGCTATTTCTCAATGGATGTAGCCCAAATTTGATAAACTACGTATATCTATGTCTCTATTGTTTTATGCATTTTCTGGATTTGTATTTTTACAATATATTTTATGTGTTTCATTTTTCTCGAATATATAATTTCCTAACAAAAAAAATAATAATTAATAATTAAATTGAAAAACATCAATTATGTATAATACAATTGAAAATAAATATTTCCAATTCACATCATCAAAAAATCAAAACTTTCATGAAAAAATAAATATAAAAATACATTTTCAAAGATTTAACATATCACAAATTAAAATAAATAATAATAAAACTGTCCAACCAAATAAGTCAATGCACCCATAAGGTCATTCAAAATATGTCAATTCACCCATAAAATCATACACGAATGGGAAAGAATAAGGAGCAGCGAAATTGGATGAGTTAATGTCATCGGGTTTGTTTTTTTTTCAAGGAGAAAAAACTGTGTATATATTATTATAGCAGAAAAGATAAACTGTACATTCTGTAGAGATTGACTATATATTTTGTCGCACTCATAAGGTCATTCAAAATATGTCAATTCACCCATAAAGTCATACACGAATAGGAAAGAATAAGGAGCAGCGAAATTGGATGAGTTAATGTCATTATTTTTTTTTTTCAGGAGAAAAAACTGTATATATATTATTATAGCAGAAAAGATAAATTGTACATTATGTAGAGATTGACTATATATTTTGTCCAGTAGGAGCATTTTCGGGAAGATAGAAATTTACAAAAATAAAACATTCTGAGAGTTTTCCAGTATATACTTTTTTTTCAGCAGTTTGTTCATATATGTATGGTGATATTCAGGCATTAATATATACAGAAAAAAACAAAAATACCTTGTCATGTGATAGAAAATTGGATCGAGATCTTGAAGCATACCAGATTTGGCGACACTATATGCCCGGCATTATGAAGGGATGGAAATAGTATGTAGTGGAATCTACAGAGATCTTCAGATGCCACATACTGCAAGTAGATTGCAAACCTTTTTTTGATAGTATATCCGCCTCCTCGTTTTGCAGACACTTTATGTGTGAGATGGGGAAGAGAGAAGGCTTCCATAATACTGCAATTCTGTTCATCCATCCCGAGAGATTGTCATTTTTTACAGCTTGTCTTCCGATCACGTGCTCATCGTTAGTTGCTCAGTCGACATTCAGTGTCGTTAGTTGCTCAGTCGACATTCAGTGGATTGAATGTCGACATTGAAAGCACCCATGATATCGACTTTCGTAATTTTTCTGTATTCAAATTTCAGTAATGATCACCTCAATTATTATATTGTATACAATCTCTTTTTCACTAATTTTTAAGCGTTTTATTTTATGTATTATGTTTTTTTAATTATTAAAATACTTTTTAGTTTTATATTTAAATAGTTTTTAATCAATCTTTTTTAATAAAATATGGTGTGTAACTTTAATTTTATATCATTTTAATAAAACCTCGAAAAGGAACAACGATCTATTCCAAACCTGTTTTCTTCAATGGAGAGACTGCGTATTATAATAATTTTACTCCGTTAACGTTAATGTCATGCAGTGCGTATTGCTGTGTATAATATTAACATTCATTCATTCCAATAGTTATAATCAGGAGCGTGCTTGTTTCACATTATTATATAACTAAGAATTACATATGACTTAGTATTTGCTTTCTTCCATCAAAGGTTATTAGTCCCTGACATCTAGCATCCGGCAGGGACTATAGTAATCGTTAGGCGCGGACTTAGCATTAGTTTACCGGTTCCCTGCCACTTTTAAACCAAAGTTTTTACGGTCATGTAATTTTACTATTCTAATAAACCAAAGTTCATGCTTTCGCCATCTTATTTGGCCTCAAATCGAGGCATACAGCTCAAAACTTAGGAAAAAGATCGGAGGAGTACAGGTAATTACAACAAGTTGTTCACTCGTGCATGAAGTAATGCTATGTTTGCACTAGCATTAATTTTCTAGCGTTTAATGTTAGAGATTAATACCACTACTATAATACAATAGCATATGTACCCTGCTACAGCACGCTGTATGCTTGCCACCTCATGTAGCACCGTACACCTGCAAGCTCATGCGCCACCGTTACATGTACGCCTGCCACCACATCTATGCTTTTTGTGGGCATGTAACAGGTATTTTGCTCATTGTGCCTTCTAGTATTGCGTTGCTCACCATTTTCTTATTCTGGCTGTCCTTTCTGCTGAAGTTGGTCGTAAGCTCATTCCATCTATGCTTGTAACCTTGTTTTGTATGATGTTTGTTATTCTGGCTGATTTTCGCTTAGAGCTCTCTGAGCTCGCTCGGTTAAGGTTCGACGAAAACGCTACAGTTTCTCTGTTTAGGTGATGAACCTTCTAGTTTTTAGGTTGCGTATTTTCGCCACACCACCATTTTGTGCATCTGCAGGTTATTTAACTTTCCTCACTCTCCAGGCAACGATCGTTGCAGGCACATCTCTCCTATTTTGTGGCAGGTTACCTACCAGAACTCAGTCAATATCCAAGCTCAGGTAATTCTCGTCCACGTTCTTTTTTGGTGTTATATTCGCAACACTCTGCATTCTTTTTTGGTTCTTTATCATGATCATGCGGCCCTTATGGCATATGAATTTCAGACAGTTAATTTGCTAAGGATACACGATATATTTTGTACTTAGCTGACCTGAGGCAATTTCGCAGACTTTAATGCCATGAATTGCCTTTTGCTAGTGCTTATGCTGCCACCGTTGTGGCTCTTTTTTCTGTAAAAAAAGCCCTGTTTGTGCATACATGAGCTTACTATTGAAAATAAATAAATAAAAGCAGACAAAAGACTACGGTGATCTATTACGCATTTGCTATGACCAAGCGGGGCGCCATGGCAGCCATTACTTACATGACTTGCGCAGGTTCTTTCTTAAAATCCCTATTATCCTTACGATTCTGACTGTAAAATAATAAATTCAACAGTTCTGTATGTGCCAATCTCAATGATAGTTTCAACGCTAGTTATCTCTCTACATATTTTAATAATTTTTCCTAGCAAATCTGAAATAATCTGAAATTATTTTTTCGAAATTCAGAATAGTCTTAAAATGATTTTATTTGAGGTTTTCCACTTATTCAAAACTCTTTCTAGTCCCTCGCAGGACTCGGATATGACACTGCAAATGGCAGAGGCAGTTTAACATACGGTTTCCGAAAGCAAATTGTTTCTAATTTGATTAAAATTTTATTTTTAATATTTTTCTCAAGTAAAACTTCTTGGGAAACCATGTGCACTTCTCTACATTTTGCCGGTGGTGCCCTGTGTACACAGAGCACATGGGCAATTGAATTTACCTAATTATTCTTCGTAAAATCTTTCTGCCAATACGCAACCTTTGAAATGAGGGAGCGACCTATAGAACAGACCGATTATTGATGTTAAAAATGAGGGAGCGACCTATAGAACAGACCGATTATTGATGTTAATATTTCCTACTGTGTATAACTGGTTGAATCACAATTACAATACTCACCGCAATGTCATAAATTGATGCAGTTAAGCTGGAGTCAGAAGTAGCCCTGCCAAAGCCTACTAAGGATTTCTGAGTCGTCACTCCAGAAAATAAGCTATCAAACCATGCATGAGGTTCTTCTCCTCCTCTGGTGTGAACTGATACAACTACAGTGCTATTCATCAATGCAACTTCAAGTTTTTTGGGATCAACTGGCTTGACAGAACCATCATCCATAATCTCAGGGAATTTTCATACGTTTTAGCGGCAGAAACCGGTGATAATTCATTCAGCATTTGTGAACGGCTGCCTCTGGATCTTTATCTCTAACTTCATCCGCATCTGTGTCTGGCAGCGCAGTCTTGAACGATTATGGAGAGCGATATGTTAATTAGTAGTCCAAGGCTTGCCTGGAATTCAATCTCCATCTCAATCTGTGTCTGGAAATGATCGAGGTGCTGGCTTTGATGCTTAAACGACTGCTAGTGGTGCTTATACCTTTTCCGAAGCCCTTCCAACCTTGACCGTTGCATTAGAGTCTGCCACAGACAACATCTTCCTCCTCGGTGATGGTCAAATTGCTGGTGCCAAAGAAAATGTTAACTGCAGGTGCCAAAGCATTATTTTCCTCCTGCATGGGCCTTTGAATGCATATTGACTACGTGTCTAAGCCATATATGACATTTGTTGAAGGCATAATCACCACTTTGTCACGTGGTTATGGCTACTAATTATCCTGGAGATTATACAACTACATTACACATGTTATACATTTACTTTATGCGGCGGGATATGGGTATTCATTTTAATAACATCCCTCCATTTACTAATGATAAAAGGTATATTTTTTTTATAACTTATTTTATTTTATTAGAAATACAACGCCATTACGCATGTTATACATTTACTTTATCTCCCTTGATATGGGTATCCATTTTAATAAAATTCCTTCATTCGCTGGATATGGGTATTCATTTTAATAGCATTGCTCCATTTAATAATGACAAAAGCTATATATACTTTTTGATCTGGGTATCCATTTTAATAACATTCCTCCATTCGCTGGATATTTTAATAGCATTCCTCCATTTACTAATGACAAAAGGTATTTTTTTATAACTTATATTATTAGAAATACAATGCCATTACGTATGTTATACATTTACTTTATCCCACCTGATATGGGCATGTATTTTAATAACATTCCTTTATTTATTTATAGATGGCAAAAGTTAAACATTTTTATTATTATTTACAAATGGCAAAAGGTAAGCCTTTTTATTATTATTTATATTATAACTTAAGGGAGTAAGCTTCATTGTGCATAACCATTTTAGCTTTAATGAGAAAGGTTCCGGATACGTTCAGTGCTTACATCCTGAAGGTTTATTACATTAATACCCATACGGGAGGAAGGTTTATTACATTAATACCCATACGGGAGGACGAAGTTTTATGCATATTCTACTTCTGCGAAGTCCACTTGCTCTTTCTTGTGGTCCGGTTCAAATTGCTAACGCTCGTTCCACTTCTGCACATAGTGGTCCTTTGCGTCTTTTTTCCTCTGCAGAAAAGCTTTGGCTCTCTGAAAGCTGACCTTTCTTTTGTCATAAAAGGCGAAGTACAGCGCTCTGAGCTCCCTGAAGTTTCTCCCGGATGGCAAGAGCAGGTTGCGACCACAAGTATATTATATGCCCAAACACACACACAGAATCCTTTGAAGAAATGAAAACCAGTGTCTACTATACTTGTGTGTAAATTCTGAAAGGACTCGGAGCCTCATAACTATACTATCAACCAGGGTTGAGAAAGGACTATAAATGTGCTATGGTTGTCCGCGCGTTGTGCTATGGTTGTCCACGCTCAAGGCAGGGACTAGCTGCGATGCAACCTCCCTTGTTTAGAAATGCGATTGTTTAATTTATGTTTATCTATATTTATCGATTAAAGCAAGACTATTTTTAAAATTGGTTTAGGGTTTGGAAATTTTGTAATTAGTATTTTTTTGGTTTTATCTCTAGTCAAGGCTTCCTTTATATATTTTATTTCCCTTTCTTAATATAGCTATTAGTGATGCCGAGCCAAGTGGTGAGGCAAATGGAGATGAAGGCAAACAACAATTTTCCTGCAAACATCATAATTCCACAAATCCCTTGTGTAGCATTGCAAGCTAAGAGATTGGGACATTGTTTGTTGAAAGCAACCAAAGACCTTAAATTCAAGATGTACTTTTCCATTCATACAAGACCATGCTTTGATTGGGAGTGCTCTGGCCAATTAGATTCAAGACAAATGAAAGCCTAAAGGACAAATAAATCTAGAATTAGGGACCAAAGGTTTCTTCACTACAATCTTGAGGACCACACGTGGGTATTAGAAGGTGGTCCATATTTCTTCAATTTTGCACACTTTCCTTTTGTTTATGGAATAAATGCTTTTGCCCATATAAAGAAAGCTTTACCGTGGTCCTAGTTTGGATGAGGCGATAATCTCTACCAAGGGAATTTTAGGAGGAAAAAACCCTAGAGGGTACAAACAACACTCCTTTTTCAAATCTTCAGTGGTCACCAACTGAGGCACATACATATCTTATGCATGGATCTGTGTTTACATGGATATCTCTTAGCCTCTCCAGCTTCCATTGATCTCTATTTCAAGGACAAGCTCTAACAACAGCTGCTAGACTATGTACATCCCCTTTCATTGTTAGTGTTGCCATGAATATGGTCATCTCTTAAAAGAATGCCCTCTTCACATTGCAACAACGCAACAGCCTAAGGAGCCACCCATAGTTCTAGAAGTATTCACTCCAGTCAATTCCATTCGCAAGCATACAAAGGCTCCAACTGCTTCTGAAACTAATCTAGGACATCAAACCTATAACAGCTTCGAAGCCCTCACTAGCACAACCTCTAATGCATCTCCTATGACAAAAGTTCTTTCTCAACTAGATCTGGCCACAACCACTATTATATCACACCAAGAGGACTCAACAGTGTCTACAAGCTCCTTTATCCCTTCTGGTCCCCACCAATTAATGTTTCCTACCAACCCTAATATCTCAATGACATAGGTTCTCTCTCAAGTTATTCCATATGGAGTTGAGGATATGGAACTAGATTCTTTAGATTTGCAAGCAATGGTAACCGATTAGGAGAATAAGGATCCTAAGGCCATTCCTAAACATCATGTCCAAATCTTAAATAGAGCAGTCCTCAAAGTTAACGCCAAGTTGCACTTAGAATGAGTACACTCCAGCTAGTCTCCCAACAATCTTGGGGTCAATCTTTAAAACCTTAAAGACTAGCATAAACCCTTCAAAGAAGATAGGCATAGAGGCAAGTGTAGGAATAAGCAACTCTTGCAAGAATTAGATGAACTTGGTCAATTCAGATAGAAGTACTATAATAATTTAGGCCTTTTCCTAAAATCCCCCTTCTACTCAATGAAAATCATCTCATGGAACATGAGAGACCTAAATTTTTTAGGTAAGAAAAGGCTTCTTAAGACACATCTTCTGCAAGATAAACCTGATATAATGATGATATAGGAAACAAAATTCTCTAGGGAAAATGTCTCCTCTATTATCTCCAAATGTTGGAAAGGATCCTAAAGCCTGGCCATTGATGCAAACAATCAAGCAAGAGGTCTAACAATATGTTAGTGTCTTGAAGAGTTTTTTTCATGGATTGTTGGGAAAACAACATAGTTTTAATAGCCAAATTTTGAATTTTAGGCTCAAATTAAGATGAATATATATCCAACATCTATGGAAGGTACATATATATCTTATGCATGAATCTGTGTCTACATGGATATCTCTTAGCCTCTCCCAACCTCCATTGATCTCTATTTCAAGGACAAGCTCTAACAACATCTGTTAGACTATGTACATCCCCTTTCATTGTTAGTGTTGCCATGAATATGGTCATTTCTTCAAATAACGCCCTCTTCACATCACAACAACCTAAGGATCCACCCATAGTTCTAGAAGGATTCACTCTAGTCAATTCCAGTCGCAAGAATAAAAAGGCTTCAACTGATTTTGAACCTAATCCAGGATGTCAAACCTATAACATCTTCGAAGCCCTCATTAACACACCCTCTAATGCATATCCTATGGCAAAATTTCCTTCTCAAACATATCTGGCCACAACCAGTATTAGATCACACCAAGAGGACTCAACAATGCCTACAAGCTCATCTATCTCTTCTAGTCCCCACCAATTAATGTTGTCTACCAACCCTAAGATCTCAATGACAAAGGTTCTCTCTCAAGCTATTCCATATCGAGGTGAGGATATGGAACTAGATTCTTTAGATCTGCAAGAAATGGTCATTGATTGGGAGAACAAGGATCCTAAGGTCATTCTTAAACATCATGTCCAAATATTAAAGAGAGCACTCCTCAAAGTTAACACCAAGTTACAATTAGAATGGGTACACTCCAGCTAGTCTCCCAACAATCTTGAGGTCAATATTCAAAACCTTAAATAATAGCATAAATCCTTCAAAGAAGATAGGCATAGAGGCAGGTGTAAGAACAAGCAACTCTTGCAAGAGTTAGATGAATACTTGGTCAACTCAAACAGAATTACTATATTGATTGAGGCATTTTCCTCAACTCCCCCTTCAACTCAATGAAAATCATGTCATGGAACATGAGAGACCTAAATTGTTTGGATAAGAAAAGGATTATTAAGGCACATCTTATCCAAGATAAACATGTTATAATGATGATTTAGGAAACAAAATGCTCAGAGGAAAAAGTGTCCTCTATTATCTCCAAATGTCGGAAAGGATCCCAAAGCCTAGCCAATGATTCAAGCAAGAGGTCTAGCAATATGTTAGCATCTTGAAGAGGGTTTTTTCATGGATTTTTGGGAAAAAAAACACAGTTTTAACAGCCAAATTCATAATTTTAGGCTCAAATTAAGATGAATATATATCCAACATCTATGGAAGGCACATTATTGTCGAAAGATCAAAATTCCTTCATGCTTTAAAGAGACTAGGTTAGATGTTGAAATACATTTTGTGGATAATTGGGAGAGACTTTAATATGATAAAATCCTTTTATGAGAAAAAATGAGGTATTCAAATGCTCGATCAAGAGGTGGATCACTTGAAAAAGGCTATACATGTCCTTAAACAAGTGGATTTAGAGACCGTTAATGGAACTTTCTCCTAGAACAATTGGCATAAAGGAAAGAAAAATGTTTCCTCTAAACTAAATCACTTATTTATTTTTGAAAACATCATGGAAAATGAGCTCTTTTTAGAAGCCTCTATTCTTCCCTATAGAGGCTTATATCACTGGTCCATTTGTCTAAGTATTGACATCAAAACCAATCCTGTGAATCAACCTTTTCGTTTTGATATTTTTTGGCTCTTTGACACATCCTTCGTAGACAAGGAAAAAAACATGGTGGACAAAAGCTCCTTCAAATCCAAGCTCTCCCATAAAGTATTTTCAACAAAAACTAAAATATCAGAAATTGCATCAAAATATGGAATAAGAATGAATTTGGGGACATATTTCAATCTTAGGGGTCTCTTGAAGAATGCATGCAAGAAATACAATAGAAAATCATCATAGATGGTAGATCATAAGACCTTGCAAATGAGGAATCAATCCTCATAACACGTCTTGAAGATCAGAGAAAATAGGAGAATATTCTCTGGTGTCAGAAATTATGCATCAGATTGATGAAAGAAGGTGAAAAAAATCATAAATTTTTCCATCACTCCATGCTTAATCATAGAAGCAGAAATAAAATCTCCTCCCTAAAAATTTAGGGCATTAATTTATTAAAGCATGTTGATATTACATCTGTTGGCATTATGACACAGGTTTGGCACTATGACACAGGTGTTGTCCTTGATGGCAACTCACTCAGATGGCAGATCATAGTTCAGGCTCTCAGAATGAAAGAAAAAGAGATATACGTAGTTTCCTCTTAACCAAGCCGCGTATACACGCGGGATCATCGATCAAAAGGTGTGTATGCGTATACACGCACTTTCATGCACAGAAAAGTGCATACATGTGGGAAAACTCATTTTTAGTCCATGATATTTGGTCCTTGGTATTTGGACCTATGGTTGTGGACCATGGTATTGCATCCAAAGTGTTGAACCCAGGTATTGGGTCCCAAGTATTGTTTCTAAGTGGTTTTGGACCGTGTGTTGTGGGGAAAAATGCCTATGCAGGACGATCCTATCCACCTAAGGTGTGACAGTGCCTTAGCAACAAACAGAGACAACTATTCTAGTATTCTTCCTTTATGAATTAAGAATGAAGAGAGATGGATGGACTAACCGGTGTCTTCCGTTTGTCCCTCGATCCAGTTTCTCCTCTCTTTGAGAGTTCCCAGCTACTTGCCTTCTCGCTCGCCCAGCTTCAAGAGGTTTCTGCAAGATCACAAGAAGAGAACACTACACAAGACATGGATTCATATTCATAACTAGTTCAGGATTAGAAATAAACTAAACATACTAATGCAATCATACATCAAAGATACATTAGTATATAGGAGAAACCAAGATAGCTTTATTGATGAATAACAAGGTTCAGGAAGAGATACAACCCAGAGGGCTCCAATCCAGCATCTCCTTCCCAGCAAATGGAATTCCTATCTTCACCCCCTTCAAAGCATTAAGCACCCAATGATTCCAATCTCAAACCAACAGCAATTCTTTGCAATAACAAAATTCCAGCCTCTAGATCTCATGGAGGAGAGATCCATATATAGATGTTTAGAGAGAGGATGAGTCAGCTTGAGATCTGACTAGTGTCCTCTCCCTCTGTCAGTTCTTGATTCCACTTGGAGGTTCTTGCTTCCACTTGGAGATTGGGAACCTCTTACTCATCACCAGTCGAATTCACTGAGGCAAGTGTCATTGAGGAAGATTCTGGAAGCTTCCTGGGTCTTGACACCTCTTGGAATGAACTTGCCATTTGTCAAATCTCGCTCAACGCACCCTGGTAGTGCTTCTACCTGCATTGCAGTGCAGGTAGCCAGTGTTGACTTTGACATTCAGCGCAAACAGCTAGTGGAGCCACTGAATTGATCCTAAATTGACTTGTTTTTGAGCAGTTTCTGGTGGAGAACTTCTGTGAATTGCTGTGGTTTGTTAGCCTTGTTCCTCTAGGGGTAGGAACAACATGTTTAGGGACTTTGGATCCCTTAGATTATGGACATTTCATGCTCAATGTTGTAAGGCACAAAAATGTCTATAACAGTTGCCCCCTAAAGTATGAGGTCGTTTATCGGGTGAAATGCTTTACCAGGGGGATCCGAAGTTCATCCAATGCTGGGAGGAGACCTGTAATAAGATACAATACAATACATTATTTTTCATACTGCTTTCATGATATAGCTGAGGCGGGCATTCCCATGCTCAGCTTTATAAATTCATTTTCCTGTACATAGAACAGACAATCGTCTGGTGGTAGACTGATAATTTTGATGAAATTATCATCCTGAATATATATCGCAGCCCGGATGGATGAAACTAGATCCGGGGTCTTCAAACTCGTTCGATCTTCACTCTAAGTACAAGTCGATCCATGTGAGAAATGTTCTGAAGTCGAACATGGAAAGACATCGCTTGATTACCGGTCAATGAGGTAAACCGTTAACAAGCGCGAGAGGAATCACCGATAATGATAATGACCCTCAAGGTACTGCAGTACAATTCACGTGGTGTGAATAAAGGACTTGGCGTCGAACACCACGCAAAATCTTTCGGTCGAAGGTCATTGATGTATACCTGTCACCGGAAGTGAGAAACTTGCCATTGAGGCATGCAAGCTTCAAAGTACTGAAGGGGTTGTTCCTAGATCAACTTCTTGGATAATGAGCTGATGTCGACAAGAAGCGATCCGTCAAAGGAGGGCCTTAATGAATCCCACATCAATGACACGGAACGGAGCTAATGATTTTGATGGAGGTGAAAACGATCTGTGACATATGATTCAGGGTGGCGGTCATGAAAGGATGAAGGATAATGTACGACAGTGGATGGGACATGGTTGACTTTTCTGAACGACTTCTCTTGAACATATGGCGACACTGATGCGATGGATCGGTAGCATTACCCCAAATATGGATGGTATGGTGAGACCATGGATGTGACCGGTGAATGAAACAACCCAACCCGATTGTGGTATGGAGGAAAAGTGTCATGTTCAAGAGCGACTTGCTACCATCAAAGTTTTCTTGAGTTTCTCCCAATTTTTCCCCAGTCATTGCTGACCAGTACCTCTTTATTTTTTTCAAGCTTGAGGAGGATAACATATGCTTGTTCTATAACCTGCCCTTCGGGCAAGCCCATCGCTATGTTTTAACGAGCCTAGCGATAGTGAAACTCGTTCTCGTCTAAAGACAAGTTTGTCGCTATTTAATGATTTTAACGAGTCTAACGACAAAGATAACTCGGTCCTTTTCATTTTTAGAGAGTCTGAAAAGGTACATAAAGTTAACTCCAAAAGTCATTTTTCGTCATCTAATCCCTTAAGTCCGAAAAAGTATAAAACAATACAGAAGGGATGAGTTTTCGATAGTTTTAACGAGCCGAACAAAACAAGCGCTCGATCTTTTTGTGCAATAATCCCTTAGGTCCAAAAAGATTAAAATCTAGAGGAGGGATAGCACTTCCGGTCGCTTTAACGAGCTGGAAGGCCAAAACTCGACAATCTTTTCATATTTTACAAGTCAGATGAAAAGAGCTTAAAGAAGACTCGTCTTTTGAGGAACGAGTGATAAAACGGGTTAGCAGCTGATTCCAGGTACAGGTTGGAATTTTCCAATCACGGCAGTGTCACAAGGATGGCTAGTGAAATCACTCTTCGCATCTGTTCCTCAAAATGGGTAAACAAACATATGGAGGTGAACGATCGGCCAATGGAAAAGTGGAGGTGACGGTGCAAACACGACCAAGGCTTTAATGGCTGATGATATTACATTCACTGTGGTTATTTACCGAGATAGTTCATTTTTTAACGAGCTTAAACGCGGGTGAAAACATTTGCTCGATCTTATGTTTATTTTTTAACGAGCATGAACTATGCGCTAAAACTGCTCGGATCTTGCGTTTATTTTTTAACGAGCATGAACTATGTGCTAAAACTGCTCGATTACCCAGTCATATGATAAGAATGTCTCATTAAGATTCTATTTTTTATGGAGCTTCATCTCACAAAGCTATGCCCCGCATCCTTTCGTTATGCAAGTTCGGAAACGACTAATCCTACGAGTTTAAAGGGTTAGAGGTCCTAAAAATTTAAAAAATAAATAGCCGCCCCTTGCTTGCACTCCGAAAGGTTCGCATGCCCCCAGGTATAAAACAGAGTTTCAAGGTTACCCCTACTTTAGTCCGGCAAAACAATTGTTTTACCGAGAGAGGCCTACCTCTTTCAGGTTACCCAAAGATTGCTCCATTCGCGGCCACGAATAAAACACTTCCTCGGCGATGTCTACCGAAATAGACAAAGGTGAGCGACGATGCCCGCCAACTCACATAACTTTGACAAAAGAATCTTATTCTAGAACAACCCCTCTTCCACTCACGGATGGGGTACGGACTAGTCATATTCTCCCGCGGAAACCTACCCTATACCCAAAGTTTTCCTGCCGAAGCAGACTAGGACGCATGCCCCCTGGGTTCCAGTCATATCCTCCCGGATTACTCGCTCTCATCAGGAGGACGGACCGTGGGTTGAGACATTTCTTGCGTGAAGAGACCATTTAGGGATGGTATATGACTATTTACGATGCGTGATCCGGGAAATGAAAGTTGGTCCATGAGCTTGACCACTCTTCCTTCATGCGGAAAACACATTACTCTAAAGAGTGAGGAGACGATGGCTCCCATGCAATATATATAGTCTCATCCAAGGAGTAGGTTATAATCCAAGGGTCCTTGAACGACCATCATGTTCATTTGAACGGTCTTCCCTTTCAATGTGATCGGCGCATTGGGGAGGATCCCTAAAGGTCGACTGGTTCCTTTATCAAAGCCTGATAGATTTCTCATTTTAGGCAAAAGCGCTGGCGAACCAAGCGCTTTCCAAGCAATAGAGGAAAGGATACTCACAGATGCCCCCTCATCAACGATAGTGCCAGCCATTACCATTATGTATATTTGAACGATAATTCTGAATGGTATGCTTGCTGGCAACCGGGGTATGCCTAGTTGGTTCCAGTTGAACGAGACAACTAGGTTGCTTGGTGGTGGGACCGAATAGACGGCCGGGTATGACTCTGACGAAGTTCCTTCCTGCGATGAAGGAATGGGCAAATTGCCCCCTTGTTCGTCGGAGTCTGTGTTGATGAAGAGAATTTGGACGGTGTCGTCTTTATTCTCTTCTGTGATGGTATCATTCGAAGATAGAGCCTCTGAAGGCAAAACCGGGTCAACTGCCACCTCAACCTTTTGACTTTCGTCAGGTATGGATCCAGACGGTTCATCTTCAATGATAGGTGCTTCGGCTGACCACCTGGGCGGGCCAGCCGGGTTCTCAACTAGTGAAGGACTTGGCAGGAGTTTTTGATATCCAGGAGGAAGTTGCGCTCGTAAAATCGGGCGATCTTCCAAAACTCTTTTAGCCTCATCTAAGAAGGGACAACGATGGATGGCATGGTCGCCTTCACACAGTTTGCAGGGAAATCTAGCCTTCCCTCTCTGTCCTGTGGCTTCACTTTCACTAGTTCACGGTGTGCTGTCAACATGGCTATCAGAGGTTGACGCCACCGAATTGTGCAAACGGGGAGACTAGTCCCTTAGTATCCGAGGGATGCAGGGACAATCTCTGTGGAAGTGGTCTCCCTTGCATATGACACATCGCGATTTAGGCCTAGTCAGTGCTGTGTGTGGATTTTTGTCAGACGCCAATTGTTTGCCCCCAGTCGCTTTTGGCTCCTTCTTCTTCTTCTCTTTCTTCTTCTTTTCCTTCTTCTCCTTAGGAACTTGGTTTTTTGTTTTACCAGTTCCGTCAAGCGAAGAGGAAGGAGGAGAGGAAGAATTAGATGAAGTAGAAGGCTGGTGGGTAACTCTAGTCTGGTCTAACTGTTGACTCGACTGTTCAGGAATAGTGGTGTTCTGAACGACATTGGTTGAAAAGAGCCAGACTGGCAAGCCAATTGTCAGTCCTGGAAGCGACAATGTGGCCATATGGGGCGCACCAACATCTCCCCAAGAGGAGAAGGGACTAGGATTTCCACCAAGGGGAATTCCTTGGTTGGTGTGCTCCATTTTTTCAACCTAAAGATCAACGCAGGAATAAAGGGTGATTGTTCCGTTTAAAATAAATTTTAACGACGCTTTTAGACACAACTTGATTTTTCACTTTTAAAGAGTCGAGAAAAAGCTAAAGATGACTCTAGTCTCCTTCGATATTTTAACGAGCCCGAAGTGACAAATGCTCGGATGGACTTTTTCTGTTATAGAGTCTAAAAAAGGCCAAAAGGAACTGCTCTGGAGTTCTAGGCAGAGGGTGTGCCAAACTTTTCGCAAAACCGCAGAATACTTTTTAGGGTACGGGCGGTCGATCTTCCTGAATGTTGTGTTTAGTGCATTGCGATCAGTAGGGCGGCCGACACGGCTTCCTAAGGATAAAGGTTTTATGCCTATAGGGGTCTCCCAATATATACGCGACGGTACGTGGGAGCACAATCCGTACTGGCGCTGTCGTCCCTCAGGAGGAATCACCCACCATCAATGAGATCGACAGTCACCAGGCTTTACGACGCCGGAACACGTCTCTAGCCTAGACCTCTATGTTGTGCGTTATGTTGCAAAGCGTTGTTAAGTTCATTCAATTTATTTTAGGTTGATCTTTTTAGAAGTTTGCCTTTTGAGGTTCACCACGAGATGTATGATACAATTCCTAAATGCAGTCTAAAGATGATAAGCAAGCTTTATATCTTTTCAACTTATGAAAATCCTAGCTACTAAGGGAAAAGAAAGACACCATCTTTTCTCAAAGAGCAATCAGCACACTCTAATGCACTTTTCATAAATCAAACATGCAAACTATCAAGATGCAAATGCACAATGCAGGTGTTTGTTTTCCGCTTTCTTAGTATTGATGCCTACAAAGAAAGCTTTTTGTACAACTTTGAATTTGCTTTTAAATGACAAATACAAACAAGTTTACTTTTTCGAAATCGGAGAGGGTAGAAGAGATTACAACACTTAACGATTTTCGAAATGAATACTTGTTTCGACACTTAAAAGAGACAAACTCAAACCAAAAGCAAAAGTAAATGTATAATCAACTGTAAATAGCCAATGAACTCTCTCCTAAGATCACAATCAACAGATCTGAATCAAGGGCTACAGGATGACTATTTCACTCATGCAAAGGAAAACTGTAAATGACGCCACAAACACATAAAAACACTCACAGTCTTTTTGTACAAAAGGAGGTGGAATTTAAGCAGAGAAAAGGAGTTATCAGACTAGTACCTATGCTGGTTACAGGCTGCAAAAATCAGAGATCAAAACAAGGCAAAACAGAGCAGAGAACCCCAGCTGCACAAGGCCTAACTGGATCAGCGCAACCTCAACACAGGGGTTTTGACATTCAGTGCAGGTAGCCTTCACGGGACCTGCGTTGAAATGTAGAACCCCTTCACAGGGTCTGCGCTGAAGGAGAAACGAGAGTTTCTCTCTGGGTTCTGGGTCACAGATTGCTGATTAACCTACTGTTTCAGGCCAAATAAAAGCAACAAGCAAGGTGCAATCAAAGGGATGCTTTGAGGGAGTACTAAGATCTATCACAAAGGATCATCAAATCATTTGTGAGTCCGATGTTCAGATCATAGACAAGTCCAGTGATTGGATCAAAGCAGCAACTGTCTACTTTGCATCTAGGAATAGCAGATGCAGTTCGATTGTTGCTGTCGAGTCTATGAAACAAACAATGATGGAAACACAAATAAAATGACTAAACAGATTTCCCCAGTGGAGTCGCCAATTTGTTGTGGGGAAAAATGCCTATGCAGGACGATCCTATCCACCTAAGGTGTGACAGTGCCTTAGCAACAAACAGAGACAGCTATTCTAGTATTCTTCCTTTATGAATTAAGAATGAAGAGAGATGGATGGACTAACCGGTGTCTTCCGTTTGTCCCTCGATCCAGTTTCTCTTCTCTTTGAGAGTTCCCAGCTACTTGCCTTCTCGCTCGCCCAGCTTCAAGAGGTTTCTGCAAGATCACAAGAAGAGAACACTACACAAGACATGGATTCATATTCATAACTAGTTCATGATTAGAAATAAGCTAAACATACTAATGCAATCATACATCAAAGATACATTAGTATATAGGAGAAACCAAGATAGCTTTATTGATGAATAACAAGGTTCAGGAAGAGATACAACCCAGAGGGCTCCAATCCAGCATCTCCTTCCCAGCAAATGGAATTCCTATCTTCACCCCCTTCAAAGCATTAAGCACCCAATGATTCCAATCTCAAACCAACAACAATTCTTTGCAATAACAAAATTCCAGCCTCTAGATCTCATGGAGGAGAGATCCATATATAGATGTTTGGAGAGAGGATGAGTCAGCTTGAGATCTGACTAGTGTCCTCTCCCTCTGTCAGTTCTTGATTCCACTTGGAGGTTCTTGCTTCCACTTGGAGATTGGGAACCTCTTACTCATCACCAGTCGAATTCACTGAGGCAAGTGTCATTGAGGAAGACTCTGGAAGCTTCCTGGGTCTTGACACCTCTTGGAATGAACTTTCCATTTGTCAAATCTCGCTCAACGCACCCTGGTAGTGCTTCTACCTGCGTTGCAGTGTAGGTAGCCAGTGTTGACTTTGACATTTAGCGCAAACATCTAGTGGAGCCACTGAATTGATCCTGAATTGACTTGTTTTTGAGCAGTTTCTGGTGGAGAACTTCTGTGAATTGCTGTGGTTTGTTAGCCTTGTTCCTCTAGGGGTAGGAACAACATGTTTAGGGACTTTGGATCCCTTAGATTATGGACATTTCATGCTCAATGCTGTAAGGCACAAAAATGTCTATAACACCGTGGTATTGAGTAAGGCCTAAGACTATAAAAGGGAAAGGAGATCATTAGGCAAAGGTATTCACTCAAGCATTGAATATCTAATGAAGAGCAAGATCTAGAATACTGGTCATTGGGTCATGGTGCATAGCTGGATATGAATCAAGGAGGAACCTAAGCACTAAAAGAAGGAAAAGTTCTATTGATGGGTCAAGATCTTAAGGCTTGAATGGTAGTATCTTTGTGTGATTTTGATTTGTTATATTTGGCGCATGACTTGATCTATAAATCTGATAATCTGGGTATAACTGATGTTTGAATACTTGAAAAGGGAAAATTGTCTTTTATAGATGTGTATGTAGGTTTGGTGCAGAAAAGTCGCATATACACGTTGGTTCAGTAATTCAAAGAAGCGTATACGCTGGTTTGCATTAATACAGAAGCGTATGCACACAGGTTCTTCATCTTGAAGTAGCGTACGTCTCATAAAATATGTTTTAGCTACTTCTGTTTATTGCTGCAGTATTCTGGGTTCAGGATTGGTGTCTGGTTACTGTTATTGTTTTCTGGGTACAACATTCAGAGAAGTGATTGTTTGATTCAGTTTTGGTTGGTGCAAGGAGATTGATTGATGCAGATAGACTTGATGTTTGATTGATTTTATTCATGGTTCCAGTCTGAAAATTTATGAAAAGTGGTCCCTGGAAGAAAAGAGAAAGGTTGTAGCCTTCTATAGGTCAGCACCTATGTACTAGTACCTCAGCTAATACTAGAGCTAAGGGGGTTGTAGCTCCCTTACAAAAGAAGCTGGAGAATGAGAGAAGGTTGTAGCCTTCTACAGGTAGCAACTTGCGTACTGGTATAAGACTGCACCAGTACATAAACATTGTAAAAAGAAGTTTCTAATTAAAAGAAGATAGAGATGAATTACAGTAGGTGGTTTTCACCCACATTGGGTTTCCACCTTATATCTTGTATTTTTATGTGTGACTTCCTGTTCTGTTTCACTCTTCCTGGTTACTATTTATATGGTTTGATGCACAAATTAATGATCAACATATGAAGAATAATTTAAATTACAAGTATGTTGGTTATATGCTAGTTTTCTTAACTGCAGTTGCGTACATACGCGGTTTTTACTAACTGAAGTAGCGTATATAAATTTGATTGTGAAATGAAAAATAATTGACCTGATAATACTGATTCACCCCCCCTCTCAGTATTATTTCCAACAATTGGTATCAGAGCAAGTCCTTCAGAAGAAGCTTGATCGCTTGAAGGAAGATCTATCATCATGAGCAACTATGAAAAGGAGGCATCTATCAGGCCACCAATCTTTTAGGGAAGCAACTTCGTCTATTGGAAGGTAAGAATCACATCCTATCTTCAATTTCTTGGTACAAAAGTTTGGGATATCGTGGAAACAAGATACACATTTCCATCAGCAACTCCTATAGATACGGCTGGTAAGAAGCAGTATGAAACAAATGCAAAGGCTGTCAATAATCTATTAGGGAGTTTATCTTAATTAGAATTCATCAAAGTTATGCAGCTCAAAACCACAAAAGAAATATGGGACAAGATTGTTCTGAGCTATGAAGGAGACAATCAGGTAAAACGTGCAAAACTACAAACTCTCAGAATTCAATATGAAAATCTCAGAATGCAAAATGATGAAAGTGTGGCTAATTATTTCTTACGTATAGATGAGATTGTTAATCATATGAAAAACTTGGGTGAAGAAATAAAAGAAGTTACTTTGGTTGAAAAGGTTCTAAGATCTTTGTCTTCTAAGTTTGAATCAAAAGTTTCTGCCATAGAAGAAAAGCAGAATCTACAAAGCATTACCATGTCACAGCTGCATGGAATCTTAACTGCTTTCGACATGAGAAAAGGGGGACCATCAGACATGAGAGAATCTGCATTCAAAGCCTCAAGAAAAGGAGAATACAATGAGCCAGGACATATGTCAAAAGGAGAGGAAGAATCAAACTTTGTCAAGAACCTTCAACGGGGTTCTGGAAGATTCAGAGGTAAGCTATCTTTTAAATGCTTTGCTTGTGGAAGAGTTGGTCACTATGCAGCCAAGTGTCCTCATAAAGATAAGCTTGACAAAGGTAAGGAACCAGTTAGATGGAACAGAAAACAGAATGTAAGTAAGAAGAGTTATTTTACACATGAAGACAGTGATGGATTTTCAAATAGTGATGAAGATGAACACTGTAATGATTATAGACTTTTGATGGCTTTTGAAGATGATGATTTCTTGGATGCTATAGATGAAGAAGGGATTTATGAAGAAATTTCTAAACTTAAAATTTGTTTAGAAGAAAAAGAATATGATTATAGATACTCTGACATTCCAACTTGCTGAAAGGGAAAAACACAATGAAAAGTTAGAATGTGAAATTGTGGGACTTAGAAAAGATATTGAGAAAACAAAGGCTCTTAATCTTAGATTTGCTAAGGGATCTGAAACTTTAGATGAGATTATCAAAGTGCAGTGTTCTCCTCTAATTAAGACAGGTCTTGGATATACTGAAGAAGCATCTCAAGCATAGAAGCCATCCACCTCCAAAAGTTATCTTGATGCAGCAAGGAGAAGTGAACAGGTTGACAATCGACAGCAAAGGCATAATGCAGATCACCAAGTAAATCAGGGACAATTTACTTCAAGAATGAACAGAGATCACCAAGTAAGTTGGGGGCAATCTACTTCAAGGATGAACAGAAGCTACAACCAACCGCAGGCAAATCATTCTCAATTTGCGTCAAGAATGGATGTCAATGGAAACTACAATCATTTGGTCGGTAGGTTTGATAATCGCTGGAATTTCTTCAATGGCCAATGTTTCTCTTATCATAACTTTGGGCACAAAGCTGCTCAATGTGTTGCCTACAATACCATCATGACTAGAGAAGCTAAAAAATAAAGGAGTATGACTGGGATCATGAAAAGGACCTACAATAACTTTTTTGCTCTTGAAAATTAAATAGAATGTTCTATTTGTAACAACTTCGGTCATGAAGATTCTGAATGTAGGAGTAGGTTTCATCAAACAACTCAGAAGGAGCAAGCTTCGTTGAGTCCCAAAACATGGAGAAAGAAAGAATCGCAACCAGAAAGATGTGGTATGGAGGGCAGGAAAATTAGTGGTACATCGACAGTGGATGCTTGAAACATATCACAGGTGATAAAGAAAAAATGCAGTCATATAGTGCCTTAGAAAAAGAAAGGAAGGTCTCATTTGGAAATGACACCCCTGCACTCATAAAAGGTAAAGGTTTTGTTCTTTTGAAAGAAAAGGTCAAAGCTGGAAATGTTATGTATGTTGATGGCTTAAAGCATAATCTATTGAGTGTCAGTCAAATGTGTGATCAAGGAAATGAGATAATATTTCGATCAAATGGATGTATTGTTCGTGAGCTTGATACAGGAGAAACAGTAATCAAAGGCATAAGAACTCCAAATAACTTATACATACTCAAGGGAGGACAACAACAATGCTATCTAAGCAAGAATGATGAACACTGGCTATGGCACAGAAGATTGGGGCATCTAAGCTTCTCTCAGATAAGGAAAGCATGCAAATATCAGGCGGTTCGTGATCTCCCTGACATCAGAATTCCAGACAATACAATATGCAAATCATGTCAGTTTGGTAAGCAAACCAGAACTAATTTCCCTAACAAGGAAGGATCAGCTAGTAGGCCACTTGAACTTGTCCATATTGATGTATGTGGTCCATCTAGGAAGAGGTCACCTCAAGGAGAAGAATACTTCATCTTGTTCATTGACAACTTTTCCGAGATGTGTTGGATGGGACTTCTAAAGTATAAAGACAAAGCTTTCGAAAAGTTCAAAGCATTCAAAGCCTTAGTTGAAAATGAATTAGATCACAGAATCAAATGCCTCAGGTCCGATCGAGGAGGGGAATTTACCTCAGATGAATTTTTCGATTTTTGTGAAGAACATGGAATAAGAAGGGAATTCTCTACTGCAAGGACTCCTCAGCAAAATGGAGTGGTGGAAAGGATGAACAGAACAGTTCAACAAATGGCTCATGCTATGCTTGATGAGTCTGGAACTCCCGCAACCTTTTGGGGTGAAGCTGCATTTTCTGCAATTACTATTCTCAACAAGACAAACGTCTGGGTAAACAACACTCAAACTCCTCATGAACTTTGGTATGGTAAGACTCCCACGGTAAAATACTTCAAAATTTTTGGAAGCAAATGTTACATCAAAAGGACTGATGAAAACCTTGGCAAGTTTGAACCTAGAGTAGATGAAGGCATTCTCTTTGGTTACTCTCCCCACAACAAAGGATATAACTGTTACAATAAAAGACTTAGAAAAATTGTTGAAAGTATTGATGTAGTGGTTGATGAAGAAGGAAACATTCCTAGGCAGGTAAAATCTGAAGATTTCGAAGATGATGAGGACTATCCTTCAACATCAAATCAGACTTATGATGAAGAAGAAACCCATGAGGCACCAGAAGAACAGATAAGGATAGAAGAAAAGACTCCATCAAGGTACATTCAGAAGAATCATCCAGAAACTCAAATTTTGGGGCAGAAAGAGGCAGGTGTATAAACAAGAAGAACTATCTCAAAAGCTTCAAACTATCTAGCATTGCTTTCCTCCACTGAACCACAAAATGTAAGTGAAGCATGCAAAGATGAATGTTGGGTCAAGGCCATGAATGAAGAACTTGAGCAAATTGAAAAGAATAATACTTGGGAGTTGGTTCCTAGACCAAATGATAAGAATGTCATAGGGACAAAATGGATACTCAAAAACAAGCTGAATGAAAATGGAGATGTTATTAGAAACAAGGCCAGACTTGTTTGTAAAGGGTATGCTCAACAAGAAGGTATAGACTTTGAAGAAACTTTTGCACCGGTTGCTAGACTTGAAGCCATAAGAATGTTCCTTGCTCTTTCTAGCTTTTAGAGGTTCAAAACATTTCAAATGGATGTGAAATATGCCTTTTTAAATGGAGACTTAGAAGAAGAAGTGTATATTGAGCAACCAGATGGATTCATCCTTGGAAATGATCCAAAACTTATATGCAGACTTAAGAAGGCACTCTATGGTATTAAACAGGCTCCAAGGGCTTGGTGTTATCGTCTGGACAAATACCTCCATCAACAAGGTTTTTCTAAAGGATCAGCAGATAGTAATCTATATATAAAAATTGATAATGATAAATTGCTAATACTTGTTGTGTATGTTTATGATATCATCTTTGGTAGCAATGAAGAAGCCATGAGTCAAAACTTTGCTTTGGTGATGCAGAAAGAATTTGAAATGTCCCTGCTTGGTGAGCTGGCATATTTTCTTGGTTTACAAGTCCAACCAAATAAAGACGGTATCTTTCTATCACAAACCAAGTACCTCAAGCAGATCTTGAAGAAATATGGCATGGAAGAGTTGAAACCAGTATGTACCCCTATGGTAACACGATGTAGTCTCAGTGCAAATGATGAATCAGCAGCAGTACATCAACCAACCTATAGATCCATGATTGGTAGTTTGCTCTATCTGACAGGTACCCGACCAGACATCATGCATGTAGTGGGAATAGTTGGAAGATTCCAGGAAAATCCAAAGGAAGCACACCTTCAGGCAGTTAAGAGGATTTTCAAATATCTTCAAGGAACACAAAACTATGGCTTATGGTATCCTAGAGATGCAGATCTCACACTTCATGCATATACAGATGCAGATTGCGTAGGAAGCGTGGATGACAAAAAAAGCACTAGTGGTGGTGCATTCTTTATGGGTTCCAGATTAGTATCTTGGTTCAGCAAGAAACAAAGTTCAATTGCTTTATCTACAGCTGAAGCAGAATATGTGGCTGCTCCATCTTGCTGCACACAACTGCTTTGGATGATGCAAACTTTGCAAGATTTTCAAATCACTTGTACTCCACCTATCTCCATTTTATGTGATAATATAAGTGCAATAAGTATTTCCAAGAATCCTGTCATGCATTCAAAGACCAAGCACATACCTATCAAATATAATTTTCTCCGGGAACAAGTGCTTGAACAAAAGGTCAAATTGGAGTATGTTCCCTCCAAGGAACATGTTGCTGATATACTCACCAAACCACTGCCCAGGGAGACATTTGAATACCTCAAACAGAAGCTGGGAGTAGTTGATGCATCATCTTACTGTTGAAACTTATCTGTTTCAGAGAAAAGTGGTTGTACGCAAGTTTCATGAGGAGCATCCGCGTATATACACCGGTTTTTGTGGATACAGTCGCGTATATGTTGGTTTGAAGGAAATTAGTGGGCCAGACTCAGGATGAAAAGAGTCTGATATGGGTCTGACAGAGACCATCTGGCACAGGTTCAGGGGGAGCATATACTTCTAATAATGCATTGTTGGCATTATCTTAGAAGATCTTGGTTCAATTTCACAGTTGTTTTTGGTTTCAGGTGGAACAGGTGATGAGGAAGAACATGGTTGCTGGTCTGAATGATGATTGACAGATGCTGCTAATAATAGTTGTTGATGACTATCATAGTCGTGTTGTAGATTTTTCGTCTCTATGTCATGTATTTCTTTTCTTGTCAAGGTCATGTAACGGCCTACTTTGGTTTCCCCACTATGCCTGGGATGGATGATGTAATGTTCTTGTTTTATCTTGTGTAAACTTTTGGTGTATCCCCACTTGGTTGGGTGGATGAGTCAATATAGGTATATCCCCACTTGGTTGGGAGATGGATGTATGTATGAGGCTTTGGTGATAGGAAGGTCATTTATGATGTATAAAGTCATGTATCTTCTTGTAGAACATCTTCTTGCAGACCTTGCCTACAGTCAGGGGGAGCATGGATAGCTCAACAGAGTAGATATTTCAACATAAACTCAGGGGGAGCATAACCCTTTGCACTTGATGTCAAAGGGGGAGAATGACTTTGAGTGACTTGGGGTTGCCATCAAGTACAAAGGGGGAGATTGTTGGCATTATGACATAGGTTTGGCACTATGACACAAGTGTTGTCCTTGATGGCAACTCACTCAGATGGAAGATCACAGTTCAGGCTCTCAGAATGAAAGAAAAAGAGATATACGCAGTTTCCTCTTAACCAAGCCACGTATACACGCGGGATCATCGATCAAAAGGCGCGTATGCGTATACATGCACTTTCATGCACAGAAAAGCGCGTACATGTGGGAAAACTCATTTTTAGTCCATGGTATTTGGTCCTTGGTATTTGGACCTATGGTTGTGGACCATGGTATTGCATCTGAAGTGTTGAACCCAGGTATTGGGTCCCAAGTATTGGTTCTAAGTGGTTTTGGACCGTGGTATTGAGTAAGGCCTAAGACTATAAAAGGGAAAGGAGATCATTAGGCAAAGGTATTCACTCAAGCATTGAATATCTGATGAAGAGCAAGATCTAGAATACTGGTCATTGGGTCATGGTGCATAGCTGGATCTGAATCAAGGAGGAACCTGAGCACTAGAAGAAGGATAAGTTCTATTGATGGGTCAAGATCTTAAGGCTTGAATGGTAGTATCTTTGTGTGATTTTGATCTGTTATATTTGGCGCATGACTTGATCTATAAATCTGATAATCTGGGTATAACTGATGTCTGAATACTTGAAAAGGGAAAATTGTCTTTTATAGATCTGTACGCAGGTTTGGCACAGAAAAGGTGCGTATACACGCTGGTTCAGTAATTCAAAGAAGCGTATATGCTAGTTTGAATTAATACAGAAGCGTATGCACGCAGGTTCTTCATCTTGAAGTAGCGTATGTCTCATAAAATATGTTTTAGCTACTTCTGTTTATTGCTGCAGTATTCTGGGTTCAGGATTGGTGTCTGGTTACTGTTATTGTTTTCTGGGTACAACATTCAGAGAAGTGATTGTTTGATTCAGTTTTGGTTGGTGCAAGGAGATTGATTGATGTAGATAGACTTGATGTTTGATTGATGTTATTCATGGATCCAGTCTGAAAATTTATGAAACGTGGTCCCTGGAAGAAAAGAGAAGGTTGTAGCCTTCTATAGGTCAGCACCTACGTACTAGTACCTCAGCTAGTACAATAGCTAAGGGGGTTGTAGCTCCCTTCCAGGAGAAACTGGAGAACAAGAGAAGGTTGTAGCCTTCTACAGGTAGCAGCCTGTGTACTAGTATAAGACTGCACCAGTACATAAACATTGTAAAAAGAAGTTTCTAATTAAAAGAAGATAGAGACGAATTGCAGCAGGTGGTTTTCACCCACATTGGGTTTCCACCTTATATCTTGTGTTTTTATGTGTGACTGCCTGTTCTGTTTCACTGTTCCTGGTTACTATTTATATGGTTTGATGCATAGATTAATGATCAACATCTTAAGAATAATTTAAATTACAAGTATGGTGGTTATACGCTAGTTTCCTTAACTGCAGTTGCATACATATGCGGTTTTTACTAACTGAAGTAGCATATACAAATCTGATTGTGAAATGAAAAATAATTGACCTGATAATACTGATTCACCCCCCCTCTCAGTATTATTTCCAACAACATCTGAGCTTATTCCCCATTACCAACATCTTTTATCGGAGTCTTCCCCCTCTAGAGTCGAAATTATCTGGAAAATCACCCATTGCATCCCTGCCTTAGTTAGTTCGGAGAAAAATGAGGCTCCAATTCTTCCTCTTATAGTAGATGAAATAGAATTAGCCATCCTTAGAAAGCCGAAAAAATAAGCACTAGGGTCTAATGGCATTGCCTTTGATTTGTATTAGGCATGTTGGTCATTCATAAAAGAGGATGTCTAGAGAGTTGTGGAGGAAGATCGATTAACAAAAGATATACTACCATCCCGCAATAATACTCGTCTTACCCTTGAGCCAAAAAAATCCATTTTAGAGGACCCTAGTGGCTTTTGTCATATTTCCCTTTGCAACACTATCTACAAAATTATCTCTAAAGTCATTTTCAATCATTTGAAACCCCTTCTTCCATCACTCATCTCTCTACAGAAAATAAGTAATGTTGAAGGAAGAAAAATATTGGATGGGATAATGTTGAACCAAGAGTTGTTTCATTATGTTCATCATTAAAAAAAGTAGGTATGCTCATCAAGCTTAATTTATATAAGGGTATTGATAAATTAAGTCAGTCTTGCATTTCACAAATAAAATAAATTGTTACTATTGGTTCCATCAAGGGTCAACACTTCTCCAACTGCAATGAAAAATCCTAGCACAACACTTTGTGGATGATATAATGCTCATGGGTATTCCAACTATCCAGGAAGTGTTATTCTTTCAAAAAAAAATGGATGATTTCATGACTGCCTCACACATGGACATATATTCACATAAGTCTGAGGTCTTCTTCTTCAATACTCCCCCTTTTATTCAATGCCATCTCATTATTCTCTCGATCTTCAAGAAAATAACCTTACCCACTACCTATTTAGGCACCCCTTTAGCTCCCAATTCTCTGCATGCCAAAATTTTCTCTAACCTCATTCAAAAGTTTACTAACTAATTGGATAGTTGGACTTTTCACTAACTTAACATAGCTAGCAGAACTATCCTACTTAAATATGTCCTACATACCTTGCTCATGTAACTTCTCTCCACCCTTACAGAACCCAAAAGCATCCTTCATCAAATCAAATTCCTTCAATGAACTTTCTTATGGGGAGGAGTGAAAAAGGAGAAAAATGAGCACTAGTTTCTTGGGAGAAATTATGTCTCCCCAAAAAATTAGGAGGACTAAACATCTTAGATCTAGAAATTCTAAACAATGTCCTAGGAGCCAAAATTTGGTGGCATTGGATACAAGAAGGTTGGGACTTATATAAGTAAATATGTTCCAATAAATATAGTAGCCACATTTCTAACTAATAACACATCTAGAAATATATTTTTACAATGGGCTCATCTATCTAGAATATGGCTTGTAAACAAACCATTAAGTACAAGAACACTAATTCTAGGAAGTCAAGGATGGAAAAGCTTCTCACTTTTGGGATAATTCTTGGCATCAATTTCCCAAACTTTCTTCCCAAGAACATCTTCAAGACATACAGCATGCTATGCAATCGCAGTGGAGACTCTTGTGTCTGATTACTTGGAAAACATCTCCCTGGAGACCAATTATCATTGATTGCAGACTCCCTCCTCCTTGGACATCCCCTTATCATCCCAAGCTCTTGAATAGTTAAAAGAAACTTTTATACATTGGAAAATCCACTTTTCTGAAGATCTAAACAAACTTTGTTGGGGATATAAACAATTGGGTTCTTTCACCATCAAAGAAACTTACTTTCTTGCAACAAATCACAAATGCTCTGGATCAATAGGTATGGTCTAAAACTTGGCGTCATAATATTTGGCCCAAGATAGCTTATTTTTTCTATCTTCTCCTCCATAAAAAAACACTAACCCAAGATAAGATTTTCTCGAGGAGTTATGTTGGTCCCTCACTTTGTTTCTTAAGCCAAGCCAATGAAGAAAAGAGAGGAAAAGAGAGGAAAATATGTTCACGATTTTCTATGTCCTTTGGATTTTATAGAAAGAACGAAATCAACGTATCTTCTGCAACTCTCAAGACTCCAATCTCTCTCTTTGGAACACCTTTCTTTGTAATCTCAAAGAAACCATCCCTATATCCAATTGGCCAACCTTGAATTGTAATGTCTAAGACTTTGAGGCCCCTATTCTCACTACTCTCAATATACCCTCTATCCCTTTCCAACTCTCATCTCTCCCTCCCTCATTAACTCCCCCTTGTGTTGGTATTCCCCTCCTCTTAATGTTATCAAACCAAACATTGATGGTTCCTTCAAGGGAAACTCTAGTCTTGTAGACTAAGACGAAGTCTTTTTCTTAGAAATAGGAGACATTATTCATCTGTATTTTGGTTACATTGGCCACAATAATAATAATAATGTAGCATAACTCAAAGCTCTTGAAATAGGGTTAAGAATTTCCTCCACTGTCAATTTATCTCACCTAATCCTTGAAGATGCCTCTCTACTTTTTATTTCCGTAATTACTAAGATCCTTATGGATCCTCCTCTCTCAAAATTTCCAAACTTGGAGACTTGAAATCTCCCTGAATCTCATCTAACAACTCCTTCCTCAAATCTTTCCTGACATTCCCTCACATATTCATAGATTGGTTAATTGATTCACATATCAATTAGTCAACAAAGGTTTTCCTACACTCTCTATGTTAAAAAATTCTTCTTGGTCTTCCTTCCCCCCTTCCTCATTAAAACACGAATTCCAAGCAATAGCAGCTCAAGACATCAATGCCCCAATGTCGGTGGAAAGCAATGAAATAAATAGAGTTGTGCTATATTTATGTTTTCCTTTACTTACATGCTAAGTTTAATTTTCTTATTAGCACAAACTCTGCAGCTCAGTGAGGCTACTACTATTGTTTCGTGTTGTTGGTCTCCCCATGAGGAGGGCAGTAAATGGTTTTGGTCTCTTCCTTTCATGGACTTTCCTCTAATTTTGTAAGCTCTTGAATCTCTACCTTACTTCCTCTAGTCTAGTATCCAAGGTGGCAAGCTAGATATAGTAATTTTGTTAAAATGATGCAAATATTTTCTATTTCAACACAAAGACATTGTAAAAAAGAAAGTTAAAATTAAGTCTCTCTTTTTCGTCATATCAATAAAATGATATAAAAATGATACATAGCTTCAAAGTAGGTCCACCTAGGAAAGCAATATCTCCTCTACCATTAAAATATAGAGTCTAAGAAACGAGTATTATAGCACCTAAATCTTGGAGGCTAGATTATTCCAAGAGTAAACTAACCAAAAGGTGGAGGTAGTTCCACTAGAACATTTCAAGTCTTACCTTGTCTTGGCTACATCTCTTGAACTCTAGTTCTAGTTAGCATGTCACTAGTTGAGGATCTTTTATGATAATAATGGGTTTTTCATGGGTACCCCTAAAATTCATGAGCCCTTTACTTCCTCTACCTTTCATTCTTTAGTCTCAACCTCCTCAATTAAAATTCCAATCCCAATTCCAACAAACACTTCAAATTTAACTTTGGATATTATTGGTTGATGCTTCAATTCCACATTTTCATGATGCTATAGAGAAATCGATTGAGCCACCATTGCCTTCATAACCTAATGCTGATTGAGCCACCCTTTCCTTCATAATCCAATACATCACTACCTTCCAAAAGAACTTAGTCTCTCTATTCCTCAAATATATCGGTTTAAGTGCCCATTCTTCCACTAGGCTATCACTTCCTCCACTTCAATATTCTAGCATGGTCAATTAATTTCCTCATCCAAATCATCTATTCGCACTTTTCCTATCACAAGGAAACCATCGATGAATCAGCGTTTAGCTTGGACTATGCCTACTACATCCTCATGATTTTGCTTGAGCCAAAAGCCTCCTATTTCATCTACCTTCATGGTTGGCTCCAAGATTCAAAGCTCAATCACCCCACTATCTCCAAAACTACATCATTGCTCCTAACTATGCTAACACTATCAAAAGCTTAGGTACTCACATTCACTTGAATAAGGGCTCTAGTCATTCTCTCCTTCACTTCATTTACCTCATAAAGCCTCATTGTAGCCTACAACTGAAGAACTAGCTCGTAATTAACAACATTCCCTTTTTCTAAACTTTGCCATCCTATCTCAAAAATCCAGAGTATGCATGTTTCATCCAATGACCTTTGTGTGTGATAAGATTCATGGGAGCATGTAACTTACCCTATCCCATCATGTATATGCCACTATCAATGTCAATGTCGTCATGACCTGTATGATATTAACAAAATGTCAACTGTGCAGCGAATGATGCAATCAACTCATCTGGATCGTAGCTTTTGGTCTAGTCAGGCAGTTAGTCATTTTTAGACATTGTAAGTAAGAATATCTTTAAAAATTATATAAGAAATAGTTAATTTTATATCATTGAAAATTAATATCAATATTTGTACGAGTTGAATATCTAACCATAAACCACTGATTGGTTGCAAATTAATAAGTGACTATAACTGAAATATTAATTATATTGAATCTATCACACTAATTTATTTTGTGTTTTGATTTTGACATTTCTTTCCGTGTCAAGTACGCAAAGAATATTTTTTTAAAAGATGACGATGATAATGTTCAAAGTACAAAATATTTTTTTTTTGTAAAAGATGAAGATGAAGATGTTTAAGGATTCAAATTTAAATTAATCAGATTAATAAGTATTCATTTTTTGTGATCCATAATGAATTAAGCAAAGTTTTATGGTAGAAATCACATAAGATAAATTTTTGGCCAACGTGTTTTGAAATCATCTGGTCTTGATGATGAACCACACTTGTTGTTTAGAAATGCGTAGGCCAAAAATTTCTCTTATATGATTTGCTTTTCTTAGGATTAATAAGAGTAAACCTTTATCTTGAATGGTTCTAAATGTGGACCAAATCTTAATGACGTGATTAATTCGAATGACATCCTACCAAAATTAATAAAATTTAAAAATTCAAGTTAATTATTATTTTAAATTAAATTTAACATCAATTTAACTATCTTAAGCAGATGTATGAGTCTCCGAACACCATAGACACCATCTTAAACACTCTTATTAAGGATGATATTTTTTTTGTGGAAGACGTTGAGTTTGGGATTAATAAGCTTGCTAATGGGAAAGCCAAAGATATTGAAGGTTACCAAGCTGATATCTTTAAAATGGGAAAATCTATCCGCATTCCTGATCTCCACAAGCTTCTCAATTTGGCTGTAAAGCATTGCTTCCCTAAGATTTGGATGCAAAGTCTTATTGTGCCCATCTTCAAAAATGGGGACAAAAGCATTCTCTCTATCTACAGGACCATTATGATTAGCCATATCCTAGCCAAGATTTATGGGCTCATTCTGGAAAAAAAGCTTAGCCTTTGGCTTGAGAACCAGGGTAAAAGAGTTAAAGGGAAAGTTAGTTTTAGGTTAGGAGACATCACTTAACCATCGACCACCTTTGTCACCCTTAGGATTATCTCAGAGGAATGTCACAATATTAAAATCGATCTCTTATGCTGTTTTGTAGACTTTAGAAAATATTTTGACACTGTCCCCCGAGATAAACTCTGGGTGAAGCTTGAAGAGATCATGGTTCCTCCTGAATTGAGGATTGTTGTGATCCGCCTCTACGAGACAGTCATTTCCAAGATTAAGACCAATGAAGGGTGGTCTAAAGCTATTAAATGTAATGTTAAGGTTAAGTAAGGTTGGCACCTTTCCCCTACCCTTTTTGGTATTTACATAGATAAACTAGAGGAGTGTTTGGAAACTGCAAATTGCAAAGGCACCGAGCTCGCTGGTATTATCATTACTCTTCTCCTTTATGCTTATGATAACGTCCTTCTTGCAAGGAGCCAGGATGACCTAGAAAAACAGCTTAAGACTCTTCATGTCTAGTGCTCCAAGATGGGTATGACAGTTAATACCGACACTACTAAAGTCATGATCATAACCTCCAAAAAGATCACCCATGGAACTTTCGTCTATGATAACCAGTGCCTTGAGTAGGTTTCTTCTTATAAATATTTGGGTATTGACTTTCCTCATCATCTCAACTGGAATTATAGCATCAAGAAAAGAATTATCGGAGGATGGAAAGCTTATTACGAGCTTGAAAACAATTGTAAGTCCACCGATCTTTACATTTGGAGTAAGAAAAAGTTACTCTTTGAGACTCTCGTCACCCCTATTATCTTATACAAATGTGAATTTTTGGGGTGCAATATATCTAGGGAGGCGTGGAGAAAGATTGAGATGATCCAAAAGAAGTTCACAACCTATAACCTCAAGATCAAGGGAAATACTCCCTATCCTATCCTCTTGAGTGAAGCTGGCCTGTACCCCATTGAAAGTGCGGCTGTGTTTAGATATCTGATGTATAAGAAGAAGATTCACAATATGGAATCCAAGAGGCTCCAAAAATTTGCTTCTAACTTTAGTCAAAACCCCCATATTCTTCTAAGTAGAAGTGAAGGTACTGTCTGTTGTCATTGCTCATCTGGCAAGAGACCCCAGGGGTTTCAAGCCAGACTTCTTTAGGGTCAGAAGAATCTTGATTTTTATGGAAGGGGAGCAAACCTAGTCTAGGGGAGAGGTATTCTACTGCAAAAATGAAGAAAGCAGTCATGTAATGCTAATTTCCTAAGTTGCAAAATTAAAACATCCAAACTTAGACTAAGGGTTAAACAATGGAAACTAGGCTAGGTCTGTGTCTAAGCGGAATAACAGTTGGAGATCAAAATGGTGGAAAGGGGACGTAATGAGCAACAGTGCATAAGAACCGTTGGATCAGGCAGGTGGAAAGCGAATGAACAGCTGAGATCGGCTCGCAAGAGGGTACGTAGGAAGATGGTCAAACATGGTCACCTGACGGGATGGACAGCTGAGATTATATCGCGGAATCAATCGACAGATGGACGGCGGATATCGTGGGCAAAAGGAACGTGTATAAATGGTATCAGGTGAAGTGACAACTATCAGATCAGGAGATAGATCGACAGTAGAGATGGAAGCGGGCAACAGAAAACGTGCGAAAATGGGAGAGTGGGTTTAGAGGGCAGTAAGCGGAAATATCGCGCACCCTCAAAGATGTAAGAAGTTTTGTAAAATTTCACCCAATTAGCCTCCCCGGCCAACACGTAGCATGGGGAAACCGCTCATATTACGTGCCCTCGGCTGGATAACAGTCGGACAGGAGATCCACGTGATATCGCGCGAACGTTATCAGATCTGGCAAGGTAGATCTACAGTGGGGAATGGACCGAGTAGTTTGGTGAGCGGGTGTGTGATAACCGTCAGATTAGCTGAGGCAGATTGACGGCGTGGATTTAAAGGGCGAAAATTCAAACGTAAAAAGAAATTTGAGCGGTGATTGGTCAATTTTACTGTGTAAAGTGATTTACTTGCAAAAACCGTTTAAACATGAATTTAATAGCTTATTCTTAGGTGTTCCGTGCTGAAGGGGAATGACATGGGAATGTGAGTGAGGTTTGAATGATAGAAAGAGAGTGAATTGAGCTGATGACTATTAAAGGGGCAGAGTGACAATGAACTGAGTGATTGTGTTTAAATGACAAACCCTTTATGAAAACCAAAACCTTATGTTTTGGGGGTTGCTTCAGGGTTTCCTCCTCACATCATGGTCCGGGAAGGAGGAGGGGAGGCCGAGACACCTGTGAGCAACCTTGTCGATCTTTTCTTTTCTACCAGACTAATTGAAAGCATAAATGAAGCAAACTAAATCAAAACTAATCTGTTATGCACTACGGTAATGAGACTGCAACTATTCAAGCAAATGAATAGAAAACAGGAAGCTACTTAAGTACATGAAAAGGAAAGCCATAAATCTATGTTAAACCACTGTAATGAAAATGCATCTATTTAACCAAATGAACAATCAAACTATGCATCTATGATACCTCTACAATGAAAATGAATTCCTTACGTAAATGAACAGAAAACAAGAATCTAAGCTAGGATAATAATACAATAAAGAGGAGCTTTGGCTGCTAGGGTTGGGCCCTAACCGAAGAGCTTCAACCCTCTAAGTTAACCTAGTGTTGGCTTAAATCAAAACTCATCTTCATTATAAAAGAATTGTATTACATCAAACTATTACAAAGCAAAGTTCCCCAATAAAAGTTCGAATCCTAACTAGTTGACTGACTACTGGCTAACTGACTAAAAAAACCGAGGTCCTAAGCCTCTCTATTTATACATCTGAAGTCTCAATGACTTCCCTCAAAATTAGGGAGGTACAGCTCCCAACTTAATGGTAACCCGTCCTTTCACTTTCACTAGCTTGGTTGCCTTCTAGTAGGGAGGCTACTTGTACTTCCACTTGCTTCGTTGTCTTTTAGTACTCCTGATTTGGCTGTTTGTACTTTTAGTTGATGGAGGGATACTCGAATGGATGGATAGTAAATGAGGAGGATTTACCTTCTGTAGTTCCTCTACCTTGTCCCATCTGAGTTTTTACCAAGGTCTTGTACCATAGTTCCTTTCTTTTACCTTTTATCCCTGCATTTCCCTCGCTTTTATCCTTTATTCCTGCATTACATGCAAATTAGACCACAAAGCAAAATATCCAACTCTAACTCATCTGATAAGCAAAATATAATAAAAAGTATGCAATAAGTTGTGAGAATAGTTGGTTTGACTAAGCTAGGAGGTGAATTAAGGCCCATATAATTACTCAATGATGAGACTCGTCATCACCCCACTACTAAAAGTGTTTCTCATCCTCTGAGCAACTTAGTGGCTCTGGTAGCCTCTCTAACATCTCATGCTTTTGTTGTGGTCTTTTCTTCTAGTTTATAGCAACCTACTTTCCTTTCTCCTTCTTCCCATTGATATTCTCTGACCTTCAAGCTATGTGGCAGTGTTTTCCATATTTTTTAGCAGACATGTATATTATCATTCTTTAGCAGCCTAAACATATCCTCAAAATGTGAAATTGCTTTCTCTTGGGCAGCAAGATGTCTAAGTGTCAGCTGAGGATTATTTGCAATTAGATTATGAGTGTTGATTAGGGACATGGGATTTGATTATTTAGCTGCTTCTCTGTCCCTGAAGCCACTTAGCTCTTTTGTTTCTTGCTGCTCTCTCTTTTTTGTTTCAATGCCTTCTTCTGCTTATGTTTTTTTTTCTTTCTCATCTCTATCAGGTTCTTGCTTCACTTCTTCCTCTGTTTCAGCATCATGGTACTTTGTACTAGTGTCTTCTTTATCCATTTCATTCCTATCTAGCTCTATATCTTCTTCTTTTTGTTTTGCCTCCCCCTCACTGACAGAAGGACTGACATCATAAATGAGCATCTTACTTGTGAGGTTTGAGGAGGAAATAAGCAACTTCTTTGAAGCAAGAGAGTTTCCTATATATTTAATCCACTAGCCTTTTTCAGAGGAATCTGGCCACCTTTTTACTTTCAAACCAACTACCTCCTAAACTTTACAACTTTTGATCAAATGATGCATATGAGTGAGAGAGTAGGATACTTACTTGTGGCCTTAATGCCACACTGCAAGTGTCAAAGATCAGAGGTGCTGGTGATGGTCATTCTTCTTCCTCTTTTGTTGTTTGTTGATGGTGTCTGTGACTGCATATCTAATGTTGTTACTGTTGTATAGTCATCTTTCTTCCTCCCCTGATGTCTGTTGATGGTGTCTGTGAGGATGCTGCAATGAATGGACAGAGGGAGTAGGAGTGTGTGTGGATGCAGGGATGATGGTCATGGATAAGGTGATTCTGTAGAAAACACAATCTTCACCTGAATTGAAGCAATGAAGTGAAAAACAATGGAACTGATGGAGGGGTGCATGGTAAGGAGTGGAGGTGATGAGTACATGTGAGGCAGGGTTCCCTTTTGATCTTCTCTTTTCTCCCTGATTCATCCACCTACAAAACAATCACTTTTTAATTTTATTATTATATTTTTTCAAAAGCACCTAGGCTACCTTAGAGACGTTTTCACCCTAGATAGTTTCCCTGGGCACCTCAAGGAAGGTTTTCACCTAGTGATCTTATTTTACTTTCCATTTTTCTCATCCTTGGGCCACCTCATGGAGGTTTTCAACCCAAAGATGGGACTCAGGGGCCTCATGGAGGTTTTTACCTGAATCCTTATTCTGTTTTTTCTTTTTCAGTGACCTCATGAGGGAAGAGCTAAAACTTGCTCCACCATCATCACTGTCTTATTAATGTTGTCAATGACCTCTTGTCTAGATGAAGGCCTCTTGTATAATTTCAATCTGTGTCCATTAACTAGTAATGGGATGGCTTCTTCATCTATAGTCACGATTCACATTGAACCATTTTCATGGCATCTTTCCACCACATATGGTCCGAGCCATCTTGTTCTTAGCTTGCCCTTGAAGTCTTTTTACCTTGAATCATACAATAATGCCCAATCTCCTTCTTGAAATAGCTTCTCTTTAATATGCTTGTCATGCCAAATCTTTCTCTGAAGCTGAATTATCTTTGTATCGAGGAGGGCATGCATTCTGAATTCATCTAGTCCATCCAAATGGAAAAACCTTTCTTTTTGTGCATGACTGAGATCTAAATCTAGTTTGGCTACCATCCTCAATGTGTTATATTCAAATTCAATGGACAACAAAGCCTTTTTTTCCATAGACCAAATCATAGGGTGTAAATCCAGTGGTGGTATTGCATGTTGTATTATAGGTCCAAGTGGCCTCAACTAGTCTCTCAGCCCAGTCCTTTCTGTTGTTGTTTACTACCTTTGTCAGGATGTTCTCCAGTGCTCTATTGGTCACCTCTACTTTCCCATTAGCTTGTTGATGAAAAGGAGTGGAGGTCCTATGCTTGATCTTGTGATTCTTAAGCAGTTCTTCAATCGTGTTAGAGGTGAACTAGCTACCTTGGTTTATGACTAGTTCTCTAGGGTACCCAAATTTGTAGAATATATTTTCCCTCAGGAACTCAGCCACATTTTCTTATGTTACTGCCTTAATTGTTTTGGTTTCATCCCACTTAGTCATATAACCAGTGCACACAATGATGTTTTGTTTTTTCTTTGAAGGAGGGTTGATAGGCCTAATGAATTCCATGCCCCACTTGTCAAATGGTTCGAAAGTCACTTGAGGTTGTAGGCATCTCTTGGATTTGGCTTTCCCATCCTCTGGCACCGATCAAACTAACTAACATACTTCTTCACATCCTGATGAAGAGTAGGCCAATAATAGCCTGCTTGCAACACTTTGAATGATGTCCTTTTTGCTGCAAAGTGGCCTCCACAAGGCCCATCATGACAGGTCAGAAGGATGTCAAAGACTTCCTCTTCCCTTACACATCTTCTCAAGATTTGATCTCGGCCAAGTTTGAACAGATTTCCCCCAATCCAGGTGAAGGGGGCACTTTTCTTGATTATCTTGCTTTTTTCTCTAGAGGGCAGGTTTGGTGGGAACTGTGCTGACACCAGATAGTTTGCTATATCAGCAAACCATGGGGAGAGCACTGAAATAGCAAACAAATGCTCATCTGGGAACTAATCATCCACCATTCCTTCTTCACCTACAAGTAGATTCATTCTAGACATAAAATCAGCAACAACATTTTCCTTACTAGGCTTATCAATGATAGTTAGATCAAACTGTTGCAATAAAAGTAACCATCTTATGATTCTAGCATTTACATCTGGTTTGTTCATTAAATATTTAATTGCAGCATGATCAGTATGCACAAATGTCTGATAACCTGTAATGTAATGCCTAAACTTGTTCAATGAATGCACAACAGCCAAGAGTTCTTTTTCTGTCACAGTATAGTTTAGTTCAACGTTTGACAAGTTTTTACTGGTGAAGTAGATGGCATAAGGCAATTTCTCTTCTACCTCTATGGCTTTATGTGAGGCATCAACATGAATGTGAAAAGGGAGGGCCCATTTTGGGCCTCTAAGGATTGGTGCAGTGGTTACCTTACCCTTTAGAATGTCTAGGGCCTCTTGACAGCTCTTTGACCATATAAATTCAGAATTTTTGGCCAATAATCCAAACAAAGGAGAGGTTAACTTGCTGAAGTCTTTTATGAATCTTCTGTAATATCCAGCTAGCCCTAAGAAACTCCTAACATATCTATACTTTTGTGGAGGTGGGACCCTTTGAATGATTGCTACTTTGTTTGGGTCCACCTATAGTCCTTGCTGAGATATTGAGTGACCTAGCACAGTCCCTTCAGTCATTAAGAATTCACATTTTTCTGGACTGAGAGATAGGTTCATCTCAATGCATTTGCGTAATACTTTGCCCAAGTTAGTTAGGGCCTCTTGGAAATCACAACCATAAGGTGTAAAATCATCCATGTATATTTCCACAACGTCATGAACTAATTTAGCAAAGATACTTAGGACTGCTCTCTGGAAAGTGGCAGGAGCATTGCACAGGCTGAAAGGAAGGACCCTATAGGAAAAAGTACCCCAAGGATAGGTGAAAGTGGTCTTATCCTGGTCTTCTGGGCAGATTTGGATCTGGTTGTACCCACTAAATCCATCTAGGAAAGAAAAGAACTTCTTCCCTTCCAGGCCATCTAACACTTGGTCAATGAAGGGTAAGGGAAAATGATCCTTCTTGGTGGCTTTGTTCAACTCCCTATAATCGACACAAATCCTCCACTTCCCATTTTTCTTGGGAACTAACACTAAAGGAGAGACCCACTCACTGTCAGAGATAGGGTAAATGAACCTTGCATCTAACAGTTTCTGCAGTTCTTCCTTGACTATGTCTTTGAGGGCTGGATTCATCCTCCTTTTTGGTTGCCTAACTAGCTTGCAACCTTCCTTGATGTATATGTGGTGTAACATACCGAGGGGTGTACTCCCTTCATTTCCTTGTAGCTCCAAGCAAAGACTTCTAAGTTTTCTTTCAACAAGTTACATAGCTATTCCTCTTCTAAAGTAGAAAGAGATGAATTAATCGTCAAGGTTTTTTCTGGGCCAAATTCTATGGTTTTGACTTGGATCGGGTTGGAATCGGCCAAGCATAAGTCAATTGGATGACTGTTCAGTGTTTCCTTTACTTCTTCTTCTAGTGATAATGGAATAGGAGTTGGACTTTGGAGCAAGTGTTCAATTACATCATCCTCATCTTGTTGTCCTCCTCCTATGATGGCTTCCAAAGTATACAGTTCGGCAGAATAAAGCTCATCTTCTTCCTCCTCCAACCATAAAGGTAAGTCATGTTCTAGGGAGGGTTGAGCAGGAGGGTATAGGACTAATTGTTTGGACATATGCCCATTCTTGATGGTCATATTCCTAGCTCTGCAGCTAATGTAGGCATCAGCTGTGGCCAACCATGGCCTCCCAAGGATGAGAGGGTAACCAATTAGCTTAGCCTTAGGCTGGAGAACTAGGAAATCTGTTGGGTACTCTCAGGAATCAATGGAGACCATCACATCCTCCACAATTCCCTTAGGGGTGGCTGTGGAACTGTCTGCAAGTTGCAACACTATTGTGGTCTTCCTCAATGACCCTTGGAGGTTAAGCTTAAGCATGGTGTGCTTGGTCATCACATTAATGACAACCCCAAGATCAATCAGATTGTGTGGGACAATGGTGCCATTGATGTGGACATCGACTACAGGGCTTCCAGGGTCTAAGTATTTTGGACATATTGCCCGCCCCAAGCATTAAGTCAGATAACTTCCCAATGACATTAATGGTAGGGGCATCCCTTTTTCTTCTTCCTGGATGCTTAAAGCACTTCTCCTTAATCAATTTATTGTAAATAGGCACATCTTTGATTGCTTGGAGAAGGGGGATCTTTACACATAGGTTTTCCAATTCTCCCAGAAGTTTAGTTTCTTTTGGGGTAGGCTAGTGTGGTTGGGCTAATCTTTCAGGAAAGGGTGGATTTGCTTTAAGGTTGCTTTCCTCTCTTTTTTCCTCAACCTCCTTATGTGGAGAGGGAGGTTGGTTATCTGGGATAATTCTCCCAGATCTTAGGTTGATCTCCTGTATTTCAACAACATAAGCTAGGTATGATGTCTCTCCACCGTATGTTTGTTGAGCCTGCCTATTATTTGGGTTGGGATTTGGCTGGGTAGGCATCTGGGGTTGCCTAGGTGGAGCAGAGTGCAGGAGTTTCAGTTGGGTAGGTGATGGAAGCAATAGAGCTGGAACATTGTTGAATTGGGGCCTCCACCCCTGGGGTGGGGTATTCCACTGATGTTGTGGCTGATTGTACGGTTGAAATGACTGGCTGGCTAGCTGAGAATGATACTGAGATGCATAGGACCAAGGAGGGGGTGTAGACCAGGAAGGATGAGCAGGGAGTCCCCAAGAAAGTGTAGTTGTGGTTTGGCTAGGTTTGTAATATGCATGGGATGATCCTTGCATACCCTGTTGGTATGATCTAGGCCCAAGAGGTCTCCTTTGGTTAATGTACCAAAGCTACTCAGTGACCCCTTTAGCTCCTTGATATACAACTTTGAGTCTAGGTAAGGAAGGGCACTTGTCTGTGGAGTGGTTTTCTTCACATACTGAGCAAATCTCAATACAGTTTAATGGGCATTCATTCCTAGGATGCCTCCTGGTGCACCTAGGACAAAAGATGGCCAAGGATCTCTCTGCTTCCTCTTACTTCCTTTTGATATTCATGGTATCTAATTGCAAGGCAAGGGTTTGCATCATCTCACTTTTGAAGTCCTCCAACATATTTCCAATTTCACCCTTGATGGATGAGTTGGAAGATGATGTATTGGCCATAGGTTGACTACTCCTACCCTTGTTTCCGATTTCCTAGAATGGTTTCTAAAGACAGTCTTGATATCCTCATAGGGTAGTTGGTAGATATCTCCTCCTGCTAACAAATGAAAAGCATCTAGAATATCCTCCCTTACTCCTCTAAGCAGGAGCAGCTTCAGTGACTCAGGGTCAAGTGTGCACCTGGCCCTTTTGTAACTGAGCTAGAATCTTTCTTCATAGTCTTCTAAGGATTCATCCTGGCCTATGGTCATCCTAAAAATATCTTCTTTAGTGTCTTTTGACCTACAGTAGTCCCTATATTTTTTGTTAAAGGCCTGCTGCATTTGAGCCCAAGTTATGATGCTATCTCCAGGTAAACCCATGAACCAATGCAATGTTGCATCCTTGAGGGTAGATGGAAACAGTTTTAACTTCTGCTCATCATCTGTATAGTCATAGGTTTGGTAGACAATAGAAAGCTCAAATAGGAAAGTGTCAGGGTCCTCTGTGGTCAAGCCATGGAAATGAGGTAGAGCAAAGGGGTTTATATTCTTCATTTTAGTGTCCCTATTGGTTTCCCTAATGGGGAAGGCACTCCCAATTCTCCCTCTATCTCCTCTGTCATTTAAGTGTTTAGCCATTGGTTCAGTAGGAATGGGTTCTTCCTCTTCTTCTTCCCCTATAGGTTCCTCAAATATGTCAGGTTGCTCACCCAAAGGGGCTTCCAATTCACCGTTAGTGAAGAAGAAAGAAGGTTGACTATTGGATGAGGTGGGGGTATTTGGCAAGAATTTTCCTGAATTATCCCTAATCCTACGAGGCATGAAAGGAAATGTTTTTGGGTTTTTGTGAGATTTTATTTAAAGCTAGAAAGTACTCTGCAGAAAGGAAATTTCTGATTAAATGAAAAACTACTAACAGAATGGAACTACTTTGCATAATGAAAGTGCTTAATTGAGTGAAAACCATAACAAAAGGAAACTACTTGCTGAATTGAAATTGTTGAATGAAAGACTACTGACAGAAAGAAAACTGCTTGCTGAATTGAAATCCTACTTGCAAGAAAGGAAACTAGATTAACTTGCAGAATGGAAAGGAAAGCAGATAAATGACAAAATGAAAGAAAGAAACTAGATTAATTTTGTAGAAATAAACTAATGGAAGAAATTTGGAAACTAGAAAATAGAAGAAAAGAGCAGAAATCACTACTACTCTAACACCTCCTCAGCAACGGCACCAAAAAGTGGTGAGCCTAGGTATTGCAGCAAGAATGCTGCAATTCCCAGGGCTACCAGCTTTACTTATCAACCCAAGGTTCATACAAACTTGGAGGTGACTATGCTATATACACAAGTAGAAGTGAAGGTACTACTTGTTGTCACTACTCATCTAGAAAGAGACCCCAGGGGTTCCAAGCCAGACTTCTATAGGGTCAGAAGAAGCTTGATTTTGATGGAAGGAGAGAAAACCTAGTCTAGGGGAGAGCTATTCTACTGTAGAAATGAAGAAAGAAATCATGTAATGCTAATTTCGTAAGTTTCAGAAGTAAAAACATCCAAACTTAGACTAAGGGTTAAAAAATGGAAACTAGGTGTTGTGTGTGGAGCATGATTGTTCAGAGGTATTTATTTCAGCCGGATGTATACCCGAGGAAGTTTGTACACCCCTCCACGCGGGGGGGGGTGCAAGGGGGACTTGTCCCCCCCCGCGGGGGTCCGGGGGGTCCCGGGGCCAGTGGTCCCCGGCGGGGGCTCGGGGACAACGCCCCCGAAGCTAAAAATAGATGTAAATTTTCCTTGTAAAAGTATAGTAATTTCTAGTCAATCGGGGTTGTTCATTAGGCAGATGATCTGACGGTAGAACTTATGTTTAGTTTAGGGTTTTTTGCCTTAGAAGGCAACCCCTCTCTTTGTATGAGGGCATTATATTTGAGGTTGCGTAATAGATGTGTATTCTGTGAGCGAGAAACAGTGAGGTGAGACTGTGAGAGAAAACAGAGGATATTACGGTGGATCTGTTGTAGGTTGTGTCTTTTCATTTTGCTCGATAATAGAAAGGAAGGACTGGCTGTTCGGGGTGGACGTAGCCAAAACTGGGTGAACCACGTATATCTGTGTCTCTCTTGTTTTATGTGTTTTCTGTGTTTATATTTCTGAAATATTTTATGTGTTCGATTGCTCCTTAATATATAATTTTATAACAACTGGTATCAAAGCCGAAGGTCTATTTGGCTGATAAACTCGTAGGAAAGAAGGGTTCCTCATTCGAGTGGGAGCAATGGCGGAAGATGGTAAGTTTAGGGTCAAGAAATTTAACGGCCAAAACTTCTCGCTATGGAAGATGCAGATGGAAGATTATCTGTATCAGAAAGATCTGTACCTACCATTGAGCGGAAAAACAAAGAAGCTGACGGTTATGACAGATGAACAATGGAACCTTCTCGATAGAAAGGCACTCGGAACAATACGGTTGTGCCTCGCTACGTCAGTCGCCTTCAACATTTCGAAGGAAACAACGACAGAGGGTTTGATTCAGGCATTGTCGAAACTATATGAAAAACCCTCGGCCTCAAACAAGGTATTTCTTATGAAACGGTTATTTAATATGAAGATGTTGGAAGGTGGATCTGTTGCAGATCATTTAAATGATTTTAATACAGTTACAAGTCAGTTAAGTTCTGTAGGGGTAAACTTTGAAGATGAAGTTAGAGCTCTGTTATTCTTGTGCTAATTACCAAAAAGTTGGAATGGTTTAGTAATGGCCATTAGTAACTCTATCTCTGGATGTAGTACTTTAAAGTTTGATGATGTTGTCGGTGCTATCCTTAGCGAGGAAATGCGACGGAAAAGCTCCGGTGAGACATTGGGTAATGCTTTGAGTGCAGAGTCTAGGGGAAGAAAAATGGAAAGAGGAAAGAGCTCAAGATATTGCAGTAAATCAAGGAAAAGCAGATCCAAGTCCATATCGGGGATAGTGTGCTGGAAATGTGGAAAGAAAGGACACCTAAAGAAAGATTGTAGATCTCGAAAGGGAAAAGAAGGAGATGCACAGCAAGAAAACAATCATGAAGCAAATGTGACAGGTGAGGTGTTACAAGATTCTTTGATTCTTTCTTTCGAAAATATCACTGATTCCTGGGTGGTAGATTTAGGGGCCTCATTCCATGCCACACCTGATAAGAAATACTTTCATGACTATGTTCAAGGAGATTTTGGACAAGTTCGTTTGGGTGATGATAAACCCTGTAAAATTGTTGGAATGGGTAAGGTTCTTGTAAAATAGCAGAATGGAAACCAATGGCTACTAAAGGAGGTAAGATATGTTCCAGATCTAAAGAAAAATCTGATTTCAACAGGGCAGTTAAGCGGTGAAGGTTGTGTGACAACTTTCACAGATAAAGCTTGGAAGGTCACCAAAGGAGCCCTGGTAATAGCAAAAGGCGAAAAGGTTGGTACATTGTATTTATGCAATGGTATTTATAACTTTGTTAATGCTTTGACTTCCAAAGGAGCAGATGCAGCATTATGGCATCATAGGCTCGGACACATGAGTGAAAAGGGGATGAAGATTCTTCACTCAAGGAATTTGTTGCCCGATTTGAAGAATGTTGATTTGGACTTCTGTGAGAATTGCATTTATGGAAAACAGAAGAGAGTCAGATTTCTCAGAGTTGGGAAAGAAAAGAAGAATGAAAAATTAGAGCTTGTGCATACAAATGTATGGGGACCTGCTCATGTATCATCTCTCGGTGGCTCTCATTATTATGTTACTTTTATTGATGATGCAACTAGAAAAACTTGGATTTATTGTATTAAGAATAAATCTGATATATTTGATACTTTCAAGAAATGGAAAGCTTTGGTTGAGATTGAGATAGGAAAGAAATTGAAGTGTCTTAGATCAGACAATGGAGGTGAATACTACAGCAAAGAGTTTAATAGGTACTGTTCAGAGCATGGAATTCGCAGAGAGAAGACAGTTCCAAGAACACAACAAGAAAATGGTGTGTCAGAAAGGATGAACAGAACAATCATGGAGCGTGCAAGGTGCATGAGATTGCATGCAGGATTGCCTTTACAGTTTTGGGCAGATGCTGTAGATACTGTTGTTTATCTAATAAACAAAGGGCCTTCAAGTTCCTTGGATGGTGGTGTTCCGGAGGAAGCATGGACAGGTAAAAAGGTAAACTACTCCTTTTTAAAACCTTTTGGTTGTGAGGCCTTTGTCCATATTGATAAAGAAAATAGAACAAAGCTTGAGGCAAAGTCAAAGAAATGTACCTTTATTGGATATGGTGTTAATGATTTTGGTTATTGCTTATATGATTATGAAAATCACAAAATCATTAGGAGCAGAGATGTAATATTCAATGAAAAGGTCTTGTATAAGAATCAGTTGTAGGAAAAGAAACAGGAAAAAGAAAACAGAGAATACGTAGTTCTTGATGAAATCACTGAAAAAGTAAAGGTGCCTGAAAATAATAATAATCAACAACCACAACAGCAGCAACCACCAAAATAGCAACAGGCACCCCAAACACCTGAAAGTGGTGTTAGAAGATCTACCAGGATAAGTAGACCCCCTGAACGATACTCTCCTTCATTATATTATTTATTGTTGACTGATTATGGTGAACCCAAATGTTATGAAGAAGCAATGCAGGTTGAAAGTAGGAAGAAGTGGGAGGTAGCCATGGAAGAAGAGATGGACTCCTTAATGCATAACCAAACTTGGGACTTAGTTAGGTTGCCTGCTGGTAAAACTACATTGCAGAATAAATGGGTTTACAGGCTGAAGGAAGAAGATGGAGGAAAACAGAGGTACAAAGCTAGACTTATGGTGAAGGGGTTTGCACAGAAGAAAGGTATTGATTTTGATGAAATATTTTCTCTCGTTGTTAAAATGACTTCAATCAGAACTATTTTAAGTCTAGTGGCAGTTGAAGATTTGCATCTTGAGTAGTTATATGTAAAGACAACCTTTCTCCATGGGGATTTGGAGGAAGAGATATATATGCAGCAGCCACAAGGATGTGAAGTGAAAGGGAAGGAGAAACTAGTGTGCAGGTTGAAGAAGAGCTTGTATGGCTTAAAATAGGCTCCAAGGCAGTGGTATCTAAAATTTGACAAGTTTATGTCTGAACAAGGTTATACTAGATGTCACTTTGATCATTGTGTTTATCTGAAAAGGAAAAATGATGGCAGCTATATTATATTGTTATTGTATGTAGATGACCTGCTTGTTGCAGGGTCTAACATGCAGGAAATAAATGTGCTCAAAAGAAAATTGGCAAATTCATTTGCAATGAAGGATTTGGGATCTGCAAAACAAATCCTTGGTATGAGAATCACTAGAGACAGGAAAAGTCGCAAATTAACATTGTCTCAGAATGTATACATACAAAAGGTGTTGAAAAGATTTAATATGCACAATGAAAAACCAGTTAGTACACCTTTTGCTAGCCATTTCAATCTTAGTAAGGAAATGTGCCTAAAGACCCAAGAAGACATGGATTATATGTCTAAAGTTCCATATGCATCAGCAGTTGGAAGCTTAATGTATGCAATGGTCTGCACAAGGCCTAATATTGCACATGCAGTGGGAGTTGTAAGCAGGTACATGAACAATCCAGGAAAGGAACATTGGATGGCAGTGAAATGGATTCTCAGATATTTGAAAGGTACCACAAATCAAGCATTATGCTTTGGTGGTGCAAACATTTCTCTACAGGGATATGTTGATGCAGATATGGCAGGTGACAGAGATAACAGGAGGAGAACTACAGGATATGTATTTACTATTGGTGGAACAGCTGTCAGTTGGGTTTCAAAAATCCAAAGTGTTGTTGCACTTTCAACAACAGAAGCAGAGTATGTTACTGCTAAAGAGGCTAGTAAAGAAATTATTTGGTTATAGAGGTTTATGGGTGAATTGGGTAAGGAGCATGCTATGGGCATGTTATACAGTGATAGCCAAAGTGCCATTCATCTTGCAAAGAGATCAGCATTTCATTCCAGGACTAAACACATACAGCTCAAGTACCATTTCATACTATTAGTGTTGGAAGATGGAGAGTTGAAGCTGGAAAAGATACACACTAGCCAAAATCCTGCAGATATGCTAACAAAAGTTGTAACCAGGGAGAAACTGAGAATATGCTCAGTTTCAATTGGTCTTCAAGGATGACGATGAAGATGAGAAACAACTAGTCCAAAGAGGAGTCATTGTCCAACAAATGAAGTAGCGGTGGAGTTGCTACAATCATTCTCCAAGTGGGAGATTGTTGTGTGTGGAGCATGATTGTTCAGAGGTCTTTGTTTCAGCCGGATGTATACCATAAGAAGTTTGTACACCCCTCCACGCGGGGGGGTGCAGGGGGGACTTGTCCCCCCCGCGGGGATCCGGGGGGGCCAATCCCCTCCGGCTGGGGGGTCCGGGGGCCAGCGGTCCCCTGGCGGGGCTCGGGGGTAGCGCCCCCGAAGCTAAAAACAAATGTAAAATTGTCTTGTAAAAATATAGTAATTTCTAGTCAATCTGGGCCGTTCATTAGGCGGATGATCTGACGGTAGAACTTATGTTTAGTTTATGGTTTTTTGCCCTAGAAGGAAACCCCTCTCTTTGTATGAGGGCATTGTATTTGAGGCTGTGTAATAGATGTGTATTATGTGAGCGAGAAACAGAGAGGTGAGACTGTGAGAGAAAACAGAGGATATTACAGTGGATCTGCTGTAGGTTGTGTCTCTTCATTTTGCTGGATAATAGAAAGGAAGGACTGGCTGTTCGGTGTGGATGTAGCCCAAACTGGGTGAACCACGTATATCTGTGTCTCTCTTGTTTTATGCGTTTTCTATGTTTATATTTCTGCAATATTTTATGTGTTCCATTGCTTCGTAATATATAATTTTATAACACTAGGCTAGGTCTGTGTCTAAGCGGAAGAATGGTCGGAGATCAAAATGGTGTAAAGGTGATGTAATGAGCAACAATGCATAATAACTGTTGGATTAGGCGGGTGGAAAGTGAATGAATGGATGAGATCATATCGCAGGAGGGTACGTAGGCAGATGGCCGAACATGGTCAACTAACGGGATGGACTTCTGAGATTGTATCGCGAAATCAATCAGTAGATGAATAGCAAAGATCACAAGCAAAAGGAACGTGTGGAAATGGTATCAGGTGAAGCGACGGCCATCAGATCAGTTTCTAGATCGACAACGGAGATGGAAGCGGGCAAAAGAAAACGTGCGAAAATGGGAGAGCGGGTTTAGAGGGTGGTAAGCGGAATATCGTGCACCCTCAAAGCTGTAAGCAGTTTTGTAGAATTTCACGCGATTAGCCTCCTCATTCGACACATAGCATGGGGAAACCACTCATATCGCATGCCCTCGACTGGATAATAGTCGGACAGGAGATCCATGTGATATCGCGCGAATGTTGTTGGATCTAGCAAGGCAGATCTACGGTGGGGAATGGACTGAGCAGGTTGGTGAGCGGGTGTGCGATAGCCATTGGATCAGCTGAGGCAGATCAACAATAGGGATTTAAAGGGCGAAAAGTCAAAAGAAAAAGGAATTTGAGCGGTGATTGGTCAGTTTTGCTGTGTAAAGCGATTTACTGACAAAAACCATTTAAACATGAATTTAATAGCTTTTGCTCAGGTGTTTCATGCTGAAGGGGAATGACATGGAAATGTGAGTGAGATTTGAATGACAGAAAGAGAGGGAATCGAGTTGATGACTATTAAAGCGGCAGAGTGACAATGAATTGAGTGACTGTGTTTAAACGACAAACCCTTTATGAAAACCAAAACCCTATGTTTTTGGGGTTGTTGCAGGGTTTATTCCTCACATCATGGTCGTAGAGGGAGGATGTTAGGAAACCAGCTCACAAAAAGATAAAAAGATAGATCAACGCCTTAGAATTCATCCTCTTCGAGGGTGCAACCTCCTTTACATTACACAAATGAACAATTCTTGGATGATACAAATGAAAAAACTTCCTTTCTATATGTAGGAGTCTAAGGCGTCACAATATAACCAAGCCGTCCTAACAATAATAATATAAAGGCACAAAAATAACAATAGTGGGATTCTATGGGGCACAATAATAACAATATGGGGACAATAGGGGCATAACAATAACAATAAGGGATACAATGACAATAGTAATGGGGGAATCACTAGTATTATAGGGACCTAACATGCCCCTCTCCTTCAAAAAAGTGTTGTCCTCAACGATTGAGTAGTTCTGGGTGCTTTTGTATAAAATTCTCATCCACCCATGTGGAATCTTCAATGGGTAAGTTCTTCCACTTGATGAGATACTTTGAAATTAATCGATTTCTTAGCTATCTAGTTCTTTTTTCTTTGACTGCTTCAGGTTCCAATATGATTTTTCCTTCCTCATCAAGTTTTAACAATATTGTTTGAACTGGAATCTTGTCACATATAACCTTCTTTAAGCATGAAACATGGAAAACTGGGTGCACTCGGGAAGTTGTAGGAAGTTCCAATTTGTATGCCATAGTACCTATCTTTTGCAACACCTTGTATGGACCATAATACTTTGGTGATAATTTATTATCCTTCTTAGCTTGCTTGAGGGAAATTTGTTTGTATGGTTGTAGCCATAGGAATACCCAATCACCTACATGAAAACTTCTTTCGCTGCGATATTGATATCCTTGCTATTTCATTCTATTATGTGCCAAGGTAAGGTTATCCTTTAAGAGTTGGAGAACTTGCGGATATCTCGGCTCTTGTTACGATGAAGAACGTAGCGAAATGCGATACTTAGTGTGAATTGCAGAATCCCATGCATCATCGAGCTTTTCAACACAATTTGTGCTTGAGGCCTTGGTCGAGGGCACTTCTGTCTGGGCGTCACAGAAAAAAAGTTCTAATGAAAATGCTGCGATGACCTATTTGGAGCAGTGAAACCCTAGAATACAAAGCTCTAATACCAAATGTTAGGAAACTAGCTCACAAAAATATAAAAAGATAGATCAATGCCTTAGAATTCAACCTCTTCGAGGGGGCAACCTCCTTTACATTACACAAATGAACAATTCTTGGATGATACAAATGATAAAACCTCCTTTCTATGTGTAGGAGTCTAAGGGGTCACAATGTAACCAAGCCATCCTAACAATAATAATATAAAGGCACAAAAATAACAATAGTGGGATTCTATGGGGCACAATAATAACAATATTGGGACAATAGGGGCACAACAATAACAATAAGGGATACAATGATAATAGTAATGGGGGAATCACTAGTATTATAGGGACCTAACAGAGGAGGTGAGGCTGAGACACCTGTGAGCAACCTTGTGGATCTTTTCTTTGCTACCAGGCTAAGTGAAAGCATAAATGAAGCAAACTAAATCACAACTAATTTTTTATGCACCACTGCAATGAGACTGCAACTATTCAAGCAAATGAACAGAAAACAAGAAGCTGCTTAAGTACATAAACAGGAAATCCATAAATTTGTGTTGAACCACTGTAATGAAAATGCATCTATTTAACCAAATGAACAATCAAACCATGCATCTATGCTACTGCTGCAATGGAAATGAATTACTTAAGTAAATGAACAAAAAATAGGAATCTAAGCTAGGATAACAATACAATAAAGAGGAGCTTTGGCTGCTAGGGTTGGGCCCTAACCCAAGAGCTTCAGCCCTCTGAGTTAACTCAATGCAGGCTCAAATCAAAACTCATATTCATTATAAAAGAACTGTATTGCATCAAAATGTTACAAAGCAGAGTTCTCGAGTAAAAATTTGAATCCTGACTAACTGACTGACTACTAGCTAACTGACTAAAAAAACCGAGGTCCTAAGCCTCTCTATTTATACGTCTGAAGTCACAATGACTTCGCTCAAAATTAGTGAGGTACAACTCCCAACTGAATAGTAACTTGTCCTTTCACTTTCACTAGCTTAGTTGCCTTCTAGTAGGGAGGCTGCTTGTACTTCCACTTGCTTGGCTATCTTTTAGTACTCCTGATTTGGCTATTTGTACTTTTAGCTGATGGAGGGATATTCGAATGGATGAACAGTAAATGAGGAGGATTTACCTCCTGTAGTTCCTCTCCCTTGTCCCATCTAAGTTTTTACCATGGTCTTGTACCATAGTTCCTTGCTTTTACCTTTTATCCTTGCATTCCCTCGCTTTTATCCTTTATTCTTGCATTACATGCACATTAGACCACAAAGCAAAATATCCAACTCTAACTCATCTCATAAGCAAAATATAATAAAAAATATGCAATAAGTTGTGAGAATAGTTGGTTTGACTTAAAAAAGAGGTGAATTAAGGCCAATTAAGACCCATATAATTACTTAATGATGAAACTCATCACACGAGTCGGTATGTTTAGTTTTTGGTATGTTTATTGTTAGTCTAAATGTAAATAGAGTATATAAAATAAGTAAAATTTTTCTCCAAATATATATCAAACATAATATTAAAAATAATATTAATTAATATATATATATATATATATATATATTATATATATATATATATATATATATATATATATATATATTAAATTTAATATATATATTGAATTTTATTCTAAACAAACTAAAAGTAAAACCATAATATCTTTCTCATAGTGTTTGAATGGTTATACAATATTTAAATTATAGTATATTAAACTTATCACATTAAATTATTAAATTTAATATTCATACATTTTAAATTTTATCTTAAACGAATTAAAAATCAAACCACAATAACTCTCCCAAGAGTGTGTGAGAAAATTGTAATATAGTATTTACAATATAGTAGATCAAACTTATGACATTGCATTATTAAATTTTATTTTTAGTATTAATTTGAGATAATAATTGCCCTCGGAAGGGAGTTCGTTGGGCAATCACCTTGATAGTGAAAAGTTGTATCTCAAAAGTTTAGGGTTCAAACCTAATAGATCAATTTAAAAAATTAAATTATATGAATATATTTAATAAAATATAAAAAGTTTAATATTTATAATATTTAATTAGAAAATAACAAACAAACAAAAATATTTTTATAAAATTAAAATTTTTAACTATAAAAACATATAATATTTTTATAAATTTAAGTTATTATTATATTTTTCATTTGGAAAAAAATAAATAATCATTTTCCCCTTAAAATATGAAAATATGTTTGATTTGTTAACAACAACCACTTGTTGAATTATTAACTTCCATTAATATTTAACTAGAAAATAATAAATAATATTTTTACAAAATTATAAAAATGAGTTTATATAAAATAATATTTTTATAAAATTATAAAAATCAATTTGTTGAATTATTAGACTTCCATTAATATTTAACTACAAAATAATAAATAATATTTTTATAAAATTATAATTTTTATATATAAAGACTTCGAAAACCTTTCAAAATTTGAATCATTATTTTATTTTTATTAAAAAAAAGATAAATAACAAATATGATTGATTGGTTAACCACATCTTATTCTTAAATGATTAGACTTCCCTATTTAATTAATGAAGGTTTTAGTTTTTTTATATTAACATTTTAAATAAATATAATACCATTTCCACTCTGTTGGGGTGGCAAAAGCATGTTTAATAGCCAAGACATGGTTGGTAATACCATCACCACGTGGCATTTATGATGATAAAGTGTATTGGGATGATTGTTTTTTCCTCCAAGTGGATGAATATTCTCAAAATTCTTTGACATTTAATTGTTCTTGTTTAGAGCGCGGGCACCATTGGCAATCATCGCGCGATGAGGGTGAATGGTGTTGGGGCAACAATTGTCACAAGCGTGAAGGGAGGCTCTCCATCCAATCCTTTCCTCACTCCTCGACTAGTGTTGGTTATCTTGGGTGTTGAGCGACATAGGTGGAATGACACAACAATGCTAGTGGAATTGCAAAGTTTATTTGGGACATTGGATTGTGCTACGCTAAGATAGTATGGGGGAATTTAGACAGATGGGGAGGAGCAATAGCGTTTGAGGACAGGCATGTCTCTTGTTGTGTCTTTGGGTGCCTCCATTCTCTTTTGGTAATTTATCTTACTCAAATTGTAATTTATCTTTTTCTGGTATACATTGTTGGGCTTTTGTCCACGTGTAGTCAATTTGGTCTGTTTAAGGGTGTTTATTCCTGGTTTTGGTGTATGATTTTATGTTTGGTGCATTCTTAGGGGTTTTAGCCATTGACTCTTTTATTCTCTCGAGGGTGGTGTTTTATATGGCCTTTGCTATGTAGACTTGGTCTGGTACCCCGAGACAAGGCAACGTCTGGGGCCTAGGTGTGGTGGTTGTATTTGCGGTCAGGGGTGGAGTTTTTGAAAGATCAGGTCCCATCAACCAGTGACCCTCTGTGTTTGCATTTGATTGTTGGGCACTTCGGGGGTGGTGTAGCTATCGTTGTTAGTTCTAGGGACGGTCTCTTCTATTGTGTCTCAGTTTGGAACAATCGTGGTGGGGTATCACCCTGGAGTGTAGTGGCAGTTGGTGGTACTATGCTGCAGTAGCAAGGGCATGTGTGTAGACCTAGGGGATGTGATTGACTAGCAGCGGCCTCAATCATTGGGCCAAGTAGACCTCCCCCTCCCTTTGACTTGATAGAAACTCAATTGACAGAGCTTACCTTGAGGATCAAACAACTAATTTTGTCTTTCCATGATGACCAAAAGGAAAATGAAGAAAAAGAGAAAAAAACAAAGGAAGAGACAACATACAAGAATGATAAAAAGGAATTTGAGAAATAGTTGATACTTGTTGATCACTTTCATAAATAGAGCACTAAGATAAGAGAGATAGAGCACTTGGACACAAGCAAGCAACCAACCAAAGAAAAGTAAGGGAGCAGAAGGAAAGGTTGGAAGAGTAGCTACAACAAGAAGACATTGCAGGTAATAGGTTGCATGTGTGATTTCATTACTGAGATTTGGATGCATGGTACATGAATTTGGTTATTTAGTTGCTTTGTTGTCATTGGCATGGGATTTGCCTAGATTGATAGTGGTTTTCAACCTTGCCTTTCCATTTCCTAGATAACCATGGTGTTGTGGGTTCCTTGTTTTGGTTTAAGATTTGGATGGCTAATAGACTTTGGATCCTCATGAGGTGGTCTCAGGAAAATTCCCAAGTGTCAAGGGTGGAGATGGGATTTCCCTTGGAACTATTTATGGATGGGTGGAGACAAGAAAATTCCTCTAGGTATGGTGAAGAAAGTCAGAGGCATCCAAACTTGTTTGGTGTTAGTGATTTCTAGATTAGTTTAGGTGAAATCACTGTGGTTGAGGATTGAGGTGATTTGACTTCTAAAATCCCTGCTTGGTTCTATTTTTTTAACCCATATGATCCCACATTCATGCTTGGAATAGTGCACGTGGGTGATTGGCTAAAAGAGAGATTTAGTTTAGCCCAATATATGATCGAGTGATACGTGGATGTCCCTGACTTGGTTGGAATTTGCATATGTTAATATGATTTATTTCCTTATTATGATCAATGAGCACATGTACTAGACCTTATGTTGATTTTATGACTAGTTTGTCATAGACTCATTCTAGTTATAAGTTGATTATAGGCCTGGTTAAATGATGTGCTCTTGTTATGGATCCTATTCATGATTTGATCAGTTATTGAATGATTATGTGAATGCATGGGCTAATAAGTGTTGTTGCGGTTATTTTGAGTAGGAATTGAGCCTTCTTGATTATTCCTTAATGAAGTTAAGGTGACATTGAACATATATGCATTCATGACATGTAGTTAATATGTGATCCAGAGATCAAAAATAGGCTCAAAAATTAAAGTGTTAGGAATCTCCTAAAATTGGTGTCAAGTTGTAGTGTTTATCATCCTGATTCCAATGACGCTTGAATCACCTCAATCCGACATCGTATGAAGAAGTTATGACGTTATGAATTTTTTTACCAACTGCTAAAAAGTCAATAGTAGGGTTGGCTAGGTTGCTGACTGGGAAATCCATACAACTGACATCATTAGATGAAATTTTAGGGTATCGTTGGAAGCATACCAATCAGGTATTGACACATGGCATCATCATACAAGGTGCATTTGGCATGTTTTGATTGGTTCATGCAGTTGTGAGGTTCCCCAATCAGAGGTCACCACGTGGCCCTATTGGGGGGTGCCACGTGGACATCTATGATTGGTAAAAATATATATGGGCTCAAAGGCCTCAGTGAGGTTCAACCCCTTAACCTCCTGCGACACAACACAACACTCTACCAATAGGATATCACAATGAATATTAACTTATATAGCACTAGGTTATATTTAAATTCATATTATTTGGCATTTGAGAGGAGGGGTCGAGTGGTGAGCTTGGCCCCTAGTCATGTTATCACCCATGTGCCCATGGAAGAAGCGGAGTGGGGGTGGGGACTAGGCCCTAGCCCTGGATCATGTGAGTTGGGTGTGTAACCATTGGCGAGAGGTAAAGTGCTTGACAGAGAGGGCGGGACTGTAAGTCCTGGCCCATGGTCCCATCGGCCAACATATGTCCATGTGGAGGAGTTGTAGGCAAAGGTCACGGGCGAATAAGCTCCAACCCTTGGTCTCATCAATGCTACATGACCACAGGAAAAAGCCTAGCCGGCGGGGGAAGGCAATTGACCCCGAACCCCGGCCACATCACTGACCATGTGACCCTATCCCAACAAAGTAGAGGGATCAGTTGGTGGGGGTGGCCAGTTAGCCCCGGGCCCTGGCCTTATGCGTTCCACGTGACCCTAATTTTTTGCATAGGGGTTATTTGGAAAATTAAAGAGGCAACAAATTGCACTTTTTGCGACAAGAATCTCGCCAGTCTTGGGCGAATTGCTGCTCGAAAAAATGAGAAAAAGGGTGAAATTGTTGTGCAGTTAGCAGGTTTTGCCAATTTGCATGATAGATAACAGAGTTTGGCATGCAAAAGCATATATTTTTCAATTTTTAAACTTTTTGAGCTCAAGAAGAGCATAGATCGAGGTTTTTTAGTGTCCTGGACACAATGTCAACCTTAGTTTTCTTATTTGAGCACTTTATGATGGATTTTTTCGCATAATCAAGTCATTTTTGAAGCAGTTTGGAGGCATATTTGAGCATGGAGAGAGCCTATTAATAGGTTTTCCAACCTTCCAAGTTTCATCTGTAGCAGTTATTTCTTCTGTAGAGCACCTCTTTTAATTATTTTCTCAATGTATTAAGGAGAGAATCCCTTTTAAACTCTTCATTGTGGAGGAGTTGCATGTTATGCTTTTGATTTCTGATGGAGTACAAGGACATATTGTGTGAGAGTCTTTTTTATGTTGAAATTTTCATGACTTGATGTAGGAAGCCATTTTTCTTAGTGAGAATTCTTTGTAGGAGAATGTTTCTTTGTAGGAGAAATAAGCCACTCTACTGTCAACCAATTATATGTACTCATTTACTGTTGAAATAAATACAACGGTCTAGCTGTTGGAGCAGTCCTGGAGATGTAGCCTAGGAGTGGTGAACTCCGTCATCAAATGTTGGTTTGTTCTCTTCATGATTTTCATTTTGAGATGCATGTGAATTTGTTTCTCTTTAAAGTTCTTATGGGAAACCTAACTCACAATTTGAAGAGGTTGTGAAACATTTTCACCTTTAAAGACCCATTTTGTTAACTTGTAAAGTGTCACAGGATGGTCAATTTTTGATAGGAAGAGTATTCCCTCCATTTCCAGATCAGGTGGTATCAGAGCAGGTTTTGACCAAGTTGCAAGTATGGGCAAGAAATTGAAGCGTGAGAAACTTGAAGAGTTGGAGGAGATTAATCTGTCCCTTTGAATGGAGAATGTTGAGCTGAGGAGATTGCTTGAAATTACAAAGGAGGAGGAAAATGTGCCTAAATTTGTAGCATGTAGTGGAGGAACAAACGAGCGAGAGTTCCATCTTAGAAGCAACAAATAACCTCTCTAAAATGAATCCAATTTGTGGTCATGGTCTATACAAAGGATATTGACCCTATGTTGAGAATGATGCTTGTGAGTTTTGTCAACATCTGAAATATTCTCCTTATGTATCAGTTGGTAAAAGTGGTTGCCTTGAGTCATCATACACTTCGTCATCAACAACTGAAACAGAAAAGATGGGTGACAAGTCAAAGGAGGCAATTGGCATTTCTAGTTCTACTTATTCAACTAATGTTGATAACACATCTTTTGCAGCTTTTGAGAAGCATACCAAAGGTATTGGTATGAAGATTTTAGCTCACATGGGTTATGATGGAAGAGGCCTCAAATTCAATGGCCAAGGTATCACTAATCCTATCAAGGTGAAAGAACAACCACGATATGAAGGATTGGGTTATGGTCATGGAGAAATTGGAGAGTGTTCTAAAATTGTCAATGCAAAGAAATCATCAAGTGATGATACGTCACACCATGATGGTAGTGATGATGGAAAATTGTCTCTTGAGAGAGATGAATATTCCAAGGGACATGCAAAGTCCAGTCCTCATCATCAAAGTTGTAGCCCAAATGAGATGTATAAGTGCCATGGGGATTTTAGAAATGTTGGTGATTTTAATTATTTATGGGAAAATTTTCCTTGCACATTTTGTGATGCAACTGACCATTGTGTGGTTATTTGTGAGCAACGTAAGGAAATGGTAAAATGAATGGATCAAATACTTGGGACAAAGCATGGGAAATCTCTCCCTGTTATGAATACTTCCTTGTCGATGGGTAAGTGAAAGCATTTTGTACCCATTGTAGCATGAATGGGCACCATATTGAAAAGTGTTGGAAATTCCATCCGAAACTTCGTCCCAAAAAGGACAAAGAGGTCATGTGATCCTTTGTAAGGAAAGCGACAGGTGGAAACATGGTAATTGATGCAGCTCCTAAAGAAACCTTTGAAGCAGAGCGGGTGCATAAAGAAAACCCATAAGCCTAAGATAAGCAAAGGATGGGTAGAGTGTGTTGTACAATTTGCTTCCTTTGTAAAATTGTAATTATTTTTTGTATATTCCCGTTTAGGTACTTTGTAAAGGGAAGTTATGTACAATCAATTATCTGCAACAAGATTGTTTTCTTTGACATGTTTTGTTATTTTGGCTTGATGATAAGTCCAATTGTTTGGGGAATTTGGGATGAGCATTTGTATTTCATCCAATATGTCTACAGTTGTGTCAAGAAATCACTTATACAAGTGTTTCGATATGAATATTGTTTGTGAATTTAATCTTTGGTAAATATTGTGTAGAGCATGACCATGATTATGTGGACAAAGCTAAATATGTCATTGAACAAATGAAACGAGTGCATCTAAGATTACAAGTTCAGGTTGAGGACAACAAAGAAAAGTACAAATCAGTGCATGGAAAGCATTGAGTTGCTTATGAATTCTAGGTTGAAAATCAAGTTTGGGCTCAACAAATAAGGACTTCAAGGTGACGTTTGTTTGAGCCAAAGAAAGATGGTTTTGGAGAGAATGTTTAGATTCCATCCATCGAAGCTTTTGTTCCTAAATGGTTAGAAGAATTTTGGCTTAATTCTTGACAAAAAGATAAGGACTTCACATAGAGGCAAGGTGGAGTACCTTGATTGGAGCTTTAAGGCACCAAGTCAAATAGAACAGAAAGGATTGAGATCGAGAAAGTTAATGAAATTTTTCCTCACTTATTGACTAATACAGAATATACTTTTAGAGGTCCAAAGTTCCTAGTGGGGAGGTATGATCCAGAGATAAAAAATAGGCACAACACAACACTCTACCAACATGTCATCACAATGAATATTAACCTATATAGCCACCAGGTTATATTTAAATTCATATTGTTCGGCATTTGGGAGGAGGGTTTTGGTAGTGAGCCCCACCCCTTGGTCATGTTATCACTCATGTGCCCATGGCAAAAGCGGAGTGGGGGCGGGGACTAGGCCCTAGCTCCAGATCATGTGTGATGGGCGTGACCATTGGTGAGATCTAGAGCGCTTGGCGGAGAGGGTGGGACTGTAATTCCTGGCATATGGTTCCATCGGCCACCATATGTCCATGTCTTATAAATGCCATACGACCACATGAAGAGACCTAGCCAGTGGGGGCGGGTCGTTGGACATGTCCCCTAGCCACATGACTGACTACGTGACCTTATCCCGATGGAGCAGATGGCTTAGCCAATAGGGGCGAGGAGTTGGCTCCAGCCCCCGGCCGTATGCACTCCATGTGACCCTAATTTTGTGCATAGGGGTTATTGGAAAAATTAAAGAGGAAAAATATTGTACTTTTTGTGATATGAATCTTGTAGGTCTCAGGTGAAATTATAATTCGGCGGACTGAGAAAAGGGTGAAATTATCACACAATTCGAAAGTTTTCCCAATTTGTAGGACAGATAGTAGAGCTTGTCTTGGAGAAGCATATATTGTTCAATTTTTAACTCTTTTGAGCTAAAGAAGATCCTAGACGGGGGATTTGGAGTGTCCTAGACTCAATGGCATCCTCAATTTTCTAATTTGAGCACTTTATGATCGAATTTTTTCAAAATCAAGTCTTTTAGTGCTAGAGGTAGAGTCCATTTTGAAGCAGTTTGTAGGCATATTTGAGTATGGAGAGAGCCTAGTTATAGTTTTTCCAGCCTTCCAGTTTCATCTGCAATAGCTATTAGTTTTGTAGAGTATCTATTTTAAGTCTTTTCTCAATTTATTAAGGAGATAATCCCTTTTAAACTCTTCATTATGGAGGAGTTGCATGTTATGTTTTTGATTTCTAATGAAGTACAAGGACATATTGTGTGAGAGTCCTTTTTATGTTGCCATTTCATGACTTTCTATAGGGAGTCATTTCTCTGAGTACTCATTTATAGTGGAGATCAATATAGTGGTCTAGTTGTTGGAACAGGCCTAGAGATGTAGTCAAGGATGGGTGAACTCCGTCATCAAATGTTGGTTTATTCTCTTCATGATTTTCATTTTCAAATGCATGTGAATTTGTTTCTCTTTAAAGTTCACGTGGAAAACTTAACTCACATTTTGAAGGGGTTGTGAAACTTGGTCTTTGATAGGAGGAGTGTTCCCTCCATTTACATATCACTATGTTTACCATGTATTTGACAAAATGTTTCTCATGTGTTTGGAAACTTCTGAGTAAGATCTAGCCTTAGTACTTACCACATAGACTTGTCATCACCTTTTACTTGATTATGGAAAGTTCTACATTGTTCTAGGTAGTGGCGTGTAGGCTAACCCTGAAAATGTGGCACTCATTTCGTGGTTGCATGCATGGAACTGGGAAATTTCGACTACAACTGCATGGAGGGAGGAATGTGTGTGTGGCTGGAGCTTTCCAAGTGCACTCATGGCATGGTATGCATGTGGCTAGGATGCGAGCTCAATTAAAGATGAGTTCCAACTGAGGTCTGATCACTAGTGGTTGTTGTTTTACACCTAGGTGATCTAGTGTCCATAAGAGGTTTCAGTAAGTTTCTAGTTAGTATACCCCACGTCATGAATGGAACTTGGATGTTGGGTCATGTCATAGTAACTCTCAGCTCATGTTTACCTGGGAAAGCTTGTAAAAGCAGGTAAATGTGGGATGGGGTGTTTACAGGGTGGTATTAGAGCGAGGTTGCAACATTGGACCTCAGGGTAAAGGTAGATTTTTATGCATGCATGTCAGTTGTCTATGTGTTTATCATGCATGCATGTTGGTTGTTTATTGTTATGATTATGATATCCATGTATGAGCTGGTATGCTTGTGATGTTGTATCATGCTAATCTGGATTGGCCTATGTAGATGCAATAGCCTCCCCTGAGATACCTTGAGGTATGCCTTTGATTATGTTTTACATAGCTAATAATATTGTAGGAAATAGTAGGCCAAGAGATGAAGAGAAGAATAGTTGAGTACAATTCGTACAAGCTTGAAGAGACATTGGTAGGATGGGAGAGATCAGTTGATAAATAGGGAAAGGGACATTCTCATGGTTTGGAAAACACATTGAGAAGTTTGAAGGAAGAATTCATGAGTTGTAAGGAAAACAATGAGCAGTTGATTGAGGCACGGGAAAAGCTTTCCAAACCTCAAGAAAAGAAATTTAAGGTTAATGCAATCATTCTCTATAGCCTTTCAAATGTGTGGAAGTAGAGACAAATGGGGTTCAGTCATGGACAGGAAGAAAATACTAATGGTGTAAATGGAAGGAGGTCTTAGAAAGTGTATAGGATGGGCAGAGTTGATACGGTAAGAGGTGGCATATCCTTGGATACACCTGAGAGGAGGGCTAGCACTCATGGATTTTATTCTAGCTTCGATTCCAAGAGACTTCATCATCATCGCTGTCAACTTCCTTATAGGAGGAGTGAGAGGGGATACTTGCTAGAAGAGTTCAAAAAATTCAAGCCTCCTACTTTTGATGTAGAAATGAAGAAATTAGAAGATGCAGAAGCATGATTGATTGGGATGAAGAAATTCTTCAGGTCGCATGATATCTTAGAGAACATGAAAACCATGATAGCTACCTTCAGTCTCAAGGGAAAAGTAGATATATGGTGGGAAGATGTTAAGCATGTCAGAGACATTAGGGAAGAGGAGTTGATTTGGTATGATTTGGAAAGACTCTTCAGAAGAAAGTACGTGTCTGAGAGATATTATGATGGGAAGGCCAAGAAGTTCTATGAACTTAGGATAGGTTCCATTAAAGATGAAGAGTACACAGCTAAATTTATGGAGTTGTTAAGATATGTGCCTTATCTAAAGGATGAGAAAGAGAATATCCAAAGGTTCATCAGTGGGCTGATAGTAGCATTCAAAGACTAGATTGAGTTTGATGAGCCTCAGTCAATAGAGGAAGCCATCAGAAAGTTGAAGCATTATTATGAGTGGTCAAAGCGCAAGCCTAAGTTCAATTTGGACTGGAAAGCTAATGAGAATACTAAAGGAAAATTTGCTAAGAAGCGAGGAATATCTCAGGATGCAGGTGACAAGGAGAATGTGGCACCTCATAAGAAGTTCAATGTAGCTAAGAAGACATGTGTTTCAACCTAAGGAACAATAGAATAAAGGCGATGGCAGGAAACCTTTAAGGTGTTAAACTTGTGTGGAGAACATCACAGGAGAGATTTCCCATCACAACAGGGTGGCAAGCCTCATATTTACAGTGGTTAGGAGGCACAGATAGTTGGAGATGTAGGCCAGAGTATTCAACGAATTTATGTAGTAGTGGATAATAGGTAGGAAGACCATTAGGAATCCATTATCGTGATGGAAGGTAAGCTTGTAATCAATTTTTTTCCATTTTGATTGATCTTGGATCTAATTATAGCTATATTAGTCCTAACCTAGTGGATCAGTGTCGGTTGCATAAGGAAGTGCATGCAAAATCTTGGTTGGTAAAGTTGGCTACAAGGACTAAGAGAAGAGCTCATCACAGGGCAAGGTCTTGTGCATTTGAGCTTAATGGTATGCCTACATCAACACATCTAAATGTGATTCCTTTGGGATCATACAACATGATTTTGGACATGGATTGGTTATTCATTCATAGGACCAAGGTGGATAACTTGGAGGCTAGATTATTCCAATAGTAAACCAACCAAAAACATAACTATCCAAAAGATGGAGGTACTTCCACTAGAACAATTTCAAGTGTTACCTCCTCTTGGCTACACCTCTTGAACTCTAGTTCTGGGTAGGGTATCACTAGTTGAGGATCCCTTATGATAATAATGGGTTTGTCATGGGTACCCCTAAAACTTCATGAGCCCTTTACTTCCTCTACCTTTCCTTCTCTATTGTCAACCTCCTCAATTAATATGCCAATTACAAAAACTATTCCAACAAAAGCTTCAAATTTACCTTCGGATATTATTAGTTGATCCTTCGAGTCCACATTTTCATGATGCTCTAGAGAAATTGATTGAGCCATCATTGTCTTCATAACCCAATATTGATTGAGCCACCTTTTCCCTCATAACCCAATACATCACTACCTTCCAAAAGAGCTTAGTCTCTCTATTCCTCAAATTTCTCAGTTTAAGTACCCATTCTTCCACTAGGCTATCATTTCCTCCACTTCAATGTTTTTGCACAGTCATTTAATTTCCTATCCAAAACATCTATGTGCACTTTTCCTAATGCAAGGCAACGATGGATGAATTAGTGTTTAGCTTGGACTATGCCTACTCCATCCTCATGATTTTGTGTGAGGCAGAAACCTCCTATTTCATCTACCTTCATGGTTGGCTCCAAGATTGAGAGCTCAATCACCCCACTATCTCCAAAACTACAACATGGCTCCTAAGTATGTTAACACTCTCAAAATATTAGGTACTCACATTTGCTTGAATAATGGCTCTAGTCATTCTCCCCTTCACTTTGTTTATCTCACAAAGCCTCATTGTAACCTACAACTGAAGAGCTAGCTCGTAATTAGCAACATTCCCTTTTTATGAACTTTGTCATCCTATCTCAAGAATCTAGATTATGCATGCTTCATCCAATGACCTTTGTGTGTGATGAGATTCATGAGAGCAGGTAACTTACCCTGTTCCATCCCCTATATGCCACTTGCTATCACAAATCAGAAACATCCTCTATTGTTTTGATTCATAACTACTCAACATCGTGTCTAGTGGAAAAGGGTGTGGGATTTTACCCCTTGAATCCCCACTTCCTTCCCTCGCCTCAAACGTGTTGAACCAAGAACCTTCTCCACTTGTGGTAGCATCATATCTATTGAATTGGGTTATGGAATTTTACCTCCCTATTTCATTTTCTGACCTCAAACCTCTTAAGTAAGGAATAGTTGTCATCATTCATCATTGACACATTCTCTAGGACATCCTCCTAGTGTGTGCCTTCGATCTAGGACCATTACAAATAAGAGCTAAATAAATATGTTTATTTAATATTTTCAATAATATAAAATATTACCATTAATTATAAAAATTAAATTAAATATTAGCATATAAAAATTAAAGTTAAAAATGGAAATTTTTACGATATAATTATATAATTTGGTATTGTTTTTATCTCAAATAACACTTAGCTTTTCAATTATCAAATAATTTTATTTATTTTTTAATAGTTTTAAGCCGATCTAAATATAAAAAAAATTAATCAAATATATGGAGTTTCAACGTGATAAAATAATAATTAAAAATTATTTTTTATAACTCTAATTTTATATCATTTTAATAAAACTTTAAAAATGAACAACGATGTATTCCAAACCTGTTCTCTGCAATGGAAAGACTTGCGTATTATAAAATTAAAATAATTTTACCATATCAACGCCAATGTCATGCAGTGCTACCCATGTCAATGTCGTCGTGCCGTGTATGACATTAACAGGATGTCGACTGCGCAGCGAATGATGGCATCAACTCATCTGGATCCTAGCATTTGGTCTAGTCAGGCAGTTACTCATTTTTAGACATTGTGGACATTGAGTAAGAATGTAAAAGATTGAATTAAGGTTTCTGTGATCCATATCAAATTTTTGAAGATTTTTTGGTGACAAAAATTTCTCTATGTGATTTTCGTTGAAAAATCTCAAAAAAATATAAAAGATGACGAGGATGATGTTAAAAAATTTAATCTAAATTTAAATTAATAAAATTTAAAAATTCAAATTAAATATGATCATAAATTAAATTAAATTAAATATTAATTATCTTTATTTAACTAATGTATGAAAATATATATACCCATTTTATTCACCTATCTGCATGTTTATTCTTTGGTAGGTTTATTGTTTATTTAAATATTCCCTCTAAATTTATATCAAACAGAATATTAAAAATAGCTTATATATAAAAAATTTCTAAATACATAAAAAGTAAAACCATAATAACTCTTTCATAGTGTGTGAATTGTGATACAATATTTACAATATAGTATATTAAACTTATCACGTTAAATTATTAAATTTAATATTCATACATTTTAAATTTTATCATAAATAAATTGAAAGTCAAACCCCAATAAATCTCCCCCATAGTGAGTGAATTGTGACATAGTATTTACAACGAAGTAGATTAAACTTATCCGACTAAATTATTAATTTTTATTTTTAATTAATTTTATTTTTAGTATTAATTTGAGATAATAATTGCCTTCCAACTCGTTGGGCAATCACTTTGATATTGAAGAGTTATGTTTCAAAAGTCTAGGGTTCAAACCTAGTAGATCAATCCAAAAAAATAAATTATAAAATATTTAATAAAATATAAAAGTTTTTATATGTACAATTTTTAATTTTATAAAAACCTTATTTTTTAATTAAATATTATGGATATTAGATATTAAACTTATAATATTTTTATAAATTTAAGTTATTATTCTATTTTTTATTTCTAAAAATGATAAATAATAATTTCCCCTTATAATATAAAAATATGGTTCTTGTTAATATAAAAATATGGTTGATTTGTTAACAACAACGTGTTGAATTGAATAATTAGTATACTTCCATTAATATTTAACTAGAAAATTATAAATGATATTATAAAATTTTAAATTTTAAATATTTTTATAAATTTGAATCATTAATTAAAAAAGATAAATAATAAATATGGTTGATTGGTTAACCACAATATATTCTTGAATTACTAATCAGATTCTTGGTCTGATTTGGTATAGGAGGAAATAAGGTGAAATACTAGAGATGGGACTTCATCCAAGGGCAAGGATGAAGAAAAATTTGCATTGGATGGAAAGGAAATAAAGGGAAAAGGAAAGAAATCCCAATCCAAACCAGAATCAAGTTAAGGGGGAAAGAAGAAATATTTGTCAAAAAAAAATGCTTCCATTGTCATGAATTCGGGCACCATGCCACGAAGTGCCACACAAGAAGACAAGCAAGAAGACCTCAAGAAGAGCAACAAGTGAAGCTTTAGCCTCACAATTCAATCTTGAACTTACCCTCATTGCATGCATGGCCAGCGCATTGATGGGGAGCTTGTGGTACTTGGACTCAGGTGCATCGTTCCACATGACAGGGTGTAGATATTTTTTCAGTGAGCTGGAAGAAAAATATTTGCAAATGCACATCGAGATGGGGAACAATGGAAGGTATAACGTGACCAGGATTGGTACAGTCATATTTCAGAGGGAGTCAAGCTCCCTCCCAGTTTCAAGGATGTCATGTTCGTTCTAGGCCTAACAAAAAATCTCATCTTTGTTGCATTTTTGGAAGACCGTGATTATGTTGTGATCTTCAGCAAAGGAAAGGCATTCTTGAGACACATAGCCACGAGAAAGGTGAAGCAGATTGGGGTTCATGTGAAGAACATGTACAAGCTAGATGTGGAGGATTGTGTTGCATTGAGCACAAAGACGAGAAGGTGTAGAACCGCGATGTCAATGAAATTTAGCAAAGAAGACTTGGCCATTTGCATCATGTCGCTTTGAATATCATGCAACAGATAACCACAGGCTTCCCCAAAGGATCACTTGAGTAACAGGATGTATGCAAAGGATTTACTTTGGGGAAGTACACAAAATCCACTTTCCATAATCGTGACAACAAAGTACATGCAATCCTGGAAAGGATCCACTTTTATGTCTATGGACCTTTCTCAACAACCTCCACTGCTAGGCACAAATATTTTTTCATTTTTATTGATGATTTCTCAAGGAAGTGTTGGATCTTCTTCATGCGGAAGAAGGATGAGACATTCTCCAATTTCATAGAATTGAACTAGAAGAAATTTTTACTTGAACTATGGATATTGATGACAACAAACAATTGAAAATGTAACTACTTCTATTTTCTTAATGAAAGTTAATTGCTTTTTTCTAGTGAAAAAAAATGAAAAAAAATTCCACTTAAATGTAACTAACTAGCATAGGTCCATTTTAAATACTGATCTAATATGAGCCGAGAGGGAACCAATTTCTTCACGTGCAAATTTTTGTATGACCCAACATTATTTTAAATGTTTTTTACAATTATTTAATTTTTATAATTTTTAGATTTTTAAATATTTTTTATTTTTATTTTTTTTGGCTAATACAACAAAATTTCAACTTTGATAATGGATAGACACCCTTATACAACATATTAAACTGTAGAATGAGCCTCTTAGTTCAATAAATTATTATTACATAATAATTATATTTGTAAAAAAATGTTATTTATAAATTTTATAAATATAATATATATTAAATATACTCACCTTTAAACAATAATAATCTTTATTCAATAGATGTAGGTAGGGTAACACTAAAAGTTATTTCTCAATTTTATAAATATAATATATGTTAAATGTACTCAAACTTTAAATAATAGTAATCTTTATTCAATATATGGAGGGTAACACTAAAAATTCATGGGATCTTTGGTCAATGGATTCAAGGGAGCAATAAAATGTCTAAAAATAAATTGGATTCAATAGGTTAAAATTTAATATTATTATTATATTAATAAATTATTAATATTTTAAAATTATATTTAAAATAATTATTGATTTATTATATATGGAATATATAATAAATCAATAACATAGGAGACCATAGATTTCCTAAGTTAGCTTTAAATTCCAGCCAAAAAGCACCTAAGGCTCAAACGAGGTTGTTATAAAGGCACCAGGGTTTGGTTAAACCATTGGGAGATCGACGAGAATGTTGCATTGCAAAACATTAATAACATTAAAAATATTGTTACTTCTAAGTTCAAAGAAAAAATGTGGTGTGAGAAAGATTTAGCAGCTAAAAGAAAATTAAGATATTATAAGGAGGTCATCAACCCCACCCTAGAAGATCAAAAGTATCTCTCTGTTTTATCTAGCTCAAAGAAGAAAATTAATGTAGCCAAGATTAGAATGTACTCTCATGAGCTCCATAGTGAAACAGGTCGTTGGACAATTCCTAAAACACCATGGATGGAAAGGTTTTTCCATCTCTGTGAGAATACGAACATCGAGGATGAAAATCAATTCCTCTTAGAGTGCCCCGCGTACAACCACATTAGATCTCAGTGTCAAAATCTTTGTTGCAATACTGACCTTCCTAGCCTTTTACGTTGTCAAAATTACAGTGAGCTCGGGAGGCTTCTCTCCAAGCTTTTTGAGCATAGGAATAAAATCTTAAATCAAACTAAATAATTCATTTCTTTAGGTCCGATAGACCAAAGTTTGGTCTCAGTGAACGTTAACCATCATCATCATCGTCATCATCATTAAATTCTAAAGAATATTAATTTTAATTTATGGATCGAAGATAATGATAATGATAAAGGATCTTGTAATTTTTATGAGTCAAATAAGTATAAAAGTAAAAGATTTAAAAGTAAATTAAGAATTGGTATTTAATAATTTTTTTAAATAATAATAATGTTTTGAAATATGTTTATAATTTAGTATAAAAGAGATGTTGTCTTTTAAGATTACATTAAAATTTGTGTGTGTCTTTATAGGCTAATATATTGTAATGACTCCACAATACACCACATTATACATATAATAATTTATTTTTTTTAATACTTAGGATTGCATGAATATACATTTTAGTTTAAATAGCCATAACTCTATTATTTACTGTTAATGAGGTAAGTACATTTGTATCCTTGTAAAGGGGTTCCCTGATTAAGATTATGGTTGTCAATCCATTTATTTTTGGTTTAAGTGCCATTGTTATGAAGGTCTTCATTAAATGTTTTTGTGCCACGCATTTCCAAACCATACTGCCTGCTGTATCCGCGCATATGTTGTCTCAGTCACCTGGCTTGCAAGCTGTGTATCTTTACGATGGTATTGATATTTGTGTTTGACATTAAATTCCCTGCTCCGTCCTGGTACGTGGCACGGGCAGGCCGTCCTACCACAGCTGCTCCTCTCGGGCCTCCCGTCTCATCGACGGTGGAGGACCTGGGATCTCCATCCTACGGCTAAGCTGCATCTGGGGTTTTTCACATCTTCATTTGCGATGGCGGTGTTTCATTTTCCTCCATCCTTCCTCGGCGCCTGCTCCGGTTCCACATCTCCTCTTGCAGGCCTGCTTGGTCTGCCAGTCCAGAGTTGCAACGTGAGGAAATTCTTAGAACATGGTTATGGTTTTCTTACGAGCGAGTGTCACTCAGGTAAGTATGTATTAACTGAGGTGAATCTGTTTTATTTCCCTTACAGATGAATGATATACATTTTCTCTGTTGCTCTGTTGCTAATCGACGATTGTGGCATGGTTGAACTGTAGGAACCTCGGCTACAAGCTTGGGATTTATGACAGTGCCCGAAGGAGGGTTTCTCCACAAGCTTTTGTCACCCGAGTGATTCCAGGTAAGGTTTAACTCCGGCCTGTGCTAGTCTGCCCGAGATGAAACTCTTCTAGGCTGCTTGAAGCTAGGGCTTCGGCTCTCTGTGTAATTAAGCTTTCATTCCTGTTGAAATGTTGTGGTCTCTGTAAAGTTAAAAGTTTAAAGTTATCATGCGGATACCCATCGCTGTTCTGAGGTGTATGTATGGACATTTCCTCTTTAAGAATGAGGGTTTTATTATCTGGTTGTGGGTCCTGTGTTTAAGGCAGTGCCAGTGTAGTTTACATGTTAATTCTATATTTATTATGAAAAGTTTACATTTATCGGTATGAAGAACTGTTGTCCAATCTTAACTGGCTTTCTGGGTTTGTAGTCGTGTCGTTCCTCTTATTACTATGATTCTGGAACCTTCTGGTTATAGATCAAGGTCCGGTTCGATGTGTAAATCTTGTATGCTATATGGAAACGCGATTTGAATTTTGGTCGATACATAAATGGGTTGTATTATTGTTCTCTGAACTACCTATGATAATGTTGTTCATAAGTTTTAGTTTTTGATTGATTCAAATAGAGCTTACTGTGGAAAGACTCGATTCAGGGTTTCTTTTTAATTCCTTCTGTTTACGCAATTTAGAGTCAATATTGTTTTGGATATTGTCCTTTACGTGATTAAGATGTAACTAATTCTCTATTTTTTTGATTAAAATAGAACTTAGTTAATTTGTTCAATGTTGGGTTCGGTCGTAGTTAGAAGCATGGGGTTTCAATTCCCTGGTAGGGTTTTAGGAAAACCTGGCAGGGTTTTAGAATTTAATTAACAGTACACTCTCGAGAAAAATATGGTCAGGTCGGCTAGGGTTTCTACTCTTATTCCCCTACCACATCAACCCCTTCTATGTTTTCTCACTCCTCGGGAAATGACATTCCCAACATTTTTAATCAATTCCTAGTTTGTCTATATTTCACTCAATCAACAGAGGAAATTATTCACCAGTTCTTTTCTACAGAATTTTTACAATAACCTTCTTTATTTTATGCATAAAAAGACTTGTACAGAATTGTAACTCCACAGTAGTTCTGCATTAGACAATTTTCCTGCATTAAATTACCTGTACAGATCATATTCTACAGTAATTCTATATTAATCAATTTTCCTGCATTAAATTACCTGTACAAATCATTTTCTACAGTAATTCTATATTAATCAATTTTCCTGCATTAATGGATCTGAATAGAGTAAATTTTTGCAAATATTATGTTCCATATTTATAGGGAAACTCCCTTGCTCCAACAGCTATTTATCCTTCTGTAAAATATTTCTATACTTAAGTTTTTCTTGATATTGGTAGATAAAATGTAAAACAAAACCCTACTATTATCCTTTTCAATTATCACTCCAGCCTTAGGCACGCCTCTACATCGTTTCATTCACAGTAAAAGACACATAATTTAGTTTGTGCAGCGGTCTAATTTTCCAGATGGTACCTCATACCTGAGCTGCTTTAAAGTAAAGTACTCCAATGATAGAGGTCACCTCTGGTTTCCGTTGCTAGTCAATCCGCTCGACCATGAGATTGTCTTTCGGGACCAAATCTCCCCCCTAGCTTGCTCACGAGACTTTTTGTCTCCTGCAAGTTGCTCGCACACAGTGCTCATGCTATCTGGTCATCACTAGACTTAGCAATTTTCCCTTTACTGCCTGACATTATAGCGCAGTTTTTCCTCCCCCCTACTTCCTTTTCTTTGGAAGCATTTCACAGTTAGGGGAGGTAGTTAGGGTTTTTCTAGCTACTGCCTTTTCAACTACTTTTCCCCCAAAAGTTACAAGATCTGTTGATACTTTAAATCATTACTCATTTTCAATAAATAAAAATATTATTCAATTCAAACAGGTAATAACACTAATTATTCAATTTGTTCTTACTGTGGTAAATAAAATATTTACAGCTTTCTGGGGACATTACATCTCCCCCTCCTGAAATCAAACATCGTCCCGATGTTTTCCGGCCTCAAACAGTCCTGGATAAGCTTCTCTCATGAGTTGTTCATCCTCCCAGGTGGCCTCATCTGGCCCAAAGTGCTACCATTGCACTTTAACCTGGGTGATGGCTCGTTTTTGCAGCATAAATTCTCTCTGATCGAGTATATTCAGCAGCTCGACGAAGATTTCTCCTTCTGGCTCAACCTGAAACACACAATATTTTAAGTCGATTTTTCCTTTAACAACAAAACTGATTGGTCTACCTATGATACTTTCTTACCTGTATGTCCTGCCAACTAATTACATGCTTAGGATCATAAACGTATTTTTTTAATACAGACACATGGAAGACATTGTGGACCCGAATATGACTTGGCAAAGTGCGCTGGTATGCCACTGGAGCAACTCTCGCTAAGATCTGGAAGGGTCCACAAAACCAGGGTGCCAGCTTGGCTTACCCAATCCATTGTAATGTGCTCTTTTTAGCTCGAATTCTCACATACACATGATCTCCTACTTGGTATTCCTTAAAATTTCTCTTTCGATCAGCGAAGTTCTTTTTCCTATCTTGGGCTGCCTTTAAATTGGATCATACCTTCTTGACCATTTCTTCCATTTCTTTAAGAATTTCGGGGCCCAACATCAGCCTGTCCTCTGGTCCTCCCCAGCTTGCGGGTGTGCGGCATTTCCGTCCGTACAACACTTCAAACGAGCTCATCTGCAGGGACGTATGATAGCCATTGTTGTATGCAAACTCAACCAAGTGCAGATAATCTTCCCACTTGGATGGTTGCTGCATAACATATGCTCTTAGCATATCTTCTACAACCTGATTCACCCATTCTGTTTGTCCATCGGTCTGAGGATGATAAGCGGTACTGAAATTCAATTGAGTCCCTAATTCCTCAAACAGAGTTCTCCAAAAGACCAATGTAAATTTTACGTCACGGTCAGAGATTATAGTTTTTGGTAACCCGTGTAGCCTAAAAATGTTTTGCATAAAGATATGGGCAATCTGCACTGCTCTGTAAGTGGATTGTACTGGTATAAAATGAGTTGATTTGCTTAATTTTTCCACTACCACCATGATGGAATCGTTGTTTCTTTTTGACTTGGGTAATCCTGTTATGAAGTCCATAGAGATGGTTTCCCATTTCCACTCCAGAATTGGCAGCGGATGTAATAACCCAACAGGGTGCTGGTGTTCTGCTTTGACTTGTTGGAATTCCAGGCAACGTGTCAAATATTTTGTTACATATTTTTTCATACCCGGCCAATAATACTCCTTCCAGAGTGCAGTAATCAACTTCTGATACCTCGGGTGTCCAGCATAATGACTTTTATGAAATTCATCTAAAATCAAGTTTTTAATGTCATTTTGGTTGGGCACATACAACCTTTTTTTATAATTCAGCATGCCAGTAGCATCCATAGCATATCCTTGTTGATTTTCTTTACTGGTTGGATTCTGAACTTGCTGTCCTATTTGTTGATATTTTGAATCTTGTTCTGCTGCCTTTTTAATCACTTCTTCGAAGGTACTCTGCCCTTCGCTGCAAGAAATTTCGTAGAGACATTATACTTTTTGACTTAAAGCGTCCGCTACCCGGTTCTCTTTCCCTTTCAGATGCTTAATCTTGAAGTCAAAACCACTTAGGAAATCCACCCATCGTGCCTGCCTAGCATTTAAGGTAGGCTGATTAAAATAACTAGTCAAGCTGTGATGGTCCGTCATTAATAGAAACTTTTTACCCATCAGGTAATGGCGCCACATCTTTAAGGCATGAATAACAGCTGTCAATTCCAGATCATAAGCAGAATATTTCTGCTCATGTTCCTTTAATTTCCTAGACTCATAGGTGATTACCTTTCCTTCTTGCATCAATACCCCCCCTACCCCTTCCTTGCATCTGTGCACACCACATAGTCCTTACCTGGATCTGCTATGCTTAATATAGGCACTGTGGTGAGCAGATGCTTGAGTTGTTCAAAACTTTTTGGCATTCTACGGTCCATTTAAAAGTTTTCCCCTTTTTCTGCAAGGAAGTGATAGGGTAAGCCACTCTCGAAAATCCTTCCACAAACCGCCTATAATAACCCGCTAATCCCATGAAGGATCTTATATCTGCTACGTCCTTTGGCACTGGCCATTCCATTATGGTCCTTATCTTCTCGGGATCCACAACGATTCCATATTTAGAGATTATATGTCCCAAGTACTGAATTTGTTCCTTAAAGAAGTCACACTTGCTGTATTTGGCATATAATTGGTGTTCTCGGAGAGTTTGCAATACCAATTTGAGGTGCTCCTTGTGTTCCTCCATATTTCGAGAATATATCAGTATATCGTCAATAAAAATTAACACAAACTTGTCTAAATACTGATGAAATATGTTGTTCATTAAGCACATAAAGGTCGCGGGGGCATTGGTTAACCCAAAAGGTAACACCACAAACTCATAGTGTCCATATCGAGTTCTAAAGGCAATTTTGGCTATGTCTTTCTCTTTGATTATGAATTGGTGGTATCCTGATCGTAAATCAATTTTTTGAGAATACGGTTGCCCCTTTTACCTGATCAAAAAGTTCATCAATACGGGGTAAAGGGTACTTATTCTTAATTGTCAATTTATTCAACTAATGATAGTCCATGCACATACGAAGGGTCCCATCCTTCTTTTTAACGAATAGCACAGGGGCTCCCTAGGGTGACACACTGGGGTAGATGTAATTTTTGTCCAATAGGTCATGCAACTGCAATTTCAATTCTGTTAATTTTGGTGTGTTCATTCAATACGGAGCTCGGGATACCGGGGCTGCCCCTAGCACCAATTCGATAGTGAAGTCTATGTCTCTCTTGGGTGGTAGTCCTGGTATCTCCTCCGGGAACACATCTGCAAATTCTCGTATCATTGGGATACTTTCCAATGTGGCAGTCTTGTCTTTTGAGTTGGCATAACCCACTTGAATGGCATAAATCTGACATCTTTTCCTGATACACTTTGCCAACTGAGAGGCGGTTACTGCTCGAATCTGCACTGGCCTCATAATACCTTGCATCTCCTACTTTTCCTCAAGTTCATTCATGTAACAAATCTTTTTTTGTTTTACAGTTTATAATGGACCAGTGTTTTTCCAACTAGTCCATGCCTATCAACATGTCATATGATCCAAGGGGAAGTACGTTTAGATCTGCCATCAGCAGCTGACCTGCTATCTTCAAGGGGCAATTATTGACCTTAGCTGACATGCGTCTCTTTGCCCTTGTTACCAGTTGTACTAGCCAAGGGCTTTTAAACTTAACAGTTTGTAACTTACACTGTTCCACAATCTTAGGACTAATATAGCTTAATGTAGCTCCGGGATCAATTAATACAGTTACAGTATGATCAAATATCTTACCTTCAAACTCCACCATAGTCGACTGGTATTCTGCCTGACGATCTTCTAGAGTGGCATTAATTCTCGGTAAACTCTGGGCCACGTCGCCAACCATAGATGCTTCATGGATCTGCGAAACTTGTTCAGTACCCTTTCGATGAGGATAGTTTTTAACGTAATGAGGCCCTCCACAACCCCAACATTGTACTGGAGGTCTCGCTGTCCCTTCATTGTCAATTTTACCAGATTGTTCGCTGATTCTGGATTCAATGGGTGGCTTCAATCTGAGCGGGTTCTTATGCAGATTCCTGTTGTTTTGTCCTTTGGGCAGGGAAAATTTTAAGAACCCCCCCTAAATTTACATGTATAATAAATGGGCGAATCTCTATGGTATATAGGAAAAATGGAAGGCGATTTTATCAATAATATGATATGTATATATAATTTTTTGGCGAATCACTCACTAGGCATGGCGAATATTTTACTCAATTATAAAATCTTGTGTTTATTGAATACACAAATGAAATCATTGCATTTCTTTAAAATATCTTTTGAAATCAAAATTACCGAAATTACATATCGATAACCTAGTGGGTGTAGGATAAAATTCACCCGTGCCATTCATAGAAAGCATGAGAAAAAACCTCATACTATATATAAAACCAAGAAAAATTCAAATTCATCACTTTTAGGGACCTCGTAACCACCCTGCCAATACACAAGTGTGTTCCTGTTTGCAATTAGAAAAATTACCCAAATTACAATCTGTTTACTCCAGCATATGTTGGAAAGTTATAGAAGGATGACTAGTGCAATCAATCCATTCCTTTTAGCACTGGATTTGTTTCAGTTTAAAAGAGAAGTATACAAATATACTTGTCCAATGTCTATGCTTTAACCATTCACCTTAAGATGTTTTTACAATATAATTTCCTAAGTCTATTTAATATCTTCATTATCATAAAAACCAACCTATATCCATCTTAACTCCACATCTACCACTCTTAGGGGGATGAAATCTATTTATCCCTCTGAGCACTTGGTAGACCCAGAATTAAGATGGATCTAAGATGATAGAATTTCCCCTTTAAATAGTCTATGCTCACATGAATACCATGGTATTACCATGGGTCAATACCATGGGTTATCATAACCCTGGAGCTTAAAATTACTATTAGTAATTTATAAAAATTAATAAAATTAATAGTTGATTTTTATTTTAACCAAGTTAAAATGTTTAACATACATTAAATTACAACATCCATTTTTACTCTTGATCGGATCAAATATTTTTTCACTCTATGCTAGTTTTCATATCACGATATTTGATACCTCTCAGGGGTTAGGAGATCCAGAGTAAAGATGGATCTATGCTGGTTTAATTCTCCCATTTAAATAGGCTACATTCCAGGTGAATACCATGGGTCAATACCATGTGCCATTTTGGTGAATACCATGGGTCAATACCATGTGCCATTTTTATTTTTATTAATACTAATATTAGGGTTAATAATGTTTTCTTGCATGGTATTAATAACAATCTAGTCCATGGTATTTGTCCCATAGTATTTTGCCCATAGGTTTCACCTAAATATAACGCATTTTTGAGTGTTCGTAAATATAAGGTGACTTATGGAGTAAATATAAAAAATTGTTTTATTTGTTTACCATACCTCTTGTTTATTTATATTTTTATTAATTTACCATACCTCTTTTACAAATATGGTATTTGGCCCATAGGATTCACTTAAATAAAACCTCTTTCTTAAGCCTTCATAAATAGAACGAGGGTTATGGACTAAATATAAAAAGAGGTTTTATTTATTTACCATGTGTCTAGTTTATTTATATTTTTATTTATTTACCATACCTTTTGAGTAAGTATAAAAAGACGTTTTATTTATTTAACATACCTCCACTTTACTTATATTTTTATTTGTTTACACCCCTGCATGTATATAAGGTGACTTATGGAGTAAATATAAAAAATGTTTTATTTATTTACCATACCTCTCATCTATTTATATTTTTATTAATTTGCCATACCTCTTTTATAAATATGGTATTTGGGCCTTTAGCCCATAGGATTCACTTAAATAAAACCTATTCTTGAAAATGGGTGAATGGATTCACTTAAATAAAACCTATTCTTGAAAATGGGCGAATGGAAGGTTGTAACTCCTAATTTCAAGGGCTAAATTTACCTTTTTTACCCTCTCCCTTAAAATAAGGTGGGCTATTTGAGGTGATTTGTAAAAATGTACTATGATACAAAATATTCGCCCACTAAATATTTAAAACCCCTTAATTTCGCCAAAGGGCAAACATTCACCCCTAAAATTTTCTATGCCTTTGGGAAATCCTTTGCTAACACTGCCACAATTTCCTTTAGTGCCCACAACAACCTTATTACCTCTCTTCTCAACCCACCTCTTTCCTAAAACTTCTCCCTTCCGCTTACTTTACCGATAACATATCCTGGCCTTTCGTATCACTTCATCCATCATTTTTGGGTTATCAAACTCAATTCGTTCCCTAATCACCAAGGGTAGACTACTAACGAACCATTGTACCTTAGCATTTTCCTCTCGTATGTAAGGAACATAACGGAGTAATGAGGTAAATCGGGTGATAAACTCGTCCATTGTTTGCTGCCCAAGTCGCAGGTCATGTAATTCCCTTGTTTTTTCATCATAGAACCATTAAGTCAAATATCCTTCCTTGAAGTATTTTTGAAAATTTTCCCAAGTTATATTTTGTTCACTTACCCCTCGTACAATCTTGACTTCTTCCCACCACAGGGTGACCTTCCTTTGCAATTGGAAAATGGCCAGTCGTGCTTTGAGGTTGTGATCATATTCATATAATTGAAAATATTTATTCATGTTAATCAACCAAGATTCAACTGCCTCTTCCAGCTCTCCATCGAAGTGTGGTGGTTTTATTTTTCGAAACCCCTTGTAATTCTATCCGTTGCCTTTTCGATGTTGGGTGTTCAGAGGCATTATCAGACTTTTCCTCTCGATTCTCTTCCCCTCCTTCGGTTTCTTCCTGATCCGTGTGGTAGCCTTGTTCCTCTGACACTTGTAACTATTCAGGTTTGGGGTTCAACTGGCACTGATTCTTCTTGTCTGACAGGATTTTCATGATTTTTTCCTGTTCCATAGTTAATCTTGCATTGTCCTCCCGTAGGCGGGCCATCTCATTCTTTAATTCCTGAACTGTCTCTAATATCGTAAGATTAGTGTTGTGGGCCTCCTCTCCTAACTGCACCCATATCTCAGGATTAGTCTCAAGGCCTGTTGCAGGTCCTGGACCAGTCACAATCCTGTGTGGAACACTGTCCGTTCTCCTCATTCTGTTGTCATCCGTTTCTTGTTCTTAACACAGGTAGAAGCAAAAGATTAACACAATAACTGTTTATTCTTATTAAATATATTTGCCAGAGGCCACAGTTTTGTAACCTCGGCTCTGATACCACTTGTAATGACTCCACAAAATACCACATTATACATATAATAAAAAAAAAACTTTTTTTAATACTTAGGATCGCATCAATATACATTCTAGTTTAAATAGTCATAACTCTATTCTTTACTATTAACGAGGTAAGTACATTCGTATCCTTGTAAAGGGGTTCCCTGATTAAGGTTATGGTTGTCAATCCATTTATTTTTGTTTTAAGTGCCATTGTTATGAAGGTCTTCATTAAATGTTTCTGTGCCACACATTTCCAAACCATACTGCCTGCTGTATCCGTGCATATGTTGTCTAATTCAACTGGCTTGCAAGCTGTCTATCTTTACGATGGTATTGATATTTGTGTTTGACATTAAATGCCCTGCTCCATCCTGGTACATGGCACGGGCAGGCCGTCCTACCACAACTGCTCCTCTCGGGCCTCCCGTCTCATCGACAGTGGAGGACCTGGGATCTCCATCCTACGACTAAGCTGCATCTGGGGTTTTTCACATCTTCGTTTGCAATGGCGGTGTTTCATTTTCCTCCATCCTTCCTCGGCGCCTACTCCAGTTCCACATCTCCTCTTGCAGGCCTGCTTGGTCTGCCAGTCCAGAGTTGCAACGCGAGGAAATTCTCAGAACATGGTTATGGTTTTCTTATGGGCAAGTGTTTCTCAGGTAAGCTAGTATTCAATGAGGTGACTCTATTTTATTTCCCTTACAGATGAATGATATACATTTGCTCTGTTTCTTTGTTGCTAATCGACGATTGTGGCATGGTTGAACTGTAGGAACCTTGGCTACAAGTTTGGGATTTACGATAATGCCCGAAGGAGGGTTTCTCCACAAGCTTTTGTCGCCCGAGTGATTCCAGGTAAGGTTTAACTCTGGCCTGTGCTAGTCTGCCCGAGATGAAACTCTTCCAAGCTGCTTGAAGATAGGGCTTCGGCTCTCTATGTAATTAAGCTTTCATTCCTGTTGAAATTTTGTGGTCTTTGTAAAGTTAAATGTTTAAAGTTATCATGCGGTTACCCATCGTTGTTCTAAGGTGTATGAATGGACATTTCCTCTTTAATAACGAGGGTTTTATTATCCGGCTGCGGGTCCTGTGTTTAAGGTAGCGCCGATGTAGTTTACATGTTAATTCTGTATTTATTATGAAAAGTTTACATTTCTCGGTATGAAGGACTGTTGTCCAATCTTAACCGGCTTTCTGGGTTTGTAGCCATGTCGTTCCTCTTATTGCTATGATTCTGGAACCTTCTGGTTATAGATCAAGGTCCGGTTCGAAGTGTAAATCTTGTATGCTATATGGAAATGAGATTTGAATTTTGGTCGATGCATAATTAGGTTGTATTATTGTTCTCTGAACTACCTATGATAATGATGTTCATAAGTTTCAGTTTTTGATTGATTCAAATAGAGCTTATTGTGGAAAGACTCGATTCAGGGTTTCTTTTTAATTCCTTCTGTTTACGCAATTCAGAGTCAAGATTGTTTTGGATACTGTCCTTTGCGTGATTAAGATGTAACTAATTCTCTATTTTTCGATTAAACTAGAACTTAGTTAATTTGTTCAATGTTGGGTTCTGTCGTAGTTAGAAGCATGGGGTTTCAATTCCCTGGTAGGGTTTTAGGAAATCCTGGCAGGGTTTTAGAATTTAATTAACAGTCCACTCTCGGGAAAAATCTGGTCAGGTCGGCTAGGGTTTCTACTCTTATGCCCCTACCACATCAACCCCTTCTATGTTTTCTCACTCTTCAGGAAACGACATTCCCAACATTTTTAATCAATTCCTAGTTTGTCTATATTTCACTCAATCAACAGAGGAAATTATTCACCAGTTCTTTTCTACAGAATTTTTACAATAAACTTCTTTTATTTTATGCATAAAAAGACTTGTACAGAATTGTAACTCCACATTAGTTCTGCATTAGATAATTTTCCTGCATTAAATTACCTGTACAGATCATATTCTACAGTATTTTTTTATTAATCAATTTTCTTGCATTAAATTACCTGTATAGATCATTTTTTAATGTAATGGATCTGAATAGAGTATATTTTTGCAAATATTATGTTCCAGATTTACAAGGAAACTCCCTTGCTCCGAAATTTATGTATCCTTCTGTAAAAGATTTCTATACTTAAGTTTTTCCTGATATCGATAGATAAAATGTAAAACAGAACCCTACTATTATCCTTTTCAATTATCACTCCAGCCTTAGGCACGCCTCTACATCATTTCATTCACAGTAAAAGATACATAATTTAATTTTTGTAGTGGTCTAATTTTCCAGATGGTACCTCATACCTGAGCTGCTTTAAAGTAAAGTACTCCAGTGATAGAGGTCACCTCTGGTTTCCGTTGCTAGTCAATCCTCCCGACCATGAGATTGTCTTTCGGGACCAAATCTCCCCCTAGCTTGCTCATGAGACTTTTTGTCTCCTGCAAGTTGCTCGCACACAGTGCTCATGCTATCTGGTCATCACCAGACTTAGCAATTTTCCCTTTACTGCCTGACATTACAGCGCAGTTTTTCCTCCCCCCTACTTCCTTTTCTTTGGAAGCATTTCACAGTTAGGGGAGGTAGTTAGGGTTTTTCCAGCAACTGCCTTTTCAACTTCTTTTCTCCCAGAAGTTACAAGATCTGCTGATACTTTAAATCATTACTCATTTTCAATAAATAAAAATATTATTCAATTCAAACAGGTAATAACACTAATTATTCAATTTGTTCTTACTGTGGTAAATAAAATATTTACAGCTTTCTAGGGAAATTACATATATGTATATGTGAGATGTTGTGTGTAATGTTACTTTAAAAAAATAATATTACTGTAAAAAAATCAATGTCCACGATATTTTAAATTAGAATGTATATATGAGATAAGGTAATTGAATATATATATATATATATATATATATATATATATATATATATATATATATATATATATATATATATATATATATATATATCTTACTTTATATATATATTATTATAGTATGTTTTAACTTGGTGAAAATATAATAATAATAAACTTAAAAAAATTAAATAATAATAATAAATAAAAATGACTCATGGTATTGACCTGTAGTTTTAAAAATCCATGGTATTGATTCATGGTATTCATGTCGAATATAACCTATTTCAGGGGGAAATTAAACTATCCTAGATCCTTTTTAATTTTTTTTTTTTTCTAGGTAAAGTCTACTTCTATATTAAGGTAAGAAAAATATTTACATGGTTTACATCATCCGAGGGGGCCGTGGCCCGCCCTCTAACAGTAACGACCTGGACAGACTATCGATCCACTGAGACAGAGTTACAAAAACTTGTCCATTTGAGTTCCTTGGACAGCAGACATTTTGAACATGGACAGACAAAATACAGACCCTTTTTACTTCATTGACTCTAACCTTTAACGGGCTAACTATACTGACTAGAAACAAACAGCCATGGTAAGGCTGAGAACTAGGACTGAAAATAACCGAAATGTGAACCAACAAAGACATTAACAACTGTGCAAAAAACCTTGAGAAGAGCACCCGAGTAGGTTCAAGTTGGGTGGCTGGGCGACGCTGGCGGCTTCCCCTGCTGCGGACTGGGCGGATCGAGCCATATAACGAACTCATCACCAATCTGAAGTTGCCCATCCGAACCCGGTTGAATGGAGTCATGTCCCTCGTCTCTGCCCTGAGCACGATTGAACGTCGGCGGAATTTCTTGCACTGACTCGGCTTGGGCCGAGTCCTCCTGAACCAGAACTTGCTGAGGCTGAACAATCTGCTCTATGGCATCCAGGGGACGGGGCGCACGATAAACCCTGCCATGCATGTCCCCCAGGAGTATATCGCTGCCCTGGATGCTTGCTGAGGCAGGGGAAGACGAGGAGGGGTCTTCAGGTGCCGCTTCCGAAAGATAAACTGAGAAATTGACAATTACATCAGACTGGATGAGTCTTCTAGGAATTCTGAGGCGGAATGTCTGGTATGTATCCTGCAAAACCAGAAACTCCTCCTCAGAACTGGATGACGAGGGGGGCACAACAGCCATGGGAGCGATTGGGTGCGGCTCCTCCATTTCATTTGCAATTCGAGTCCCTGATCTACCGCCTCGTCGAGGCACACCTCTGTTATGCATCTTAGCTCCTAACGCAAGGGCTTTGAGGCGCTGCTCAACCACCTTGATTCGGCACTCCGGAGAATTCCCTTGCCAATTTCCAGCGTCGAGTGGCTTGCCCTGTACATTGCAAGTCTGGGCATTCCTACTAAATAACAAATTCCTTGCAGTCACCGTAGGCAGAGGGCATGGCTCCATCATGCCTGAGCGCATCGAGTCCAGAGCAGCCTCGCTTGGCTTGAATGCGCCGTCCTCCTTGTTCTGAACCAACTTAATACCGTTTGCCATGAGCATTGAATTAAATCCTGTCTTCATCGCTGGAATGTACATACCTGTCCTCTCGGCCTTGTCACAGATGTTGAGGCGAGTGCTTGCCTTAATGGCACGTAATGACACCCGCATCCGGGTAGATCCTTTTTAATTTGATGTTATATTTAGATACATAATTAGTTGTACAAAATGATTTATCTAATATTTTTGCCTACCTCCATCCACTTTTTACTAGGTTATATTGGGTAAAATATAATATTATAATATTATTTTACCCAATATTTCCCCTCGACTGGTCCACTTCTTATTATAGATTTTCTTTATATTTGAAGTTTGAAAGTAAACAAATTGTAATACTCCCAGAATGCTGTCAATATTTTATTTACCATAGTAAAAACAAACTGAAGGATTGGTGTTATTATCTGTTTGAATTAACTAATATTTTTATTTTTATTGAAAAATGAGAAATGATTCCTAGTGGCAGGAGATCATGTAACTTCTGAGGAAGGAAGTTAAAAGAAACAGTTGCTGGAACCCTAACTACCTCCCCTAACTGTGCAAGGCTTCCAGGAAAAGGAAGTGAGGGGAGGAAAAACTGCACTGTAGAGACAGGCAGAGGAAAGGGGGAAAAAACACTTGCTAAGTCTGGTGAGGACCAGATAGCAAGAGCGCGGTGCACGAGAAACTTGTAGAAAACTGAAGGTCTTGTGAGCAAGCTAGGGGGGAGATTTAGTACCGAAAGACAATCTCATGGTCGACAGGATTGACTAGCTACAACCAGAGGTGACCTCTTCCTGTGGAGTTACTTAAATAAAAGAAACTCAGATATGACGTACCTTCTGGAAATTTTGTTGATATTTTGAACTGTGTTAGAAGAGAGTTCTGCAAGCAAAAGGTTTCTAAAAATTCATGGCTAATATACATATTTATAGAAAGACTCAGATACATTTTCAATTACAGAGTTTGATATATCGTAAGAGTTTTAAAGGAAAATGCAACTGTTGAAGTGGGACTATCTCACTGTGAATTTAGTTTCATTATTTGTTGAAGACTCAGTTCTGACAATCTTAAAAAAACTGGTAGATTGTCAGTTAATCTTTGAAAAGAAAATAATATTACAGTTTGGTATTGCCAGTAAATCTTTGAAAAGAAAATGATATAACAGTTCTGTATTGCCAGTTAATCTTTGAAAAGAAAGTAATATTACAGTTCTGTTTTGACAGTTAATCTTTTGTAAAGAAAATGTTGTTACAGTTCTGTTTAAAAAGTTGGTAGAATGACAAATAATCTTTGTGGAAAGGAAATTAATGTAGTTCTGTAAAATGTGGGAATAAATAAGACTACAGTGATAGAACATGATATAGGCCACCTAGGCTAAACTAAACAAGTTTCGAAGAAAATTAAGACAGTTAAATAATATAGAGAGACAGGACTCTGTACTGAATTTAAACACCGCTGCAAACAAAGAAATACTTCGTGCATAAATATATAAGAGCTGAAAGTAAGCATTAGTTTGCATGAATTTCAAAATTAATTGTAAAAGAATTAAATTCTGGAGTAGTTAGTAGTGCGTAGTAGGGGACACTCAGGAATTAGGGATATGAACCCTGGAAGGACTCAAATAATTCCTGAGACCGATAATCATCAACAGAACCCTACCCGTCATTCTAGAAATATTCCAAGGGGTGAAGCCCTCTAGTTATAACTCCTTAGAACCAACGTACAGAGGGCGAACATTACAAAAGAATTCAGAATCCAAAGGAACAATATAAACCCTAAACCCTGTATGAGCATGACTCTGATAATTATTTAACAAAATCATCCAGTAGTAAGTGGAATGACCAAAAAACCCAAAAGGAAGTTATCGAAGAAACTCTGTTTCTGACATTCCAAAATTAAAGAGGGTAAACAGAACATCATGCTGGTCCGAGGCCACATTTCAATCTTGGAAAACCATAACCAAATAAATATCTCACTAAAACTGAACAATCTCCACATAATTTTCATGTGAGATTGATGAATGACCAAACCCAGAATTATAATTATATAACGGAAAAGAATTCGATACATGTGGGTATTGTTCCCGCTATGTACCAGGATATCCATATCGAAAATAGAGAAATTACTATACAGTTGTAATTTGGAAACCCTTATATATTACTAAACAAAACAGCAAGAAATCTAAACAGTCTTGAGCAACAAAAAGCTCTGAATTCGTAGTGGGGTCGAAGCCCTCTATGAGCTAGACATATACAAACTTAGAGAAAAACCCCCTTAAAACCCTAACCATACGGTGACTGTAATGCTAAAAATCAAACAAAACACCATAAAAATTGCAAAGTGCAGAGACCCAATCTACGGTCTAAGCCTTCATCCTCCAGCCAGAGAGCACCCAAACCGGGATGTGATCTTACCCGGAAGCCGTTGAAGTCCGATGCTGAAGGAGCACCTCCCCACCAGGTATAGCTGAGAGCCTCAAGACCGAAACCAGGCATCCTGCAAGGTATATCAGTCCACATGAAAACGATTAGAGCATATGGTAAAACAAATAATGCATTCAGCTAAGAATGATAAGGAAGAAAGGCAAGATTCAGTTTGCAAACATCAAAATTGCCTGAAGTAGACTTGTCCGCTGCCAGACCATGAGTCTGAAATTGTAAAGAATTCATTAACATAGTTCTGAGTATCCAGTCAAACGAAACTGCTAAAGGAAGGGCCGCATCAGAGTAGGCTCCGCAGGAAAGCTGCCTAGCAAATGAGGTCATTTCCATTGCAATCCGGAGAAGAGAAAAGCCCCAGGGATAGCTCCACCGTAGGATCGTGAGGGGTGTGCTACACCGTCGATGAGGACGGGGGTCCCAAGAGGAGAAGCTGAGACCAGATGGCCTGCCCAAGCCATGTACAGGACGGAGCAGGTGGAGTTAATGTCAACCATAGCAAGCATGGTATGCCATGTGAAGGCAAAAGCATGAAAACACATTTGGTATTGAACTGCAAGCCGCGTGGCTCTCAAAACAATAAAACAAATCCATCACAGTATTACCTAGCTAGCTAAATAACAAGGACAAATGACATTAAATCATTTAATATTGACACGAGTACAGTAGTACCAATTAACAGTAAAGTCTGGAGCAACGTTTATACCTAGAAATGAGTGCAGTGAACGAGCTTTGTAATGTACAGTAATTTTTTTTTTAATGTGACTATATTTTTAGTAAATTAATAAGGTAGAGACATTACAAGTGGTATCAGAGCCAAGCTACAAAACTGCGGCCTCTGGCAAGTATATCTAATGGAGATAAACAGATCATGTGTCATTCTTTTGTTTTCCTCAACCAATTGAAAAAAAAACAGTTATTGTGCTAATTTTTTTTACCGTGTATAGCTCAAGAAACAGTCAAAAAAAATTTATGAGGAGAATGGACAGCTTCCCACACAGAAATGTGACCAGACAGGGACTTGTAATAGGCCCAGAAACTAACCCTAAGATATGGGTACAACTAGGAGAAGAGACGCGCAACACAAATCTAATGATATTAGAGATAATCCAGGAATTGAAAAATGAGATGGCACGCTTACGGGAAGATAATGCGTGATTAACTATGGAACAGGAAAGGATCATGAAAAGTTTGTCTGATAAGTAGAATTAGCGCCCACTAAATCCAAGTCTTGAACGACCATGAGTGTCAGAAGAACAAGGCTATCGCATAGATCCAAAAGAGTCAGAAGGAAGGGAAGAGAATCGAGAGAAGAAGTCAGAAAATGCCTCTGAGCACTAGAAATCGAAAAGACAACGGATATAATTCCAAGGGGAGTTCATGAAAACAAAACCGCCACACTTCGATGGAGAGCTAGAGGAGGAAACTGAAGCTTGGTTGATTAACATGAACAAATATTTTCAATTATATGAATATGATCACAATCTCAAGGCGCGGCTGGCCATTTTCCAACTGCAAGGAAAGGCCACCCTATGGTGGGAAGAAGTCAAGATTGTACAGGGGGTAAGTGAACAGAATATAACTTGGGAAAAATTTCAAAAATACTTCAAGGAAAGATACTTGACTGAGCAGTTTTACGATGAGAAAGCAAGGGAATTCCATGATCTGTGACTCAGACAGCAAACTATGGATGAGTTTATCACCTGATTCACCTCATTGCTCCGCTATGTGCCTTATATACGAGAGGAGAAGGCTAAGGTACAACGGTTCGTTAGTAGTTTACCCTTGGCGATGAGGGAGAGAATTGAGTTTGACAACCCAAAAATGATGGATGAGGTGATACGAAAAGCCAGGATTTGTTATCAGCAAAGTAAGCAGAAGGGAGAAATTGTAGGAAAGAGGTGGGTTGACAAGCGTGGTAATAAGGTGACTGGGAACTCTAAAGGAAATCGTGGCAATGTTAATAAAGGATTTTCCAAAGGGAAGAATAACAGAAATCTGCAAAAGAATCCGCTCAGATTAAAGCCACCCATTGAGTCTAGAATCAGCGAACAATCTGGAAAAATCAACAATGAAGGGACAGCAAGACCTCCAGTACAATGCTGGGGTTATGGAGGGCCTCATTATGTTAAAAACTGTCCTCATCGGAAAGGAACTGAATAGGTTTCGCAGATCCATGAAGCATCTACAGTTGGTGATGTGGGCCGGAGTTTACCAAGAATTAATGCTGCTCTAGAGGATCGATAGGCAGACTACCAACCGACTATGGTGGAGTTTGAAGGTAAGATCTTTGATTATACTGTAACTATTTTAATTGATCCTGGAGCTACATTAAGCTATATTAGTCCTAAAGTTGTGGAACAATGTAAACTGTCAACTGTTAAGTTTAAGGACCCTTGTCTAGTATAGCTAGCAACAGGGGCAAAAAGATGTGTGTTGGCTAAGGTGAATAACTGCCCCTTGAAGATAGCAGGTCAGCCAGTGATGGCAGATCTAAACGTGATTCCCCTTGGTTTGGAAGACATGTTGATAGGCATGGATTGGTTGGAAAAGCGTTGGTCCATTATAAACTGTAAAACAAAAACTATCTGCTACAAGGATGAACTTGGGAAAGAGCAGGAAATGCAAGGCATTCAAAGGCCTGTGCAGATTCGGCCAATAACTGCCTCTCAGTTGGAAAAATGTATCAGAAAAGGATGTCATATCTATGCCATCCAAGTGGGGTATGCCAACACAAAAGACAAGACTACTACATTGGAGAGTATTCCAGTAATACAAGAATTTGCAGATGTGTTTCCAGAGGACATACCAGGACTGCCACCCAAAAGATACATAGACTTCACTATCGAACTGGTGCCAGGAGCAGCCCCGGTATCCCGAGCTCCTTACCAGATGAGCACGCCAGAATTAATTGAATTGAAAATGCAGTTGCGGGAGCTATTGGACAATTACATCGGCCCCAACGTGCTTCCATGGGGAGCCCCTGTGTTGTTCATTAAAAGAAAGGATGGGACCCTTCGAATGTGTATGGACTATCATCAGTTGAACAAATTGACAGTCAAGAATAAATACCGTTTACCCCATATTGATGAAATTTTTGATTAGGTAAAAGGGGCAACGGTATTCTCCAAGATTGACTTGCGATCTGGGTACCACCAAATCAGAATTAAAGAGGAAGATATAGCCAAAACTGCCTTTAGAACACGATATGGACATTACGAGTTTGTGGTGTTACCATTTGGGTTAACCAATGCCCCCGCAACCTTTATGTGCTTGATGAACAACATATTTCATCAATATCTAGACAAGTTTGTGTTAATTTTTATTGATGATATATTGATATATTCCCGGAATATGGAGGAACACAAGGAGCACCTCAGAATAGTATTGCAAACCCTCTGAGAACATAAATTATACGCTAAATACAGCAAGTGCGATTTCTTTAAAGAACATATTCAATACTTGGGGCATATAATTACTAAAGAAGGGATCGCTGTGGATCCCGAAAAGATAAGAACCATAATGGAATGGCCTGTGCCAAAGGATGTGGCGGACATAAGATCCTTCATGGGACTAGCAGGGTACTACAGACAGTTCGTGGAAGGATTTTCGAGAGTGGCTTACCCCATCACTTCCTTGCAGAAAAAGGGAAAAGCTTTTAAATGGACAGCAGAATGCCAAAAGAGCTTTGAACAACTCAAGCATCTGCTCACCATTGCGCCTATACTAAGCATAGCTGATCCGGGTAAGGACTATGTGGTGTGCACAGATGTGAGTAAGGAAGGGGTAGGGGGAGTACTTATGCAAGAAGGAAAGGTAATCGCCTATGAGTCTAGGAAATTAAAAGAACATGAGCAGAAATATTCTGCTTATGATTTGGAATTGACAGCTGTGATCCACGCATTGAAGATGTGGCGCCATTATTTAATGGGTAAAAAGTTTTTGCTACTGACGGACCATCACAATCTGACTAGCTATTTTATTCAACCTACCTTAAATTCTAGGCAAGCACAATGGGTAGATCTCTTAAGTGGTTTTGATTTCGAGATTAAGCATCTAAAAGGAAAGGAAAATAGGGTGGCAGATGCTTTGAGTCGAAAAGTACAATGCCTCTACGAGATTTCTTGCAGCGAAGGACAAAATACCTTCGATGAAGTGATTAAAAAGGCAGCATAACAAGATTTAAGATATCAACAAATAGGACAGTAAGCTCAGAATTCAACCAGCAAAGAAAATCAGCAAGGATATACAATGGATACTGCTAGCCTATTGAAATATAAAAAAGTCTATATGTGCCCAACCAAAACAGCATTAAAAGCTTGATTCTAGATGAATTTCACAAAAGTCATTACGTTGGGCACTCGGGGTATCAGAAAATGATTACTGCACTTCAGAAGGAGTACTATTGGCTAGGAATGAAAAAAGATGTAGCAGAATATTTAACTCGTTGCCTGGAATGCCAACAAGTTAAAGCGGAACACCAGCACCCTGCTGGGTTATTACATCCGCTACCAATTCCGGAGTGGAAATGGGAAACCATATCTATGGACTTCATAACAGGATTACCCAAGTCAAAAAGAAACAATGATTCCATCATGGTAGTGGTGGACAAGCTAAGCAAATCAGCTCATTTTATACTGGTACAGTCTACCTACAGAGCGGTGCAGATTGCTCATATCTTTATGCAAAATATTTTTAGACTGCATGGGTTACCAAAGACTATAATCTCTGACCGTGACGTAAAATTTACGTCAGTCTTTTGGAGAACTCTGTTTGGGGAATTGGGGACGCAGCTGAACTTCAGTACCGCGTACCATCCTCAAACCGATGGACAAACAGAACGGGTGAATCAGGTGGTAGAGGACATGCTAAGGGCATATGTAATGCAGCAACCATCTAAGTGGGAAGATTACCTGCATTTGGTCGAGTTCGCATACAACAATGACTATCATACATCCCTGCAAATGAGCCTATTGAAGTGCTGTATGGACGAAAATGCCGCACACCCTCAAGCTGGGGAGGACCAGAGGACAAGCTGATGTTGGGCCCCGAAATGCTTAAGGAAATGGAGGAGATGGTCAGGAAAGTTCGGACAAACTTAAAGGCCGCTCAAGATAGGCAAAAGAATTTTGTTGACCGAAAGAGGAATTTTAAGGAATACCAAGTGGGAGATCATGTATATGTGAGAATTCGAGCTAAAAAGAGCACACTACAATGGAGTGGGAGCACCAAATTGGCACCCCAGTTTTGCGGACCATTTCAGATCTTGGCAAGAGTTGGCCCGGTGGCATACCAGCTTGCTCTGCCAAGTCATATCCGGGTCCACAATGTCTTCCATGTGTCAGTGCTTAAAAAATACGTCTATGATCCTAAGCATGTAATCAGTTGGCAGGATATTCAGGTAAGAAAGTATCCTAGGTAGGCCAATTGGATTTGTTGACTAAGGAAAAACTGACTTAAATTATTGCATGTTTCAGGTCGAACCGGAAGGAGAAATCTTGGTCGAGCCACTGAATATACTAGATCAGAGAGAAGTAACGCTGCGGAAATGAGTCATCACCCAGGTTAAAGTGCAATGGCAGCACTTTGGGCTAGATGAGGCCACCTAGGAGGATGAACAACTCATGAGAGAAGTTTATCCCAGACTGTTTGCAGCTGGAAAACATCAGGACGATGTTCGATTTAAGGGGGGGGGGGATGTAATACTCCCAGAATGCTGTAAATATTTTATTTACCATAGTAAAAACAAACTGAAGGATTGGTGTTATTATCTATTTGAATTAACTAATATTTTTATTTTTATTGAAAAATGAGAAATGATTCCTAGTGGTAGGAGATCATGTAACTTCTGAGGAAGGAAGTTAAAAGAAACATTTGCTGGAACCCTAACTACCTCCCCTAACTGTGCAAGGCTTCTAGGAAAAGGAAGTGAGGGGAGGAAAAACTGCACTGTAGAGACAGGCAAAGGAAAGGGGGAAAAACACTTGCCAGGTCTGGTGAGGACTAGATAGCAAGAGCGTGGTGCACGAGCAACTTGCAGAAGACTGAAGGTCTTGTGAGCAAGCTAGGGGGGAGATTTGGTCCCGAAAGACAATCTCATGGTCGGGAGGATTGACTAGCTACAACCAGAGGTGACCTCTTCCTGTGGAGTTACTTAAATAAAAGCAACTCAGGTATGAGGTACCTTCTGGAAATTTTGTTGATATTTTGAACTGTGTTAGAAGAGAGTTCTGCAAGCAAAAGGTTTCTAAAAATTCATGGCTAATATACATATTTATAGAAAGACTCAGATACATTTTCAATTACAGAGTTTGATATATCGTAAGAGTTTTAGAGGAAAATGCAACTGTCGAAGTGGGACTATCTCACTGTGAATTTAGTTGCATTATTTGTTGAAGACTCAGTTCTGACAATCTTAAAAAAACTGGTAGATTGTCAGTTAATCTTTGAAAAGAAAATAATATTACAGTTCAGTATTGTCAGTTAATATTTGAAAAGAAAATGATATTACAGTTCTGTATTGCCAGTTAATCTTTGAAAAGAAAATAATATTACAGTTCTGTTTTGACAGTTAATCTTTTGTAAAGAAAATGTTGTTACAGTTCTGTTTAAAAAGCTGGTATAATGACAGATAATCTTTGTGGAAAGGAAATTAATGTAGTTCTATAAAATGCGGGAATAAATAAGATTACAGTGATAGAACATGATATAGGCCACTTGGGCTAAACTATACAAGTTTTGAAGAAAATGAAGACAGTTAAATAATATAGAAAGACAGGACTCTGTACTGAATTTAAACACCGCTGAAAACAAAGAAATACTTCGTGCATAACTATATAAGAGCTGAAAGTAAACATCAGTTTGCATGAAGTTCAAAATTAATTCTAAAAGAATTAAATTCTGGAGTAGTCGGCAACGCGTAGTATGGGACACTCAGGAATTAGGGATATGAACCCTGGAAGGATTCAAATAATTCCTGAGACCGATAATCATCAACAGAACCCTACTCGTCGTTCTAGAAATTTCCGAGGGGTGAATCCCTCTGGTTATAACTCCTTAGAACTGGCGTACACTGGGCGAACATTACAAAAAAATTCAGCATCCAAAGGAACAATATAAACCCTAAACCTCGTATGAGAATGACTCTGATAATTATTTAACAAAATCATCCAACAGTAAGTGGAATGACCAAAAAACCCAAAAGGCGGTCATCGAAGAGACTCTGTTTCTGACATTCCAAAATTAAAGAGTGTAAATAGAACATCATGCTGGTCTGAGGCCATATTTCAAGCTTGGAAAACCATAACCAAATAAATATCTCACTAAAACTGAACAGTCTCCACATAATTTTCATGTGAGATTAATGAATGACCAAACCCAGAATTATAAATATATAATGGAAAAAGAGTTTGATACATGTAGGTATTGTTCCTGCTATGTACCAGGATATCCATATCGAAAATAGAGAAATTACTATACAGTTGTAATCTGGAAACCCATAAATATTACAAAACAAAACAACAAGAAATCTAAACAGTCCTGAGCAGCAGAAAGCTCTGAATTCGTAGCGGGGTCGAAGCCCTCTATGAGCTAGACATATAAAATCTTAGAGGAAAACCCCCTTAAAACCCTAACCATATAGTGACTGTAATGCTGACAATGAAACAAAATGCCATAAAAATTGCAGAGAGCCGAGACTCAGTCTACAGTCTAAGCCTTCATCCTCCAACCAGAGAGCACCCAAACCGGGATGTGATCTTACCCGGAAGCCGTTGAAGTCCAATGCTGAAGGAGCACCTCCCCACCAGGTATAGTTGAAAGCCTCAAGACCGCAACCAGGCATCCTGCGAGGTATATCAGTCCACATGAAAATGATTAGAGCCTCTGGTAAAACAAATAATGCATTCAACTAAGAATGATAAGGAAGAAAGGCAAGATTCAGTTTGCAAACATCAAAATTACCTGAAGTAGACTTGTCCACTGCCAGACCATGAGTCTGAAACTGTATAGACTTCATTAACCTAGTTCTAAGTATCCAGTCAAACAGAGCTGCTAAAGGAAGGGCCGCATCAGAGCAGGCTCCGTAGGAAAGCTATTATGAAACCAACTCACAAAAAGATAGAAAAGATAGATCAACGCCTTAGAATTTAGCCTCTTCGAGGGGGAAACCTCCTTTACATTACATAAATGAACAATTCTTCGATGATACAAATGAAAATACCTCCTTTCTATATATAGGAGTCTAAGGGGTCATAACATAATTAGAGTTGACATAACAATAATAATGTAAGGGCATGATAATAACAATAGTGGGCTTCGATGGGGCAGTAACAATATGGGGACTACATGGGTACAACAATATAATAAGGGGGTTATACTAATAACAATAAGGGGTTACACTAGTAGTATAGGGGCCTAACGAAAGCTGCCTAGCAAATGAAGTCATTTCCATTGCAATCCTGAGAAGAGAAAAGCCCCAGGGATAGCGCCACTGTAGGATCATGAGGGGTGTGCTACATCGTCGATGAGGATGGGGGTCCCAAGAGGAGCAGCTGAGGCCGGACGGCTTGCCCGAGCCACGTACAGGACGGAGCAGGTGGAGTTAATGTCAACCGTAGCAAGCATGGTATGGCATGTGAAGGCAGAAGCGTGAAAACACATTTCGTATTGAACTACAAGCCGCGTGGCTCTCAAAACAATAAAACAAATCCATCACAGTAATTACCCAGCCAGCTAAATAGCGAGGACAAATGACATTAAATTGTTTAATATTGACATGGGTACAGTAGTGCCAATTAACAGTAAAGTCCGGAGCAACGTTTATACCTAGAAATGAGAGCAGTAAACGAGCTTTGTAATGTACATTAATTTTTTTTTTAATGTGTCTATATTTTTAGTAAATTAATAAGGTAGAGACATTACACAAAATCAACTAGAAAGTTAGCAGGGGTGAGGGAAAATATTGAGTAAAATGTAATACTTAGGCTAAGGCGGGAAATATTACGTAAAATGTAATAATATTACATTTAATTGTTATTTCCCCCCCTCCTAATAGGATGGTAATAAATATTGTAATATTATATTTTATCCAAGATTTCCCCACACCCAATTTAATTTTTATTAAAAAAAAATCTTTATATTTGAGGTTCATAAGTAAACTTAACTCCTATGTAAACATTTGATCCTAGTATGGTAGAGATGTTGTAATGTTTAACATTTTGACTTGGTAAAAATAAAATAAAAAACATAAAATTAATAATTATATTTAAAATTATAATTATAATTAATAATTAAACTGGTCTAGATCTCTCTTAATTCCGGATCTATCAAGCTAAAAATGATCAAATTTCTTAAAATACAAATCTCTTTTATAGTGAAAAGAAATGTGATCACTTTCAAAGCTTAGTAAATTTAAAATTAAAATAAATTTTGACTACTAATTATTGATATTATATTTTTTTAATATTTTATTTTACAATTATTTTTAAATAAATAATCTGGTTAGTATTTCAATTATTTTATTAAATTTAATAAAAAATTATTATTAAAGTGAAATGTAATCGTAATATTAGTATTAAAAAGGAAGTCTCAACTTTCTCCTACTTTTATTTGCATATATAATGATAAAAGAGTAATGTTTAGAAGATTAATGTGCAATGTTAGTCTTATTGTATCCTATCTATTATATGTAGAGAATATTGGTTTTTTCGGGTTGCAAAATTGATGGCTTTTACATGAAACTCAATTTTCACTAACTTATTATATAAATGTTATAATTTTTTATAAATAATGATAAAACCGAGTAAATTTTATAAACTAATTTATTTTTAAATTTTGTATTGTAATAATATTGTTAAGTGCGTGCAATTTTAGAAATATTTATAAATGATATATATATATAAATATATATATATATAAACATGTTTTAGGTTTTTGAGAATTTATAATTTTTTAATAATATTTATATGAAATAAATTTGTACTCATGATTAATGAGATCTCACCATTTCTCTTGTGTCCTGTAATCCTAACAAATTATTAGAAAACTTATTGTAATCTGAAAATAGATATAGAATTATGCTTACGCTCTTCAAAATAAATATAAAAATATCTAATTTTAATGCATAGAATACCAGAAATTTAAATAATAACAACCTTTTTAACACTTTTAACTATCTCTATTATTTTAGGTAGTTGTTAAATTTAATTTTATGACATCTCATGACATTTAAACAAAATTCAACATATCCAAAATCTTTTATATTAACTTTTAATTTTAAAATTTAAAACCACGCTTTTTACTCCCTTCACTTAATTTAATTGAAAGTTATTTTTAGATATCTTTTAAATAATAATTAAACAATATAAACTATAAGTATAAATTACTTAAGGATAGATTAAGTGTTTTTGTCTCTGTTATGAATAATAGTCACCAAAGGACTACAAGTGGTTATACTAGAGAAACGACACATACTTGAGAAGGGTGACCGAGCGAAGAAGCGCTGCGAGAGTGACCATTCATTCGCTTACAGGTGCGTAACCATTCTCAATCCTATCTGCGTACCGTGCTCTCCATAGGAGCCTCTCCACTTTCACCTGCCTGCATGGCCCTTCCTTACATCCGCTTGCCACGTACCTTCCCGGTTATCTGCCTCTGTTCCGAGTGTTTTTGCCTGCCTCTCACTGCTGGTGGCAGCCAAAGACTATGCGCTCTAGCTAGTCGTTTTTGAAAACTTTCCTTTTGGAACTCTTTTGCCCGAGCGGGGAGTCTGTATCTCCGACCAACTTTCTTCTTGCAGCCCTCAATTCTCAGGCCTTTCTGTACACGGGGCTGTATTACAATCGATACTTATTCTCCACTCGGATTCGGGATCTCTGGACACTTTCGCGGCGCTTCAACTCCATCGGCCCTCTCTCGGTCTAGAAGGTTAGTATATTGTTCCATGATGTAATATATATGGATTTGAACGCGTGCTTTTATAATTTCAGTTGATGCGTCGTTTCTTTCATAAGGAATGGAGATAGTTTTATGATTTCAGTAGCTGCGACGCTCTTTCAGTGTTTTTTGAGATAGTGCAGTGGTCTGTGCATAGTGAATTTTCCTAGATATTTTGCACCTGGTCTTATTTTACTATGATTCAACCGTGTGAGGGATTATCTGAAAGTTAACATATCGGGTATTAGTTTTGGATCAATCGCTATATCATTTTCCCCCTCCCATGTCCTGGTCTAATTTTGTTGATCGTTTACGGTCGACTCCTAATATCTTCTCAAAATACTTTTGGTTGTTAGACCTTGCACAGACGTCCGCCTGAAGATTGGCCACTGGTGGTGCATTTTCGGGTTTGTCTGCTGTTGCATTGTCTGTCCAGAGGCCTCCACTTGACTGTTACTTTCATGTTTCGAACCTTGGCTGTTTTTCCGTCACCGGTCTTTCACTTCCGATCTTTTTCCGTCGACCGGCCGTGGCTCCCATAAGCTGTTGTCTCGATTTTCTGGCCACCATAAGTGTCGCTTTTACTCTATCTGCCTACCAATCTGGACGATCGTACTACTTTACTGCCTCCCCATTTCCTATTATTTACTTCTTTTGGTCCTTGCCTTAGATTTTTCACCGTTTTTTACTAAATCCTGGAGAACTCCAGACTTCCCCGTACCACATTTTGATTTCCGTTTGTACCTATGGACCTCTTCATAGATTTTTTCCTCCTTTCGGACTCTATCAGATCCCGAGGTGGCTCTGTTCGGACAAGGTGATTAACTCGGCATGTTTTGTCTGTGCAACTTCCCATCCCCCTGTACTCGTTTAGGCTGACCTGTCTCAGCCACATGGTGTAGATGCCAACAAGGGAGTTGATTTGCAATTTGTAACACCTGTCTCAGCCACATGGAAATCCTCCACGCGGACTCTGACACGTCAGATTTGGTCAAGGCAGCTTTGGAAGCTGAAGCCAACTATCTCGGCACTTCGACGGCACCTGAATGGCATTCCCGTCTGACGGAGCATCTCCAGGCTTCCCTCCCTGCTCCCGATTTGCATTCGACTCATCCCTCTGCTCCTCGCCGCAAGCACAAACACCGGCCTGCAAAGATTTCTCCCCCCCTCGGCCATTTGTTTGGATGGTGCGAAGCTTACAGACCGTATAGACAGCTTACAGTCTCGAGCCCTGGTTGGAAAGTGGTTCTTCCCTGATATGGATGATGGACAGATCCAGAAATGGCTGGGTGCTCGTTGGGGTCCCCTCTTAGGCTACACGCCCACCATTGTCCGCTTAATGCGCGACTGGTACAACTTTCATTTTTTGAAATCCAAAGACCTCCACTTCATTTGGAATCGCCCCTGGGTTCATGGCCGAAGTTACTTGGCGCTGCACAGGTGGTACATTGGCTTTGACCCCCTTCGCAACACCCCACTGAATAATTTCATTTGGGTTAAACTTCCCGCGCTGCCTATCGAGCTGTGGACGAAGGAGTCCCTTTCCGCCATTGGCAATGCAATTGGGAGTTTTGTCTATGCCGATCCTGGTTGCATTGGAGCTAAAGATAAGAGGGTCGCCTGGATGTTGATTGAAAGAGATTACAGGGGCGGTTTTCTGGACCGCATCGACCTCAGTTGGGGCAAATTAACTGTCTGTCAAAGGCTGGACTACTGGGGCGTACCTTTCAGGTGCGCACAGTGCCACAAAACGGGACATTTAAAGGAAAAATGCCCTCGACTGTCTCATGGCATGGCTTGGAAAAAAGTCAATAAGGCTGATAACATGGCAAATGTCTCCGCTGAGTCACCCTGTTTTGTAAACAGTGAATTTCGATCCTGCCATAAACTTACACCCTCTGCTGATTTGCCCACACAATCCTACTCCCAGATTTTCCCGAAGTCTACTATTCAAAGGAGGGACCGGCACCATCGCCCTTCTCTTTCGCCCAAGCCACGCAAAGCTGACTGTTTTCCTATTGGGAGGTCGAATTCCGTTGGAAATTTTAACGTGGTTGGTGACCTTTCTCCCCTGCTTCCTCCTCCTGAACCTCCGCTCGATTCCCCGATAGCCTCTCTCCCCCCTATGCCCAAGGAATGCTCCCCTCCCATAAAGAATGGAAACTTCCTCATAATCCCCTCATCCTCCCCGTCACCGTTAAGACCCGAACATTCCCCTATTGATCTTGATAATTCCCCCCCCATTCCCTCCTCTCTGAACCGCTCGGTTTCCAAAGGCAAAGCCCCCATGAGCTATGTTTCCCCCCCTTTCTCACCTCTCCCATCCCCTACCAACTCCATTGGAAGCGACCTCGACATCCTGCTACAGAAGAATTCACTCCACTTACTTCCCCTGACTATCCATAAGCCCCGGAGATCTTCTTCCCCTATCATCAGTCCTAACTCAGCTAAAAATATTACTGTCCACTAGAAAAACAATAGGGGAAGTAGACATTTTAGGGGCCGTAAAGGAACTCGGAACCTGGACTTGCTAGACTCCTCCCTTATCGATATTCCCATCGCCACCTTCTCTGGTCCCGGGCCTCTTAGAGCAGAATCGCCCGTGATTGGTATCAAATGATGAATATACTCTCCATCAACATAAGAGGGCTGGGAGCAAGCCCCAAATATATTGCTCTGAAAAATTTATTCTTCTCATCTTCTTACAGGTTGATATTAATCCAGGAAACAATGCACAACTGTCAAGACACTATCACTTACTTCAGAAGAATGTTTCCCTCCTGGTATATTGCGGCCACAGAGGCGTCGGGACTTTCTGGTGGTCTAGCGGTGATTTGGGACCCAAGATGGATCTCTGCTAGTACTTACAGATGCCTTGGAGGAATCCTGATCTCTGCTAAAATTAGAGGATGTGCCGACAGGATTAATATATTGAATGTCTATGCTCCTTGTAAAGACCGTGCTTCCTATTGGGAATATTTCATTGCATCTGGTATATTGGAGAATGAAGCGCTCCTCATTGCGGGAGATCTCAACTGCACAATGGGTCCAGACGAAGTTTGGGGAAAGGGGAAAAAAGCTGATGCTATTGGGGAAAAAATTAAAGAAGCTATGCTGCAATTCAACTATGTAGATATCTGTCCGAAAACTTTGTCCCCCACTTGGGACAACGGTCGCTCGGGTGACGCCTACATTGCTAAAAGGTTGGACAGATTTATCATGCATGAACAGCTGATGGAAAAACTTGGTATCCCGAACTCTCACACTCTTCCTATTTTTATTTCGGACCATAGGCCGGTCTCCCTACAATGGATGAGCTCTAAAGCACGGAAAGGATACCCATTCAAATTCAACAGATACTGGCTTGAAGATGAAGCATTTAACAACATGGTTCGGGAATTTTGGATGGCGGATTGTTTGTCAGCTGGAACCTCCCCATCGGAGTACTTGATAGGCAAATTGGGCTCTCTTAAAACCATGGTGAAGAAATGGCAAATACAGAAAAAACGATCAAATTGTGCTGAGCTAAAGAAAATAGAAAAGGAACTTGCTGATATTGCAGATGCCATGACTTCCCATTCCATTCCATGGAGCACTCGGAAGCGGATATGGGAACTTGGAAACAAAAAACAACATATTCTAAAGTTTGAAGAGATCTCTTGGCGGCTCAAAAGCCGTGCTACTTGGCTGAGGGAGGGTGATAAGAACACAAAGTTCTTTCACCGTTTCGCTAGCAAAAGAAGAGCCACAAATTCTATTTGGCAAATCAAAAATGAGAATGGAGACCTGCTTTACTCCCAAGATGACATATCCAAAGAAGCTGTCAAACATTTTAAAAATGCTTATAAACGTGAGACTAGCAGGGAGTTTAAAGATATCCTATGGGGTTTAGATCCTTTTCCTTGCATGTTCAAGGATGAAGACAATGAAAGAATATCTGCTGCTGTTTCGGAGGAGGAATTACTATCTGTTATGTGGTCATTCAAAAAGGACAAATGTCCTGGCCCAGATGGCTGGACCATAGACATCTTCATACACTTCTATGATATTATGAAAAAGGACATCTTGGGGATGGTGGAAGAACCAAAATACAAGGGAGAATAAATCCACAAATCTCGTCCACCTACATAGCTCTAATTCCAAAAAAAAAAGGAATCCTCTTCCTTTGCTGATTACAGGCCGATTTCATTATGCAATGCCATCTACAAAATCATTTCTAAACTTATAGCAGAGAGAATCAGAGGCAACTTATCAGCTCATATCTCAAGGGAACAACATGGGTTCCTAAATGGCAGAAACATTCTAGATGCTGTGGCCATAACTCAAGAAGCCTTGCACTCCATGCAACTAAGAATATTGGGGCTGCTATCCTTAAAATTGATTTAAAAAAGGCCTTTGATTGCCTTGACTGGAGCTTCCTTAGATGTTTACTTATCAAAATCGGTCTGAATGACCTGTGCACAAATTGGATCATGGCGTGCGTGCAAGGTATCAATTTCGCAATTCTCATTAATGGATTCTCGACAATTTTTTTTCGGGCGGAAAAGGGACTCCGCCAGGGGTGCTCTTTATCTCCAATTTTATTCATACTGGCCATGGACACCCTTAGTCTCCATATTAAAAGAGCAGTTGCTGCCGGAAAAGTTGGCCCCCTTGCCATCTCCAGAGGTAATCTTCACACACAACTTCTTTGTGGATGACGTTCTTCTGTTTGCTAGGCTTTGCAGAAACACATGGCAGATTTTACATGAGATAATTCTTTCATTTCAAAAGGCGACTGGCCTATCCATTAATGAAGGTAAATCCACTTTCCACTTTGGTAAGGTGAAAGAAGAGGAGATGGAATACATCTCTCAGCTTTTTAACATACAAGCTATCTCCATAAATGAGGGGCTTAAATATTTGGGATTTCATCTCAAGCCCACGGGATATAACAATTCGGACTAGTCATGGTTAACTGACAGATTCTATAAAAGAATATCAGGTTGGGAATTTAAATGCTTATCGCTTGCTGGCAGAATGATCTTAACACAGTCTGTCCTTGCGCAAATCAGTGTTTATTGGGCACATTTATTTTACATCCCATCGGCCATTGTCAATAAACTGAATAGCTTAATGGCAACCTTCATCTGGGGCGGAAACAAGGACAAGAGAAAATTCCACCTTACCAAACTGGAAAATATCACCCTCCCAAAAAAGAAAGGCGGCTAGGGCATCATGAATCTGCGCCTCTTTGGCAGGGCTCTACTATGCAAATCTTTGTGGCGGGCGATTTTTGGAACTGCTTATGGAGTCAAGCTATCAAAATGAAATACCTTGGGAACAATGATATATACTATTGGTACAGGAACAGTTTCAAATGGCCCTCACAAGGTTCGGGAATCTGGCGAAGTTTTCAAAGGATTCTTCCTTTTTTCTGCGGAAACTTCATTTGGGCATTTCAAACCGGTAGCAACATCCTGATTGGTGTAGATGCCATCAAGGGAGTTGATTTGGAACCAATCTCCCCTCAGCTTCTTTCACTCCTCCACAGTAAAGGGCTTTTCTTCTGGGCTCAGGTTATTGAGGGATGGAAGAACGCCATTCCGCAATGGAAGACTTGCAGAAAACTGGGCCTCGATGGAGCTATGGCTTCACAATGGAATAGAGTTATCTGTAATATGAGGAATGCAGGTATTTACAGATCCGAGGACAGAGACGGCATAGAATGGCAGGCTAAGAAAGGCAGTCCCCTTGTATTGGTTAGAGACATTTATCTCTCTTTGATAGATCTGCAAAGAGGATCCTCCCGGATAATCTTTCCTCCCTCTCTATGGAAGGTAAGCTGCCCGCTTAAAATCATTTTGTTTTCATGGCTAGTATTTCATAATAAAAACCTCACTTGGACAAACTTACAGAAAAGGAGCTGGCAGGGTCCAGCGATATGCATGATTTGTCTTGACAACTCTGATGATAACTTGCATACTTTTTTATACTGCCCTCAATCGCTGTCTTTGTGGGGGCAATTAGCCACATATTTTGGCTTTCCTGCAATTTCACATCCTTCCATTATAGAAGCATATATTTGGTGGGCAGCACAAAAATCTATCTGGCGCCCCATCCCATTAATTGTTTTCTAGTTCATCTGGAAGTGGAGGAACAATATAATCTTCCAAAACAACAAAGAACCTTTCAGTCGTATTATGGATAAGGTTATTCCTTACTACTCCTCCATTTTACAGAACTTGCCCTTACAGAAAAATCACTAGATGGCAGCCACTGAAGATCAGCAACTCTCATTCCCAAGGGCACATTTTGACGGGGCGACAAAGGATGGCTATTGCGCTTGTGGAGTTTTCATTGCTATTTCAAATGACCTCCAATTCTCCTTATATTGGAACGGCGACAAAGGAACAAGTAACAAGGCAGAGGCAATGGCCCTACATGGTCTACTTTTATTCTGCACTTTCATGGATATAGGGCCTATTAATGTATATGGTGACTCAAAAATTATCATAGAACATGTGAAAGGCATTCATGCAATACAGACCGACAGCCTTACAGGATGGTTAGCAAGGATAACAGCTCTATGGAAGCCCGCGACTTTCCCTATCTCACATATAAGGCGCAAACATAATGAACAAGCAGATGTTCTGTCAAAGAAAGGATTGCATACGCCTCTCGGTAAGTGGCACCTGTTTATCACTTTTGTCCCCTGTACATATGACATACAACCCTTCACTATGCCCGGAATATGAAGTCAACAAGAACAGGTATGCAATAACAGCCAAATTTCTGGAAATATCTCAATCTGCTGGCATTTTCTACATATACTGGAAAGTTAAAGAATATTTGCTATGATGATATGATAACAAGATCCCCAAAAATTTTGTAATGTATAAGGAAAGATATCTACTGATATACGCTGGAAATGTTGCCTACTCCCAGGACAAATGCCCGCATTTTTTGTATACAAAACTGTTTTTTGAACATAATATAATCAATACTGCTTTTTCTTTTGAAAAAAGTGGTTATACTAGAGTTTCTAAGAGTTGGATTGGGTGTCTAAATTATATTAGAAATTTTGAGACTTGAATTGGTCAGTGTAAATTACTAATGAAAATTTAAAATTATAAATAAGATGAATTTTTTTTTTTATATATATTTTTAATTTGAAGTAATTATGTATATTTGTAGAATGAATTTAATTGTAATATATAATATAGTAATGATAATGAAAATTTGAAAAGATAAAAGAATAAAAAATAAAAATAAAAATGAAAAATTTTTGTTTTGGAAAAATAATTATGTATATTTATAATGTAAAATTGAATTACATTTTTTAAAACATATAATTAGTATTTATAAAAAAAAATTGTATAATTATATGAATTTTTTTTAAATTTTTTTAGAGATTATTTTAGGCTTGATCTATGGCTTAAGAAACCGCAATTTACAAGTATCTGAGTCATCAAAATCATTTGGGGATTGCAACTGGTTTGGGCCAGACCAACCCTTAACATGGATGGATTTTTTTCCCACAAAGTACACCAATCCTTAACGTGGATGGATTTTTTCCCACAAAGTTTCAAACCCTCGACCTTCACATAATGGAGTGACTTAACGGTACACCCATCACCATCTATTCTATGCCCAATAAACTGATGATTATATGAATATTAATTTTTTTAAATAATATTATTTGATTTTTTACAATATATAAGAGATTTTTTGTTTAAATAATTCAATATTTAAATGAGGGAATAAATACATGATTAAATAATTAAAAATTACATACTTTTTTATGAATAAATATTTATATGAGAAATGAATATGATAATCAAGTTTGAAGCTATTGCCAAGATATATTTATTATATTTATTATGTGTGCAACATGTCATATATGAGAATTGAACATTGATGGAGAAAATAATAATATTTATTACCTCAACATGTCATGTGTGTAACATGTCACATGCTTGTGAAAATCAAAAAATAAAACTAGGGTTTTATCATTTACTTTTCAATGAAGCTCTTTTATATGAGAATGGTTTGGAATTGCTAAGCTAAAATGATAATAATTTTTACTCTACACAATTATGAAAGACCAGGGATTTTATGGATCGACTAGCACTAGCACTAGTTTGACAAAAAATTATGTACTCTATAAAAATATATCTAATCTACAAACCACATGGGCATCACTAGAAAAATCCATAAAAAAAGATAATTTAAATTGGTGATAACTCCACATCTCTAACTCTAATTTGGATGATTTGTCTTTTGAAATTAGCAATTTTTTTTAGAGAAATTTTAAATTATAAACATAAAATTTTAGAAATTGACTTGAATCCATGCATCATCTTGTGCCCAAGAAGGACCTTGGAGACCACTTGTAGTAAACCTTGATAGAGAAAGGAGAGAATAACCCATAAAGTTTTAAAAATAAACCCACCATTAACAACATAAGAAACATAGAGAGAAAAATCCTAAGGTAGGTAAAACCATCAATTACTCCTTATGGAAGGAATCATTTCACAAGCCATCTTTGCCACAATACACTGCAATCCAACACACTTCCAATACAATGAAACTTTTGTATTTATACTTTCTCATGAGTATCTATAAGGAGTTATGCCAACTATTCCTTACTATTTTATTATTTCATTTTAGTCAAATAATGAGCCTATTTATTATCCATTAACTAACAAGTTAACATATTCTATTACTATGGGCAGATTACATTCAATATCCACTCAATACCTCCCTAAGTACATTATATGACCCATATCCCCATTCAAGTGCCAAATATTCCCTCTAGGTGTCATATGTGGTGGTTCTAGGAATCATTATTGTTCCTTAAACCTTATAAGATTTCTTCAGGGTTTAAAGCTTGAGTTTCTTATTATGACCATATCTAAACCTTAAGACCCATATCTAGTGTTCGAAAGCCCCTAATGGTGCTCAAATTACCATTTGAAGGCCAACCATCACTATAGTAGTTTGTGTGTCCTGGTTTGAGGTTCCATTCATTTTCATTTAACCCTCGAAGCTTCCTTTAGGTTTAAATCATAGTTTTCCTCCCCCTGTGATGGTAAAGGACCCAAGACCCATTCATTTTTCTAAAAAAATCCTAATGGAACTCATATACCTAATAAAAGGCTAAATATACCCTAAGTAAGTCATGTGTGTTGGTTCAAGGCATCATTCACAACCTTTTATCTAATAAATATTCCTTTAGCGCCTAACACTTAAGTTTATTCCCTTAAGAATGGTAAAGGTCCCAAGGCCTACCCATAGTCAAAACCTCCAAATAGTACTCATATTCCAACTTGGAGGTCAAATATCCTCTCTAGATGTCTAGTGTGGTAGGTTGAGGAATTATTCATTGTTGGGTCTCTATAATACTAGTGATTACCCCATTACTATTGTAGTTATACCCCTTATTTATATTGTTGTGCCCCTATTACCCTCATGTTGTTATTTCTGTGCCCCATAGAATCCCTCTATTGTTATTTTTGTGGTTTTATATTATTATTGTTAGGTCGGCTGGATTATATTGTGACTCCTCAGACTCCTATATATAGAAAGGAGGTTTTGTCATTTGTATCATCCAAGAATTGTTCATCTATGTAATGTAAAGGAGGTTTCCCTCTCGAAGAGGATGAATTCTAAGGCGTTGATCTATCTTTTCTATCTTTTCTTGAGCTGGTTTCATAACATTTGGTATCAGAGCTTTGGATTCTAGGGTTTCGCTGCTCCAAACAGGTCATCGTGGCATTTTCGCTATAATTTTTTTCTGTGATGTTTCAGAAGTTGCAAAAAAAACCCATTTGAGAAGAAATTGCGCTGAACCGTGGGTCCGAATTTCAGAGCGTTTCGCGCAATATTTGTGGAGATATGATCTGAGGAAGTTGGTATTTTTGCAGACTCCTGAATTACATTCAAAACAGGTGACCTGGGGAAAATCGTCATAACTTTCTCTCTGGGGATCGGATTGAAATTTCGTAAGAAGGTACAGAAAGAGGACGGACTGTAGTTTCTTGTATGTGTGTTTCAGATTCAAAGGTTGAAACAGTTACTCGTGGCACGTCGTACAAGTTCGCTCTACTGAATTAGTCTAAAAGCAAGTCACTGTGGGAGATTTCACATAACTCTTCCTTGGAGAATCCAATTTGGGTCAGACTTGTGGCATTGGAAAGAGGACACAGAAGGCTACTACAGGTTGCAATTTCAGAATTGGATGATCCGAAATTACAGAGATACATCTGATTCAATATCAGGCTTCTATAAAGTGAAAAAAAGTGTGTAGTTTTTTTTTAAATTTTTGTGTAAGCTTGGTTAACGGAATTCAAAGGGCATAGTAAAGCATTATTATCGATAACTGCTGCCCCGAGGAAAGAAAATGAAAACACCTAGTAAGGAACCTGAAAGCTCTAGCATGACTCATGAAGAAGAGGAAGAAATGCTACATGATATATCAAAATTACAAGAACAAGAAGCTAACAGAAGCTAAGATAAGTGGAGTGGAATCTAAGATAAGTGGCGTGGAATCTAAGATAAATGGCGTGGAATCTAAGATAAAGGGCATGGAAGCTAAGATGGATGATTTGAAGACAAATTTGAAGAGAGACATGGAAGATTTGAAGACAGATTTGAAGATAGACATGGCAGATTTGAAGACAGATTTGACAAGTTTCCTACAAGAAATACTTACTAATGGTGAAAAGGTTGTAAAGGAAACTCATGATGTGAACAAAATTAATGTTAATCATGATTCCATAGATGCTAATGTGGGATCGAAGACCCACCATATTCCAAAAATCGATATGAGGAAGTTTGATGGCAAGGATCCCGCCACATGGATATTACAGATGGAGCAGTTCTTTGATCTCAATAATGTGCAAAACACACAAAAGGTACGTATGGAAACTGTATATTTGGAACCAAATCAGTTTGTATGGTATTAATGGCTTTGCTCTCGTAAAAAAATTATCACTTGGGCAATTTTTACAGAAGAATTGATAGCACATTATGAAGATACAAAAAGCAACGCTTTTTTTAGCCAATTGATAAGTCTCAAACAAAAGGGTTCAGTAATGGAGCACATTGAGGAGTTCCAAAAATTGAACATAAGGGTAAAAGATATTCCAGAGGAGCATAGGATTGATGTGTTCATAGGGTCTTTAAAGGATAATATCCAACATGATGTTCGCCTTTGGGAACCTGATTCACTAGAGAAGGCATTCAGGTTAGCAAGAAAAATGGAAAGTAAAATTATGGCAACCAGGAAGCATACCACTCACAACTATAAAGATGGAAGTGTTGTTGCCCCTAGTCTTCCACAACCTATAAGGTTGACACCACAACAATTGGAAGAAAAAAGAGCAAAAGGGCTTTGTTACAGTTGTGATAGAAAATACACTAAAGGTCATAAGTGTGCTGAGAAGAAATTATTCTACATAGATTGTGAAGAGGAAGAAGAAAAGGAGCAAGAAAGGTCAAAAGAAGAAGATATACTCCAGGAACAAAGCCTAGATGAAGAACAAATAAATCCGACCATATCTTGTAATGCATTGGTGGGAATTACCACTCCTCAAACCATCAAGATAGAAGGACAAATCAAGAAGAAAAAGGTAATAGTGTTGATTGATTCAGGAAGCACCCACAATTTTATTCATTGTAGGGTAGCAAAAGAATTGAATTGCTTCCTATATCTAGCACCAGAGTGTCAAGTGATGATTGCAAATGGAGGAACAATAAATTGCTCTGGAAGGTGCCATAATATCAAGCTATGCATGGGAGAATATGTATTGACTAGCCCAATGCTTTCCATTCCAATGGGAGGTGCTGATGTTGTACTGGGAGTCCAATGGCTACAATCCTTGGGTACAATAGCTTTTAATTTTCAAGAACTTTTCATCAAATTTTCTACGGAAGGAAAGGAAGTTGAATTAAGGGGTATTGTAGGGAAACCAGGAAATATAATCATCTTTAATGGTATGACAAAGCTTCTAAAAAAAGAGCAAAGAGGTGTAATTGCACAATTATGTTCGCTAGATGTTTCCACATCGGAATCATCTATTTCTCCAGATCTCCAAAAAGTCCTGGAAAATCATTCCAAGGTATTTGAGACTCCCAAAGGTCTCCCACCTATGCGTGATCATGATCATGCTATTCATCTGATTCCAGGAAGTGTTCCTCCAAACATCAGGCCGTACAGATATCCCTATGTCCAAAAAAGTGAAATTGAACGTATGGTTGCAGAAATGCTAGAGGCTGGTATAATTCAACCAAGTCAAAGTTCTTTCTCTGCTCCAGTTGTATTGGTGCACAAGAAGGATGGATATGGCGCATGTGTCCGGATTATAGGGAGCTCAAAAAGCTCACTATTAAAGATAAGTTCCCCATTCCTGTCATTGATGAATTACTAGATGAATTGCATGGATCAATTTACTTCACCAAGTTGGATCTTCGTTCGGGATATCATCAAATTAGAATGAAGATTGAAGACATTCCGAAAACGACATTTAGAACTCATGAGGGTCATTATGAATTTTTGGTCATGCCTTTTGGCCTTACTAATGCACCTTCAACATTTCAAGGTTTGATGAATTCAATTTTCAAACCATTCCTTAGAAAATTTGTGTTAGTATTTTTTGATGATATACTAATCTACAGCAAGTCTTGGAAGGATCATGTTGAACATGTTGACAGGGTGCTACAACTATTGGAGGAGAAACAATTATTTGCAAAAAGATCCAAATGTTTCTTTGGAGTCCAGGAGGTGGAATATTTGGGTCATATTGTATCTCATGAAGGAGTTAAGGTATACCCTAGCGAAATTAAAGCCATTAAGGAATGGAAAATCCCCACATCCATAAAGCATCTGCGAGGATTTCTTGTGTTGACAGGGTATTATCGCAAGTTTGTTAAGAATTATGGGAGAATAGCAGCACCTATAACAACATTATTGAAGAAAGATGCATTTTCATGGACTCCAGAAGCAACAAAGGCCTTTGAACATCTTAAAAAGGCAATGTGCCAAGCACCGGTCTTAGCTACACCGGACTTCACAAAAACCTTTATTGTGGAATGTGATGCTTCAGGAAATGGAATTGGTGCTGTTCTAATGCAAGATGAAAGACCCATTGCTTTTGAAAGTCGTCCAATCAAGGGAAAGTTTTTAAGAAAAGCTATTTATGAGAAGGAAATGTTGGCAATACTCCATGCACTTAAGAAATGGCGACCCTACCTAATGGGAAGACATTTCAAGGTAAAAACGGATCATGATAGCCTTAAATACTTTCTAGAACAAAGATTATCCTCTGAAGAGCAACAAAAGTGGGTCACAAAGATGTTGGGTTATGACTTTGAAATCATCTACAAAAAAGGGAAGCAAAATGTGGTGGCAGATGCACTCTCAAGAAAGGATGAGGATGTGGAAGCATTGTTGTGCGCCATTTCTATTATCCAACCAGATTGGATAAACGAAGCAAGGGAGGAATGGAAGAATGATGAATAAGTGTGGGAACTTATTCGAAAGCTACAACAAGATTCCAGTACGTCTGATACATTTAGCTGGCAAAATGATTCATTATGGTACAAAGATCGCTTATACCTCTGTAAGAATTCCCAACTAAAACAAAAGATTCTTATGGAATTGCACACTTCTCCCTTAGGAGGGCACTTGGGACAGCTACGAAATCGATCAATTTCAGAGTATCTTATCAAGTGGAAGAACTTATCCGCTGAAGATTCCACATGGGAGGATGAGAATTTTATGCAGAAGTATCCAGAACTACTCAAGCGTTGAGGACAACACTTTTTTGAAGGAGAGGGGCATGTTGGGTCCCTATAATACTAGTGATTACCCCATTACTATTGTAGTTATACCCCTTATTTATATTGTTGTGCCCCTATTACCCCCATGTTGTTATTTCTGTGCCCCATAGAATCCCTCTATTGTTATTTTTGTGGCTTTATATTATTATTGTTAGGTCGACTGGATTATATTGTGACTCCTTAGACTCCTATATATAGAAAGGAGGTTTTGTCATTTGTATCATCCAAGAATTGTTCATTTATGTAATGTAAAGGAGGTTGCCCCCTCAAAGAGGCTGAATTCTAAGGCGTTGATCTATCTTTTCTATCTTTTCTTGAGCTGGTTTCATAACATTCATGGTCCTTAGTCCCTACAAGCTTCCATTGTGACTTAAGTTTCAAGTAGGCCATGTTTCCTTCATTGACTATGTCTTGATCCCAACACCCATACTTAGTGCTCAAAACCTCATAAAGGAACCCGTATCCCTTCATGCAAGCTAATGATCCCCAACATAGGCCATGTGTGGTGGTTTGGGGCCTCCTTCATGGTTCTCAAGCCTTACAACCTTCCTTTACAGCCTAATATTCAATTTTCCTCCCTCAACTATGCATAGGGCCCAAAAACATATATGTTTTGCACAAAACCTTGTATTAGCATATGTATTCCACAAAAGGCCGAAAATCCCCTATATAGTTTTTAATTGGCAGTTTAACAATTTTTTCATGCCCCTTAATCCCTTGAAGCTTCCTTTTAGTCCTAAGGACTAAGTTTCCCCTCTTAACCATGCCCAATACCATAAGACACATGCTTAGTTCTCAAAACCTAGTAATTGGGTCAATATCCCCACTTATAGAGAAACGATCACCCATCAAGGTCATATATTCTTTTTCAATCCTTATTAATGCAATGAAATCCATAGAATATTATTTTAGAGTCTAAACCATTGACTTCCTTTGCTGACTATTCCCACATCCTTGAGACTCAAACCTACGGCTCAAAAACTTTTATTGGTCATCCCAAATCAAAGTAAAAATATATAGTTGATAGGTTATATGTATTGAATTCAAACTTTTTTCATGGTCCTTGACCCCCAAAAGCTATGTTTAAGGCATAAGATTCAAGTTTCCTCCATCAACCAGGGTTAAGGCACTAAGATCTATATATAGTGTTGAAATCATACGGATAGTTTGAAGCACTATTCTTGGCCTTAAATGCCTTAAACATTCCTTCAAGTCCTAAGGCTTTGGTTTCCTTCCTTGAACATTTTCAATCCCTCGAGACCTATACATAGTTATCAAAACCTCCTAATAGTGCATATATCCTCACTCAAAGTCCATGAAATATCCCCTTAGTAGGTCATGTGTGGTGGCTTGAGGCACCATTCATGGCCTTTGAGCCCTAAAAATATTATTATATGGCCTAAGACCTATTTTTTACCTCCCCACCATGGTTAAGGCCCTAATTCCCATTATGGGTTCTAAAAACATACTAGTGGCGTTAATGTCCCCACTTAAAGGCCACAAATTCCCTTAGGAGGTCATGTATGGTGTTTTGAGGTGTTCTCCATGGACCTTGAATATTCGTTTTTATGGTATGAATTTCCTTTTTTGACTATCTGTATGGCCCTAAGACCCATATATAATTCCCAAAACCTCATGATAGTTCTCATATCCTTGGTCAAACCCCAAACATCCCTCTTAGATAGGCCTTATGTTAGATTTGATGCCTCCATGATTCTTGAGACCTGGAAGCTACTTTTAGCATATAAGGCTTAACTTTCCTACTCACTATGGTCATGGACTCAAAACCCATTCATGATTCCCAAAAAACAATGGTATTCATATGTTAGTTGGAGGCTAAGTATCCCATCCAAAGATTATGTGTGGTGGTTTTAGGTGTCATTCATGGCCCTTAAGTCCTTGAAGCTTCCTTTAGGGCCTAAGGCTAGAGTTTCCTCCTCCAACATGTCTAAGGCCACATGTAGCATATTGGCCACTCAATAATCCTAGATATAGAATGTGTAACCATAATACAAGTTTTCAAATTTTGGCATCGTGAGACCATATATCCATAATGATAGCTAAATAATCCTCTTAAGAAGAGATATAATATTAAAATGCAATGTAAATAACAAACATAAATACACAAATAATGTAAGATACATTAATGTTGATAGCAAAAAAATTGAACATATGTTTTTCATATTCGTAAACAATGATAAGGAAATTATAGTTTAACTAAAGAGGGTCCAAGAAACTTGCTACGGTAGAGTGATTTTCCACCCAACTTTTGTCTATAGTTCATATACAACCCGCCAAGATAAGCTATGAGGCTACCAAGACAAAGGAAAAAGGGTGCAGGTTTTTCTATCTATAGCCCAACCCTTTTGCTCTCATGCTTATCCAATCAACGTTACTTACTATAAAAGATTAAATGAAACTCATTACACCATAAAAAAAAATTGTGAACTTTCTCCCACTACCCCCAAATAACACAAGTAATATCTTCCCCTTCACTACTCAACAATCTATGGGATTTTTTGCCCTCTAGGGCTCTTCAATATCGATATAAAGAGCCCAAACTATTGTGTGAATTTTAAGAACTGCAATAAATATTAATACTTAGCTCAGAAGCATCCAAACGGTAGTAAATGGATATTGGGTGAAGGTTTTCTAACTTTACCAACCTCCATGCTCACCTACAACCATCACTCATTTATCAATAGTGTGCAATTTTCTCTTAATAGTGTCAATTTCATTCAATTTATGGATGATTCATGGATAGAAATGGAGAACACAACATGAGCACCATACAACATGAACATGAGAGTAATAGAATAAATGATAGAGTTAATAAGAATGAGATTATTGGTAAAATGAGATAAAATGCCTTTTGAATTTAGGAATGGAGGACTCTTATAATTCCCATAAATATTGTACTAATTTCATGACCCGCCTATTAACTACATGAGAGGACTTTCCCGCAAACCTATTACATACCTTGAATGAGTTATTTTAATAAGTCAAAAGAGGTATAAGGTTTCATTTAAAGAATATGGTGAAAGAAATATGAGGTTAAAGTAGGATTTAATCTAACATATGCCCACTAAATTCATCTTCCCCTCGACTAAAATCATAGCCCTTTCATGATTATGTATCCTTATTGTAATATTATATATTATATTCCATCATTAATATTTACCATGAAAATCATAATGCTTGGTCCATATATCCATATCTACATTATACATGCCTAATCATTCACTAGTTGTATCTTGGAATTGAGCTCTGCACTATTAATCTATACTAGAATATTTACAACATTTATATATTCTAAATTATTACATTATAGGGGACAAAAGTGAAATTTTACACCATGAGACCCATCTCTAATGCTCAATTTTTTATAATGACACAGATATCCCCACTCAAATGAAAAAAATCATATTTTATGGCCTAATTCCACAAATTCCTCCTAATATTTATTTCAACCATGAGACAACATAAGGATGTGTCATATGGCCCAATCAATGGATAAGGGCAAAGTATGGAAAGGATGGGAAAAAGTAGAAAATTATTCCCTTTTTTGGGTGATAAATAAGCATCCACTTTTTTATATGCTAAAAACATGCCTACATTATGTTTGCATATTCAACTTTATGTTAAGAAAATGCATGTGCATTTTTAAGAGAACAAAAATGGAGGTGTTGGTTCTCATATTGTCCTAGTGACAAAGGACAACCTAGAAAGACAATTATTAAAGGGCTAAAACCCTCCCACTTCAGTCTAGAAGAGTTGGTCTCCCTTCACCTTAGGGGGCATTCCCTATATCAAATTATAAAATGTATTCTGATAGGAAAATATATATGACCATATTACATATATCGTAAAAAGGAGTGTCAAATGTGAAGCTCTAAGTGGGAGAGACTTACATACAACATGTAGTCAATGATATCAAATTGAAACCTTAATTATGCAAGAACAAAGAAATATTCCATAAAAAATAAAATGAAATAAATGAAACGATCAAATATAAAAGAAATATAATTAAAGGTTAGCTATGCTTATATCACTTTTAATGGTAACTTATCATAGTGCAAAGCATGATACAATATAATATCATGTATTATTACTCCTCATTCACCCTGCAAAAGGCAAGTGTTAAGAATAATATTATCCACTAATAGTATGTATATTAGATGATAAACCAATCATATATGGGTTGCAACAAGACATACTTGATCAAATCAATGTGTTATCTTATTAACAGGTATGAAGGTGTAACCATATGAAATAATTGAAAAATCAATAATAGAAGAACAAAGAAAACACATAATTGATGTGATTGATATTTGCTCGAACTGCTGCAATAGAATTGACAATGTCATGGATTTTAATTTCACATAAGAAACAACTCAGGTAAATAATTCAATCATTCGGCCCTGATAATCCTATATTTGAGAGGAGATAAGATTGAATAATAGAAATAAATTTAAATAATTGATCATGTTAATCATGTAAACCACCAATGCAAACTAGCATATGTTCACAAACTGGAAATGAAAGAGAATTGTAGAAACATCATATTCAAATTGAAAAATCAAAGGTTACAAAATATCATGATATGGCTTGTGCATTAGGTGCAGTTGGGCCTATAAAACTTAAGCTTCTTCCTTAGAACCATCCATCTCTCCCCCTTTTTTGAATGAGAAATTAAGGTTTTTATACAAAAAGTCTAATAATCATTCAAATAACTATCCCTTAAATATTTAATTAAATGAAAACAAAATTAATTTCAAAAATCATCTTCAAAAAGAGTTTATGTTTCTCATAGATAATTGAAAAATTCAATTTTTCCTTTGGCATGGACTGAATGGTTTACTCCTCAATAATTCTTCATCGAATTGATGGTCTCATATTTAAATCCATTCATAATTAATTTCCCTACATCACACAAATGTAAATTAGTTTTCAATATTTGTTTACATAATGAAGATGCATAAACTGCAGTAAATGCAATTATGTTTACCTTGCTTGGTGAATTTCTTCTCAGAATAATTCAAGGAAACATTATATAAAATACTATTTACATACCTTCTTTTCTTTACAAATTGACTTAGTTGTTTTCTTTGATTTCGTTCCCACAGTAAAACCTAGTAAGTCCTTTGAATTTCAACGAAAATCGTAAGTTCTAGAATGCATTTCACATAGGTGAGTTCACAAAGGTGAACGTTAATTTAAAAAAATTTCCCGATCCACAACATTTATGCAATTTATTAAAACTTTCATGAAGTCAAATAAATGTATGAAATAAATTATAGTTTTGTTATTCATCGAAGGTGGAAAACTTAAAAATTTCTAGAAAAGGTGCAAGCTCGATAAAATATAGAGATTGGAGTTGCTTTTAGCTGACGGTTCATATGTCATATCAGGTGGAGAGTTAGAGGTGATTTAATGACAATCCTCTCACCCGATGGAATCCAACCATTGATCTTATTTTGGGTGAATGGCTCTCGTTTCATATCATGTCGAGAGTTGGAGGGTGTATAAACCTCCTCTAACCTAATGGAATTCACATGAGTGTTGTGGGGCCTTATGGATTAGTTTAATCACGTATGGTTTGATAATATATTTTAATTAGATCAGGAGAAGAAGGCCTTTAAGGTCCAAAATCAATGCATGAGAATTAATTTTAAAATCAATGCATGAGAATTAATTTTAATTTCCTCTAATATAGGTCATTCCTATTAAAAAGCATTGATTTCATACATTGTTTAGAAAAGGTGTAGAGGAAAAAAATAATCCCACACATAAGCTAAGCAGAGGCAATGATTTCCTTAATATCTTTGTTGACAAATGTATGGATATTTTTGAGCCACTATTAATAAGGAAATCCCCTAAAAACCTCTAAAGTGAATATTTCTTCCATTTTAAAAATAATATAGAGGATTTATGTTTACAGGAAAGTGGGTTACCTAAAGTTGTAGTCCCTAGGACTCAACCCTATCCAGGATTTTTTCATGTGTGTTATGAGTTTTATGATTCTAATAAAATGTTTATAGGGGATGAACAAACTTCCAATGTGTGTTGTGATAAAGGAAGAAGTTATTTCAAAATTATTAATGTTATCTCAAGGTTTAGAAGTCATTAATGAGGATGAGGTAGAAAGGCATTTCGAAGCCCTTCCTGAGAGTCAAAGAATGGAATTTTTATTGACTCTAATGGTAGCATGGGGTTCACTCTCTAAATTTTGACTTTATTTTGACATCAAATTGTTTAATTACTTTATTAAATACATTATATCCATAGTTTGTTTGATATTAGGATATGATGATGATGGTATGGCAGACAATCCTATTAGTTACCTACATAAAATTTTCCAATCTACAAAGTCTAGTTATGCTACATTTATTTCAAATCAAATCCATAATAAATTGCTATAGTTTGAAGAAAAAAAACCCTTTAGGTATCAACCATACCTTTTATATTTGTTTTTGGCTAAGAAAATAGTCCATCTTGAACGTTTGGGGTTACAAAGAAGAAACCAACATGGTGAAAATATCTTTTGAGCGGACCCAATTGGTGAAGTATGATAATAAACCAATTTCTTACAAAGTGTTTATCTATCAATTCATATTTCTATTTTATGCTTTATTCTATATCCACCCAACTGCTAGAGCTATAGATGATTACAAGTTTCTCCTAGAAATGAATTGACAGTTCAAATGTGGTGACTGGTACTTGGAAAAAGATTGTACAATGCTAAAAACCTATGGAACAAAAGTTAAACCATATAAGTTACATGTATATCTAACCCCTAGAATATTTTCCCTTAAACATATTAGACAAAGGATACACTCATATGAGCTATGTTTTGTATCTAAACAAGAACATTCAAATTTTACTATTCTGGTTTAAGTATTTCCTTTTATAATTAATGCAAGAATAACACTTCCCATTATTGAAAGGATAATAAAATATTTTAATTTTGAGGAAGATACATTATGGAAATATAATCCACATAAGACTATATCTAAATTGGGAACATCAATTAAGTTCACCCCATATTCTCACACTCTTGATGTAGATAAAGAAAAACATCCCAACACGAATTCTTGGGCATAAGTTATTTAGGAAATCATAGGCCAACCATCGATGGAACAAGGCACTAATGAAATAAAAGTAGAATTGACAACTCCAAAAACACAAGATTTTGTTAGACATTAGAGAAATTTTGAGGTCTAAAATGGGCCTCCTAAGGAATATTATAAAATAATAGTGGAAATAATAAAATAATATTAGGTTACATCATCAAATTTTAGAGGGGAAAAGAAAAAACTACTTTTCCAACTTGTATTGTCAACTTATCTCCCAACAACTTTACTCAAATTTCGAGTGGGAGCACTCGTTGGATGCAGAATTTAGTTCCTCATCCAAGAAGTATCCATGTTGCATACTTCCAATGGACCTTGCTACACGAAAAATGAGAAATACATGAAAAAATGTGATTGTAAGGAATTAAATCATGCATCCAACGCGTGCTCCTACTCAAAATTTGAGTAAAACTGTAGGGAGATAAGGTGAAAATATGAGTTGAAAAGTAGTTTTTTTTTTTTTTTACACTTTTTTACTTTAGAAATGGTGAATCATCCCCCATGGTTGACATCATCATCATTTCTATTGGTTCTTATAAAGTTGATTTTGGTTGGACATTTTTTGTTTTGAGGCCCATTTTAGACCTCAAAATTTCTCTAATGAGAGCTTCTGAATATCCCATGGATGTGGATACTCCATGTTGGGCAATTTAATTTCTTAAATTGAGGACATTAAATTATAAATTATAAATTATAAATTTGGGAGTTCATAAACTTGTGATACGCTAGCACCATATATGCAATATTATCACATCTCAAGAATATAAACTATTCCTACTACAAAAAATGCCTTTTCAGATAAGTCATTTCCATGAATCGATGTCACGTAAAGGAGTGTAGGTCCCCATTATAAAATGTTGTAGAAATTTGGTAGAAATTGCAACTTCTCAAGATTTCAAACTAAAATAATGGAGACACAATTATACTCTACCAATCTACGGAATGGAAATCACAATTTAGAACAACATGCATATATATGCACCAAGAAATACCACAAGTACACAATGATTCCTTGGGGGACCCAATTTAGAAAAAACCCTGAAACCTCTTTGAATTAATCAGTTGAATAAAGAAACTATTACAATTGCTTGCTCCAACTCTGAGCACAACCTGCAAAAGAATAATTATTCTCTCTGTTGAATGACAAACTTTGGCCAACATTTAGCCAATTATTTTCTCCTCTAACCTCCTATTTCCTTGCATAATTCCTGAGGAAATTAGCTCATAAAAGATAGGAATTTCTTCCTATTTTCTTTCACAATTCCCAAGGATTGATCTCCTAACTTCATGCAACACCTGTACACTCAAAAATAGTCTACAACTAATGTTACACTTCCTTTTCATCTCCAATTTAACTGAGGAATTTGAATTCCTTGCATGCTTTAGCTATTTTGGGTTGATTAATCAGTTAACTGACAGATCTCCGAGTTAGATTGATATCCCACTACATAACTAACCTTCAATTGACTCTATCAACAGTTAGAGGTTAGTTAACTGAATACAACTAAAAATAAATGAACTGGATTGTTAAAATTTAGCAATCAAAGATTCATAACTGAACTCCAATCCTTCTAACTCGAATTTACTGAGCTAACTAAGTGACAAGAGCCATGCTACACTATTTAACTACCTCCAAGTTGTCCTACTGATGTGGAAATTTTATTTACTCAATTCGACTAATGCTAAAGTCAAATTGAGCCTTTCTTGCTACATTTTTAGCACTCCCTCTTAGCAAGAAAGGGATTTTTCACCATCCCTATCTTACACCCGTGGAATTCAAATTTACCTCTTAATAATTCCTTTGTCAAGAAGTCAACATCTTTCTCCTCAGTTGGAATATATTGTAGCAACATAATTCTCCTCAGCATATAGTCCTGCAAATGATGATATTGGATATCAATGTGCTTGGACCTGTCATGAAATACCGAATTCTTAGAGAGATGAATTCAACTCTGATTATCACAATATATCACTGTCAGATCCATCTCCTCACTGAAAAGACCCACAAGTGTTTTCCTCATCCATATGGCCTCACATGTTGCTTGACTTGCATCCATGTATTCAGCCTCTACTGAGCTGAATACCATAGACCTCTACTTCCTGTTGTACTAGGAAATAGTTGTGAACCCAACACTGAAGATAGCACCTAACATAATTTTCTTATATGATGGACTCCCTTCCCAATATACATCAGTGAAGGCTTGGAGATTCACTCTCTTTGTCCTCCTGTACCATAATTCATACTTGGTAGTTCCTTTGAGGTTTTATAATACATGCTTTGTTTCCTTCCAATACAACTTGGTAGGCCTCACCATATCTTGACTCGGCTAGTTTACTACATAGCACATGTCAGGTCTTGTGTTCACAAGATACATCAAAGACCCAACAAGTTTCATGTAAATGGTAGCATCAGCCTCTTTACCTAAAGTGGCATTCTCCTTCCTCCAGTTTGTAGCTAGAAGTGTGTCCATGGGCTTACAATTCTCCATGTGAAATCTCTAAAGTATTTCAGAGGCATACTTCCCCTGAGATAGAAACAATTCACCATCACTTTTCCATACTTCTAGCCTGAGGAAGTAATGCATTAATCCCATGTCTTTCATCTCAAATTCCCTTGCAAGATTCTCTTTTCAAGGGCGAATCAGTTTCACATCACCTGTAAATATTAAATCATCAACATATGAAACAAGAATAAGAAACATACCATCTACCAAAATGTGATAGAGGTTCACATCTGCTTCACTTTTGGAGAAGCCCAATCTACTGAGGTAACTTTCTATTTGAGTGTACCATGCTCGGGGTACCTGTTTGAGACCATAAAATTCTCTCTTGATCATGCACACAGGTGACTCCTGATCATATGTCTCAAATCCTTCTAGATGCTTTATGTAAATTTCCTCCTTAACAACACCATTGAGAAAGGAATTATTCACATCCATCTAGTGTATTTTCCACCCCATTTGCACATCCAATGCTAGAATGGATCTAATTGAGGAATATCTTGCAACTGGTGCAAAATTTTTCACATAGTCCACTCCCTCTACCTAAGAGAATCCTTTGGCCACAAATATCGCAATGTACTTCTAGATACTCCCATTAGCTGCATGCTTCACTTTGTAGATCCGTCTGGAACCAACCACTAATTTCCATTTTGGTCTTAACACCACCTCCCATACAATGTTCTTCATGATGGATTTGTATTCTTGCACCATGGAATCAACCCAAACAGGTTGAGAAACCACTTCCTCAAATGAAGAAGGATTTGTCTCAATGAGCTCTGTCATGAGAGCCATGTAACCAATGTACCTATCAAGTGACATCCTCTACCTATGCTATGATGTAGGGGCTCCCACATTCTCCCTAACTCCGTGCAACAATCTATAAAATTCTCCGGTTCTCTTTCTTCCCTCTCTACAAGATTATGGTTGAGTGGGTGCCTCAACTCTACCTCTTGTTTGCTCCACTACATGTGGTTGCTCCACAACCTCCTAAAGCTCCTCCAAAGGCTCATCCTTTAGAGAAAGAAGCTCCTACTCTAGTGGTATACTCATCTCTCATTCCAGAGAGCATATCATAGCCTCCTCCTCATTGAACTTGACATATCACCTCACAATTGTAATCCTCGATGAAGGTAAATACACCTGGTAATTGTGTGGAGTTTCAGTGTATCCTACAAAAACTCCCAAATTTTTTGTAGGCTCAATTTTCTTCTTCGAATCCTTGGAGACATGGAAATAAACTGAAGCTCCAATAATTTTGAAATGAGACACATCATGCTTTCTCCGAGAGAAAGATTCCTCTAGTGTGATCATGCCAACCATTATATGAGGACTCTAGTTCTGCAAGTAGATTACTGTGTTACATGATTCTTCCCATAGATGCAATGGCAACCCCTGAGCATGCAACATGGCCCTTGTTGCTCCCACTATGCTTTGTTCTTCCTCTTAGCTACCTCATTTTGTTGTGGGTTGTGGGGTGCTACCAGTACTCTTCGAATACGTTCTTTGGCACATAAATACTTGAAGGCACATGAAACAAATTCACCTCCATTGTTGCTCTTGAGAGCCTTTGCTTTCTTCCCATTCTCCTTCTCAACCAATGCTTGAATTCAACAAATTTTGAAAAAAAATCATGCTTATGCCGCATGAAGAAGATCTAACATTTTCTAGAGAAAATATCAATAAAAATAACATTGTACTTATGTTTTATTGTGGAGGCTATAGAAAAGAGTCGACAAACATCAAAGTGGACTCACTCCAATATTACATCCACTTTACTATCTCAGCGATGGAATTTGGATTTGACATATTTCCCCAATGTGCAACCCTTGTAGAGATCTTGTTGGTCAAGGGAGCCTTAGGGAGATTAGTGGTGATTTGTTGCATGATTTTTAAGGCACCATGGTGTAGATTACCCAATCTCATATGCCATAGTTATCCAACATCTCGACTCCACACTTTTTCAACCTTACTGCTTAATGCATTGCAATCTCCCACCTCAATTTTGTATAGATTCTTCACTCGAACCCTGATTTGATTCACTTTCCTAGTAGTTATGTGTCTCAAAAAGGATTTCCCTTTACTGAAAATAACATCATAGCCTCTATCCTCTAATACTGCTACAAAGATCATGTTCTTCTTTATCCCAGGTACAAACATAAAATATTTGAGGTGAAGAGGAGAGACCTTCTACTTCTCAAAGGTGACAATACCAATTCGATATGCATCTAGAGATCCTTCTGCTCTAGGTTACTAAAAAACTCCTTGCACCTTGTCATATGGAACGAGGCATTAGAATCAAGGTACCACACACTCCCCATAATAGTGTTAGTCATGCATGCTATTAGGGTGAAGTCTAATTCGAATTGTGAAGCTAGTGCTTCACCTCCTGCTCCTCCTGAAGCCTTCTTGGTATACTTCTTGTGCAAACATTTTGTTGCATAGTGATCATATCCGTGGCAATGGAAGCATTTTTCCTTTCTCAAGTATTTATTCTTGCCATTATTTTGGTTGGATTCAGGTTTTCTTTGGGTCTTCTTTCCTTTTCCATTCTTCCCCTTTCCAACCAATGCAAAATTATCTTCATCCTCATCTTTGGATGATGTTCCATCTTTGTTATTTCTCCTGAACTCTTCTTGAACCAAATAAGACAAAAAACTTTCCTAGTTTGGTAATTTTTTCCTTCCATTCACAAAGTCTTGGTAGCTATGCAAGGATTTTGGAAGGCCTAGAAGAGCTAGGCTCACCAGGTCATCTTCTGCAACATTCACCCCAACCCCTCCAAGCTCATCTCGAACTTGTGTAAACCTGGAGAGATATTGTGGAATAGTATCATTCTTCTGCATTCTTATGTTTCAAGGTCAATGTCTTCCACATATAAAATAGTGTCTCGTTTCCATGGAGATTTGAGACCACATGGTATCTCACACCTTTCAAAATAATTCTCTTGGCCTTTGCAACATCTTTCTTCCATTGAGCTAATTGTTGTGCATCAGACTACTGGGGTTTTGTGATGTTATTTTTAACATATTATAACACACCATTATCATCAAGCATTTCTTCCATTCAATCCTTCCAAGCTATGAAATTTGAGCTACCCACCAGGGCATACTCCAATCTAAACTACGTTGAAAGACATTCTCCTGATCATAAAGAAAAATTGTTGGATTGAAGCTGAAAATTCAAAATTCCTAAGAGACAAGCTAGAAATATTGGTTCTAATGTGATTTTAGGGATCTTATACCATGTATAAATTGCAACTTCTCAATATTTCAAACTAAAAAAAAGAGACACAACTCTACTCTACTGATCTACGGAATGTAAATCACAATTTAGAACAACATGTGTAGACATGTTGATGTGCCTCCAAATTAGAAATAAATTAAGGCCCATCTAATCATCCTTCAACACATTAAACCTCTGTTTTCTCTTTATATGACATATTTTTAACTTTAATATGTTCATTAGGAAGGTTTATGGATAATTGCATATTTGTGCCTAATATTATTTATTTTTGTAGAATATTGTGAGAATATTAGGCAAATTATGAAGATTTGGAGGAGATAATTTAGGGAATTTCTCCCTACTATAGGAGGATCAATATTGGATAATAAATCAACAAGATATTCTAAAATTATTTCACAAATTCTCAAGCTCCAATGATTGAGAAAATCTAAGAATGTGTTCCCTGTCATTTAATGCAGATTCCTAGTGTTGGGAACTAGATCCACTATTTGAGGGATTTCGGAGGGGAAAGCTTCCTCCTTTCATGGAGAATGCTTCCCAATAAATTTTTATAAGTACCAATTCGAATTTTCCTCTAGGGGTTTGTTTTTCTTAGTCTTCTTGTAGAGAAAACTTGTATTTTTGCAGCTCCACTTTCATTTCTAGAAGGGATGTACTTATATTGATTCAAATAATAAAGATTGGTGCCATTTTTAGCTTCTAAATCTTGGTCTAATTCATAGGACTCTAAGTATCCTTGGGTTTGGCCATCCTAGGAACCTCAGAGCCCTTTTTGTATAATTTAATTACCTTCTTTTCACTTATTCACATGCATCTCTTATTCTTGTTTTTCCTATTTATGCATTTAGTATTGGTGATTTCTTGTTGTAGGATTGGGTTAAATGGTTGAATTAAGTTATTTTGCAGGATCACAAACATGATTTCATCCTTGGAACAGATTTGGAAGGTCATAGTAATCATTTAGCTACTTGGATTAGTTTTCTTATTCCCAAATATAAATTTCTGGAAGTCCCTTGTGACAAATAGTAGTAATTTTTTGCTATTTTTTAGAACATGCTAATGAGCTTCAGTTGAGGTGATTCCACTTTCATTAGATCATAAAATAAATTAAATTAATAAGTTTTTTTACCCCATTCCATTTTCACTTGATTAGGTTAGGAATTTGATAGATTAACTATCTCACTAATTCTCGAATTTCTAGATTTTAGACTAGTAACTTTATATTATTTTTTAGCCTATGTTAATAGGGGTAGTTTTTAGTGATTCCAATTGGAATGGAGACCTAATACATCATATTCAATAAAGAAAGTTGTCCCATCCAATTTTGATTTGATTTTCTTGGTCATTCGGTGAATTATATCTTCATGTAGAAAATCACATATTCCTGTAGTAGCACCCGTAACTTCTTGTAGCAGCACCCGTAACTTCCTGCAGCACTCTTCTAGCACGTATATACTTGCCAAGATTCACCCATAAAGCTTGGTTTTTGTCCCTTAGGGTTGAATCATAACCCCTACGCTCTAAATCCATGATTGAGGAAGAACAAACACCAATTAGGACATGTCTTTTTTAAAAGTATATTAGGCATATTTATTTGAATTCATGCTCTTAAGATTTCAATTACAAATTGTTGTTCTTGCCTAGGATTAATTTCTTTTCATAGTAACATATCCATTTATGAAATTAGTTTAGGATTTTTTTCATTACATTCACTCCATTACATTGTGAAAGCGAAATAATGACACATTGTATGTTGCACATATAGTGTTGATACCTCTTAGGTTTGTACAAACCCTGAGTTGATAAATAAAGTTGGTAGCCTTGGGAGTTGCAACATTCTTGTTGAAATACTGAGGCTCATTATATGCAACAAGAAAAACCACAAGTACATAGCGCTTTCTAGGGGAACCCAACTAGGAAAAACCCCTCAAGCCTCTTTGCATTAATCAATTGAATATAGAAACTATTACAATTTCCTGCTCTAGCTCTAAGCACAATGTGCAAAAGAATAATTGTTATTGTCGTTGAATGACAAACTCTGGCCAACACTTATTCAATTATTTTCTCCTTTGGCCTCCTATTTCTTTGCACAATTCCTAAGGAAATTAGCTCCTTAGATATAGGAATTTCTTCTTATTTTCTTGCATAATTCAAAATGATTGATCTCCTGACTTCATGTAACACTTGTACACTCAAAACTAGTCTACAACTAATGTTACAATGCCTTGTCATCTCCACTTCAACTGAGGAATTCGAATTCCTTTCATGCATTAGCTATTTTGGGCTTACTAATAAGCTAACAGGGATATCTTTGAGTTAGACTATTGTCCCACTACACAACTGGCCTTCAACTGACTCTATCAATAATTATAGGTCAATTAACTGAATACCACTGAAAATAACTAAACTGGATTGCTAAAATTTAGCAATCACACATGCATAACTGAACTCCAAGCCTTCTAACTCGAATTTCTTGAACTAACTAAGTGAAAAGAGCCATGTCACACTAGTTAAATGACTCGAAATTATCTTGCTGATGTGGAAATTCAATTTACTCAATTTAACTAAGGCTAAAGTCAAGTTGAACCTTTCTTGCTACATTTTTAACATATGTTTCACATATTGAATGCTATAAAGTTTTCAATAAATGACTATATGCTCTTAAAATTGGTTCACATATGTTGTAAAGTACTCACATGAATATTTATGCATTTTAATAATTAAATGTGCATTACTTACCTACCCTATACCTTGTAAAATGATTTGATCATTTTATTTTCGCTAGTAATCATGGTAAGGACCTAAAATATGGAATACATCTTTACGTGGGTAAATTTCATTTTTACGTGGGTAAATTTCATTTCGTTAATTTCTAAAACTTAAAAATGAATTCTCACCCAAACTCAAATAAACATATAAATAAAGGGTTCATAATTTATAATCATATTAAGAGAAGAAGGCCTTTAAGGTCCAAAATCAATGCATGAGAATTAATATTAATGGATGATGGGTAATTATATTGGATTCGAAATGATTTTACAAATTACATTCCTTTTTTATTTACTTTGTCATAAATATGAGGTAGAGTTATGCAAGCCTTTAAAACTTTATGAAATGTATGTTTTTTTGTTTATTCCCATCGGGTAATCAAAGAGAGAGAATTTTCTCTGATCCAAGGGCTGATGTAAATTGAATGCTTAACTTCATAAGGTTTGAGAAATATAATTCATATGTCATGTAAGGTAGATCTCTCGTAATAATATTTCATTAATGAAATGTTTGTGAAATTAATAATTTTAACCAAATCTAAAAATATTATTTACATGCATAACAATGGATTTTAGATTGTGCATGGAAAATATTTTGATATATTATTTACATGCATAACAATGGATTTTAGATTGTGCATGGAAAATATTTTGATATAATTTTTATGAAGTGATTTTTTTGAATTTTGATATAGGGTAGGAAATGAGAATTTTTAGTTCTTAGTTATACTGGAGGAATTTTCTCTTGCATTTTACTTTTATTTACCTTTTTAAAATATGTTTTATGTATTACAAATTTGTGTGTTTGTGTGTGTGTATATATATATAAAAGGAAGTCAACTTTCCTAAAAAAAGAGTTATCATAAGAAGCATTTTATTTATATCTTGTAATTATTTAATTTCCTCTTTTTTGGACACTACTCATTTTTTAGGACAGCTGGTTGTTAATCATGTTTAGTTACAATTATGATTATTGATAATGTTTTAGTGGTGTGTATTATTATGACATCTTAGTTAGTGTTATTAATCATTTATGTATGCTTATTTGTGTGTGATACATAACATTACAAGAATAAAATAATAATAATAGCACACACACTCTTATGGATATGTGATGTTATCTGAGTAACATTGCAAAATATTATTAATGTTATATTTTATGATTGAAGTTTTTTTAGTTTATTTTACTGATTTAATCTTATGTGTGACTAGGGATAACATGTCAAATATGAATCTATGGGGTCAGGTAAGACCGGTGAAAATATGATAAAGGCTAATTAGACAAAATTCCTAGAAGTAGCCAAGTTTTTCAAAGAGGATCATATTTAACACCAACATATGACTCTTACTGGGGATGATGTATCACTGCAAGGAAACAAGAACTATATACTTGGTGCCTTCAAATGGGCATGGAGTTAATTCATATTAAGAACTAGACCCTCTAAAATGCAAGAACCACATGGCATATTTATAGATAGTCATTAATGATGAAACTTTACCAGCTAGAATCTTTCAAGAATCCAGCTTATTCAGGAAATATTCACATACATACGAGGAGATGATTTCTAATTCGAAAGTTCTATAACACAATTAAATATTGATATTTGAGTATCAGGATAAAAGTTGGAAACTACTAGTTTCGTTGCTTAATTATTCTTAGCCTTGTCCTCGAATGCATGAGATGTAAGCAAAATTTCTTTGTGATAATCAGCTTTATCATCAAATACGTCATAGGGATTAACCAGACCGCCCATTGGACTCCAGCATAATGGATGAGTTGTTGATCTATTCACATCATAGCCATCCAATTTCATCAGGTTGTAGGAGAGCTATTAATGGGGTTTCAACTTTCCATCTGATATGACTTCATGGTCATTAGATCAAAAGACTGATGTTTGTTGGATCAAAATGGGTGGTTAGGGCCCCATTAAATTTCTCCCATGTTTCCACCCAAGATGAACAATAGTCGTTGGATCCAACAATTATAAGTCTTCGGATCATAAGGTTGTCACTAAATAATGTGCATTTTATGACCTGATATCGTTTACAACCACTAGATTAGGAAAATGCCATTTACTCGATCAAGTTTGATCAAGCAGCATGCATTAATGCTCATGCTTTTCCAAATCCAAGGGAAACACCAAGCATTGGATTTAAATATTTTTAACCATTTAAGTATGTTGAGCAAATGATTATGAGCTTTTGGCCAATCTACATAGAAATTCAAATAATTTAGCGTATATTTTTTAAGATTCAGGTGATCATAATCAAATTTTGATGAAAATCAAGCGTATTAAAATTTCAAAAATAGGATAAGTATTGTTTTCAAATTCTTCAAAAAGATTACATAATTTCATTGATATAAGAGAAATAAGATGTTTCAAACCCTTTATTTTATAGTAGGGAGCAGAAAAATTCAAACCATAATCTATCCTAGGAAAGAGAATGAAAATTATTTGCATCTTAACGTTTTAATTTATCGATAGAAAGAATGAAATAAAGATTAATAACATGAAATCTTTGTATATAGGTTAATAAGCTTAATCATTATTTGTATACAAGAAATTTGTTCATATATTTCAGTTTATTGGGGTAATTACAATAATGATTTAGGGAATAATGACTATCCTTTAATACATGTATCAAATTTTATATGATCATTTCAAAACCATATAAAAATAATTGCATTCTTATAATTATTGATTAAAAGATTGCAGAAGTTATGGTATTAGTTTAAGATCATAAGGATGTATTTCATTTTACAATAAAGTTGAATTGAAATCATGAGACTTGTTATCAGGGTTTATTTCCCTTTTCATTTCTGCTACATGAGTTTCCAAAATCGGGAATTTCTCCAATGACAATGAGTTTCCATAGCCCTGGTGAAGTCATCCACAATCCTAACTAAGAAATTTCATCAATTTTTAATTCATATATAAGCATGAATTTTTGAAGCTTTAGTTTTACTTCATCAATTAATTAACTATGGGATGATCATGCACTAGGGTTTGACCCAATACCATTAACCTTACTCCGCTTCTAGTGAGCATCTATAGCCTCAGCAGAGATGTCATCATTCCCCATTTTGAAGCAACTAATGGGATGATTATGCACTGGGGTGACCCAGTACCACAAATATCGTTTCACTTCGAACGAGTGTCCATAGCCCCAACGGATTTATTTGCTTCCCCATTGTGAAAAAGGATTAGTTTCAAGTAGTTGAGAACAGTATGGTGATTATGGAAGGTCTCATGCATGAAATATGAATGTAACTAACTAGTACAACATGAGTTTCAATATCATTAAATTTTTTGAAAGCCAAACCTTGTGTTTGTATTTTTAGTACGCATAATTTAATACAGTCCTTTGTGATATTTATGTGTAAAGAATGCAATAAAATAAGGACGTGGTCAAGAAATATCGAATGTGAAGTTTGAAACTATTAGAGAGAGATAAGGTTTGAGCCATTTAGAAATAATAATTACTATTCAACCTATTGATATGAACAAATTCTATAGATACTTCTCCCAAACTCATCAATATAAAGTAGACTAAGGAATCATGAACCCATATTTCATTCTTGCACTGATCACATAGGGTTTTCCAAGATGTAAAGTTTTCATGACTATTTATTCTAAATATAACAACCATAAAGTATGTGCAATAAAAGGTTTTATTTGTGTGCAACAATTTATATAGACATGTGTTTTAGTAGTAAACTTTTTCAAAGAAATGTTGAAGCCAATGCAGTTAGGTTAAAATCTTACTAGCTACATGGTCCTTGTTTTTGGGCTTCATACTTATAAAAAAAATGATATGCTCAATTGTTGAAAGAAATAAAGGAATAATTTGTTTACTAGGCCTTCTTGAAATATGTTTGATTGATAAATTAAAGTTTTTTTTCAAAATATGCACTGATCCATTGTTCAATGAAGTCATTATGTTCTAGATAAAGCATTGAATTATCAGTAACTGATTCATGCAAAGGAATTATGTATGTTTCTTCCTTGTGAGAATCCTTTGTTGTCAGAGGGTTAGTCATAATATAATTTGAAAATAAAATAATGGCTACAAAGTTCATCACATTAATAACCCTAAGGTATAATGTATAATTTGGAAATTGCACAATACAGTTACCATAAACAAGTTCATTATTATGGAAGGATGTTAAACTAGTTATATCTTCATGTTTATCGGTGTGTAAGGATTCATAATCATGCCATGATCGTGAACCAGAACCTGTATCTAAATCATCTTCTATTTCAAAATTGTGACCAAGGGTTAATTTCTCATCATCATACTCATCATATACGGGTGACTTAGAATAATCAACATAAACGTTATATGGATTGATATCACAACTACTGAAAACACTGTCACATATGTTCATTTGTTTGTTTGAGAAAGGTCTTCTAGAGTTGATGGTTGATCTACATAATCATGAATGGATAATTTTGATGTTGTTGTAGACATAATTATTCTCAACATGGCTTACCTCACAAAACTTATCAGTGTAATGATCAGGGGAATCAAATAAAAAAGAACCAAAGTCAATATTCGTAACCAAATCATTACATTTATTTGGGTTCTCTTGGATATAAAAACTAGAAACAATGTCCTACCCTGTTAAATATTCACTCTGTGAAGCAAGAGAGGGTAAACATATTTCATTAGAATCATTAGATTCATCTTTCTGACATACAACTTCATCATTAACACAATATTTGCTTTCTTGAAACCTTAAATTAAATTTATTACGATGTTCATTTAAATGGAAACATTTTTCATGAAGTAATTGAGATAGATACATAATACTATAATGTTCATAAAAAATTGCATGTAAATCTTTTAAAGATGAAATATAGGAGGAAGTTTCATGTACCATTATCATGTGTTACCCTCCAAAGACACCCTGAACAATTTCATGAGTACATATTCATGGAAAACCCCCATCTTAGGAATGTAGTCATGGAACTCGATGAGAATTTGAACAGAATCATCATCTTCACCTTCAAAAGAGTGGGGCAGGCTAGTATCACATTCATCTTTATCTAGCATTTTATTTGGAAGACCTGGTATATTACAAAAATTAAATGGAGAAAATCGTTTAGAAATAGAAGGCCAAGAAAGAGTCATTTGATCAATCAGGCAGTCGCTAGGTGTAAAGTTAAACAAGAAATATTTTCTTGAAACCCTTCATAGCGTGTGTTGATGTGACCCTCTTCGCCAGTAGGTCATAGACTTAAGAATTTATTAATTACCAGGAAAATGAAAAACTTTACAATACAATCCTCAATAACGACACAAGAATAATGTTGGCTCTCAGATTGTCCCAGTAACAAAGGACAACCTAGAAAGGTATTTGTTGAGGATTTAAAACCCTCCCCATTTAGGCTAAAATTATTGGTCTCCCTTCGCCTCAAGGGGTATTCCCTATATCAAACTATAAAATGTATTCAGATAGGAAAATATATATGGCCAGGTTACATATATTGTAAAAAGGAGTGTAAAATGTGAAGCTCTAGGTGGGAGATACTTATAAACAACATGTAGTCAATGATATCAAGTTGAAATCTTAATTATTGTGGAAATTAGGATATAGATTTGCAACTTCTCATGAAGTTTTAATAAAAATCACAAGACACAAACCTACTCTACTGCTCTGCGAACATTAATTCACAGTTTAGAACAAAGATCTCAGACATGCAAGAAGAAATAATACACATGAAACAAGAATTTTAATTCAGGGAAATAATTTTTCTAAAAGCCCCAATGCCTACTTGCATTAATTAAATTAATAGAGATGTATTACAATTTCTTTGCTCAACTGACCACACCCTGCAAGCGCATAACCTATCTCTATGCTCACTAAAGGCCTCTAACCTAGACTTAGTCAAATTTTCCATGGCTTGACCTCCTATTTCCTTGCATTGTTCCTTGAGGAATTAGGCCCCTACTATTTAAGAAATTCCTCTAAGTGAATTGTGAAATTCCTTAGGTTGATCATCTAGCTGCATGCAACACCTATACACTCATGACTGGTCTACAATTGATGTTACACTGCCTTGGAATCTCTACCTCAAATGGGTAAACTTGAATTCTCTGCATGCATTGGATATTTTGGGTAGATTGATCAGTTAACTGGATTATCACTAAGTTTGAATGAAGTCCCATTGCTTAACTGACCTTCTACTAGTTCCTCCAAAAATTGGAACTAGTTTAACTGAAAACAACTTATGATAGCTGACCTCGATTGCTATAAATTAGCAATCACACATGCTGAACTAAAATCTAACTCCTCCAACTCAAATTTACTAAGTAAAATCGATCACACACGCCATGTCACACAAGTTAACATCATCTAATTTGTTTGTTGATGTGGAAATTCAAATTTTCTCAATTTAATCAAGGAAAAATCAAATTGAAAATTTCTTGCTGCATTTTTCAATACTCCCTCTCAGTAATAAAGGGATTATCAACCACCCCTGTCCTGCACCTGTGGAAATCAAACTTCCCTCTGGACAAGGCTTTTTTCAAAATGTCAGCATGTTGTTCCTCTGTCGGAATGTACTGCAACAACATTATCCACCTCTCCACAAAGACCCATAATGGTGATACTGGATATCTATATTCTTGGATCGATCATGAAAATAGAATTCTTGGATAGCTTGATGCAACTCTGATTATCACAGTAGATCACAATTGGATACATCATCTTGCTAAACAATCCAACAAGTATCTTTCTCATCTAGATCGCATCTCATGTTGCTTGACTGGCAAACATGCATTATGCTTCTATCGATATGAGTGCCACATATCTTTTATTCCTGTTGTACCAAGAAATCGCTATGGACCCAACACTAGAAATTCCACCTGATGTACTCTTTCAGTCTAATAGACTCCCCACCCAATATACATTTGTGAAGCCACATATCTTCATTCCCTTTGATTGTCTCTACCATAGTCCAAACTAGTTATTTCCTCTGAGGTACTGTAGAACATGCTTAGCTTCCCTCCAAAATAATTTGGTTGACCCAACCATAACTTGGCTCACTTGGTTGACCGCATAGCACATATCTAGTCGTGTGTTCATAAGATACATTAGTAAACCCACCAACTGCCAGTAAATAGTAGCATCCACTTCCTCACTTGAAGTGGCATCCTCTTTCCTCCAGTTGGTCGCTAGAGGTGTCTCCATGGGTTTGTAATTGTCCATGCAGAACCTCTAAAATATCTCGTTGGAATACTTTCCCTGAGAGACAAACACCTTGCCATATTTCCAATCTAAGGAAGTAGTGCATGTGACCCATATCCTTCATTTCAAACTCTCTTGCAAGGTTTTCCTTGCAATATCTGATCATTTTTTCATCACCTGTTAAAATAAAATCATCAACGTATAAGACAATAATAAAAAAGTTATCTTCTACCTAAATATGATATAGGTTCCCATCCACTTAAATTTTGTTGAATACCAAACCAGTGAGATAGTTATTGATCCTGGTGTAACAAGCACAGGGTGCTTGATTGAGACTGTACAATGCGCGCTTGAGTATGCACATATGAGAATCCCGATCAAAAATATCAAATCCTTCTGGTTGCTCGATATACACCTCCTCAATAAATCCATTCAGGAATGTTTTTCACATCCCTCTAGTGGATATTCCACCCAATCTGTGTACCCATAGCAAGAATTGATCTAATGGATGAGTACCTTGCTATAGGAGCAAAGGTCTCCTCATAGTCAATCCCCTCAACTTGAGAGTACCCCTTGGCCACAAATATGGCCTTGTAATTTTCTATGTTTTTGTATAGTGCATGCTTTATCTTGAAGATCCATCTCGAACCTAGAACTGATTTATTTGTTGGTCTTGTGACCACTTCCAAAACATTTTTCTTTACAATGGATTTGTATTCCTCCACCATTGCATCAACCCATATAGGTTTCTCTACTGCTTCCTTGAAAGAGGATGGCTTAGTCTCTACAAGCTCAATTATTAGAGCCATGTAGAAAGTGTATCGATTAGGTGACCTTCTCTACCTGCGCTGATTTGAAGGAACACCCACATTCTTCCTTGCATCATGCACAAGTCTCTCAGCTTCCCTGATTATTTTTCTTCCTTCTGTAGATGGCTATGATTAAGTGGTTGTCTCCACTCTCTACTCCTGAATTTGTCGTTTCTTCAAAACTTCTTGAGGTTCCTCCTTTAGAGATAAAATCTCCTCTTCTGGTGGGATCTGAAGCTCCCTCTCAAGAGAGCACTGCATCGCTTTATCTTCATCAAACTTTACATCCCTTTGAAAAACTATCATTCCAAGGGATGGAAAGTACACATCTTAATTGTGGGGAGTTTCTGTGTAACCCAGAAATAATCCCAACTCTATTGTTAACTCTGGATTCTTTCTTGATTCTTTGGAGACATGGAAGTAAACAGAGGCTTCAAAAATCCTGAAGTGTGACACATATGGCTTTCTCCCTGAGAAATCCTCCTCTGGTGTAATCATGTCCAAAATCTGATGAGAACTATGGTTCTACAAATAGACTGTTGTTTTGCATGCCTGAGCTCACAAATGTAGAGGTAGGCCTTGCTCATGCAACATCACACTCATTGCTCCCATAGTGTTATGGTTCTTTCTCTCAGCTACCCCATTCTGTTGTGGGGTGTTGTAAACTCTCGTTGAATGCCTTCTCTTTCACATAAATTTTTAAATTCATTTGACACCAAGTCACCTTCATTATCACTCTTGAGAGCCTTCACCTTATTTCTTGTTTCTTTCTCAACCAGTGCTTTGAATTCTTAGAACTTGGAGAATGTATCATCCTTCTTCTGAATGAAGAAGATCCATCACTTCCATGAGAAGTCATCCATAAAGATGAAAAAATATTTGCTCCTGGCAGTTGAGGTTGTTGAGAAAGGTCCACGGACATCAGAATGGATCCTTTTCAGGACTGCATGTGGTTTGTTGTCTCGATCATGGAATGTGGATTTTGTGTACTTCCCCAAAGTACATCCTATTGCTCAAGTGTGCATTTGGGGAGGCCTATTATTATCTACTGCATGATCTTCAAAGCGCCATGATTCAAATGGCCAAGTATTTTATGCCAAATTTCACCGACATTGCAACTTTGCACCTTCTTTGCCTTTCTTCTCAATGCAAAACAATCCTCCACATCTAGCTTGTACAGGTTCTTCACATGAACCTTGATATGCTTCACCTATCCCTTGGATATGTGTCTCAGGAATTTCTTTCCTTTGCTAAAGATCACACCATAACCATAATCTTCCAAAACTGCAACAAAGATGAGATATTTCTTTCCTTGAGAATTAGGGGGGAGCCCGACTCCCTTTGAAAGGTGACTATACCAATATCGATTGTGTTATACCTTATTTTGTCCCCCATCTCGATGTACATTTGCAAATATTTTTATTCCAAGTCACTGAAAAAATATCTATGCCCTGTTATGTGGAATGATGCGCCTGATTCCAAGTAACACACGCTCCCCATCACTATGTTGGCCATGCATACAATGAGGGTAAATTCACACTCGGACTATGAAGCCAAAGCTTCACCTGTTGCTCTTCCTAAGGTTTTCCTGCTTGTATTCTTGTGTGGACACTTCGTGGCATTGTGCCTGAATTCATGAACATGGAAGCATTTAATTTTTTTCAAATCTTTCTTCTTGCCCCCTTGACTGGATTCTAGTTTGGATTTGGATTTCTTCCCTTTTCCCTTCTTTTCCTTTCCATCCAATGCAAATTTTTGTTCATCCTCGCCCTTGGATGTTATGCAACTAGCTCACAAAATAGAAGAAGAGATAGATAAACAACTTCAAAATTAGCCTTTTTGAGGGGGAAACCTACTTTACATTACACAAATGAAAAATTCTTGGATCATTCAAATGACAAAACCTCCTTTCTAAATATAGGAGTCTAAGTGGTCACAATATAATTAGTGTCGACATAACAATAATAATGTAAGGGCACAACAACAACAATAGTGGGCTTCTATGGGGAAAAATAATAACAATATGGGTACTACATGGGCACAACAATAACAATAAGGTGGCTACACTAACAATAACAATGAGGGAATACACTAGCATTATAGGGATCTAACATGCACCTCTTAATTGCATGGAGTATTTCCAACATTTCCTTCTCATAAATAGCTTTGTGTAAATACTTTCCTTTGATTGGACGAATTTCAAAAGAAATGGATCTTCCCTCTTGCATTAAAACAACACAAATTCCATTTCTTGAAGCATCACATTCCACAGTAAATGTTTTTGTGAAGTGTGACGTAGCTAAGGCCGTTGCTTGGCACATTGTCTCTTTAATATGTTCAAAGGCCTTAGTTTCTTCTGGAGTTCAAGAAAATTCATCTTTCTTTAGTAATGTTGTTAGAGGTGAAGCTATTCTCCCATAATTCTTAACAAAATTATGATAATACCATGTCAACTTGAGAAATCCTCGCAGATGATTTATGGATGTGGGGATTTTCCGTTCCTTAATGGATTTAATTTTTTTAGTGTCTACCTTAACACCTCATGAGATACAATATGACCCAGATATTCCACCTCTTGTACTCTAAAGAAGAATTTCAAGGTTTTTTCATATAATTGTTCCTCCTCCAATAGTTTTATCACCCTATCAACATGTTGAACATGATCCTTCCAAGACTTGCTATAGATTAGTATATCACCAAAAAATACTAACAAAATTTTTCTAGGGGTGGGTTTAAAAATGGAATTCATCAAAACTTGAAATGTAGAAGGTGCATTGGTCAAGCCAAAAGGCATGACCAAAAATTCATAACGACCTTCATGAGTTCTAAATGTTGTTTTCAGAATGTCTCCAGTCTTCATTCTTATTTGATGATGTTCTCAATGAAGACCAAACTTGGTGAAGTAAATTGCTCCATGTAATTCATCCAATAATTCATCAATGATAGGAATGGGAAATTTATCTTTAATAGTGATATTATTGAGCTCCCTATAATCTAGACACATGCACCATGATCCATCCTTATTATGCACCAATACTACTCGATTAATGAAAAACTTTGACTAGGTTGAATTATTCCAGCCTCTAGCATTTCTGCAACCATACGTTCAATTTCACTCTTTTGGGCATAGGGATATTTGTAAGGCCTGATGTTTGGAGAAAAAATTCTTGGAATCAAATGAATAGCATGATCATGATCACGAATAGGTGGGATGCATTTGGGAGTATCAAATACCTTGGAATGATTGTCCAAGACTTTTTGGAGATATGGAGAAATAGATGATTTCGTTGTTTGAACCTCTAGTGAACATAATTGTGAAATTACACCATGTTGTTCTTTCTTTAGAAGCTTGGTCATGCCATTATAGTTGATTATCTTTACTAGTTTCCCTACGATACCCCTTAATTCAACTTCCTTTCCTTCCCAAAAAAGAAATTCAAGAAAAGTTATTGAAAATTAAAAGCTATCGTACCCAAAGATTGTATCCATTGGACTTCTAGTACAACATGAGTACCACCCATTCGAATGGAAAGCATTGTACTATTCAATACATATTCTCCCATGGATAGCTTGATATTATGGCTCTTCCAAAGAAATTTATGGTTCCTCCATTTGCAACCATCACTTGACACTCTGGTGCTGGATATAGGAAGTAATTCAATTCCTTGGCTATCTTAAAACGAATGAAACTATGGGTACTACTTGAATCAATCAACACTATTACCTTTTTCTTCTTGATATGTCCTTCTATCTTGAGAGTTTGAGGAGTGGTAATTATTTCCAATGCATTACAAGATATGGTCATATTCATTTCTTCTTTCTCTAGGGTTGGTTCTTGGTGTATATCCTCCTCTATTGATGTTTCTTGTTCCTTTTCTTCCCCCTCTTCACAATCTATGTAGAATAAATTCTTATCAACACACTTATGAAATTTAGTGTATTTTCTATCACAATTGTAACAAAGCCCTTTTTCTCTTTTCTTCTCCAATTGTTGCAGTGTAAACCTTGTAGGTTGTGGAAGACTAGGACCAGAAACACTTCCATCTTTATAGTTTTGAGTTGTAGACTTCCTTGTTGCCATAATTTTTCTTTCAACTTTTATTGCCACCCTGAATGCCTTCTCAAATCAATCAGGTTCCCAAAGGTGAACCTCATGTTGGATGTTATCTTTTAAATTCGCTATGAAGACATCAATCCTATGCTCCTATGGAATATCAGTTACCCTGATATTCAATTTGGAAGTCTTTAATGTGCTCCTCCATTGAACCCTTTTGTTTTATATTTACCAATTGGATAAAGAACATGTTTCTCTTTGTATCTTCATAATGTGCTATCATTTTCTCCGTAAAATTTGACCAGGTGATAAGTGGTTTACAAGAACAAAACTATCTATACCATACAGACTAATTGGGTTCTAAATATAAAGATGCAATATATACCTTTTGTGAGGGTTGCACATCATGTAGATCAAAATATTTCTCCATCTGTAACTGTATCCAAGTTACCAGATCCTTACCATAAAACTTCCTCATATCTATCTTTGGAATGTGGTGGTTCTTAAACCCCATATTGGAATCTCTAAAATTGTAATTGATATTCCTTTTGCCTTCATCATGATTTTCATATATTTCCTTGTCACCATTGGGATGACTTTCTTCTAGCAACTTTGCCAAAACTTCTTTCAACCCCTCTATCTTGGCATTCATCATTGGTTTCATTTCTTATTTTAAACCATCATTAAAAACTCCCACTTCCCTTTTTATACCATCTATCTTAACATTCATCATGGCTTCCAATTCATTTTTTGTTACTTTTTGTGAGAACGAAATTTGTTGCACTTGGTCTCATAAATTTGATATATCATGTTGTATTTTGTCCTCTTCTTCATGTGTCATAGTAGAGCTCTCAGGTTTCTTACTAGGTGTTTCTATTTTATTTCTTTGGGTCATCAATTAATGATAATTATGCTTCACTATGCCCTTTGAATTACTTCAAACTAATTTTTTAAACAAAACTTATGCAAATTTTAAAACTACACACCTTTTTTTTGCTTTGTAGGAGATCGATATTGAATATGTTGTATCTATGTAATTTCATATCTCTAAGGTCCTAAATTCCATCCCGTGGTAGCCCTCTGATTCCTCTTTCCAACCCCACAATTATGATCGCGATTGGATTCTTCAAGAAAGAGTTATTCCCAATATCCCACGATGACCTGATTATAGACTCGTTTAGTAGAGAGAACTTGTATGGAGTTCCATGTGTCACTGTTTTGACCTTCGACCCTGAAAATGATACCCTAAACACTATAATCCATCCTATTTCTACCACTCTTTATGAAATTTAAATTCGATGCATCTTCGAAAATATAGAGAGACAAGATTTGAAATTAATACACAAGGTTCACCAAGCTTTTGGCTCTATGTGGTTTCAATTTCAGCTTCTGAAGCTTCATAGAAAAAAAATTTATAGTGAAAATTCCACGATGACCTGTTTGAAGTAGCGAAACCCTAGAATCCAAAGCTCTGATACCAAATGTTATGCAACTAGCTCACAAAATAGAAGAAGAGATAGATCAACGACTTCAAAATTATCCTCTTCGAAGGGGAAACCTCCTTTACATTACATAAATAAATAATTCTTGGATCATTCAAATGACAAAATCTCCTTTCTATATATAGGAGTGTAAGGGGTCACAATATAATTAGAGCCGACCCAATAATAATGTAAGTGCACAACAATAACAATAGTGGGCTTGTATGGCGCACAATAATAACTGTATGGGTACTACATGGGCACAACAATAACAATAAGGTGACTACACTGACAATAACAATGAGGTAATACAATAGTATTATAGGGACCTAACATTGGATGAAGTCCCATCTCCGGTATTCTGCCTTATTTCCTCTTGTACCAAATTGGACCACAAGCACTCCCAATTCGGTAGTTTCTCCCTCCCATTCACCAAATTTTGATAGCTATGCCATCTCTTGGGAAGGCCCAAGAGGGATAGGATTACCAAGTCATCTTCAAGGATAGTAACACTGACCCTGCCTAGTTCATCATGACATTATGTGAACCTGCTCAGATATTGTGATATAGTGTCATTCTCTTGCATCTTGATACTTCAAAGTTTATCCTTGAGTACTAGCTTCCTATGGCCACTACTATTCTCGAACAAATATGTCAGTGCTTTCCACATTGCGAACAGAGTTTATTTTTCATGGAGATTTGAGAAAATATGATCTCGTACTCCCTTCAATATTATTATCAACCCTTGGCTACATATTTCTTCCACTATGTAAGGCCCTCGACATTAGTTGTTAGTGGTCTTGGAATATCTGTCTTGACATATTCAAGAAATCCATTATCATCCAATACCACCTCCGTGTGGTCCTTCCATGCAACAAAATTTGAGGTGCTTTCCAAGGAATACTCTAGCCTTAGTCCATTGAAGGCCATCTTCTCAGCTCTAAAGAAATCCTGTTACATTGATCTTCAAATTTGAACCTCTAAGAAACAACTTCAAATTTCCTACTCTAATGTGAATCCATCTCTGATACCATGTATAAATTAGGTTCTATATTTGTAACTTCTCATGAATTTTTAATCAAAATCACAGGACACAAACCTATTCTATTGTTTTTCAGACATTAATTCACAGTTTAGAACAAAAATATCAGGTATGCAAGAATAAATAACTCACATGCAACAAGTATTTTTATCTAGGGAAAGAAATCTCCTAAAAACCCCAATGCCTTCTTGCGTTAATCAAATGAATAGAGATGTATTATGATTTCTTTGCTCAACTGAGCACACCCTACAAGTGCATAATCTATCTCTCTTCTCACTGAAGGACTCTGACCCAAACTTAGTCAAATTTTGCCTAGGCTTGAGCTCCTATTTGTTTGTGTTGTTCGTTAAGGAATTAGAACCCTATTATTTAGGAGATTCCTCTAATTAAATTGTGCAATTCCTTAGGTTGATCATCTGACTGCATGCAACACCTGTAGACTCAAGATCAGTCTACAACTAATCTTACACTGCCTTGGAATCTCCACCTCAACTAGGTCACTCAAATTCTCTGCATGAACTAGCTATTTGTGTTGATTGATTAGTTAATTGGATGATCAATGAGTTTGACTAAAATCCCACTGCTTAACTGACCTTCCACTAGTTCCTCCAAAATTTGGAATTAGTTTAACTAAAACAATTGAGTTAACTGACCTTGACTGCTACAAATTAGTAATCACACATGCAGAACTGAAATATAACTCCTCCAACTCTTTACCAATTGGCTTTGTTCCCATAGTAAATCCTTTGAATTTCAACAAAAATCCTAATTTCTAGAATGCATTTCACGTGAGTGAGTTCACACAGGTGAATGTTAATTTAACAGGAATTCCCAACCCACAACATTTATGCAATTTAATAAACCTTTCGTTAATTTAAAAGGAATTCCCACAACAGTTGATCTTGTTTTGGGTGAATGACTCTCATTTCATATCAAGTGGAGAGTTGGAGGGTGTATAAACATTCACATTAGTTTAATTGTGTATGGTTTGATAAGATATTTTAATATAGGTCCCCATTCGGATATGTTTCACATATAGTTTTCAATAAATGAATATACACTCTTCATATTGGTTCACACGTGTTGTAAAGTCCTCATGTGAATATTTATGGGTTTCAATAATTCAATTTGTATTACTCACCTGCCTTATACCTTGTAAAATGATTGGATCATTTTATTTTATGGCTAGTAATCACAGTAGGAACCTAAAATATGGAATACGTATTTACACGGGTAAATTTCATTTCATTAATTTCTAAAACTTAAAAATGAACTCTCACGAGAACTCAAATAAACTTATAAACAAGGGTGGCTGCAAAGCAGCAAGTCCCTGCCGCTCACTGAAGAGAAAACAGAAGCAATTGAAACAGAGGCAGCCCGATCTGGTGGGAATGAAAGGTACGCCACGCATTGCCAGATTCACTGTATTATGCCAGATTGACTAAGATTAAGTGGGTGAGATTTATGAATTTCAGAATGCGTTCTCCTTTACTGCTATGTTGACTGAGATTCCATTCGTGTATTATTTGTGAACAGTAGGTGAATTTTACGATTTGCTTTCCTCCGCAATTGAAACAGAGGCAGCCCGATCTGGTGGGAATGAAAGATATGCCACGCATTGCCAGATTCACTATATTATGCCAGATTGACTAAGATTAAGTGGGTGAGATTTATGAATTTCAGAATGCGTTCTCCTTTACTGCTATGTTGACTGAGATTCCATTCGTGTATTATTTGTGAACAGTAGGTGAATTTTATGATTTGCTTTCCTCCATTGTTGTGAAAATTATCCAATTGACGCTGGAGCAGGATCCAAAGTTCTGGAAGGTGTGGCATTAGGGATTTTGCAACAAAGTCTACCAAGAAATGGCCTAAAAATGGTAGCAGTCACGACACAAATTACCCACGTATTCAGTCCCAATTTTCTATTGTATAGTCATTATATATCATTATGTCATTAGAAACAATCTTCAATTTCGCACGATCTTCTCAATGATGAAAATTAAGCAATTGAGTGCAGGTCACATGTATCGTAGCTGCCTCGATTGCGGGAACAATATTTTGCGTACACTTCTTATTTTGGAGAAAATAAGATTTGAACGCGAAGGAGTGAATTTCTGTTTTATTTTAAATTAAACATATAAAAAAACACCTCAATACTCACGAACAATATCTATCAGATGCACCTATCTGGTTTTGATACTTTCAGCGGGAGCAACAGATTTGTCTAGTGTTAAGTAAGAGATGGCATCCAAGGTATGGGTGAGGGTCTCACAGCATAGAACCATAGCGTTCAGGTCGACTCACCATCCAAATAGATAGCTTTTCTGAATATTTTTGTTTTATCTAAAACTAGCAGCAAAACTGCATATATTTATGTCATGTTTTGGTCTCTGTCTGGTTTGTTTATGTCTATGTATGGAAGCACTTCCCTTGTGGGCTAGTTAGTCTGTCAAAGCAAGACTGTCTGTATCCAAGTCCTTGTCTTCTGAAATATTTTTTTATATGCTTGTATCTAGGTTTATTGCTTACAGGTTTACCATTTCTCTGAAAATATTCACTAGATTGTTACGATTTCAGCTCTAGCTGTTGATTTATTCCCAGGGATAATGTTATCCATGTATGTGTAATTGTATTGGTAATTATATTAGCATAGGATTGTTAAAGAAAACATGCATTGTCAATGCGCAGGTTACTGTCTTAAACTATAGCAATGCAATTGTCGAACTAAACTATGACAATGCAATTGTCCAACAAAGGCCGGACACTTGAATAGAGGCAACTAATTTAAGTTCACTTAGATTATATAAATATCTTATATAAAGAATGTTGTCTGTATTAGCGGCCACAGATGATTGAAACTACTTCGATTGGACACTTCACGCGTTTATATGTTACGTGATAACAACTGAAAAATATTTTGAATATCTCATCAAGCATACTATGTTTATTTTTCTTCATATGCTTTAAATAAAAATGAAATGATAATTTACATTTTAAGCCAGGAAATGCTACTTTATAGCCATATTTTTTAATATTTCAAAAGAGAAAATGCTATTTTATAACCATATTTATAAAGTCAGGTGTTCATCTGGTGGGAATGCCTATGGCAATGAGAGTTTCCCTATCGCTTAAGAAAAGGATACTATACCATACTATGTTTTTGAAAAAATAGAGCATGTTGTATCTGCAAATCCACCTCTAGGTAAAGACCTGAACTCTTCGTGTCTGGAGGAACCCACAAAGTTAAAAAAACATTTTATTTTCGATGATCAAGCAGAAAGTCGATCACTACATGTACATGTATAATTTTAGTAGTTTGTTCTTAACAGCGAGCACCAATGGAAAAGGTTGATTCCAACGAGATCGCAAGAACCTGGATCTGTCTTCGCCGAACTTGTTGCAGCCAGATATGAGTTCTTAGCGAAGGCGAAGAAACGAGCTTGGTAAATCGTCTCGTGGCGAAGAAACATGCAGAATACCCGACGCGTGTCAAATTATCATGTTTTTCCAGAGCATAACACCTGTGCACATAATTTATTGGCTGCATGTTTTTCTAGAGCATAAGACTTGTGCACATAAATCATTGGGTGCATGCACAGATAGTGTAACATGTCAAACCGGCTTTAACTCCGTGATTTCTATGCCCAGGTATCGGCTTCAGTAAGACCAATGAATTGTCCGTCGCGTTGCCATTATCGCCTTCGCTGTAAGTTGTTGGTCGCATTGCCATTATCGATGTGGTTGTAAGCAACCTAATGTCCTTATCTCCTTACGAACTGTGGTACTCTGAGTTCAGTCAACATCATTATCATCGAATATGGAAGCCGAGGGCCACAACTCTGCCTTGAGGTTGCTCATAGTTCTCAGCTTATCATGAAGGCCGAGAGCACAACTCTGCCTTCACATTGCTCGTAGGTCTCAGTTGAAGAGAATTAACTTATTTATGATTCTCTCGCGTCTCAAATGAAAAGTCCTTCTCCCCTAGCTTCCGCAATATGTATGATGTTGTGGCTGTAACTGAATGCAGGGCCATCTGTTGAGAGGGATTTAGTTTCTGTGCAATTTTAATCCTGTTGTAGCCCATAATTTGGCGATTTTCGAGCCAGAATTGCCCAATTTTGAGGGATTTTCACGACGATTGGACAGAGGCAGTGAGCTCGGTTGAATTCCGATGGAAAATAATGGTGAGATCCTGCATTATTCTATGAACTTTGATTTTTGTTCAAGTTTTCGCATATATTTTCACTCATTTGAGCTGAAGCATAAGCTTCAGGGTTTCAAGGATTTAGTGGTGCAGCACATTGAGGCAGGGTGTTAATCTTAGTGCTACGGATTCAGATTCGAATTCAAATTGAGGATATACATTATTGATACCTTACCTTAGTTTGATGGAACTTGGAATGATGTTGTGTTACTGTGTCATTTTCAGGTTTATGATAAGAATCAAACATGGGGAGACACGGAATTCAAGTATGGACTTGTATGTTTTCGCCTGGCATGGAATTGACAATCAGGTAGTGTTCTTTTTTTTTTGTGGGTCTTCGTGGCTTTTTAATTTTGATTGTTCTGTGAACAGATCAAGAATCCCTGATTCTCACTCAACCGCCTGGAATACACGAAGCATACGTGATTCGCCGGGAAATACCACGACGGCCCAGGAAACCTGGTTCAGCCCAACTGCAGGTAGAGATCAAGAATAATTGATTCAATTGATTCGCCTGGAAATAACACGATGCCCAGTAAACCTGGTTTAGCCCAACTGCATGTAGGTTTCTTTCCTAGTTTTTTTACTGAAACTATTTAATTTGATTATACTAATGAAATCAACCTTTTCACTATCTTCACATTTTAAAATTGTGCAATCTGTATTCCTCAAATTTACATTTCCATAAAAATATATAATTTCCTTTCCAATAAAAACTGTGCTCTCTAATTTCTAATAAATATGCATTCTTCTTATTTAAGATTCTGAGTCAATTAAATGGTTCTCCATCTTATCGACAGCAGGAGACGGCGATATCTGGAGCGTCTGGATCCACGGCCAGCACGCCAGTGATATGCAACACAGAAGCAATCAGGGCACAAGGTGAAATTGTTCTGTAAATCAGATATATGAACACAATAAAAACAAAGTGGACTAAAATTGTTCTCCTGTAACTGTTCTAGCTTAGCATGTAGGATTGCCATATTGTGCACCTGTTGTTTGTCGAGATCAAGACCCAGTTTCTATTGATGATCCATATCCAGATTCTGTTGATCCAGCGGTCAATCCAACAGCAGCAACTTATCCAGCCCTAAACTTTGGTTCGCACAGTATTATTACTCAGCCTAGGTCTGTAAGGTCCTTTGATGGATAATACCTCAGCTAACTATAACCGCATCCATATTGTCTTATGGTCTATAGGATGGTTGCACTTATATGGTATAGGTTATGCTATTCAGATGCCAATGAAGGACTAGGATCAGACACGAGGGCAATGTTGCGCAGATGTCAAATTACATGCAATGTGACTGTTGGCAGATGTCATATTACATGGGTACGTGGTTGCATTATTAACCTGGTCGCATAGAGGTATAGTCAATAGGCAAGTCATTAAATCATAACATTTAATGCTTTTAGATAATGCTAGCATTAGTTTCCTGATTTGAGAATGCGAAGGAAATGTGAAGGAAATGGCCCATTATATTATATGGTAATAACCTCTGGCCTCGAGAAGAGGCCAAATAAGATGGCCAAAAAAATTTGCGCCGTTGAACATTCACTTAAACCTAAAAGCATTGGTTATTGCCGGCCGAAACATTGGTTATGAGTTTTATTGCCTATAATGAACGGTTGAAACTAATGCTAATAGCTTCCATTTCGATTGCTATAGTCCCTGGCCATTGCCAGATGGCAGAGACTAATAAAGGATTCATAGTTTATAATGAGAGCGAGAGAAGAAGACCTTTAAGTTCCAAAATCAATGGATGAGAATTAATAATAATGGACGACCAACAATTATACTCGACTGCAAATTATTTTACAAATTACCTTCCTTTTTGCTTTACCCTGTCACAAATATGACTTAGAGTTATGCAAGCCTTTAAAACTTTATGAAATGTAATTTTTTCTTTTTTATGCCCATCGGTTATTCGAAGAGAAATAGATTTTGTCCAAAGATGAGGACCCGAAGTGATCCAAGGGATCATGTAAATTGAATGCTTAAATTCATAAGGTTTGAGAAATATAATTCATATGTCTTGTAGCATAGAGATCTCGTAATAATATTTCATTAATGATTTTTCTTTCAAATTAATAATTTTAACCATACATAGAAATATTATTTACATAAATAGAAAAACTTTAGACTAGTGCATGGAAAATATTTTGATAAAAAAAATTATGAAGTGACTTTTTTGAATTTTGATATAGGGTAGGAAATGAGGACTTTTAGTTCTTAGTTATACTGGAGGGATTAACTTTCATATTTTTCTTGTATTTACATTTGTGAAATATGTTTTATGAACTAAAAACGTGTGTATAAATAAGGAAGTCAATTCTCCAAAAAATGAAAGGCTTATCATTAGAAGCATTTTATTTATTTCTTGTAATTATTTAATTTCCCCCAATTTTTTTGACACTACTCCCCCTTTAGTGGACAAATAGTTGTAAATCATGTTTAATCACAATTATGATTATTAATAATGTTTTAGTGGTTTTTATTTGTTGGAAATGATGTTAATATCGAGAAGGGGAGGTGAATCAATAAGGCTTTTTCACTTCTATGCCAATTTATCTTTAGTCGTTCAAATTTGGCATCCATTATATCATAGAAATCATTAACACGTCATAATAGAAGCCATATCAACCAATACAAGCATACACATCATGAGAAGCAAACATATGATACATGGAGGTTTAACATGGAAACCCTTTCAAGAAAAAACCACCTAATCTTGTTGTTGTTATTGATGTAAAAATAAGAGCACCTACTCTATTACATCAATCTATTTGTGAGCCACCACTCATAGGAAGCACCAACTCCCTTTGATTGTTTTCTAGAACCCACTAGCAGGAAGCACCAACTCCCTCCTTTTGTAGACACCTGATCATCTTACCAGAAGCACCATGTGAAGCACCAACTTCACAGATTTGTTGCAAGCACCAACTTGCAACTCAGATTTATGCAAGCACCAAGCTTAATCTTTCTTCAGACATCCACTAGAGATGGAAGCACTAACTTCCTATATGTAGGCTCCAACCCACACTCAAAAGATATCTAATGTTCACTTTAATTGGCAGCCTCTCTACCTATTTTTAGCTCTTTTCTCCTCAGCAACCTTTTGGCCCATGCAACACTTTGTACTCTACACACTCTGTTGTAGCACGTTGTTCTTCTCAACAGTCTATACCAATATGCAACACTCTCTGCACTTTTCCCACTCTACAGCAACATACTCTCTCAGGATCTCTTCTCTCGGCCCTCTTCTCTCAATACATACAGTCAACACTTAGTCCCTTCTATTGCATGGGCTCTTCTTGGCCTCTTCTATTCACAGGCTCTTCTCAGCCTCTCACACAATAGCTCTTAGGGTATCTTTCCACTGCATAGGAACTCTCATCCTCTTCTTTGCAGCACAGGCTCACTCATCTTTTCCTCGGCAGCACATTCACACCTAGAGAGCTCTCCACAAAGCTAACTAGTAACAATGTTGCTTCCCCCCAATTGCTCAATAACAATTCTGGTTTTGTTTCACTGAAACACAGTGAATGATGTTTTCCTATCAGCCATCACTCTACTATTAGAGTGTACCTCTATATGGCTTCTCCACCATGTTATTGTGTCTCATTGCTTGAATTCTGCCATTGTGATCAATGCTTAAATTGACTTCCATCACTCTAACATTCATACTACTGGAGTGTACTCCTACATGGATTCTCCAGCATGTTGTTGCGTCTCTTGTTTGAATTATGTCATTGCATCAAATATGAGAATGGACACATGAGTGTCTCCATGCTGAGACATAAATTCTCAGTCAACCTGCACACTCCAACGAGGCTCTCCATGCTTATTATTGGCTCATAGAGCTTGAAAGATACTTCGGCATGGCTTCTATGTTCTTCATTTAATTCCATGAGGCATGCATGGGAGATCATAGGTAGCTTATTTTAACTTTGAGATAGGCCCAACACTCTTTGCTGGCTTATTGGGCCTTGACCCAGGTTTGGAAGAGTTATTAGCCAAAAAAATCTCGCACTATCGGCCCTTTCGGAAACAATCCGTAGAGTGCGGACTGAAGTCTCACCCGAGGTAGTAGGGGAGGGTGTTGGAGCCAGGTGTTCGCACCCTTGGGATGTCTTGATGTGGTCTCGAGGGGTCACGAATTATTTTGCGGCCTCGCGCCACTTTGTACTGCTGTGAAGCTTCCACTTAGATCCGCATAGATGCGCTTTCTTGTTAATGAATTTATTATAGATCTGATCTTCTTCTTACAGTCTTTAAGAAAACATTTAACAATAAAACCCAGTGTGCGCAATCATAATTCTTAAAGATAGTGCATAAATTTAGAACATAAGCAACAGATAGATTCACGATAAAGCACACAATGATTCAGAAATTCTTATCTTTATTTATCTTCTGTTAATACAACTAGATCTGCCCTGTGCACTCAGCTGCAGGGGTCCGCACACACAGCTACGGACTCTACCAGGCCTCTGCGCACACAGCTGTAGAGCCTCTATCTATCTACCAACACCCTTGACTTGGACTTACAGACGCAGAGAGAATATTTCCTTCATAAACCCATAACATTCAAGATCAAAACCCAAAAACTGACTTCTAACCTTAGAGCCTTGCTCTATTTATACATTCCCATGGTCTGTGGACCATGGGCAAGCTGACTCACTTTCTATTTTCTTACCTTATTTTCAGGGGAACAACCCTTTGACTTGACTCATTACAATTTGCGCTCTGCACACCTCGCTGAGCCTTTACCATACCTTTACCCAAAATTGTGGGCTTTGAGCCCCAAAACCATTACACGGGGCCTCCGCTACCAAATAGGCCCCCAACACAATCATCGTGACTCGTCCCGAGTCACTCAGCTGGTGCGACAATCTTCGTGCGGAGGTCATTCAACAACTTCTGCGCTTCACTTACACTTGCAACAAAAGCTTCTTCCATTTACTGTACTTGTTATATGCGAGCCACCGATGCATCAGTATCTGTTTCAGTTGGTTCATATACTGCTTGCATCTATGCCATCTTTCGCTCAATGGTGGTGGAAACTACGAATGCCTCATCAAGCCAAGGCTGGATGCATTCTTTAATCACTGCTTCCTTCTACCGAGCGGTGTCAGCTTGTATCTTAAGAGCCTAGGCCTCCCTCATCTTGGCCAAGTGCTGCGTAATAGCAACCGTCTGCGCGGTCCCCCTGACATTATCATAGGCTTGTTGTAGCTCCCTTGCTTCTGTTTCCAACTGCTGTAAGGTTGGGTCTTCCTGTAGTGAAGTGACCATAATAAGTGACTGATCCAACAAGCCGACGCACTCCTGCATGGCACGTGCTATTGTTTCCCACTCGGATTGAATGATGCCTCTCCGCTGCTCTGTGACCTCCGGTGGTGTAGAGGGCTGTGATTTCAGTTTCAGTTTTGCGATCTGCAAGTTGAGGGCCAACTGGATCCTCGCTGCTTCTTCCTTTGCTTTGCGGAACCCACTGGCCAACTTGTGGATCCGTATGCCGACAGGTAAATCTGCCGCAATCTCGAGCTCAGGGGCACAACAACATGCTTCCCCCACAATTTTCTCCAACTACCGATTTTGTGCTACTGCTTCATCACGTTGGAGGCTCAACTGCTCTATGTTAATTCGCTACTCACTGAGTACCTGTACCGCACATCCTTCCCTAGCACAGAGCTCCATCATTGCACTATCCTGGAGCTAGTATAAGATCTCGCATGGGAGGGTAGCCAAATTTAATCCAAGCCTCGTAAGCTAGCCTACCACAGCTCTATTCGTCGCATTTTCTGTTGTCAATGCTCTTGTCGGGAGTGCAATAGTGTGAGCCATTTTGGCTTGTAGCAACTGCTCAGTTGCTGACATACCTTTAGCTCCATGGATAGCGACGATTCCTTGTTGTAAGGCCCATGCTCCGAATTCCTGCAGTTGTGCGCGGAGCGCCCCCAACACAGTTTGCTGCTCCATCATGACCTCGTCGAGTGCCTCCCAGGTGACTTCGCGAACTGTATCCCTGATGTCACCTAGGTCACCTTCGGTCAATGTGACAAGTTCCCTGTCCAACTTAGATGCCTTGGTCTTCTTCCGTGGCTTTGACCGTTCTATTAGCCGTGGTCATTTTAAGGGCAAACCAGTGGTGGTTGGCACCGTACCTTCCATCCTTGTATCCGTGGCCGGCTCTGTGGTCACATTCGGGCTGCTTTCGTCCTCTGTCGTAGCAACCCCTCTTGCTATCGCCTTACTTGTAGAAGCCTGCGCTGCCTCCCGGGCCGCACATACTTTCGCAGCATGCTGTTCATTCTGCTTTTGTTGTGCTAAGCGCTTGGCCTCAACCTTCTATTTTTGGATGGTGGTCTCATTGTGCCCTACCGCATCTGGTCCGCGCCACTCTGGTGGCCAGGTATCCAATACCGCAAAAATAGCCTCGTCGATGGCAATGAAGGGAAGTGTGGTCCATCTCTGCTCTAGATCCTTGCGCGCCCGGATGTATACATGGTGCATATCTGCCTTAAAATCGGCTATGTTCTTCACACTGTCATATACCTCGGTAGATATACGGGGTTGCTAGTTGATCCACTGTCGGATGTTCACATCCATCAGTATCCAAAAAATCTTAACTTCTCGGATTCTTGTGGCGTCCTTCGTCGCCCAGAGTGACGTGTATTTTTTGGCCTCTGGCCAATCCCGGTCTAGGGAAGGAAACTAACTATCTTCGGGTAATTCACTTGTAACCAAAAGGTTGGATAACAGCAACCACGCCTAGTGGAAGGTCTTACCCTCCTCTTGGGCCTCCCTGTAGTTGGTCAGGAAATTTTCACAAAGGAACTGCGCCCAATTGAACCGTTCCCCTTCTGCACATTGCTCAGCTATCACGATGACTATTTGTTATAGACAATTTTGTGCCTTACAGCAACAAGCATGAATTGCCAATAATCCAAGGGATCCAAAGTTCCCTAAACATGATGTTCCTACCCCTAGAGGAACAAGGTCAGCAAACCAACAGCTCTCAGATCAGTTCTCCACTTGAAAACACTCAAAAACAAGCAATCCTGAAATCAAAGCAGGTGCTCCACTAGGCTTCTGCGCTGAAACACAACTGCTCCATGGTGTACCTGCGTTGCAAAGCAGGCAGAACAAAGCCCACCTGCGTTGGGCGAGTTTGGACATGTGGCACAGTGAGTCATTGCTTTGGAATCTTCCAAAAATGACACTTGGATCAGGTATTTCGCCTTGTGATGAGTCAGAGGCTTTGTTTCTCCAAGTGGAAGCAAGGTTCACCAACTGGACTCAAGAACTGAAGATCAACTAAAGATTAACTGAAGAGAGAGAGGACACAAGGCAGCTACACATCAGTTGCAAGCTGACTCATCCTTTCTCAATTCATCTATATATTGAGCTCTCTCCTATGAGCTCAGGAGGCTGGAATTTTGTGCAAAGTAATGATATGCTGTTGGTTTCATTCTTGAGTTATTGGGTGATTGTTTGAGAGAGGTGAAGAAGAGCAATTCTTTCTGCTGGGAGGTGTTGCTGGGTTGGAGCCTGCAATGGTTGTAATCCTCTCAGAACCTTTATTTCTTCATTAATAAAAGCTATTGAGGTTCTTCTATGTGCTCTTGTTTCAATTATGTATTGTGATGATTGCATGTTTGGTTTACACTAATCCATGAACCAGTTATGATTGCATGCCTCTTGTAGTTTCCTTCTTTGTCATTGTGCAGGATCTCATTGCAGCTGGGCGAGCAGAAGGACAAAGAGCTAGGAGCAAGCGGCCAAAGAGGAGAGTTTGGATTCGACATTAAGCGCAAGGCAACGGTTAGTGCTTTCTCCATCCTCTTTTGCTTTCATAAAGAAGTAAACCTTCAGTAATTTGTTTTACAGTTGTTGCTAAGGAACTGTCACCCTTAGAGTGGGTTAGGGTCATCCGAGTCGGATACTTTTCCCTACAACAAACTGGCGACTCCACTGGGAATCATATCCGTTTGATTGTGTTTGTAGTATCTTTGCTATTCATTTCCTGAAGAAAAGAGTACCAAATCGAAAAGCTTTTGACTATATCAAAAGCGAAGTAGAGGGCAGCTACTCTTGCTCATTTTCTGAGCAGATTCATGATTTTAAGAGCTGATCTACAAAGATCCTTGTAAGCTCTTAGTGATAGCTTTGCACCTTCTAAATCATCCCTTTGATTGTGCTTGACTGATTGCTTCTGATTTGAGCAAAAACCGTGCATTTTTGAGAAAATTATGACCCGGAAACTGTGAAAACGCAACTCTCGTTTTCCAAAGCAGGTAGTACACAGGCTACCTGCTTTGCAACGCAGGTCCCGAACTAGCTACCTGCGCCGAGAGCCAGTTTGACTGTGCAGAGCCTGCGTTGACCCAAATTTGCTTAGTGCATTTGGGGTTTCCTCCTTTCTCTTGCCTGTTTTCACTTAGTTTTGCTGCTAGGTGTCAGTCTTGTGCCTGTTTTGAAACCAATATTACTTGCCATCATTCTGCCTCGGTTATATAACAAAATTGTACTTGTTCTTTGTATTTCTTACTCATTTACAATTTCCCATAACGAAAAGTAAACTAGTCATGATTTTGGCCTCTTAGATCTGAACCTGTGTTAGGCGTTTTGCTGGTCTAAAGAGTTAGCTTGTTTGCTGTCCATAGCTGGTTAGTCATTTTACTTTCGTTCGTATGGTTTGATTTCATGTATTTCCAGTGATTAAGCAAGTGAATCTTAAGGTGTCTTTTGATTTTGGACAAGCTTGTTTACTTTCGCTTTAAATCGAAATCAAAGTTATATAACCACTTTCTTTTTGTATCCATCCACATTAAGAAAGGGAAAAGAAAATACATGCATTGTGCATTTTGCATTTGACTGTGTGCTTGACAATTTAGAAAAAATTGCATTTTAGTGTGTGCTCTATGATCTGTGTGAAAAGATTTGCCTTTCTTTTCCCTCAGTAGTTAAGGTTTTCAAAGTTGAAAGATTGAAAAGTTTGCTTCTCATCTTAGACTGCATTCAGGAATTTGTTATATACATCTCGTGGTGATCCTTAAAGGCAAACTGATAAGCAAGATCAACATTAAAATAAATCCAATTTACATAACAACGCTTTGTAACATAACGCAAACACATAGAGGTCTAGGTAGAGACGTGTTCCGGCGTCGTTAAACATAGTGACTGTCGATCTCTACGAAGGTGGGTGATTCCTCCTGAGAGTCGGTGGCACTAATACGGACTTGTGCTCCCACGTACCGTCGCGTATATATTGGGAGACCCCTATAGGCAATTATCCTTTATCCATAGGAAGCCGTGTCGACCGCCCTACTGATCGCGATGCAGTGAACACAGCATTCACGAAGATCGACCACCCGTACCGTAAAACATATTCTGTGGTTTCGCGAAAAGTTTGGCACACCCTCTGCCTAGAACTCCAGAGCAGTTTCTTTTGGCCTTTTTCAAACTCTATAACTGAAAAAGTCCATCCGAGCATTTGTCACTTCGGGCTCGTTAAAACATCGAAGGCGACTAGAGTCATCTTTAGCTTTTTCTCGACTCTTAAAACATGAAAAAGCAAGTTTGTGTCTAAAAGCGTCGTTAATAAAATTTATTTTAAGCGGAACAAAATCACCTGTTATTCCCACGTTGATCTTTCAGTTGAAAAGTATGGAGCCCACCAACCAAGGAGGCAACCTTGGCGGAAGTCCAAATCCCTTCTCCTCTTGGGGAGATGTTGGTGCGCCTCATATGGCAACATTGTCACTTCCAGGATTGACAATTGGCCTACCTGTATGGCTCTTTTCAACTAATGTAGTCCAGATCGCCACTAATCCTGAGCAGTCGAATCAACAGTCAGACCAGTCTAGGACTACCCACCAGCCTTCCACTTCTTACAATACTTCCTCTGATCCTTCATCTTCGCAAGGTAGAGCTGGCAAAAGTCAGCCTCCCAAGGAGAAGAAGGAAAGGAAGAAGAGAGAAAAGAAGCAGAAGGAGCCTATGGCGAAGGCGACTGGGGGCAAGCAAAAGAAAGCTGACAAAAACCCACACACTGCACCGACCGGGCCTAAATCGCCGTGTGTCATTTGCGAAGGGGCCCACTTCCATCGTGATTGTCCTTGTATTCCCCGGATACTAAGGGACTGGTCCCCAAGATTGCACAATCAGGTAGCATCAACCTCTGGCAGTCATGTTGATTGCAGTCCGTCAACTAGCGAGAGTGAAGGACGAAGAGGGAGACCAAGATCACCCTGTATATTGTGTGAAGGTGAGCATGCCATCCACAGATGTCCATTCTTAGATGAGGCAAAGAGAGTTTTGGAAGATCGTCCGGTTTCGCCGTTACGACTTCCTCCTGGATACCAAAAACTCGCGCCTAATCCCTCGATAGTTGAAAATCCAGCTGACCCGCCCAAGTGGTCAGCTGAAGTGTCGGTCATTGAGAATGAACCTACTGAATCCAGACCAGACGAAAGTCTAAAGGTCGAAACGGCAGTTGACCCGGTTCTTCCTTCAGAGGTTTCATCGTCCAATGACTCCGTCATTGAAGACCCATCTTCAAATGACACCCTCACTGAAGAGGATAAGGATGACACCGTCCATATTCTTTTCATCAACACAGACTCTGATGAGCATCAGGGCAATGCGCCCATTCCTTTATCGCAGGAAGGAACATCGTCAGGGTCGTATCCGGCCGTATATTCGGTCCCACCACCAAGCAACCTAGTTGTATCCTTTGATTGGAATCAACTAGGCAGACCCCGGTTACCAGCCAGTATCCCATTCAGAATCATAGTCCAAATCTACAGAATGGTGATGGCTGGAACTATCATTGATGAAGGGGCATCTGTGAGTATCCTTTCCTCTGTTGCTTGGAAAGCACTGGGTTGCCCTGCGCTTTTACCTGAGATGAGAAATCTATCAGGTTTTGATAAAGGAACCAGTCACCCGTTAGGGATTCTCCCCAATGTTCCGGTTACATTGAAAGGGAAAACAGTTCGCATGAACATCATGGTCGTCCAGGGACCCTTGGCATATAACTTACTCCTTGGACGAGACTATATATATTGCATGGAGGCAATAGTGTCCTCACTCTTTAGAGTCATGTGTTTTCCGCACGAAGGAAGAATGGTCCAGCTAGTAGACCAACTTTCATTTCCAGGATCACGCATTGCAAATAGTAAAATACCATCCCTTAACGGTTTATTCGCTCAAGGAATGCCACCGCCCCCGGTTCTACTTCCCGATGAATGCGAGTAATTCGGAAAGAAAGAAACGGGACCCAGGGGGCATGCACCCTGGCCTGCCTCGGGCAGAGAAAACCTTAGGTATAAAGTTAATTTCCGCAGAAGGATGGACTAGTCCATACCCCGTCCGGCAGAGGAAGAGAGGGTTGTTCTAGGATAAAATTCTTTTGTCAAAGTTATGTGAGCGAAGCAATCACTCCCTTTGTCTAAAGAAGTGGGCTCTCCTAAGGAGGGGGTCTATTTGTGGCAGCAAGAAGCCACCATCTTTGAATGTCAAGCCTCACCCATTAAAACAAGCTGTTTTGAAGGATAAGTAGCGGCAGTCTTCAAAGAAAGAGATGAAATTGCTGCAACAAGTAGTCACCATCCTTAGCAACCTAATGATAGACATCGCCGAAAAGAGAGTTTAGTTTGCGGTAGCAAACAAAACCATTTTTCGGATAATAAGTAAGAGATGGCAGAATCTCGAAATTATACTTTATACCTGGGGGCATGCAAACCTTTTGGAGTGCAAGCACGGGACGACTATTTATTTTTTAAATTTTTAGGTCCTCCCTTTAAACCTGTAGGTCTAACCCGTTAAACTCGTAGGATTAGCCGTTTCTAGCTTGCATAAAGAAAGGATGAAGGGCAAAAGTTAAAACCTGCCAATTTGGAGTAATTAGTGAGGTATCGCTCCTTAAATAAGATTACCTCACCTAAAGCATTCCTTGTATTAAGACTGGTATAATTTGAGCAAGGTTTGAACATATTCAAGCTCGTTAAAAAATGAACTGCCCCTTAAAGTTTAGGGGGCATGTGCCTCGTCTGCATTATTATGCTGGGGGCATCATCGAGCAGTTTTTGTGCAGAAGTTCATGCTCGTTAAAAAATAAACGTAAATTGTGAGCAATCTTTCCCTAGCAGTTCAAGCTCATCCAGAAAAATGAACCGGTAAACAACCTCGAGAAATGTAACCTTTGAAAGCCATATTAAAAGCCCTTGGTCCTGTTTATATGCCATCACCTCCATCTGTTCATTTGGCCAATCATTCACCTCCATATGTTTGTTTACCCATTTTGAGGAACAACTGCGAAGAGTGATTTCACTTAGCCATCCTTGTGACACTGCCGTGATTGGAGAATTCCAACCTGTACCTGGAATCTGCTGCTATCCCTGTTCATCACTCGTTCCTCAAAAGACGAGTCTTCTTTGAGCTCTTTTCACTGACTCGTAAAATATGAAAAGTTTGCCGAGTTTTGGCCTTCCAGCTCGTTAAAGCGACCGGAAAGCTATCCCTCCTCTAGATTTTAATCTTTTTGGACCTGAGGGATTATTGCACAAAAAGATCGAGCGCTTGTTTGTTCGGCTCGTTAAAGCAACCGAAAATTCATCCCTTCTGTATTGTTTTAAATTTTTCGGACTTAAGGGATTAGATGACGAAAAAGGAATTTTGGAGTTAACTTTTCGTGCCTTTTCAGACTCTCTAAAAATGAAAAGGACCGAGTTTTCTTTGTCGTTAGACTCGTTAAAATGATTAAATAGCGACAAACTTGTCTTTAGACGAGAACGAGTTTCCCTATCGCTAGGCTCGTTAAAACATAGCGATGGGCTTGCCCGAAGGGCAGGTTATAGAACAAGCATATGTTATCCTCCTCAAGCTTGACAAAAATAAAGAGGTACTGGTCAGCAATGACTGGGGAAAAATTGGGAGAACCTCACAGCATTAATGGTAGCAAGTCGCTCTTGAACATGACACTTTGTCCTCCGTAGCACATCGGGTTGGGTTGTTTCATTCACCGGTCACAGAATCATGGTCCTCGCCACACCATCCACCATTGGGGTAATGCTACCAATCCATCACATCAGTGTCGTTATATGTTCAAGAGATGTGGTTCTGTAAAGAGTCAACCGTGTTCCACCCACTGCCATACATTATCCTTCATCCACTTCATGACCGCCACCCTGAATCATACATCACAGTTTGTTTTCACCTCATCATAATCACTAGCTCCGTTCCGTGTCACTGATGTGGGATTCATTAAGGCCCTCCTTTGACGGATCGCTCCTTGTCGACATCAGCTCATTATCCAAGGAGTTGATCTAGGAACACCCCCCTCAGTACTTTGAAGCTTGCATGCCTCAATGGCAAGTTTCTCACTTCCGGCGACAGGTATACATCAATGACCTTCGACCAGAAGATTTTGCATGGTGGTCGACGCCAAGTCCTTTATTCCCACCATGTAGATTGTACTGCCGTACCTTGAGAGTCATCATCCTTATCGGTGATTCCTCTCGCGCTTGTTAACGGTTTACATCATTGACCGGTAATCAAGCGATGTCTTTCCATGTTCGACTTCGAGAAATTCTCACATGGATCGACTTGTACATCGAGTGAAGATCGGAAGAGACTGAAGACCCCGGATCTAGTTTCATCCATCCGGGCTGCGATATATATTCAGGACATAAAGACATTTGATATGTACATCATTGCAACAGATGATCATCCTTTTCAAAGGATGATAAATTCGACAGAGAATTATCAGTCTAGCATCAGACGATCGTCTGTTCTATGTACCAAAATGTATTTATAAAGCTGAGCATGGGAATGCCCGCCTCAGCTAGATCATGAAAAATGTATGAAAAATAATGTATTGTATTGTATCTTATTACAGGACACTTCTCAGCAGATTGAATGAACTTCGGATCCTCTCAATAAAGCATTTCACCCGATAAACGACCTCATACTTTAGGGGGCATCTGTTATAGACAATTTTGTGCCTTACAGCAACAAGCATGAATTGTCAATAATCCAAGGGATCCAAAGTTCCCTAAACATGATGTTCCTACCCCTAGAGGAACAAGGTCAGCAAACCAACAGCTCTCAGATCAGTTCTCCACCTGAAAACACTCAAAAACAAGCAATCCTGAAATCAAAGCAGGTGCTCCACTAGGCTTCTGCGCTGAAACACAACTGCTCCATGGTGTACCTGCGTTGCAAAGCAGGCAGAACAAAGCCCACCTGCGTTGGGCGAGTTTGGACATGTGGCACAGTGAGTCATTGCTTTGGAATCTTCCAAAAATGACACTTGGATCAGGTATTTCGCCTTGTGATGAGTCAGAGGCTTTGTTTCTCCAAGTGGAAGCAAGGTTCACCAAGTGGACTCAAGAACTGAAGATCAACTAAAGATTAACTGAAGAGAGAGAGGACACAAGGCAGCTACACATCAGTTGCAAGCTGACTCATCCTTTCTCAATTCATCTATATATTGAGCTCTCTCCTATGAGCTCAGGAGGCTGGAATTTTGTGCAAAGTAATGATATGTTGTTGGTTTCATTCTTGAGTTATTGGGTGATTGTTTGAGAGAGGTGAAGAAGAGCAATTCTTTCTGCTGGGAGGTGTTGCTGGGTTGGAGCCTGCAATGGTTGTAATCCTCTCAGAACCTTTATTTCTTCATTAATAAAAGCTATTGAGGTTCTTCTATGTGCTCTTGTTTCAATTATGTATTGTGATGATTGCATGTTTGGTTTACACTAATCCATGAACCAGTTATGATTGCATGCCTCTTGTAGTTTCCTTCTTTGTCACTGTGCAGGATCTCATTGCAGCTGGGCGAGCAGAAGGACAAAGAGCTAGGAGCAAGCGGCCAAAGAGGAGAGTTTGGATTCGACATTAAGCGCAAGGCAACGGTTAGTGCTTTCTCCATCCTCTTTTGCTTTCATAAAGAAGTAAACCTTCAGTAGTTTGTTTTACAGTTGTTGCTAAGGAACTGTCACCCTTAGAGTGGGTTAGGGTCATCCGAGTCGGATACTTTTCCCTACAACACTATTGTTGGGACCTCATTGCCTCAACATTTCCTCATCACTTTTCCTGCCAGAAACTAGGTAGCAATGCAGACCCCTTTGTCCGGAATACTATCAATAGCATACCCTCTCTGCTTTTTCTCCAATTTGTATTTCTTTTTCAGGGCTTCCGTCATCGTCAAATCGCCACTCAACTCAACGATTTCCACAGGGTCCCTGCCTTCACAGGGAAGCCGAGAGATCTTATGAATGAGCTCCATCGTGATGGGGATGGGTTTGTCTATCCATAGGTACCCACCGTGTACCAGGGAGAGTAGTTGCCTGATGATCAATATTGTAATGGGGGCCGATGAAAATGTGGAATTGACAGGAGACAAAGTATCCCAACCTCTTCTACCTTTCACAGCCATTCCTACGACTGTAGTGTCATAACAGCCCCCTCCATGCTTTGCTCCATCGGTTCACTAGTTTCCAAATGGGGAAACTTCTTAGTATCCGCAAGGTCCCAGTCTTCAAATTTCATAGTATGGATGCGGCCGGTCGCTGTACCTTAGAACAGAACCCCATTAGGAAGAGACGGGGTGATGAGTATACTATCAACGGCATCCAAATCTTTAGGTACCTTGGCCTTCCCTTTCCTTGGAGGAACATACTTGGGTCACTTTACTAGCTGGATATCTTCTTCCATTTCTTCTTCTGGTTCTATTTCTTTGACAAAGGTCGGAGGATCCTCTTCCTCTTCATCGCTCTCAATAGTAACGGTTTTTCCTTTTTCCTCCATCGACAATTTTCCGAATCGCAGATTTTGCGAAGACATCTGGACAGGTCCTGCTACCTGTGGATTCTTCTTGGTTCGCAATGTCCTGGGTGATTTAGGGACATCCTGGGTTGTGGATATGGACCTAAGTAGGGACTCTTGTATTACCTTCCATAGGTCTTTAAACCATGGGCTTCCTTTTACGACTGCCTCATTCATCCTGTGCCTCTCTATTTGAACCCTAAACAACTTACTATGCAAGGGGCCAAAGGGTGTGTGGTAACAAGCCACCTGTGCTTTATATACCGTTTTGACTTCAAATTCGGCCATGCTCCTTGTTTGTGGCTTATTAATGCGATTTTGGCAGCAAATCCATTCAGCGCTGTGTCTTAATGGTCTGTCTCCCACTCCTCGATGTCTTAAATGGGACATCTTGTCATGAACAGTAGCTGCAATGGTCACCATCCATCCCTCCTACGCGGCAGCGCAGTCCCTGGTATGTAGACATGTTCTATGCTTTTTACTGTCCTTGCACGCCACTTCCGAATCGCGCAACCTTCTTGCAGACTTCTTTATAGTCCTGTGCTCTCTTTCAATTGCGTGGAGTGCTGAGACTAGGCCTCTTATAGATAGTCAGGTGGTCGCACCCCTCGTGCAAACCTTCCCCCTCCCTACTAGCCCGGGCTGTAGGTACCCTTCGCGTACCTTTGAATCAGGTAGCACATCATGGTCTGTGCATCCTTGTTTAGTAGGGTGCAGTCGCAACCATGATAGCAGGGTCACGGCTTGTTCTAATATCGTAGGAGGGCCGGCCAGGTCCAGTCCCCTCATTCGCGTAGCCTGTTTTTGTGACTCCTATTTTTATTTTATCAATTTCTTCGTCCAACCTCATGCTTTTCCTCCTTAGCCTTGCCCCTACTTCCTCTAGTTCACAAAGTCTCACACTGCCATGCCAAATGGCTTCCTGTAACTGCCGGATCCCTTCGTCTAGGTCTTCTCATCTAGGTTGAACTGCAAGGGCAGTGGTCAGCGAAATTCTCTTTACTTCCCTGGTTTCATCACGTCTTTCCATGGATAGAGTTATCATTTCACACCCTACTTTGTTTACGGTCTTATTGGCCCAGCGAACCCTTGTTATGCGTAGATTCAGTTGGGTCGATGGTTGCATAGCATACATCCGTGCCCTTTGTTGCAGATGGGTGCCCAAACTGCTTCGTCATGGCTGCTTTGGCTGCGTTCGCCGTAGAAGTCCTCCAACCCATACCGGCAACCTCCTTCTACCTTTGTGCTCATTCCACCTCATCGTCCTATGTACATGCCATACTGGTGTGATTGTCGCGTGCAGCGCTTCTTTACATCATGTCGCTTCTGCTCTATGATTGAAGTTCCACAGAGGGTGACGAAGTCCTCCTCATTTGTTGCGCCGTCGTCTGCTGGCCATTGCCTTACCTCGGTTGTCACACGTCGCAATGATCTAATCATCATGTTACAGTTGAGTGTTGTGACTTCATGTAATTGGTTCTACCATCGTTCAATCTCCTCATCTGAATCCGATGTGCAAGAACTATCGCACTCCCATGAGATTCTCCTGTCCGCTGTGGGATTCACCTGATCCTGGTCTTGCGTAGTTATCTGGTAGATGTAGTCTAGTTCATTGTCACTGTCCTCATCGCACACCGTTCAGTTTAGCACGCTCCTTCGGCTGGGTCCAGCGGAACTATAACATGGAGTGACTTTTTCTCGAATGTCATCTTTCGTCTTTTTAAGTTGATGACCCCATTCATGTCCGTGGCCCAATCTATTCCTAGTAATGTAGGGTATGGATTACTGTCATCAACAATTTCTATTACCTCAAAGTCTGTCTGTGTACTTATGCCTTCAATGTCCACTGTCACCCCTTGCAATCTTCCCATCAGTAAGATCTTTTGTTGGTTGGCCATCCGTAGTTGAATAGGAGACCACTGTAGTGCGGGCCTGCCCATGTGTTCCCACATTTGCTTAGGCAATACATTCGCATCCAACCCTAAATCCAGGATGACTTGATCCATCTCATACTCACCAATTTGCACCATCATTCGCATCTCCCGCTCGGTGCATAGAGCATGTTTTCCTAGTTTCCAAACTACGCGCGGCTCCCCTGATCCTGCACACCTAGTGATCAGCTCTTGTAGTCCTTTAACTGCTTTATTGTCACGTAGCAACTTCATACATGTCTCTAAAAAGGTAGTAAGCATAGAGGGATCCATTCCCGGCTCAATTGGATCCCTACTACCTAGAGTAGAGACTTCCGTGAAGCTCTTCTGAGCTTCCTTAGAGGTCCCCTTCACATGTTCCATCTTAAAGTCAGGTTCCTTTGTAGGAGAATTGCAACCCTTCCCATTCTCTTCGGGTTGTTTCCTCGCATCTCCCCCTATAGTTGCATTGCTCCTCAGTACCATGTTTACGCTAGGGTCCTCTTCGCACGGTTCAGACCTCATCATTTGGATATTTTGAGTTGGAGTAGGCTATAGTACCCCCTTTTTGTGTATTTGGGCAATCAACATCGGAAAATCTACCATTCCATGGTCAAACTGCTCACAGTATGGATAAGATATTCTTGTCGGGTTAGTAGAGTCGTGAGCGTAGTGCCCCAGCCCTCCGCAATTATAACAGATCAGCTTTTCGTGCCCTCGTCCAGGTCCCATTCCTCGTCTTCCTTGCTCACATCCTTGGAATCCACTGCGTGGCCCTGCGGCTAGATCGAAACCCTGCACGTCAGTCTGAATTCGATAAGCTAGGGTCCTCTCCATCATTAGCTTGTAGCTTCGACACGTTCGCTCATCGTGACCCACTGATCTACAGAAGTTGCAATATAGCTACTGCGGAGTCTGGGTATACTTCTACAATAGGTGACAGTTGTCTGTTGCGTGCTTTCCTCCTACTTGACAAATCGCGCACCAAAGCGTGGGTGCCGCACTTGGCCCTGCTTGTACCTCTAGCCTTAATGGCATCGGCCCCCCTCTTGCCAGATAGTTCGTGAATACGGGGCAGTGATCCTTGTTGTGACCTTGACCTTTGCATTTGATACACCCCACTTCTGTACGCGCCTCTAGTCGGGGCACCCTTTCTTGCTTCAAACTTTTCATTTCTAAGCATAGGTTTTGTAGTTGCGCATGGATTTGCTAAACTCCCAACCCCGAATCCTGTATTGGAGTTTCATGCAACCTCATTGTTGTTTCTAATGCTTCAGCTTGGGTTGAGATATTTTGCTGTGATAGCGCTGTCCTCAGATGTGGTGTCAAAGACACCACAAACCACGCGTAGTGTTGCACATCCGTCAGTGTCATGTTAGCCTCACGGATTGTACTCTTCAATCTCTGATCCAGATCCCACGGGGTTTCACTAGGTAGCATCATGATCTCCTTGAACCTGATGATCGACTGCGTCTTTGATTTTGGCTGGCTAAATTCTTTGTTCAATGCATCCTAGATCGCCGCTATTCTCGCATTCGGGTGATCGATCGAGTAATTTATATACCACGTCAATGCGTGGTCCTGGAGTGCACTTACCAGAGTAGCCTTTTTGATGTTATCATCTGTTACGCCTTGGGCTTCCCATACAGTGTTTACCACAAACCAGAACTGATTTGGTTCCTCATTTCCTACACCTCTAAATACCGGCAACTTGATCGCACTCGCCATTCCAACCCTCGGTGGTGGCGGAGGTGGAGTAGGTGAAGTAGGTGATGGTGTGGATGATGGTGGTATCAATGGAATGTGCTGCTTTATCAATTGGACTGCACTTCTTGGAGAGAACCCTGTGAGCTCCTCCTTACTCTCTTGCGAAATAGAAATTAGAGGACTATTCTCTAATCCTTCGGTCCCTCCGTAGCCTCTTTCACTCTGCATTACCCCAGACATCAATGGATGCACATAACCCGTTTTTCACATAACAACATTTTAATCCAAGTATTCAACGATTTGATGTACTTACCCCGCGGTCCTTGGAGAAAGCACCTTTCTTCTTCGCTGTAACTCACAGTTGTGTCTATCGCGAACTCGGTGATAAACCCTCCTATTATTCAATCCAACTAGTGATCTACTGCCCATGCAATTTTATCTTTAGAAGTTTCTTACCTGTGCACCAACTCTGGAGTCCACATGATAGGCTGATCTAGTTTGCACCTTCCCTGATTGTTAGCTAGCCTCGCGATCCACTCATATAGCTCTGTCGAGAAGGACACGAAGAAGATCTCATGAATTTTTGTGTATATGTAGTGATCCAACCACCTTTCCTCAGATATCTGTGGATTTCTGTTTTCCTGTACCACGAACTCACGAAGCTTCTGATCCAACCAATCCTCAAGCTCTTTCTTCATAGGGTTCTAGTGTTCCGACATTAGACATCCATTAGGTAGATCTCGGTCCCGGCAACGGAACCATTTGTTGGCTTGTTGGGGCCTGACCCAAGTTCGGAAGAGTTATTAGCCAAACAAGTCCTGCACACTGGCCCTTTCGGCAATAGTCCGCGAAGCGCAGACTGAAGTCTCACTCGAGGTAGTAGGGGAGTGTTATAGACATTTTTGGGCACTACAATCCCAAGCATGAAATGTCCATAAACCAAGGGCTCCTAAGTCCCTAAAAGTGTTGTTCTAACCCCTAAAGGAACAAGGTCAACTGATTACAACTTCTCCCAGAAGTTCTCCATGAAAAACTGCTCAAAACTGGTCAAAACAGGATCATTTCAGCTGCTCCATAGGCAAAGTGTGTTGCATCTCACCTGAATACACTGTGTAGGTGCATTGCATTTCAAAAATCCCTTCTATGGGGTGCGATGGGCGAGAAGTGACAAATGGCAGTGTCATTCCGCGAGGTGGAGAGGCATAGAATCTTCCAGAAACTTCTCCTGTGACACTTGCCTCTCTGAATTCGACCAAGGATGAGTAAGAGATCATCAATCTCCAAGTGGAAGCAAGAACTATCAGAGGGAAGACACTAATCAAATCACAAGTTGACTCATCTCCCTTACAGATACCTATATATGGGCCCCTCATCCCAGAGATCCAGAGGCTGGAATTTTGCATATTGTAAGGAATTGTTGTTGGTTTCTTGAGACAACATCATAAGTGTTGGGTGATCTAAGCTTTGTATGAGGTGAAGAAGGGCTTACTTGATGAGAGGATGATGCTGGGTCAGAACAACTGGTTGTAACTCCCTTGGCTATTTCTTGTTTATAAATAAAAGCTATTCAAGTTTTCCTCCATACTCTTGTGTTATTTATGTTTTATGCATTTGTATGGTCAATTTACATCTGATCCTAGATTTTTTATGATTATAGATCCATGTTCTTGTATAGTGTCATGCTACTATGATCCTACAAGTACTCTATGAAGTTGGGCATACAAGGGAGCAAGTAGCGAAAGGCTATCAAGAGAGAGAAGAATCGAACTAGGAGATTAGCGCAAGACAGAGGTTGGTCTTCTTTGTTCTTCTTTCATCTATATTTCATAAAGGAAAAATGAAAGTATCTTTACTTTGTTTGTTTCTAAGGTAGCTACCACACCTTAGTGGGATAAGCAGTTCTATGTAGACACTTTTCCCTGTAACAAAATGGCGACTCTGCTGGGGAGCGACTAGGTTGTTTGTTTATCTTCTTTGTTGTTTATTTTATAAACTTACAGACGGAGCCTGAAGTCGAGCCAGGTAGCTTTCGAACTGCATTTGCTATGCAAATGCAAAGTAGATAAATGTCGCTTCAATCAATCTCCGCGATTTGTTTATGAATTAAACAACTGATTCACAAACTCTCCAATTGCCCTCGTTGGAACCTCCTTAGATCTACCCCTGATTGTTGATTTACTGATTACCATTTGCTAGGCCAAAACCCCTGAACTGAACTGCAAACTGTGACCCGAAACCCAAGCAAAGTCTCGTCTCTGGCCCAGCGCAGGCTCTGTTCTATGAATATGAAATTCAGTGCACTTCCCGAGTGTAGTAGGTGCGCTGCATTTCAAGTTCACTAAGTTACAGGTGCGCTGATCAGACTAGGCATTGTTCCTCAGTTTTGGTTTCTGTGTTCATTCTTTTCAGTTCTATTCATGAGTTTTGCTGTTTGTAATCAGTATATCTCTGTTTGAAACCCCTTTCCTTGCTGATATTCTGCCTCCATTGTGCAAAAGCACTGTAAACGTTTTTGTGTATTTTTTGAGTCATTTTCAGTTCTCCTTTGCAAAAAGTAACGTAATTGTACTTTCGTTCCTTGATTTGAAAGTGTCGCAAGTGTCGTTTTCAGTCATAGGAGAGAGTTTGGTTGCTCTTGATAGTCGATTACCCTGTTGCTATTGTATTTGGTCTGAATTTGTAGTTTTTCTAATGTCGAAAGCAAGTATTCATCTCCGAATCGTAAAGTGTTGTGATTGTCTTCATTTTTTATTTTGAAAAGAAACTTGTTAGTAACTGTCACTTGAAAAGTAATTCAGATTTTCACATTAGCTTTCTTTTTATCATTCACATACTAAGAAAGTCGAAAACAAATACATGCATGTGCATTTGCATTTAGACTGTTTGATTGGTTTGGTTTAGGACAGTGCATTTAGTGTGTGCTCTTTGCTCTTTGTGAAAGAATACTGTCTCTCTTTCCTTAGTAGCTAGGATTTTCATTGCACAAAGAAGATAAAAGACTGTTTATCATCTTAGATTGCATTTTAGGAATTGTACATCTACATCTCGCGGTGAACCTGAAAGGCAAATTTCTTAAGCAAGATCAACTATAAAATAAATTTAATGAATCTAACAACGCTTTGGAACCTAACGCACAACATCTAGAAGTCTAGGCTAGAGACGTATTCCGGCGTCGTAAAGCCTGGTAACTGTTGTTCTCATTGATGGTTGGGTGATTCCTCCACTTTGAGACGATAAGTTCCAGTACGGACTTGTGCTCCCATGTACCGTCGAGTATATTTTGGGAGACCACAATAGGCTTAATCCTTTATCCATAGGAAGCCGTGTCTGCCGCCCTATCGATTGCAATGCACTGAACACAGCATTCAGGAAGATTGACTGCCGTACCGTAAAAAGTATTATGCAGTTTTGTGATTGGTTTGGTAATCCCTCTACCTAGATTTCCAGAGCAGTCCCTTTCGTTCCTTTTCAGACTCCTTAACGGAAAAGGTCCATCTGAGCAGTTGTCACTTCAGGCTCATTAAAAATCGAAGGCGACTAGAGTCATCTTTTATTTTTTCTCGACTCTTAAAAATTGAAAAAACAAGTTGTGTCAAACCGTCTAAAATTTATTTTAATCAAAATAACATCACTGTTCCCTCGTTGGTCTTAGAAGTTAGTCTCCCTTCATCACAAGTTCTTGTAGAATTGCTAGGAAATCTTTTGGATAGACTAGATATGTATGAACAACCGTCGACATCCAGGACTATGTCATCCGACGCAGCAGCAGCAAAGCCTCCTTCTGCTACTCCAACGATGTTCGCCAGTATACCATCTGTCCCGGCAAGTTATCAACAACAAACTGGAGTCCAATTAGGGACTGTTTCAACGACATGGTCAGTTCCTATTTCTTCATTTGGATTATCATCTGGTATTTCTTATGTTGAAACTCAACAAATTGATCCAATGTGTCTTCAAAGGCAAATCTACCCTTTAAGTACTGGAGTGCCACCATATGGAGGGCAGTATGCCTTTTCATTGTTCCCTCCCGGAGAACAACCATATGAGAGTATACAACAAAGTTCAGGTCAAACTGGAATTACATCCAGCGGTTGGGTACCAATACTGCCTCAGCAACCAAGGGTTGTATATTCAATGCAACCAGTCCACCCTGTGTCAAATATTCCCACTATACCTGCTATGGTGACTGCGTCGCAAGTACAAGCGCTACCTGTTGTATGTCAACCCCAAGTTTCTCAGGTTGCAATACAACAACCTCTTGTCTCAACAACTCAATCACAACCTCAGGTTAGTGCCTCCTTATCTGGAGCGACTCAAGCTCAAACAAGTACTATGACTCCTCATCTTGGTCAATCATCCAGTATTAGGCAACAGCAAATGGTCCAACGACCATGGCTGATTCAATCTCAACAACTGCCATTCCAGCAATCATATCAAAGACCTGAGCAACAAGTCTTTGTAAGTAATGGGCAACCGCATTTCCAAAGCAGTTATCAACAACCATATTATAATGGTTATGCCCATCAACCTTGTCAAAGTTGCCAGCATCAAAAAAATTATGCTGGTATGCAAAGACCCACTGCTCAGTCGATTCCATCTTATCTTGGGTATGCTTCACCTAACCTGAATCAACAATTGCCCTTTGTAGCAACTCTAGAATTACTAGATCTAAACCGGCTGACGAATGATCCAATTGCTTATGCCCCTTGGTGGCTGGCGATTCCGCATAAACTTCCGTCAGATATTCCTAAATTTAATGGAAATTCGGGTGAAGACCCGTCGAATCATGTGATGACCTTTCATCTGTGGTGTTCATCTAACACTCTAAACGATGATTCGATTAGGCTTCGCCTTTTTCAGCGAACGTTAACTGGTCCGGCAGCAAAATGGTATATCGAATTGCCTAGAGCTTCATTCGATAACTTCAGCACCCTAGCCACAACATTTTTAACCCATTTTCAGTTACTAATAAGGTACGAAACAGGAATGGAACTTCTTACCAATTTCAAACAAACAACGGCCACTCACATATCTGATCATATACATGAGTGGCAACGTGGTCGTAGAATGGTAAAAACGTATGTTCCTGATCAACTTTTAGCTGAGTGGTTTATTAAGTCATTATTGCCTTCCATCACGGAAGATGTGGCAAAAGGGGGGGTTGTCACTGAAGAGCAAGTTATCGCTCGTGCACAATATTTAGACTTGATTTACACTCAGTCTGGCACGCTCTACGATAAAATACCTGACGCTCCTAGACCAGAATTCTTGGTCCCTCCTCCTCCTAAATCAAACAATGACACTCATGTCGGCGATGGCGTGATTGGCGCAAAAGACACGAAATCGACAAAGGCTACATCTAAGAAAGCCCGTAAGATTTCTGATCAAAATGAAAATGAAGAACTTCTCGTCTCGGAGGTAAATGCCGTGTCGATCGACAAGGGCAAACAACTGAAGCAACCAGGGGGCAAGAAGAAAAAGAAAGGGAGGAAAAAGAAGCAGGATGAGTCATCTCCTGAAAAAGCTTCTGCAAACCCTTTTGGGCAAAGGAAACCCCCTGCGAGGTGTCATATATGCGATGAGGATCATCGGACGAGAGATTGTCCACATAAAGCTGAAGTTAAGAAACTCTTTAAGAGTTCAAAAACCTCAGCAGTCCTGACTGATCCGTTTCCAAACCCGAGAACCAAACTGGTTGCTAATCAAAATGCTTCCCGACCCAAGTTCTTATGCTATCTATTGCAAAGCAGCAAAATGATTCTTTGACAAGGAATAAAGATTACGAGAATCCATAGCTGTCGAATAACAAGGCTAATGAACAACCTAGTAGTTCGACAACAACTTTGACAGAAGTTGTGCCACCCATCATTCCTGAACCAATGATAAAGTTGCCAAAGGGAGTAGTACACAAATCGACATTTAATCCTCATGCAAAAGTAGCACAGAATTATAATATAGTAGAGGACCTGGCCCAATCGCCGTCCGCTATGTCGACACTTGAGGTACCGCAAAATTGCCTCTCCCAAAAGTAGGATCTATTATCAGTAATAGGTGGGACTGACCCAACGGATTCCAATCTTGTATCCTTTAATCACAAAGGATATGACCCTGAGTTACCATCTCAACTAGCTTTCCTTATTCAAGTGAAAGCCCTCAACAAAACTGTTCATCAAACAATTATTGATGAGGGGGCATCTACATGTATTATGTCGATGAGTTGCTGGAAAAATTTAGGCTCACCACCCTTGTCGCGATCGTCAATGATGTTAAAAGAATTTGATGGACGATGATACACTCCATACGGGATTTTAAGTAACTTTCAAGTTGAACTGGGGGGCAAAACAGTAGAAATTGATGTTGAAGTAATCGACGGAAACCTCGATTACAACATCCTACTGGGAAGGCCCTGGATATATGCCATGGCTGCAGTTGTGTCGACCTACCTCAGGAGGATTGCATTTCCCTTCCAAGGAGGAATTACAATCGTCGACCAACAAACATTTCTCCCCAACAGTTCACAAGTTACGGGAAGCATTCCAATGATCCATGGAAGCAGTCATTCACTTCAAAATATTGGAGTAGGCCTCCTAAAAGACCCTGCCTTAATGGGTACTTTTTCCCTACCGCCTCCAAGTAATCTGGCGGAAGTGGCCACAGTGGAAACCTGCAATATGAAATCTTCTATATCTAATGGATTCAGAAGATTCCTAAACATTTTGTCGGCATGGATCATCGCCATTTTAGAAATATTGTAGCAATCAATTTTCTTGGCCTGGGGGGCAACCCCAAATCAACGCTCATCGAGTGTTTGGATAGATAGGTCTATGGAATATGGCACCTTGTTATATACCTAGAGGGGGTAATATGGGGTACCAAGGGAGGTACCCAAGGTAATAATGTAATAATGGGATGGGCCATAGTAATAAATAAGGTGGTTAACCCATGTCATGTAAGGGACGACAAGTAGTTAATAATAATGTAATGGGCCCATGGTATTAGTGGATGGTATGAGGAAACCATGGTAATGATGCATGGTATTGTATGTATGAGGCCTATATAGAGGCTAGAGACTCCACATGGAGAGATATGAAGAGAAGTATTATTGTATGAACAGGCATATGGCTTGTGGAGTATTCTCCTTCCTTAAGGAGTGAATGTATGGTGTTGCCCTACCTTAAGGGTTTGATTAATAAAGAAGCATTTCATATTATTTCTGGGTTTCTTTGCATTATCTTATATTTTCGTATCTGATCTATAATATTTTTGGGTTAGATCTACAACAAGTGGTATCAGAGCTACAACAAGTGGGATCAGAGCTACAACAATTGGTATCAGAGCACTTTCTATCTAGGGGGGATAATATGGGGTACCAAGGGAGGTACCCAAGGTAATAATGTAAGAATGGGATGGGCCATAGTAATAAATAAGGTGGTTAACCCATGTCATGTAAGGGACCACAAGTAGTTGATAATAATGTAATGGGCCCATGGTATTAGTTGATGGTATGAGGAAACCATGGTAATGATGCATGGTATTGTATGTATGAGGCCTATATAAAGGCTAGAGACTCCACATGGATGAAGATGAAGAGAAGTATTCTTGTATGAACGAGCATATGGCTTGTGGAGTGTTCTCCTTCCTTAAGGAGTGAATGTATGGTGTTGCCCTACCTTAAGGGTTTTGATCAATAAAGTATCATTTCATATTATTTCTGGGTTTATTTGCATCATCTTATATTTTCATATCAGATCTATAGTATTTCTGGGTCAGATCTACAACAATTGGTATCAGAGCTCTTTCTTGGGCAAACCGTGGAGATGGCTAGATGCACGTGCATGGTATCAGTGGACTACTCTTTTGAGTAGATCTTATTATTTGTGTTCTTCCCATGTTTCGGGGACGAAACATGCTTAGGGGGGTGGAATGTTATATACCTAGGGGGGATAATATGGGGTACCAAGGGTGGTACCCAAGGTAATAATGTAATAATGGGATGGGCCATAGTAATAAATAAGGTGGTTAACCCATGTCATGTAAGGGACCACAAGTAGTTAATAATAATGTAATGGGCCCATGGTATTAGTTGATGGTATGAGGGAACCATGGTAATGATGCATGGTATTGTATGTATGAGGCCTATATAAAGGCTAGAGACTCTACATGAGAGATATTAATATGAAGAGAAGTATTATTGTATGAACATGCATATGGTTTGTGGAGTGTTCTCCTTCCTTAAGGAGTGAATGTATGGTGTTGCCCTACTTTAAGGGTTTGATCAATAAAGAAGCATTTCATCTTATTTCTGGGTTATTTGCATTATATCATATTTTTATATCAGATTTATAATATTTCCGGGTTAGATCTACAACAAGTGGTATCAGAGCTACAACAATTGGTATCAGAACACTTTCTTGGGCACAAAAGTGGAGAATTTTTTTTTCATTTTTGTAGGGTTTCTGGGTAGGCGAATTTGCAGATCAGATTTGTACGTTTTGGTGCCAGATCTATAGAATATAATTGTAGATCTGTATTCCTTGTGAAAAAATAGCCGATTTCAAAAAAAAAATCAGTTGAATCGGAGTCCGGATGAAGGAGATATCGCTGATTTAAAAATCAGTGGGGTTGCAGACAATTTTCAGGACAGCGAGTTTGCGGCGCAGATCTAGAAGTCCTGGTGCAAAATCTGCCAGATCTAATTGTAGATCTGGAATCTTTGTGAAAAAACACATAATTTCAAAAAAAAAATCAGTCGAATTGGAGTCCGGATGAGGGAGATATCGCTGAATTAAAATCAGCTCTTTTTGCAGAAATTTTGGGTGACGGCGGGAGAGTAGCAGCGTAGATCTGAAATTTCAAGTGTCTGGATCAAGATTTCTACCACATGGGCAGATGCAGAGTGGTTGTTCCGTTTCTAAAAACAGGTTATAATAGAGATTCTGAGCAATATTGACGGATCTGTGACCATTTCAAGTTTTCACCAATATTTTTGTGATGGCGGGCCTAGATCGGAGTTTGAGGGACTTGTATAAATTTGATGGCTCTCATCCAGTTAAATGGCTGGAACAAATGGAGAAATATTTCAAATCGGAATACATCTATGATCATTATACTCAGTTGAGCAGGGGAGAAAGGTATTTGGACCTTGAAAGATGCAAATGGGCGGAATGGCATCAGCGTTGCAATGGACCTTTTCAGAATTGGGATGCCTTCAAAAAAGCTCTTATAGAGCGCTTTGACCGTAAATCAAATTTTGTGGATAAGCACACACAGACAGACACACAGCCTAGCAAAGCTTTTATTTTTACAGGAAAGAAGGAAACCAAGGAACCAAAAGGGTTATTTTTGGCTGGTATCTCTGTATTGCAGGTTCATGGATTGATTCAGAAGGAGAAAATCATTGTGTCTATCAATCCGAGTTGCAAACAAAATCTTATAAATGTCAACTTGGCAAAGAAATTTCAAGTCCTAGCGAAACAAATTGAACATACACAGGTTGATCATGAGGATGTTCAAGTGTACAAGGATTTGAAGCTTTCTATGGATAAGTATGTGTTTCATGGTGATTTTTACGCTTCATATATGGATAACATGGATGTTGTTTTGGGATACCCTTGGATGGAATCCGTGGGTACTATCAATATTAATGTGCAGAAGAAATTCCTGAAGCTATGGTATAAAAAGAAGAAAATTACATTACAGGATATTTCCATTAAGAAGCAGGTAGAGTTCAAGGAGGCTGAAGCAGAAGATGTTCAAGGGACTGACATATCAGATGATGAGCATTTGATGATCGACAATCAAACACAAACAGAGGCTGCAGAAACAAAGGTTACAGGTGATGATAGATCAGAGGAGGGCTCAGTGGTTGAAGTCATATTGACAAAGAAGACACCACAACAGGCACCACAACAGGGTGAAGTCAAGCAAAAGCCATCGTGGGTTAAAACTTCAACATATCATCACCCACATCACCCCGCAAGACAACCATCAAGATGGAAACCAAGTAGTCACATGATGGATAGAAAGGAGAGACGATCCACCTACTACACATCAACACAGAAGAGATGCCACGGTCAACTTCCATCTCAAGTGAGCGAGGCACCAGCGAGATCGAGGGTTCACCTTTCTCTTGGATGGCTAGATGCACGTGCATGGTACCAGTGGACTACTCTTTTGAGTAGATCTTATTATTTGTGTTCTTCCCATGTTTCTGGGACGAAACATGCTTAGGGGGTGGAATGTTATATACCTAGGGGGGGTAATATGGGGTAACAAGGGAGGTACCCAAGGTAATAATGTAATAATGGGATGGGCCATAGTAATAAATAAGGTGGTTAACCCATGTCATGTAAGGGACCACAAGTAGTTAATAATAATGTAATGGGCCCATGGTATTAGTGGATGGTATGAGGAAACCATGGTAATGATGCATGGTATTGTATGTATGAGGCCTATATAGAGGCTAGAGACTCCACATGGAGAGATATGAAGAGAAGTATTATTGTATGAACATGCATATGGCTTGTGGAGTATTCTCCTTCCTTAAGGAGTGAATGTATGGTGTTGCCCTACCTTAAGGGTATGATTAATAAAGAAGCATTTCATATTATTTCTGGGTTTCTTTGCATTATCTTATATTTTCGTATCTGATCTATAATATTTTTGGGTTAGATCTACAACAAGTGGTATCAGAGCTACAACAAGTGGGATCAGAGCTACAACACACCTCTTCAGATCCTTGGTCGCATATACATTCTACAGACGAAGGAATCATTCAATCAATGATGATAGGAGAGGCACCATGGGAAGATTACCACCATCACTCCCATCTCTCGGACTACCACGAAGATTATTCCAGCAACCTTAATCATCCATCAGTTTTTTATTTTCTATCAAATACTGTAAATACGGTGGATTTCAAGGATGGTTCTTATCTCGTGTCGACCTCATTAAAAAATGAAACAAGGATTCATGAGGATAGTTCTTTTACTGTGTCAACCTCTTTAAAAAATGAAACAAATCCCCTTTCCAAATCTCAAAGGTAAACCTTCATTCCAACCACCGAGTTGAATGCAATGAAGCTTGGGGGGCATGCACCTCGATTTGCATTATTATGCGGGGGCATGCAAACTTATCACGAGCAGTGTTACTGTAGGGTTCAAGCTCGTTAAAAAATAAACCCGCCATGAGCAGTGTTACTGCAGGGTTCAAGTTCGTTAAAAAATAAACTCGCATCGAGCAGTTTTAGCACATAGTTCAAGCTCGTTAAAAAATAAACATAAGTCATGAGCAAATGTTTCTCCCCACGTTTAAGCTCATTAAAAAATGAACTATTTCCCAGTAAATAACCATCGTGAATGTAGTACTTCAGCCTTTAAAGCCTTGGTTGTGTTCTCATCAACACCTCCACTCCGTATTGGCCGATCATTCACCTCCATTTGAGTGTTTACCCCTTTTGAGGAACAGCTGCGAAGAGTGATCCCACTAGCCATCCTTGTAACACTACCATGATTGGAAAATTCCAAACCTTACCTGGAATCAGCTGCTACCCAATTTTATCACTCGTTCCTCAAAAGACGAGTCTCCTTTAAGCTCTTTTCAACTGACTCGTAAAATATGAAAATATTGCTGAGCCATTGGCCTCTCCAGCTCGTTAAAGGGACCGGAAGTGCTATCCCTCCTCTAAATTTTAATCTTTTTGGACCTGAGGGATTATTACACAAAAAGATCGAGTGCTTGTTTTGTTCGGCTCGTTAAAAGTATCGAAAATTCATCCCTTCTCTATTGTTTTATACTTTTTCGGACTTAAGGGATTAGATGACGAAAAAGGGATTTTGGAGTTTCCTTTATGTTCCTTTTCAGACTCTCTAAAATTGAAAAGGACCGAGTTATCTTTGTCGTTAAATTCGTTAAAACTTAATAGCGACAAACTTGTCCATAGCAGACAAGAACGAGTTTCACTATCGCTAGGCTCGTTAAAACATAGCGACGGGTTTGCCCAAAGGGCAAATTATAGAACAAGCATATGTTATCCTCCTCAAGCTTGACAAAAATAAAAAGGTACTAGTTAGCAATGATTGGGGAAAAATTGGGAAGAAAACTTGAAGAAACTTTGTTGGTAGCAAGTCGCTCTTGAACATGACACTTTCACTCCGCATCCAAGTCGGGTTGGGTTGTTTCATTCACCGGTCACATCACCATGGTCCCATCACACCATCCACATTTGGGGTTAATGCTACCAATCCATCACGTCAGTGTCGCCGATATGTTCAAGAGAAGTCATTCAGAGAATTCACTTGTGTCTCACCCACTACAATACATTTACACTCCATTCTTTCATGACCGCCACCCTGAACCTTATGTCATCAGATCGTTTTCACCTCCATTAAAATCATTTGCTCCGTTCCGTGTCATTGATGTGGGATTCATTAAGGCCCTCCTGTGACAGATCGCTTCTTGTCGACATCAGCTCATTATCCAAGAAGTCGGTCTAGGAACACACCCTTCAGTACTTTGAAGCTTGCATGCCTCAATGGCAAGTTTCTCACTTCCGGTGACAGGTTTACATCAATGACCTTCGACCAAAAGATTTTGTGTGGTGTTCGACGCCAAGTCATTTATTCACATCACATGAATTGTACTGCAGTACCTTGAGGGTCATTATCATTATCGGTGATTCCTCTCGCGCCTGTTAATAGCTTACATCATTGGCTGGTATCAGGCGATGTCTTTCCATGTTCGACTCCAGAACATCTCTCACATGGATAGACTTGTACTTCGAGTGAAGATCGAACGAGATTGAAGACCCCGGATCTAGTTTCATCCATCCGGGCTGCGATATATATTCAGGGAAATAAAGACATCAAACGTACATTATTGTTGCACAGATAATCATCCAATCAAAGGGATGATGACTCTACCAGAATCATCATTCTACACTCAGACGATTGTCTGTCCTATGTACATGAAAATGAATTTATAAAGTTGAGCATGGGAATGCCCGCCTCAACTAGATCATGAAAATATTATGAAGATAATGTATTGTATTGTATCTTATTACAGGTCTCCTCTCAGCTTGAAAGAACTTCGGATCCTCATAATAAAGCATTTCACCCGACATCAAAAGATTAACGACCTCATGCTTTAGGGGGCAACTGTTATAGACATTTTTGGGCACTACAACCCCAAGCATGAAATGTTCATAAACCAAGGGCTCCTAAGTCCCTAAAAGTGTTGTTCTAACCGCTAAAGGAACAAGGTCAACTGATTACAGCTTCTCCCAGAAGTTCTCCATGAAAAAATGCTCAAAACTGGTCAAAACAGGATCATTTCAGCTGCTCCATAGGCAAAGTGCGTTGCATCTCACCTGAATACACTGTGTGGGTGCGTTGCATTTCAAAAATCCCTTCTATGGGGTGCAATGGGCGAGAAGTGACAAATGGCAGTGTCATTCCGCGAGGTGGAGAGGCATAGAATCTTCCAGAAACTTCTCCTGTGACACTTGCCTCTCTGAATTCGACCAAGGATGAGTAAGAGATCATCAATCTCCAAGTGGAAGCAAGAACTATCAGAGGGAAGACACTAATCAAATCACAAGCTAACTCATCTCCCTTACAGATATCTATATATGGATCCCTCATCCCAGAGATCCAGAGGCTGGAATTTTGCATATTGTAAGGAATTGATGTTGGTTTCTTGAGACAACATCATAAGTGTTGGGTGATCTAAGCTTTGTATGAGGTGAAGAAGTGCTTACTTGCTGAGAGGATGATGCTGGGTCAGAACAACTGGTTGTAACTCCCTTGGCCATTTCTTGTTTATCAATAAAAGCTATTCACGTTTTCCTCCATACTCTTGTGTCATTTATGTTTTATGCATTTGTATGGTCAATTTACATCTGATCCTAGATTGTTTATGATTATAGATCCATGTTCTTGTATAGTTTCATGCTACTGTGATCCTACATGTACTCTGTGAAGCTGGGCGTACAAGGGAGCAAGTAGCGAACGGCTATTAAGAGAGAGAAGAATCGAACTAGGAGATTAGCGCAAGACAGAGGTTGGTCTTCTTTGTTCTTCTTTCATCTATATTTCATAAAGGAAAAACGAAAGTAGCTTTACTTTGTTTGTTTCTAAGGTAGCTACCACACCTTAGTGGGATAAGCAGTTCTGTGTAGACACTTTTCCCTGTAACAGGGAGGGTGCTGCAACCAGGTGTCTGCACCCTTGGAATGCCTTGATGTGGTTTGGAGGGGTCGCGAACCGTTTTGCGGCCTCGTGCTACTTTGTACTGCTGTCGAGCTTCCGCATAGATCCGCACAGATGCACTTTCTTGTTAATGAATTTATTACAGATCTGATCTTCTTCTTAAAGTCTTTAATCAAACATTTAACAATAAAACCCAGTGCGCGCAACCATAATTCTTAAATACAGTGCATAAATTTAGAACATAAGAATAGATAGATTCGCGGTAAAGCACACAATGATTCAGAAATTCTTATCTTTATTTATCTTCTATCAATAAAACCAGATCTGACCTGCGCACTCAGCTGCAGGTGTCCACGCACACAGCTGCAGACTCTACCAGGCCTCTATACACACAGCTGCAGAGCCTCTATATATCTACCAACACCCTTGACTCGGACTTATAGACACAGAGAGAATATTGCCTTCATAAACCCATAACATTCAAGATCAAAACCCAAAAACTGACTTCTAACCTTAGAGCCTTGCTCTATTTATACATTCCCATGGTCTGCGGACCATGGGCAGGCTGACTCACTTTCTATTTTTTTACCTTATTCTGTTATGAAACCAGCTCACAAAAAGATAGAAAAGATAGATCAATGCCTTAGAATTCAGCCTCTTTGAGGGGGCAACCTCTTTTACATTACACAAATGAATGATTCTTTGATGATTCAAATGACAAAACCTCCTTTCTGTATATAGGAGTCTAAGGAGTCACAATATAACCCAGCCGACCTAACAATAATAATATAAAGGCACAAAAATAACAATAGAGGGATTCTATGGGGAACAGTAATAACAATATGGGGACAATAGGGGCACAAGAATATTAATAAGGAATACAACTACAATAGTAATGGGGTAATAACTAGTATTCTAGGGACCTAACATGCCCCTCTCCTTCAAAAAAGTGTTGTCCTCAACGCTTGAGTAGTTCTGGATGCTTCTGTATAAAATTCTCATCCTCCCATGTGGAATCTTCAGCGGATAAGTTCTTCCACTTGATGAGATACTCCGAAATTGATTGATTTCGTAGCTGTCGAGTTCCTGTTTTTGTGACTGCTTTTGGTTCCAATATAATTTTCCTTCCTCATCAAATTTTGGCAATATTGTTTGAACTAGGAGCTTGTCGCCTATAACCTTCTTTAAACATTAAACATGGAAAACTAGGTGCACTCGAGAAGTTGCAGGAAGATCCAATTTGTATGCCATAGTACCAATATTTTGCAACACCTTGTACGGGCCATAATACTTTGGTGATAATTTATTATCCTTCTTAGCTTGCTTGAGGGACATTTGTTTATATGGTTGTAGCCATCGGAATACCCAATCACCTACATCAAAACTTCTTTCGTTGTGATGTTGATCTGCCTGCTGTTTCATTCTATTCTGCGCCAACACGAGGTTATCCTTTAAGAATTGGAGGACTTGTTAATGCTCGATGTGATGTTCCACTGCTTGAACCTTAGAATTTTCTCTTAAATATGATGTGATGGATGGTGGCTGATATCCATAAAGTGCCATAAGTGGGGTCATTTTTGTTGCTGTATGGAAGGAAGTGTTATACCACCATTCAACCAGAGGCAACCATTTGACCCATTGTGTTTGTTTATCAAATACAAAGCAATGAAGATATCCTTCCAAACATTTTTTTTACTATCTCAGTTTGCCCATCAGATTGAGGATGATAAGATGAACTATGAGCTAATTGAGTACCAAGATAAGAAAATAATTATGCTCAAAAATTTCCAGTGAAAATGGGATCTCTGTCACTTATAATAATCTTTGGGTTTCCATGTAGCTTTTGAATTGTTTCCATAAATGTAGTAGAAACTGTAGTATGTACTGGCTTTAAATGGATGTGATTATGCACAAAAGTGTGCATACTTGGTAATTTTGTCAACTACCACCATGATGACACTCTTTCCCTCAGACTTGGGTAAACATGTGATAAAATAAATTGAAACCTCCTCCCAACGTTGGCTTGGAATGGATAAAGGTTGTAATAGACCCAGGGTCTTAATTGTTTCAACTTTATTTTGTTGGAAAACCAAACATTCCACCACAAACTTTTGAATATCCGATTTAAGGCCATCCAAAAAAAATTCCTTCTTAACCATGTGGTAAGTTTTTAAAAATCCTGAATGCCCTCCTAAGGGAGAAGTGTGCAATTCCATAAGAATATTTTGTTTGAGTTGGGAATTCTTATAGAGGTATAAGTGATCTTTGTACCATAACGAATCATTTTTCCAGCTAAATGTATCAGATGTACTAGAATCTTGTTGTAACTTTCGAATAAGTGCCCACACTTATTCGTCATTCTTCCATTCCTCCCTTTCATTGTTTATCCAATCTGGTTGGATAATAGAAATGGCACACAACAATTCTTCCACATCCTCATCCTTTCTTGAGAGTGCATCTGCCACCACATTTTGCTTCCCTTTTTTGTAGATAATTTCAAAGTCATAACCCAACATCTTTGTGACCCACTTTTGTTGCTCTTCAGAGGATAATCTTTGTTCTAAAAAGTATTTAAGGCTATCATGATCCATTTTTAACTTGAAGTGTCTTCCCATTAGGTAGGGTCGCCATTTCTTATCTGCCTGTAGTATTGCCAACATTTCCTTCTCATAAATAGCTTTGTGTAAAAAATTTCCCTTAATTGGACGACTTTCAAAAGCAATGGGTCTTTCATCTTGCATTAAAACAACACCAATTCCATTTCCTGAAGCATCACATTCCACAGTAAAGGTTTTTGTGAAGTCCAGTGTAGCTAAGACCGGTGGTTGGCACATTGCCTCTTTAAGATGTTTGAAGGCCTTTATTGCTTTTGGAGTCCATGAAAATGCATCTTTCTTCAACAATTTTGTTAGAGGTGCTGGTATTCTCCTATAATTCTTAACAAACTTGCAATAATACCCTGTCAACCTGAGAAATCCTTGTAGATGCTTTATGGATGTGGGGATTTTCCATTCCTTAATGGCTTTAATTTTTCTAGGGTCTACCTTAACTCCTTCATGAGATACAATATGACCCAGATATTCCACCTCTTGTACTCCAAAGAAACATTTGGATCTTTTTGCATATAATTGTTTCTCCTCCCATAGTTGTAGCACCCTGTTAACATGTTCAACATGATCCTTCCAAGACTTGCTGTAGATTAGTATATCATCAAAAAATACTAACACAAATTTTCTAAGGAAGGGTTTGAAAATGGAATTCATCAAACCTTGAAATGTAGAAGGTGCATTGGTAAGGCCAAAAGGCATGACCAAAAATTCATAATGACCCTCATGAGTTCTAAATGTTGTTTTCGAAATGTCTTCAGTCTTCATTCTGATTTGATGATATCCTGAACAAAGATCCAACTTGGTGAAGTAAATTGATCCATGCAATTCATCCAGTAATTCATCAACGACAGGAATGGGAAACTTATCTTTAATAGTGAGCTTGTTGAGCTCCCTATAATCCGGACACATGCGCCATGATCCATCCTTCTTGTGCACCAATACTACTGGAGCAGAGAAAGAACTTTGACTAGGTTGAATTATACCCGCCTCTAGCATTTCTGCAACCATGCGTTCAATTTCACTCTTTTGGGCATAGGGATATCTATACAACCTGATGTTTGGAGGAACACTTCCTGGAATCAGATGAATAGCATGATCATGATCACGAATAGGTGGGAGACCTTTGGGAGTCTCAAATACCTTGGAATGATTGTCCAAGACTTTTTGGAGATCTGGAGAAATAGATGATTTCGATGTGGAAACATCTAGCGAACATAATTGTGCAATTACACCTCTTTGTTCCTTTTTTAGAAGCTTTGTCATACCGTTAGAGCTGATTATCTTTCTTCGTTTCCTTGCAATACCCCTTAATTCAACTTCCTTTCCTTCCGCATAAAATTTCATGAAAAGTTCTTGAAAATTAAAAGCTATTGTACCCAAGGATTGTAGCCATTGGACTCCTAGTACAACATCAGCACCTCCCATTGGAATGGAAAGCATTGGGCTAGTCAATACATATTCTCCCATGGATAGCTTGATATTATGGCACTTTCCAGAGCAATTTATTGTTCCTCCATTTGCATCCATCACTTGACACTCTCGTGTTGGATATAGGAAGCAATTCAATTCTTTTGTTATCTTACAATGAATAAAATTGTGGGTGCTTCCTAAATCAATCAACACTATTACCTTTTTCTTCTTGATTTCTCCTTCTATCTTGATGGTCTGAGGAATGGTAATTCCAGCCAATGCATTACAAGATATGGTTAGATTCATTTCTTCTTTATTTAGGCTTTGTTCCTGGAGTATATCCTCTTCTTTTGAACTTTCTTTCTCCTTTTCTTCTTCCTCTTCACAATCTATGTAGAATAATTTCTTCTCAGCATACTTATGACCTTTAGTGTATTTGCTATCACAACTGTAACAAAGCCATTTTGCTCTTTTTTCTTCCAATTTTTGTGGTGTCAACCTTATAGGTTGTGGAAGGCTAGGGGCATCAACACTTCCATCTTTATAGTTATGAGTGGTATGCTTCCTAGTTGCCATAATTTTTCTTTCCATTTTTCTTGCTAACCTGAATGCCTCCTCTAATGAATTATGTTCCCAAAGGCGAACATCATGTTGGATATTATCCTTTAAAGTCCCTATGAACACATCAATCCTATGCTCCTCTGGAATATTTTTTACCCTTATGTTCAATTTTTGGAACTCCTCAATGTGCTCCATTATTGAACCCTTTTGTTTGAGACTTATCAATTGGCTAAAAAAAGTGTTGCTTTTTGTATCCTCATAATGTGCTGTCAATTATTCCATAAAAATTGCCCAAGTGATAATTTTTTTATGAGAGCAAAGCCATTGATACCATACAAACTAATTTGGTTCCAAATATAAAGTTGCAATACGTACCTTTTGTGTGTCTTGCACATTATTGAGATCGAAAAATTGCTCCATCTGTAATATCCATGTTGCGGGATCCTTGCCATCAAACTTCCTCATATCGATTTTTGGAATATGGGGGGTCTTCGATCCAAAATTAGAGTCTATGAAATCATGATTAAAATTTCTTTTGTTCTCATCATGAGTTTCCTTTACTACCCTTTCACCATTAGTAAGTATTTCTTGTAGAAAATTTGTCAAATCTGTCTTCAAATCTGCCATGCCTGTCTTCAAATCTGTCTTCAAATCTATCTTCAAATCATCCATCTTAGCTTCCACATCATTCATCTTAGCTTCTACATCTTTCTTTAAACCATCCATCTTAGATTCTGTTACTTTTTGTGTGAGTGACATTTGTTGCACTTGGTCTCGTAATTTTGATATATCATGTTGCATTTCTTCCTCTTCTTCATAAGTCATGCTAGAGATTTTAGGTTGCTTACTAAGTGTTTGCATTTTCTTTCCTCAGGGCATCTGTTACTGATAATAATTCTCTACTATGCGCTTTGAATTCCTTCAAAATAATTTTTCAAACCAAGCTTAAGCAAAAATTTAAAAAAATCTACACACCTTTTTTCACTTTATAGGAGCTCGATATTGCCTCTGATGTATCTCTATAATTTCGGATCACCCAGTTATGAAATTGTGACCTGCAATAGCCCTCTGTATCCTCTTTCCAATGCCACCAGTCTGATCGAATTTATATTCCCCAAGGTAGAGTTATGCACAATCTCCCAAGACGACCCGATTATATACATTTTTAGAAGAGTGAACTTGTAGGAAGTGCCACGTGTCACTTTTTGGACCTTAGGATCTGAAAAATATACACAGGAAACTATAGTCCGTCCTCTTTCTGTAACTTCTTACGAAATTCCAATCTGATGCTCAAAACAAAAGTTATGACTATTTTCCCAGGTCACCTGTTTGGAATGTAATTCGGGAGTCTACAAAAATGCCAACTTCCTCAGATCATATCTCCGCAGATATAGCATGAAAAGCTCTGAAATTTGGACTTGCAGATGAGAATGATTTCGGCCCAAATGGGTTTTTTTTTTAGCATCAGAAATGTCACAGAAAAAATGTTATAGCGCAAATGACATGATGTCCTGTTTGGAGCATTGAAACCCTAGAATTCAAAGCTCTGATACCAAATGTTATGAAACCAGCTCACAAAAAGATAAAAAAGATAGATCAATGCCTTAGAATTCAGCCTCTTCGAGGGGGAAACCTCCTTTACATTACAAAAATGAATGATTCTTTGATGATTCAAATGACAAAACCTCCTTTCTATATATAGGAGTCTAAGGAGTCACAATATAACCTAGCCGACCTAACAATAATAATATAAAGGCACAAAAATAACAATAGAGGGATTCGATGGGGCATAGTAATAAAAATATGGGGACAATAGGGGCACAACAATATTAATAAGGGATACAACTATAATAGTAATGGGGTAATCACTAGTATTATAGGGACCTAACATATTTTCAGGCAAACAACCCTTTCAATTGACTCATTACAATTTGCGCTCCACGCACCTCGTAGAGCCTTAACCATACCTTTACCCAAAATTGTGGGCTTTGAGCCCCAAAACTGTTACGCGGGGCCTCCGCTACCCAACACTCTTCTCTGAAAATCACGGTCCTCGTCGCCCTTGATTTATCAATCTTGACAGTTTCCATTTATTCCAGCGACCAACTCCCTTGCATGCATTTAGTCTTAGTTGTCAACCCATTCATCCTTCATACTCCTCTGTATCCAATATCGGAGCCCAATAATTTTGTAACTTTATTAAGAAGATGTTACGAAATCACAAGCTTTTGATTGGCCTTTAGCCCCTTTTGCTTAACCTCTCTTGTTTTTCCACTATAGGACCGGGAGCTATGACCGACAGCTTCATACACCTCTATATTGTAATTTTAGAGCTCCCGCATATTGTAGCTTTTTATTAACATGAGCTTACGATATTACGAGATCCCAATTGGCCTTTAGCCCCTTTTTCTTAACACCTTCTTGTTTTTCCTCCATGGGACCGGGAGTTGTGATCGGTGACACAACACTTAGGTGTTAAGCCCTTGAAGACCTACCAGAGGCCTATCTCCTTGTGTTCTTCGAGCTTTCACGACTAAACGCTAACACATCAAAGCTCCATGTATCGGGTATTTCTCAAAATTCACTTTAAGGAGTTACAAAATCACCAGCCTTTGAAATACGCATGTGGCATATCCACAACACTTAGGTGATAGGTCCTACTATGTGCCCTTGGTTGGTTGGGTCTCCACAACCAACGCCAATCAATATTGAAACCCTTTGATATTTATTTTTTTCAAATTTCAATTAGAACAGAGTTATGAAGTCCCAACCTTCAGTATGTACTTCCCAAATGACATCATGCTCTTTTCATCATATCCACATGACGTCTCCTTAGTGATGACATGTGTCACCCAAATTTTCCTTATTAGGTCACCCAATACTGTTGATTCTGATTGCCATGTGTCCTTTGTACTTCCACTTCATTATAACATCATCTCCCACCATCAACTCCTGAGGGAGAGTCACTTATTGCCATGTGGCATGTTCGTGGAGAGAGAAAGGGTCCTTAGTTCTTTGATTTTGCAAAAAAATTCCTTTATAATTCTTGTTCCCCACAACCCTCCGCACTTTCCAAAATAATGCATTAATAAGAACTTACAAAATTATGAAATTCCAAAGTTATGAGGGGTTCTGATGTTCCAAGGTTCTTGGATTCTCTGATATTCACTTGCTCTTATATTCTCTTACTCTGACATTCGTTTTCTTTCTGAGGTCCCGAAGATCCGAGGATCGGCTCCCTGATATCGGATCGAAAATTTCTCAAAAATCAACTATATAAACTATATGACCTCCTATATTTCGATATTATCTAGGCTCTGATATTCCTTACCTTCTGAGGTCCTGAGACTCTGACCCTCCAAAATTTGGGTTTCTGAAATTCATCCTGCTCCTCTGGTTCTGAGATCGGTCTACTTCTAAGGACATCAAGCTCCTTACTTCTACTATTAATTAATTTTGATCTTGAGATCCATTCATGGACTTCCACATATGTTGGAAATCTCTTTCTGATCACTAACCAAATGTGCTAACTCCAAGAGTATCTGATTTGATCTCTTGAGGAAGAATCTCCTCCAAATTTTGGGACTCCCAACCATCATAGCCATCATTTTATGGCTTCTCCAATAAGCCTGCTACTATGGTGATTCTCTATCAGAGACTGCAATAACCATAGGACTCTCCATGTGCTTGAAACATCAATGCTAGCATTTTCTACTATCATAGCTAGCATAGTGGACATAAAAGTTGTCTTTCCTATCACATACATCCATTCTAATCTGGTTGACTTCAATGCGAACACACTTGCTAATTTCCAGGAAATTCCAATTCCCCAACTTAATCTCCTAGCATAACTATTGACATCAATGTCAACACACTTACTACCACTAGCAAGACATACAATGTCAACTGTTCAATAATATTATTATGACATCTTAGTTAGTGCTATTAATCATTTATGTATGTTTATTTATGTGTGATAAATAATATTAAAAAAATAAAATAATAATATTAGCACACACACTCTTATGGATATGTTATGTTATCTAAGTAATGTTGCAAAATATTATTAATGTTATTTTTCAGGATTGAAGATTTTTTAGTTTATTTTACTAATTTGATTTTATGTGTGACTAGGGATAACGTGTCCTATAAGGTAGATCTCTTGTAATAATATTTCATAAATGAAATTTATAAATTAATAATTTTAACCATACGTAAAAATATTATTTACGTACATAGTAATGGATTTTAGACTAATGCATGGAAAATATTTTGATAAACTTTTTTATGAAGTGATTTTTTTGAATTTCGATATAAGGTAGGAAATGGGGATTTTTAGTTCTTAGTTATACTAAAGGGATTAACTCTCATATTTTTATTGTATTTACCTTTATAAAATATGTTTTATGAATTAAAAATGTGTGTATATACCAACCTAGATCCATCTTGACCTCAGATCTATCAAGGGTCAAGAGGGGTCAAATCTCTATAGGTGCAAACCTCTTTTTTGAGTGCAAAACTTGAGGAAAGGTTTGCACCTCGATAGATCTGATCCCTCTTGGCACTTGATAGATTCGGGATTAATATGGATTTAGATTCATTATATAATACTATATAATATTTACATTTGTATCTATGTGTCTCTTTCTTATGCCTTCTCTCTCTATCTCATCCCCCAAACATATACACACACTCTCCATATATATATCTCTCTCTCCCTCCCTCTTCCTCTCTCACTCTCTCTCTTCCTCTTCTCTCTCTCTCCCCCCTTCTCTCCCTCTCTATCCTCTCTCTCTCCTGTCCCACACTCCTCTCTCCCTCACTCTCTCTCCATCTCTCCCTTGTCACTCCATCTCTCTCTATGTCTTTCTTCTTCCCTCCCTCTCTTTCCCCCTCCAACTCCATCTCCCTCTCCCCCTCTCTCTTTCATTCTCTCTCTTCCTTCCTCACTATGTGATCCTCTCCCACCTCCCTTTGTCTCTCCCCCCATCACTTTTTCTCTCTCTTCCTTCTATCTCTATCACTATCTCCCTCCCCCTCTCCTTCTCTCTCTCCCCTCCATCTCTATGTATCTGTCTCTCTCTCTTACCCTTCTCTATGTATCCCTATCCTATCCTCTTCTCTCTCTTCCCTCCTCTCCTCTCTCCCTCACTCTCTCCCCATCTCTCCCTTGTCACTCCCTCTATCTTTCCACCTATATCTCTCTATGTCTTTGTTCTTTCCTCCCTCTCTCTCCACCTCAAACTCCATCTCTCTCTCTTTCGCTCTCTCTTTCTCTCTCTCCACTCCTCTCTCTCTTCCTTCCTCTCTCCCCCTCTCTCCCACCTCACTCTCTCTCTCCCCTGCATCTCTCTCTCTCTCTCTCTTAAATTTGATTCCATGATATTGTGTTTAAGAAAGTATCTAAATTAAAAAAACTCAATTGGTTGTAAAATATTAAACCTATATTTTGGATCAATCATGTCAAAGAAAATAAAATAATGAAAAAATTAAAACAATCATGCACTATCTTTCCTTTATTATTGTTAGTCAATTTGCTTTCTCTCATTACTTGGATCTTTAGTTAAGATGGATATATGTTGGTTCTTAATAATATTATTTATATTATATAAATTTCACATCTTTATATATAAAAGTATTCTCATTTTTTATTTTATTATAACCTTGATTTAATTTCTATGGGAATCTTTTTAGTAGTAGTGAGGATAGAGGGTTTAGATATATCTCAAAAGTAATTATAACATTTTTACTTTTAGATTTAATTAAAAAAATGTTATAAAATTAAATTAAAATAACATATTTATCCAATATGTTTTTTGGGCATGTGGTATTGATAAGCCATGGTATTGACCCATGGTATTGTAACAAAGCCTATTTACAGGTTAATAGTAAAGTGGGGTTGAATATCCATGGTTAAGAATCATTTCATATTGTTATAAAATATTTTGATGGTGAAATAAGTTATGGTTTTTGGGCATGTTGTATTGATAAGCGAGGGTATTGGCCCATGGTATTATAGCAAAGGATATTCACAAGTTAATAACAAAATCAAAATATGAAATTTGACTTTGACTTTTTATTATTCATTGAGCCAAAATTTAATGTTTACAGGGCTTTATACTACTTTTAAATTTGTATTTATTACTTTTAACTTTTTGTTTATTAAATTTAATGTTTTTTTATTGAGCTAACATATAAATGTTAAATTTTTATGCCTACACATCTACTGCTATATTATATTAAATTTGTTAAATGTTAAATGTTAAAAATTTATGCTTGACAGCTACCCAATACTGGGTAAGGAAGTCAACTCTCCTAAAAAAGAGTTATCATAAGAAGCATTTTATTTATATCTTGTAATTATTTAATTTCCCCTTTTTTTGGACACTACTCCCCCTTTTAGTGGACAACTAGTTGTTAATCATGTTTAGTAACAATTATGATTATTAATAATGTTTTAGTGGTGTGTATTATTATGACATATTAGCCAGTGTTATTAATCATTTATATATGTTTATTTATGTGTGATAAATAACATTAAAAAAATAAAGTAATAGTGGACAACTAGTTGTTAATCATGTTTAGTCACAATTATGAATTTTTTTTTTTTTCCCGAGAAGAAAAATCATAATTTCATTATAGGTGAAATTACATGTTGTAGATGCCCATGGGCATATGCCATACTATGACTGAAGTCCACTGTCGAAATTTAGAAGTAATTACAATAAGACCCCGAGGGGTGTACTATGTTATTGTTCAAAACCAAAAGAAATCAAAATGTCACCCAGAGGTGATGACTGTTTTGTAAAAACTGTTATTTACATCATTTTAGCAACCTATATAATGAACAAAAATTTATAAATAATTTTTTTTGTAAAATTAGGGGCTGTCCCCCCTTTGAAGTTCCATGTCTACGTATGGCCTGTGGAAGTATTGATAGGTTCTTGTTGGTGTGCGTTCAATAATCAACCATTCTCCTAGAGGACGATTTGTCGCTTCTTTCGAAAGCTTGTCTGCACTTTCATTTCGCTCCCTGTAGATGTGAGAGCAAGAAATCTGATCAAAATATGTTAAAAAAAAAATTCATCCATAATAGATCTCAGTGTATAAGCATTGCAAGTGGGAGTGTTGTTAAACCAGTCAATCACATTCTTTGAGTCCTCGTAGATTTGTAAATTTCTGCACTATTGAAATATAGCAAAGTATATCAGGTGTCGGAGAGATATCAGTTCAACATGATTATTTGTTCCATGGCCTAAACCCATACTAATCTGGAAGGAATGTGATTTGGTGAGATGGAATAGGATGCCAACCCCACAGCCTTGTGCTTGAGCAACCCCATCAAAATAGGCCCAAGGTATTGACTTGTCAATCTGTTGCTGTGTTATAATCATGGGTCTGTTGGTATTTTATTCTGCAGGTAATTCCTCATAAGCCGAGAAAATTTTCGGTGGGACCAGATTCCAAATTACTGGCTTGTCTTGAAAAATTATGAGATTGTGCTTCAGCCAGATATGCCATGAGACCAGAAGGGGAAAATTTCTTGTCTTTGGTTCAGATGCTTCTCCCCACCAAACGTCCCAAGCGATCGGTAAATCGGCTCCATGCCAGCTCTTGTTCATATTTAGAGTTGTAAGGACTTGTGTCCATATTGATTTTGTAATTGGACAAGTGAGGAAGAGATCCTATGTCAATTCCTCCTCCTGATGGAAGAATACACACTAGGTAGGACCAGTGAAAGCCCTCTTTCTAAGATAAGTTCTAGTGGGAATTTTGTTTTCAAGAATGCTCCACATCAGTAGTCTTGTGTGCAGGGGAGCTTTCAATTTCCAAAGGAACTTCCACCAGCTTTTCATGCTTTCCAGTTTTGAATCTGCTACAATGATTTCATAGCCTTGTTTAGAGGAGTATTGGCCATTTTTCGAGTGCCCCCAAATAATTTCATCATATTCATTATATAGTCTGACATGAGATTCTGTAAGGGCTTGAAGGAAATTTTGCCATGTCCTGTCCCATTCAATGGGTATGTTCCAGTTCTCCCCAGAGTGTCAGGCTTGAGAAAGAAAAGTAGAGTTTTGTTGATCATCGAGATGTTCAATATATCTGATGCCTTTGTTGTTTAAAAAATTGATTAGCTCAGGTGGGAGTTGATATGAGTTCCCACTTCCGGTCCAGGGATCTATCCCAATACGAACTGAAGCTCCATTTCCTATTTTCCATATGAGTCCATCCTTTATAATGGGCATAATATTTAGGATGGCCCTCCATATGACAGAGATGCCTTTCCTACTCCAGGAGGGTCGTCTTATCCAATCAATGATAGATATGGGCCAAATGTATTTATGGGTGATTACCTTCGACCAGAGGCTTTTGTGCTTTAATAATAGCCACCCCTATTTTTCCGCCAACGCTTGTGCAAAAGCAGGGAGTTTCTTTAGTCCCCAGCCTCCCCATTTTTTGGGAGTGGTGATTCTGTTCCACTTAACCCAGGCAAAGGGTTTCCTCTCCTTTCTTCCCTTCCAAAGGAATTGATAGCAAGCTTGTTGTATTCTGTGTAGAATCCCCCTTGGGATCCAAGCCAAAGACATCCAAAAGACTGGAGTGGCTTCCAATACTGATTTGATAAGAATCAATCTTCCTGCCCTTGATAGAAACCGGTGACACCATATATTGATTCTTTTTTCCACCTTGGTGATAAGCCAGTTCCAGTCTGCTATTTTGTATCCATCAGGCTTGAGTCTAAAGCCTAGATACTTCAGTCCATCCTTTAAATCATTGACTTGAAAAGGAAATTTTTGAAGTGAGAGCTGAATTTCCTGCTGGGTGCATTCCGAGAATGAGATGGTAGACTTTCCCCTATTGATTTCCATCCCAGTGGCACTGCTGAAAAGATTTAGAACCTCATTCATGGTTGTGGTATCCTGAACACCTCCACTTAGGAAAATGAGAATGTCATCCACAAAGAGGAGATGAGTTAGATTGAAATTTTCAGTGATCTTTAATCCCTTGAGCCTCCCCAGTCTCTTTTCAGAATCAATCAATCTACTCAGGCCTTCCATGACCAAGAGAAAGAGTAGAGGGGATAGTGGGCATCCCTGTCTTATGCCCCTATCAACATGAAAGGAGGGAGTGGCGGACCCATTGATGAGAATAGCAAAAGATACTGAAGAGATGCATCCCATGATCCAGTTTGTGAAAGCCAGGGGAAAGCCCAAATGTGTGAGGATCATTTTGAGGTATAACCAACTGACTTTGTCGAAAGCTTTTGATAAATCTATTTTAAGAGTCAGTCCTTTGATTTTCTTGAGTTTAATTGAATGAGGGGCTTCTTGGGCCAAGCCAATAGCTTCCTGGATATGTCTGTGATGAAGAAATGCAAATTGTTCCTGGGATATGTGATCAGATAAGATGGGCTTGATGCGATTGGTGATGATTTTGGATATGATTTTATATAGACAATTGCAAAGAGAAATAGGCCGAAAGTCATTGAAAGAAGTGGGGGAGTCAGATTTAGGGATCAGAGCTAAATAGGTGAAGTTTAGAGGGGCATAAATATGGCCCAAGATCCTACTTTCTTCAATGACCGCAAGTAGATCCTGCCCCAAAATATCAAGAAATGCAGAGTAAAATTCAACAGGCCATCCATCCGGGCCTGGGCTTTTGTCTCTCTTAAACCATTTAAGGGTGCCCTCTAGCTCCCCCATAGAGACAGGTTTTAAAAGATCTTTTGTGCCATCTGGATCCACAAATCTAGGGAAATGGCCTGCCAGATTAATGATATCAGGGAGAGTGGTGGCAGAGGGGGCTGTGAACTGATTTTTGAAGTGTGATATACCCAACCTTGCTAACTGGGGGTGGGTGGAAGCCCAACCTTCCTGTTCCATGGGCAACTGCCAGATGGTGTTTGTAGCTTTCCTACCATTGGCGAAGTTATGAAAAAATTTTGTGTTGCCATCACCAACTTGAAGCCAAATAGCTCTGCTTCTAAGCCTCCATAGTTCTTCTTTTTCCAATAAGATCTTTGCTTTCTGTGATTCCAGATTAACTAGATGAAGTTTTGTATCAGTTGAGAGGAAACAAAGCCCCTTTTCATCAGTCAGGGAAGCAATTTGTTCTTCTAAATCCTTCAGGGTCTGTTCATCTCTCTCTTTTTTCCTTTTTGACCAGTCCATAGTAAGTGTTTTGAGCTTGTTTAGGCACCCACAGAAATCAACAGCCTTTCTCTACTCCCTGAGAGGGGGTTAAGCATGCCAAAAATCTGAGACTAGTTTGATATAGTCTGGGTCTTTTAAGAAACCAGAGTTGAATTTGAATGGAGCTGGATGCTTCTTGGAAGGGCCCGAGACTTGAAGAAATATGGTTGAATGGTCTGACAGTCCTCCTGAGCTAACCCATTGCTTGTATAAGGTGAGGGATCGGAGGAGATCTTCATGAATGAGAAATCTATCCAGCCTCCTTCCCAGGGTAGCATCACCGGTTCTCCTATTGTGCGACGTAGGCAGTTTCTTGTTCATAGGCACATCAATGAGTCCATGGTTCTCTAGGAGAAAACCCATCTGATCTGTAATAGGGTCAATTTGAGAATGATGACCCTAGGATTCCTCATTTCCAAGAGAAAAGTTTAAATCACCTCCTATGATGGTGGAGCCCGTAATAAGAGGATTGTCCAGAAAGGAGTGCCAAAAATCGAGTCTGTTCTGGTTTGGAGCATATATGTTTATGACTCGAATATGAATCCCCAGGTCTCTCGCAAAAACATCCATGCCTAAGAAACCCTTCCCACCCCAGGAGGAAATAGATTTAATTGATTTGGGGTTGATACCCAAGGCAAGACCCCCTGATCTGCCCACAACATCCAATCCTTGGAAATACCAGCCCGGGAGGAGGGAGAGAAGGGTTCTGGTAATAAGTTCTGTAGACCCAAGGGTTTCCTGGAGGAGGAGAATGTTGCAGTTGGAGTTGATCAATAGACGCTTGAGAGCCAATATTTTTTTGGGGTTGGCTAGTCCCCTACAGTTGAAGGAAAGCCAGATCATGGGGGAACAGATACAGAGGGCTCGGATGCTCTAAGTGCCCTTTCAATAGTAGATTGGTGGCCCTATGCTACATCAACCACCGCAGACCTGATGGCTTTTGCAATCTTAGATGGTCGCCCTCTGGAGGGTTTGGATTCAGCAGATAGGGGAGGTATACCCAAACCAAGAAGGGGTGTAATGTGTTGAGATCTGGAATGGAGGTTGTAGGTATGGGACCCCGATGCAAAGGGAGGAGAGGAAGGGAGGGCAGGGGGAGTAGTCCCCCAGAAAGATGGAGGCATTGTGGAGAAAGTGGGGGGGGGATTGACGATGTCACAATTTATGGTGGGGAGAGAGCGCGGAGAAGAGGCAGGGGGAGGTGAGGGTATATGCAGAGATGTAGGAAAATTATTTGAAAGAAAAGCAGAGGATACAGGAACAGAGTCATTACCCGGAGAAGGAGCTGTTCCCATGGCAGACTTGGAGTGCGTCCGAGGTGGTGATGGAGGAGACTTCCTTGGAACTTTGGTCTGCTGTGTCAACACACCTTCAGCCTCCTTTGGAGGGGCTTGTCCTTGTAGTTGTTCGTTCATGATCCTCTCTTCCGAACGGCGATGTTTGACCCCTCGAGCAGTCTCTGAAGCTGGTGTTGAGAGTAGTGGGCAATCCTTGAACGATGCCCCACTTTGTGGCATCTTCTACAGCGGAAGGGCACTCCTTCGTAGTCTAGGATCTATCTGTGAGAGAAATTCCTCCAGTGGAGGGTAATTTTCTCCTCTAGACCCTCTCTTGTATCAAGGTGCACCAGGATCCTGGCCATGGTCATGATTCCAGTTTTTTCGTAGGATTGATCATGTTCAAGGTAAGTCCCCAGTGCGTCGCCAATGCGCTTGAAGACCTGAGGGATCCAAAATTGCATGGGTAACCCTGGCAGTCAGACCCAGATTGGTCCCACTCCCAACTACTCACGTTCCGGATCAAACAATGGATCCCATTGCTTGAGCAGCATAGATTCCATCTCAATGTGCCAGTAGCGGGAAAGAATCCAATTCGTATACTCTTCCCTATGAAAACAGAGGGCAAACCAGCCACGAGCCAAAACCCTGATGATGGGGAGTTCTTTTAATAGTGAACCCCAAATCTCCATAGTCCAATGGTGAAGGCGCTCAACCAAATAGTTTCTTCCACAGACACACCCAAATAAAACCTTCCTTTCCTTATCAGCTACATCTCCCATTGGAACGTCCTCACCGAAGGTCAGGTTAATGTTTGAATCCACAACCTTGAGGCACCTTCCCTTTTTTGGCTTATCCGTGCGTCGGCCCGTGGGGTGCTCTCTCAGTAAGCTTCTGCACGCCTCAGAGGAACTGCAGGGAGTTGACTGGGTGGATTTAGGGTTAGGGATGGGAGAGCTAAAGCACCCAGAGTGAATCAGAGAGTTAGGGTTTAAATTGCAGGACCCAGGGTGAGCGAAAGAGTGTGCAGGATTTATGGGGTTTGAGGGTCCAGTCGGGGCACAGGAGGATGAGGGCGCATTCAATGGCATGGAAAGAGGCGGAGGTGTATCCAAGGGTGAGTCGAAAGTGGGGGAGGATTGAAGGCTGGTGCCAAGCAAGTTGAGGGTAGCCGGAGAAAGTGGTGGGCAGTCCAGCCTGGGGAGATCCTCAATATGGACATCAGGCGGGGGCGATTTGCCAGTGGAACGCGGGTGGAAGGGCTCCAACCGTGCATCTGTCAGTTGTTGAATAATGGCAGACCGGGGACCAGTGTCGGGGCCAGGTTGATATGCCCATATGACTTGGTCAGGATTTGGGTCCTCCTCGTAGTCCACGAGGTCCTCCGCATCCATCGGGAACCGACGGAAACTGTCGGCCGAGAAACAGGGGAGAGTAATCCAAATAATAAAACAGGGTTCCCGCAACAGAGCAGTGTAGGTCCAACCACCAGTAAAACCAGAAGAGTGAGAGCCTTGAGGGTCAAACGGTTGAAAACGATGGGGTAGCAGCCGGACCTGCGAGATTTAACCCCCGGAACCACCATGAAACCTGTCGCGGGTGAGCTAAACCAGGTCTCCCATCGTATCGCTACTCTCTCTTCAAAAACTCCCAATTATGATTATTATTAATGTTTTAGTGGTGTGTATTATTATGACATATTAGTTAGTGTTATTAATCATTTATGTATGTTTATTTATGTGTGATAAATAACATTTAAAATAAAATAATAATATTAGCACACACACTCTTATAGATATGTGATGTTATCTAAGTAATGTTGCAAAATATTATTAATGTTATTTTTCATGATTGAAGTTTTTTTAGTTTATTTTACTGATTTGATTTTATGTGTGATAAGGGATAATGTGTCAAATACGAATCTAGAGGGTCAGGTAGACTAGTGAAATAAGATAAAGGCTAATGAGAAAAAATCCCTAGAGGTAGCCAACAGAGAGGATTGAATTTAGCACCAATATGAAGGAAGTACAATAGGTCATAGGGATGTCAAATTTTTTATTATAATCTAAGAAAATGTATAACATCTTTGGAAGAGAAATGATAGCATGAGTTTTTTTTCCTAGTCTACGTGTAATTTGAGTTATGAGGCTTAAGCTTACTAAAAAAAATAAATTAAATGCAAGTGTGTTTTGGTTTCATTGTAACAAAATGTAGAGCTACAAGTCCTTTCTTTAATTTATAATCTAAAGATAGGGATAAAGGGATTTAAATTTGTGAAATTTGTGGATCATGTGTAATTTGGGAATAAAATCACTTTTTAAAATATATCTTAAATACAAACACATTTAATATTTTGGTGGGTTTGTTGAGAAACATGGGTTTTAATATAATGTGATCTAGTGGCAAAGGATAACCTAGATTGGTGGTTGTAGCCCTTTTTGGGAAAAAAACATAAACGATGTTCGCTGAGAAAATCACTACCAAAAAGTGGAAACAACCTTTGGGGTATGTGTATCTATGATGAGAATATTGGGCCACTTAGTACTATTTCAAAATTACATCATGTAGGGCCCAAAACCAGTCAAAATTACAGCGTGTCCGGCTCAAATTGACTTTATCCTTAGTCAAATTGAGTAAATTTAATTTCCACATTAACAGGACAACTTGGAGGAAATTAACTAGCGTGGAATGACTCTTGTCACTTGGTTAGCTCAATAAATTTTAATTGGTGGGCTTGGAGTTCAGTCATGCATGTGTTGATTGTTAAATTTTAGCAATCTAGTTAAGTTATTTTCAGTTGTACTCAGTTAACTAACTTATAACTATTGATAGGGTCAGTTGAAGGTTAGTTTTGCAGTGGGATAATAGTTTAGCTTAGAGATCTATCATTTAACTGATCAATCAACCCAAAATAGCTAATGTGTGTTAGGAATTAGAATTATTCAGCTAAAGTGGAGATGAAAAGGTAGTATAACAAGAGTTGTATACTAGTTTGAGTGTACAATTGTTGCATGCAGTGAGGAGATTAATTTCCTCATGAATTGCACAAGGAATTAGGAGGTTGGAGGAGAAAATAATTGGCTAAGTGTTGGCTAGAGTTTCTCATTCAATAGAGAGAACAATTATTATTTTGTATGTTGTTCTTAGAGCTAGAGCAAGCAATTGTAATAGTTTCTATATTCAAATAATTAGTGCAAATAGGCTTGAGGGGTTTTTCCCAGTTGGGTTCCTCTAGAAATCAATGCAGACTTATTGTTTTTCTTATTACATGTCTATGCATGTTGTTCTAAATTGTGATTTATATTCTGCAGATTAGTAGAGTAAAATTTTGCCTCTTGTTTTTTCAATTTGAAATCTTCAATAGTTGGAATTTCTATCAAATTTCTACATAGTATCGGAGCCCTAAAATCACATTAGAACCATTATTTCAAACTTTTCTCTCAGGAATTTTAAATTTGCAGCTTTAGTGCAACAATTTTTTCTTCATGATCAGGAGAATGTCTTTCGATGACTTGAGATTGGAGCATGCCCTGGAGGGTAGCTCAAATTTTATATCATGTAAGGATCAAATGCAAGTAGTGCTTGATGTTAATGGTGCGTTAGAATATGTTAAAATTGATATTGAAAAACCTTCGTAGTCAGATGCACAACAGTTAGCCCAGTGGAAGAAGGATGTTAGAAAGACCACGAGAATTCCTCTAGAAGGTGTGAGAGACCATGTGGTCTAAAATATTTGGAACAGAGACACCATTTTATATGTGGAAGACATTGGTTGAGGTATTTGAAAATATCAGTGACCATATAAAATTGGCCCAAAAAGACAAACTTTGAAACATAAGAATGCAAAATAATGCTACTATTCCACAATATCTCTCTAGGTTTACACAAGTTAAAGATGAGCTTCGAGGGGTTGGGGGTGAAAGTTGTAGAACATGACCTTGTGATCCTAGCTCTTCCAGGCTTTCCAAAATCCTGGCACAACTACCAGGACTCTATGAATGGAAGGGAAAAATTACCGAATTCGGAAAGGTTGTGGTCTTATTTAGTTCAAGAAGATTTTAGGAGAAATAAAATAGATGGAACATCATAAAAAGTTGAGGATGAAGATGATTTTTCCTTGGTTGGAAATGGGAAGAAGAGAAAAGGAAAGAAGACCCAAAAAAACCTGAATCTAACCAAAATAATGGTAAGAAGAAATACTTGATCAAGATAAAATGTTTCCACTACCACAACTATGGGCACTATGAAACAAAATGTCTGTACAAGAAGTCTACCAAGAAGCATTCAGGAGGAGAAGGAGGTGAAGCATTGGCCTCACAATTCGAATTAGACTTCACCCTAATAACATGCATGGGCAACATTGTTATAGGGAGTGTGTGGTACCTTGATTATAGTGCCTCCTTCCATATGACAGGGTGCAAGGAATTTTTTTAGTAGCTTGGAGGAGAAATATCTCTAGATTCATATGGAAATGGGGGATGATGGGAGGTATAGTGCTACAAGAATTGGTATTTTCACCTTTGAGAGGGAGAAAGCCTCTCCTCTTTGCCTCAAATGTGTTATTCTTGTCCCTGTGAATGAAGAAGAACCTGATATTTTAGTAATATTAGAGGATAGAGGCTATGATATTATTTTCAGTAAAGGGAAATCATTTCTAAGACATATAGCTTCTGGGAAAGTGAAGTAGATCGGGGTTTGAGTGAATAACTTATACAAATTTGAGGTGGGAGATTGGATTACATTGAGCAGTATGGCTGAAAAATTGGAGTCGATATGTTGGAGAACCTTGGAATGGGAGATTGGGTCATCTACACCATGGTGCCTTAAAAATAATGCTGCAAATTACCATTGGTCTCCCTAAAGGCTCCCTTGACTAGGATGTCTACAAAGGTTGCACATTGGGGAAATATGTCAAATCCACATTCCATGACCTAGATAGCAGAGCAGATGTAGTCTTGGAGCGAGTCCACTCTGATGTTTTTGGACGTTTTTCTACAACCTTCAAAACAAAACATAAATATTGTGTTATTTTTATTGATTATTTCTCTATAAAATGTTGGATCTTCTTCACGTGGAATAAGGATTAATTTTTCTCAAAATTTAATGAATTTAAGGCATTGGTTGAGAAGGAGACTAGGAAGAAGGTGAAGGCTCTCAGGAGAAACAATGGAGGTCATTTTGTTTTGCACGCCTTCGAATATTTCTGTGTGATAGAAGGTATTTGAAAAGAAATGACAACACCCCATAACCCATAGCAGAAAGGGGTAGCTGAGAGGAAGAAAAAGAGCATAGTGGGAGAAGCAAGGGCCATGTTGCATGATCAATGGCTTCCATTACATCTATGGGAAAAAGCATGAGGCATTGCAATCTAATTGCAGGACCAGAGTCCTCATAGAATACTTGGCATGATCACACTAGAGGAAGCCTTCTCTGGGAGAAAGCTTGATGTGTCTCATTTCAAAATTTTTGGAGCTTCCGTTTATTATCATGTCTCCAATGATTTGAGGAAGAAACTTGAGCCTACAATAGAGTTGGGAGTTTTTTTAGGATACACTGAAAATCGACTCTATTACTAGGTGTATTTTCCTTCACTAAGGATGACAGTTGTGAGGAGATATGTCAAGTTTGATGCAAAGAAGGCTATGAGAATCTCTCTGGAACAATGGTTGAATATCCCACTGGAGTAAGAGCTTCTAGCTATAGAGGAGGGGCTTCATGATGAGCTTCAAGATTTTGTGGAGCAGATAGGAGGCAGAGTGGAGGCACCCACTCAACCAGAATATTCTGGAGAGGGGAGAAAGAGAACCAGAGAAGCTGATAGATTTTTGCAGGGTGCTAGGGAAAATGTAGGAGCCCCTACATCACAACAAAGGAAGAGGAGGTCCCATGATATGTACATTGGTTACAGGTTCTCATGAAAAAACTCATTGAGATAGAGCCTTCATCATTTGAGGAAGCAGTTTCCCAACATGTTTGGGTTGATTCCATGGTGGAAGAATATGAATCCATCATGAAGTACAGTGTATGGGAGGTGGTGTCGAGACTAGATGGGAAATCAGTGGTTGGTTCTATGTGGATCTAAAAAGTGAAGCATGCAGTTGATGGGAGCATCAAGAAGTAAAAGGCCAAATTTGTGGCCAAAGGATTCTCTTAGGTAGGGGGAGTGGACTATGAGGAATATTTTGCACCAATTGCAAGATATTCCACAATCAGATCCATTCTAGCATTGGTTGTGCAGATGGGGTTGAAAATCCACCAAATGGATGTGAATTTTGTCTTTCTCAATGGTGTTGTTGAGGAGGAAATTTACATAGATCATCAAGAAGGATTTGAGACATATGATCAAGAGTCACATGTGTACAAACTCAAGAGAGCATTTTATGGTCTCAAATAGGCACCTCAAGCATGGTACACTCAAATTCAAAATTATCTTAAGGGATTGGACTTCACCAAAAGTAAAGCAAATGTGAACCTCTATCACATTGTGGTAGATGGTAAGTTTCTTATTATTGTTTTATATATTGATGATTTAATATTGACAGGTGATGAGTAGTTGATCCGCTGTTGTAAAGAGGACTTTTCTAGGGAATTTGAGATGAAAGAAATGGGCTTAATGCATTACTTCATTGGCTTGGAAGTATGGAAAGGTGATGGTTAATTGTTTGTATCTCAAGGGAAGTATGTCTCTGAAATGATTCAAAGACTTCACATGGAGAATTGTAAGCCAATGGACACACCTCTAGCTACAAATTGGAGGTAGGAGAATGCCACTTCAGGTGAAGAGGTTGATGCTACCATTTATGGGTAGCTTGTGGGTCTTTGATGTATCTTGTGAACACAAGAACCAACATGTGCTATGCATTAAGCTAGCTAAAATACGCTATGGTGAGGCGTATCAAGCTATATTAGAAGGCATCAAAGCATGTGTTACGGTACCTCAAAGGCACTACCAAGTATGGATTATGGTACAGGAGGATAGAGGGAGTGAAGCTTTAAGGCTTCACTGATGCAGATTGGGTAGGGAGTCCATCAGACAAAAAAATTACTTCGGGTGCTACCTTCAATGTTAGGTCCGCATCTATTTCCTAGTACAACAAGAAGCAGAGGTTTGTGGCACCTATTTTAGCAGAGGTTGAATGCATGGTTGCAATCCAAGCAACATGTGAGGCCATATGGATGAGGAAAATACTTTTGATTCTTTTCAGTCAGGAGATGGATCCAAAAATGATATGTTGTGATAATCATTGTTGCATTAAGATCACTGAGAATTTGGTATTTAATTACAGGTCCAAGCACATTAATATCCGATGTCATCATTTGCGGGACTGTGTGCATAGGGGAATTATGTTGCTACAATACATTCCAATTGAGGAGCAATATGCTCACATCTTGACAAAGGAATTTTTAAGAGGTAAATTTAAATTCCACAAGTGTAGGATAAGGGTGGTGAAAAATCCATTTCTTGCTAAGAGGGAGTGTTAAAAAATGTAGCAAGAAAGGCTCAATTTGATTTTAGCCTTAGTCAAATTGAGTAAATCGATTTTCCACATCAGCGGGAAAACTTGGAGGTAGTTAACTAGTGTGACATGGCTCTTGTCACTTAGTTAGCTCAGTAGATTCGAGTTAGTGGGCTTGGAGTTCATTCATGCATGTGTTTATTGCTAAATTTTAGCAATCTAGTTTAGTTATTTTCAGTTGTACTAAGTTAAATGGCCTCTAACTATTGACAGAGTCAGTTGAAGATCAGTTGTGCAGTGAGATAGCAATATGACTCATAGATCTATCAGTTAACTAATCAATCGGCCCAAAATAGCTAATGCATGCAAGGAATTTGAATTCCTCAGTCGAAATGGAGATGAAAAGGTCTTGTAACATGGGTTGTATATTAGTTTGATTGTATAGTTGTTGCATGTAGTTAGCATATTAATTTCCTAAGGAATTGCGTAAGGAATTAGGAGGCTGGAGGAGAAAATAATTGGCTGAATTGTGCAAGGAATTAGGAGGTTGGAGGAGAAAATAATTGGCTAAGTGTTGGCCAGAGTTTCTCATTTTGTAGAGAGAACAATTGCTCTTTTGCAGGTTGTGGTCAGAGCTGGAGCAAGAAATTGTAATAGTTTCTTTATTCAACTGTTAATGCAAAGAGTCTTGAGGGATTTTTCTCAGCTGGTTTCCCCTAGAAATCATTTTGTACTTGTGGATTTTATTGTTTCGTGTCTATGCATGTTTTTCTAAATTGTGATTTCTATTCCACAGATTAGTAGAGTAGAATTGTATCTCTTGCTTTTTCAGTTTGAAATCTTGATCAGATATAAGTTATATCAAATTTCTACAGTAGGTGATGGTTTTATTTCATGAATAAAATATTTAATGACACCTATATATATATATATTCAATTAATGAATTAATTAGATATCTAATTATGATTTTCTAGTAAATTTTGTGTTTTAGTATGTTTTGGAAAAATATGCTAACAATTTTGGTAAGGACAAATTGGGAATTTTTAATTTTTGTTTTCAAATAACTCGAAATTTTAAGTTCCCTTATAAAATTTATCTTTATAGTTACTGTAATATAGGTCATTCATATTAAAAAACATTGATTTCATACCTTGCTTAGGAAGAGGTGTATAGAAGAAAAATGTAATCCCTTAGATAAGCTAAGCAAAGACAATGATTTCCTTAAGATCTTTGTTGATAAAGATATGGATATTTTTGAGCCAATATTAACAAGGAAATCCCCTAAAAGCCTCTAAATTCACAATAATTCTTCCATTTTATAGATAATATAGTGGATTTCCCTTTATGGGCAAGTGGATTAGCTCAAGTTGTAGTCCCTAAGACTCACCCCTATCCAGGATTTTTTGATTTGCGTTATGAGTTTTATGATTCTATTAAAATGGTTAAAATGGATAAGCAAACTTCCAATGTGTGTTTTCATAAAGGAATAATTTATTTCAAAATTCCTATTGTTACCTAAAGGTTTAGAAGTCATTAATGAGGATGATGTAGAACGACATTTCAAATCGCTTCCTGAGAGTCAAAGAATGGAATTTTTATTTACACTAATGGTAGCATGTAGTTCACTCTCTAAATTTTGACTTTATTTCAACACCAAAATGTTTAATTAATTTGTTAAATACATTATATCCATGGTATATCTAATATTATGATATGATGATGATGGTATGGTAGAAAATCCTATTAGTTACTTACATAAAATTTTCTAAACTACAAAGTCTAGTTATGATACATTTATTTCAAATCAAATCTATAATCAATTGCCATAGTTTGAAGAAAAAAAACTCTTTAGATATCAACCATATATTGTATATTTATTTTTTTCTAGGCAAGTAGTCTATCTTGAACATTTGGGATTATAAAGAAGAAACCAACATGGTGAAGATATCTTACTTTTGAGATGACCCAATTGGTGAAGTATGATAATAAACCAAATGGTTACAAATTATTTATTTATCAATTCATATTCATAGTTTATGTTTTAGTCTATGGTCACCCACCTCCTAGAGCTATAGATGATTATAAGTTTCTCCTACAGATGAATTGACATTTCAAATGTTGTGACTGGTGCTTGGAAAAATATTGTAAAATGTTAAAAACCTATGGAACAAAAGTTATACCATATAACTTACATGTATACCTAACCCCTAGAATATTTTCCCTTAAATATCTTAGACAAAGGATACACTCATATGAGCTATATTTTGTATCTAAACAAGAAAATTTAAATTTTACTATATAAGACTTCCAATTATTGAAAGGATAATCAAATATTTTAATTTTGAGGAAAATACATTATGGAAATATGATCCACATAAGACTATATCTAAATTGATAACTTCAATGAAGTTAACCCCATATTCTCACACTCTTGATGTCGATAAAGAAGAAGAAGCCAACAATAATTCTTGGGCATAAGTCATTCAAGAAATCATAGGCCAACCATCGATGGAACAAGGCACTATTGAAATAAAAGTATAATTGACAACTCAAAAAACACAAGATTTCATTAGACATTAGAGAAATTTTAAGGTCTAAAACAGGCCTCCTAAGGAATATTATAAAATAATAGTGGAAATAATAAAATAAGATTAGATTACATCATCAAATTTTAGAGGGAGAAAAGAAAACTACTTTTTCACTCTTATTTTCAACTTATCTCCCTACTGTTTTACTCAAGTTTCAAGCGGGAGCACTTGTTGGATGCATAATTCAATTACTCATTGAAGGAGTGGCCATTTTGCATACTTTCAATGGACCATGCTAAACAAAAAAATGAGAAATACATGAAAAAAATTATTGCAAAGAATTAAATTATGCATCCAACGAGTACTCCTACTTGAAATTTGAGTAAAACCGTACGGATATAAGTTGAAAATATGAGTTGGAAAAATAGTCTTTTTTTTTTTTACTCCAAAAATGTTGAATCATCCCCCATTGTTTACATCATCATCTTGAATCTTATTGGTTCTTATAATGTTGATTTTGGTTGTAGATTTTTGTTTTGAAGCCCATTTTAGACCTCAAAATTTATCTAATTAGAGCTTATGGATATCCCATGGATGTGGATACTCCATATTGGGAAATTTAATTGCTTAAATTGAGGACGTAAAATTATAAATTTGGGAGTTCGTAAACTTGTGATATGTGAGAACCGTATACACAATATTACAACATCTCAAGAATATAAACTATTCCTACTACAAAAAGTGTATTTTAGATAAGTTGTTTTCCAGGAATCGAGGTCAGGTAAAAGAGTGTGCAATGATCATAATTATCAGATTAGAAATCCCTTGGTTCTCAAGTAAGAATTAATTAATGATAAATAAAGGTAAATAAAGAATTAAATAATAGCTTCAGGCAAATAATGGATAGTGTAAAGGAGAAGAACAACATACATCTAGTCTAGGAAATGAAATGGTACATCTACATATAGGAAAATAAACTATTTGGGTAGTATGTACTAGAGAAAGGGGTCCTTGAATCCCTTGGCATACACACCCAAGGAAGGGTACATTACTCTATTCATAATATGTAGCAAAACGTTCTTTATTTAGCATCAAATGCAAGATTACATTACAATCCTATCTCACCCTATAGTTCATTGATCAAACAATTAGCTTACAACAGGAAAATAACTAGTTGTCTTCTCCTTCCTTTAGATTTGATATATATACAAAACTTCAATTACATAGAAGGGAGAATTGGGTAATAGCAAATCCCTACACTTTTGGATTTGCAGCCGTTACACTTATTATATATCTCTGGTAAGACAAAGATAGTTTGCATATTGTTGGATTGATCTCTATAATGGAAATAATTTAGTTGTTTTCTGATGGTGAATATCATTGAGAGACATTGATCATCCAATCCAAATGATATGTTCAAATCCATTTGTGTAACCAGATTCTAAAAATGTCAGCACACTTCCTTCCATGTTTTGTCTATAACTTTGACCAAAGTTCCAAAAATCATTTGAATTAATAGTAATGAAACCTTATTTATTCCAATATTAGAAAAACCCATGTGCCTAATTTTTTCCTAGTAGGCTCAACCAAGAATTCTAATGAATAATTTTGGAAATGACCACCACATGAATTTTTCTAAAAAATATCACAAAACTCCCCTTGAAAAATGTGTCCATATAGATTATTTTCTAAATATGTTCCACTATTAATCAAGTTATGTTATTATACACAAAACCCATGTCTTGGAATTTATTAATTTGGCCTCATCTATGTTTTAAATGGAAAAACGGTCTCTCAAAATATGTCACTTCAAGAATTTTGGTAGTGCCTTCGCTACTAGATCTCTAAAAACTACCATGAAGACTATTGACATTTTGCAAGAAATTAGGTAAGCCCATATGAAGTGAAAACTTTATACATGGATAAATTCAATAATATAAGCTATGAAGAAGTGAAGATGAAAGGGTAATTTAGGTAGAAATGAGATATGTGGCATTATAAAACATATCAAAATCAAGGCTCAACATCTTCCCAACACTCAATTCATTGCATGTCTTCATGCAATAAAGTTGTCAAGTTCCAAAAGGAAATGATAGTGGTGAATGGAGTGAATAGACAAAATAAATTAGTTGGATTATGAAATGGATGAAAGAGGTAATGTCTGAAGGTTTGTATGGAAGAGATTCAAGAGTTTAATTATAAAAATCCCCAAGTTAGGTGAGTAAGTAGAAATAGTAATTTATGTATCTAATTAGCTTTTCCCTTACCCTTGATATAGCTTTTTTATATTTGAGGTATATGTGTGCTAGAGAGTGTGTTGGAGAGTCTATTGTCTATTGATTACTAAATGGAGAGGTTGTTATTGGAACATGACTAATTGTGTTACTAATATAGCTAACAAGACTTTTTGAACCAATATTTGAATTGTTGCATGAAAATTGATAGCTACTAACGAAATCGATGATATCTAAGTATGAAGCTTGTTTATTGTTGAAATAGGTTGTTGTACTATGTAAAATGAAGTTGACTATCTAACTAGAGTAGATTGACCGAGAGAATTTGTTGGTTTTGGACTTTGAAAGATATATTGAATGGGACTATGACTAGATATTCATGCTTGATTTGATGGCCATAAGTTTGGTTTAAACAACATAGGAGCATGAAAACATCATCCTTAAAAAAACTCAAATTCCCAAATTTATCCTCAATATTTGCAACTATCCTAAACATTGAGGCACTACTAGATCTCAGTCTACTATCAAATTTCCTATAAATGATGAGTGCTATCATATTTCGTCCTACTATCGAATTTCCTATAGGTGATGTGTGTTACCAAAATAGAGATGCTTCTCTTTAAAACAATTTTCTTATGTGTGATAGATGGCTATTTTGGTGGATTTCCATCATTGGTACTTGATATATGATTGAAAACCAAATACTTTGATGGAAATGACAATATGAAGCAATAGTTTCATAATTTTAGTGAGAACTAAATATCAAATATCATTCATTTCTAAAGTGATTGTCGTATTGTGTTGTGAAAATGAATTACATTGAAATTTTGAGTTGTGGTGTAATGAGGAAAATACATAGGATAAGCTCTATCATAATATTATCTCATATTGTATGATTTTTCTTACATATCCATTGAGGAAGGTTCCTACAAAAATACATTAACGTAGGAATTTAGAAACTTGCTATGGGAATGGGGGATATTTATTTCTTGGAACCTAATTGGCGTGTCTATTGTTATAAGTAGTTTAAAATTCATAAGCCCTTAGGGTTAGCTCAATTGTTTAAGTACCCATTGTTAAAGAACCCTTTTTTGTTGGTAGCTCACAGATTCAATTCTCTCGACACCCTCAAGGTTAGGCTCTATGGTTGACTTGGTAGGAAGTGATCCCTTTTGGTGGATTTTCCTAGTACAAAATTTTGTGGATGTAGCAGTCACTGAACCCCGGGTCCATGAACTACATAGGAAAAAAAAGTAGTTTAAACTTCATAGAAGCACTCTATAGATATTTTATTATGATTTGAGACAAGCTCCTTTAATTATTTATTCATCTATACTACTCTACCCTATTTGGAAAGTAATCCATTTTTAAAGTGTAGGAGTGAATTGAGAAAAACTCATATCTAAATTTGAAAGTATACTTTATGGCTACAAGGATATGAGAGGGCAGTTGCTCATATGGCTCAAATGTTAAGGGTCATATTGAAGAGTGAAGTGGTATTGGTTCCTAATGGCTAATTGGAACCATGTATCAAGGAATTTATGTCTCCCTACCTCACTTCACTTACCACACTTTGGATTTCTTATGAAGGTTTCTCTTCATCCTCTTGAATACACAAGGGATCAGAAGCACCGGAAAAACTGCCATGTGACACAAAACCACAAAAGGTGAAAATTGTGTGATAAAAACTATAAAAAATGGACACAAAAAACCACCACCCAAAAAACAATTTGGGGGACGTTACCCCCAAACTCTCATTGCACTTGGTGTAATGTACAACACATGATGATAGTCATGCAAATAATATAACAAATAACCAATATGGAGCACATGTCTTTGAAAGTGAAACTAAAGAAAAATTTCATTGAATTTTGGGACTTGCACTTAATTGGGTACTAAATATTGTAATCCTTTTGAAAATTTAGATACATGATTGCATTACCTACAACCATAAAATTTCATAATGTGTTTTAAGTATTTTTGAATAAAAAGTAAGTGCATTGTTATAACCATGTCATCAATTGGAATTTGATTTGAGTGGAACTCGAAGGAGTTCTAGGTAAGAATAGTGTGTATATTGGATAAGGTCATTATACTCAGGGATAGGGTCATAAAGTGGGTGAAGGTCCAACAGAGTCACTATAGCCCTGAAGAAACAATGTGGGAGGAATATATCTAGTTTTTATACATTTTGATGTAAAATTTATTATATAATGATGATGTGCAACAAGGATGGTGAAAAAATCTAAGGAGAGGGGAATGTAATATCCCAATTTTGATTCCAAAATCAGTTTTGTGTATGTATATGATGAATGGTTAAAATTAGAATGATTTAATATGTAAGGTTGTACATTTAAATATATAAAAATTAAATAGATCATAGGCTACAAAAAAATTACAAAACAATGGGGGCCTATAACTCCACAATATAGGAAAGAAAGGTGACTTACAAGGCTCTAAGGAGGCTAAAGAATAATATTATTATTATATTTATAAGCCTAATTCCTTACCCTTTCTTAATTGGTAGTATTAATCCTTGGGATTTATGATAAGAGAGGAAACAATATTACTTTCATGAAGTCACATGGTTTCCTACTTACATGCAATTTTACTTGTGCATTTTCAACCATGAAAGGGAGAGAGAGTTCAAACGTTTTTTGGTGTTTGATAGGAAAAAATGACTATGTCAACATTTGAGAAATCACTCAGTTAGGGCCCCAACTAAATCCTTTTCCATTTGGGATGGTGATTCTAACCACTATGTGGGGCTAGTTTCCACCTTAAAGATATTCTCCCAAAATGTAGAATTTCTACTATGACTTCCTAATCCTAAATGTAATCTAAGTTAATGTGCAAGGAACAAAAATAAATCTTATCTATCTCAAACAAGGGAGGGAACAATCCCACTCTCAACCAAGAGCAAGATGAAAGGACTGGATTTGAATCTAAGATAAAGATGAGCCAAAAAACCATAGAAATAGTTTATATGGTTAGTATAAAATGAAACAAATGTGAATATGTGATTACCTAATAACCAATTATTAGGGCCTTACATACACATATTTATATTCAATTAACACCAATCAAATTCAAGATCAAATATACTATTGTATCATAGAAATAGTTATCGTGATGCAATGGCAATTAGAGGAAACATATGCATGTAATCTAGCTACTAAATAGTTATATGTAATAACTTATATATCTACTTGAAATCATTATTCAATTTTGATTTCAATCAAATCCAACATGAAAAGGTGCCTTTCCATTAGCTTAAACAAGTACATAATTAGATTGAATTAACAATAGTACAAAACCATGCATCATACACTTATCTAGAACAAAGATTGAATCAAAACTGAATAGGTTTTTTATTATGCCATTTCTTAGTCATTAAACTTGGAATAATAGTGCACTAGATGGAAGGTCTCGTCATGATCTCTTAGAGTACAAAATATTTTTGAAAAAATCATGACAGAATGAACCTACCTAATCTTCAACATCCCTCTTACGATCAAATCTAGCAAGCTTCCAAATTCCCTCAAGAAAATTCCTCTATAGCAATGTAAAAGCTCTCATTCTATCTATAAATTAGAACCCCTAGTTCCTTCTATAGATATTTTCCTTATAATCCTCTCATTCAATTTCCCAACATAAGTTTGTTTTATCCCCCTCCTTTGAAGATTCATATTTTTCTTTTAGGGGATAGGAGACCACTTTTTTAACTTTCAAATTCTCATTAACCAATCTTGAGACTCCGACTGGAAATTTCCCTCCAAAATATCTACAAAATATTCACAAAAATATTATTGAAAACATATTAAAATTGAAAGAAAAACTCAAATTTAAAACATTTGAAACTAATTATTCTAAGAAAAACTCAATTCTTGTAAGTTAGCAAGAAATTCCAAAATATGATCCAATTTGTTTTTTGTTGTTCCAATCCTAATAAGTAGACAACATTTTCATGAGGAAAGAGAAACAAAATTTTTTGGTATGTAGTTTTATTTCCCAAAATTATCTCAAAAATATCAGTTTGACAATATTCCATAGCCCTGTTGGGTAGCTGATCCCTCGCGTAACGATTTTGGGGCTTAAAGCCCACAATTTTGGGTAATGGTATTGTAAAGGCTCTGCGAAGTGCGCGGAGCGTGAATTGTAATGAGTCAAGTCAAAGGGTTGTCCACCCTCAAATAATGTAAGGTAATGTAAAGTGAGTTGGCCTGCCCATGGTTCGCGGACCATGGGAATGTATAAATAGAGCGAGGCTCTAAGTGTAGAAGTCAGTTTTTGGTTAAGTCTTGATCTTAAGGGATATGGGTTTTTGAATGCGATATTCGCTCTAAGTCTGTAAGTCCGAGTCTTGGGTTGTAGGAGTAGGAAGAGGCTCTACAGTTGTGTGTACAGAGGCCTGGTAGAGTCCACAGCTCTGTGAGCGAACCCCTGCAGCTAAGTGCGCAGGGCAGAGTTGGGATTGTAACGAAATAGAAGAGGAATAAAAGTTAAGTTGATTCTAAAATATTGTGAATCTGTTCATAGATCTATAGGTTTATTCTTCTATTATATGTTTATGCATCTCATTACAGTTTATGATTGCATACATTGATTATAAATGTTAAATGAGTAAGAAAGATTACTGGGCCCACAAAATTAAGTCAGATATATAAGAATGACATAGTAAGGTTAGAGGATCTAGAGAGCGCCCCTTCACGCTTGGTATAGAGCTACGCAAAGGTCAGACAGCTGCGCAGAGTTGCACTAGTGCGCAGGATTGGTTTGCGACCTTTCCATATCTCATCAAGACATCCCTAGGGTGCGGAAACCTGGTTCCAGCACCCTCCCATACTACCTCGGGTGAGACCTCAGTCCGCGCTCCGCGGACTGCTGCCAAAAGGGCCGGTATTCTCGGGATTTGTTCAACTAAATCACTTCTAAACCTGGGTCAGGCCCCAACAAGCCAACAAATGCTTCCGTTCTTGAGACCGGGATCTGCATAAGGGATGTCTGATGTCGGAACATTGGAAACCTACGAAGAAGGAAATTGAAGATTGGTTGGATCATAAGCTTCACGAGTTCGTGACACAGGAAAACAAAACTCCGCAAATATCCGAGAAGAGGCAGCTGGATCACTACGAATATACAAAAATCCATGAGATCTTCTTCACATCCTTCTCTTCAAAGTTGTATGATTGGATCATGAGGTTAGCCAATAGCCAGGGTAGGTATAAGCTAGATCAACTGATAGTGTGGACTCCAGAGTTAGTGCGCAGGCTAGAGGCATCAAAAGATAAGATCGCGTGGGCTGTGGACCATTGGCTTGATCGGGTAATAGGAGGGTTTATCACTGAATTTGCGATAGACACAAATATAAGCTACAACGAAGCAGAAAGACGTTTTCTCAAGGGACCGTGAGGTAGGTACATCAAATCTTTGAATACCTAGATTAAGATGTTGTTATGTGAAAAATGGGTGTTGCGAATACATTAATGATTGGAACGACGCAGAGTGGAAAGGTCTACAAAGGTATCGAAGGGTTAGGAAATAGTCCTTTAATTTCACCTCCATGAGAAAGCGAGGAAGAGCGCGCTTAGGTCTCTCCAAGGAGTGCAGTTAGTTTGATTAGGCAGCACATTCTGCAATTACCATCTCCACTTACACCACCACTCGCTTCACCTCCTTCACCTCCATCTTTGCCCACACCACCTCCACCAAACCAACAGTTCAGTATGGCGAGCATGATTAAGCTACCCGTATTCAGAGGAGTAGGAAATGAGGACCCGGATCAGTTTTGGTTCATGGTAAGAGCAGTGTGGGAAGCACAAGGGGTTACAGATGATAACATTAAGAAGTCTATATTGGTAAGCGTGATGCAGGATCGCACATTGACGTGGTATATCAAGCACTCAAATAATCACCCAATTGCAGGAATAATAGAGATCTAGGATGCATTGAACAAAGAATTTAGCTGGCCGAAGACAGAGACACAGTCAATCATCGGATTCAAAGAGATCCCGATGCTTCTAGGAGAGACCCCCCGGGATTTGGATCAAAGACTAAAGACTATGATCTGTGAGGCTAATATGACGCTAACGGATGCGCAGCACTGCACGTGGTTTGTGGCATCTTTGACACGACACCTAAGGACGGTGCTATCACAATAGAAGCATTGGAAATGGAAATAAGGTTGCATGAAACACCGATACAGGATCTGGGATTAGGAGTTCAACAGATTCATGCTCAGCTACAGAATCTCTGCCTGGAAATGCAGATCTTGATGCAGGATAGGGCACCACGGCCGGAGGTGCACGAGGAAGTGTGGTGTATAAAATGCAAAGGCCAGGGCCATGATAAGTATCACTGTCTGGTATTCATGAACTACTTGGCAGGGGGGGGGCAATTCCATTGAGACTGGAGGCACAAGTAGGGCCAAGTACAGCACCTGTGCTTTGGTGCACGATCTTTCAGGTGGAAGGAAAGCACACGATGGACAATTGTCATTTGTTGTAGAAGTATACGCAAACTCCCCAGTAGCTATTTTGTAAGTTTTGTAGGTCGGTGGGCCACGATGAGCGTACATGTCGCAACTATGAGCTGATGATGGAGCGGACCCAATCCTATAGAATGCAGATAGAGATACGAGGCCTCAACCTAGCCGCAGGGATGGCGCGTGCTGGATTTCAGGGCCGAGGTCGAGGATGACGAGCAATGGGGCCAGGAAGGGGTTGCGGACAATTAATATGCTACAATTGTGGAGGACTGGGGCACTAAGCTCATGATTGTACCAACCCAACAAGAATATCTTGTTCGTACTGTGAGCAATTTGATCATGAAATGGTAGATTATCCTACGTTGATCACACAGATGCGCGAGACAGGGGTGCTACAGCCTAATCCGATTCAGAATATTCAAATGATGAGGTCTAAACCATGGGAAGAATACCCCAATGTGAACATGGTGCTCAAAAGCGGCGCAACCACCGGGGAAGATAAGGGGGAGCAGCCTGAGGAAGATACATGGGTTTGCAAGGCTCCTACAAAGGAACCTGAGTTTGACTTAGAATGCGCAAAGGAGATGTTTATGGAAGCTAAGAAGAGCTTTGCGGAGGCCTCTACTTTAGGTAGTAAGGATCAACCAGAGCTAGGGATGGATCCTTCTATGCTTACTGCCTTTTTAGAGACATGCATGAAGCTGCTGCGCTATAATAGGGCAGTGAAAGGACTGTAGGAGTTGATAACTAGGTGCGCAGGGTCAGGTGAACCGCGCATAGTTTGGAAACTAGGAAAGCATGCATTGCGCACCGGGAGGGAGATGAGATTAACAATGAAGATTGGCGAATATGAAATGGATCAGGTAATTTTTGACCTAGGTTCGGACGCGAATGTGTTACCAAAGCAGACATGGGAACGTATGTGAAAGCCTGCGTTACAGTGGTCCCCTATTCAATTATGAATGGTGAACCAACAGAATATTTTGCCCATGGGGAGGTTGTAAGGGGTAACCGTTGATATCGAAGGTGCGAGCACACAGAAAGACTTTGAAGTAATCGAGATTGTTGATGACATCAACCCTTACCCCGCGTTGCTAGGAATAGATGGGGCCACTGATATGAACGAAGTCATTAACTTGAAGAAGCAGAAGATGATATTTGAAAAAAAGTCTCTACGCGTAGTAGTCCCGCTAGATCCAACCGAAAGAGCGCGCTACACTGAACCTGTGCACAATGATGACAGCGACAATGAGATGGATTTCATTTACCAGATAACAATGCAAGACTAGGATAGAGTGAACCCGACTGCAGATGGGAGAATCTCATTGGAACGTGACAGTTCTTGTACTTTGGATTCAGATGAAGAGATAGAATGTTGGCAGAACCGGTTGCACGAAGTAACAACGCTGAATTGCAACATGATGATTAGATCACTGTGGTGCATGACGACCGAGGTAAGGGAACTGCCAACATATGATGGGGGAATAGGAGTGGATGAATTCTTAGAAAAATTTGAAAATGCAATACCGGAACAGCAATGGTACGATGTGCTGGGATGGGCGTAGAGTGCGACACCCGCACAATGGTGGAGTACACATTATAAGACTATTGGAAACTGGTGCGAATGCAGAAGATGGATGTGCTTACTGTTTGGAAGCCCCCAGCGTTGAATGTGAGCCGGGCATCCAGAATGAAGTAGTCTGTGCGCCCACCTGTGTTGATGGGTACAGACGTGTGCTGTGCGAGCACGTTCGGGACTATGGATCGAAAATCAAAACCCAACGTGGTAGTAGGAAAAGCGACAAAATTTCCACGGTAGAGCCTTCATAAAGCTATGCAGAATCATGAACAGAGTCTACTAGAGGAGACGAACTGATTGCGACCTGCGCGTGCCAGCAGTTTGATGGGCCTATAGGGCCATGTGCAAGAACTTGAGCATGGAAATGGTTTTGAAGGCAATGAGCAGAGTCAAGGCCATAGCTTTGGGAAAGAATCCTCACATTGCGACAATGCGCAAGGACCAGAGCGAAGAGATTATATAGCTGTGCGACGACAAACATATGCAGATTCAAGAAGCCATTTAGTGAGGGAACCTTGAGCTTCGCAAACTCGAAGTAAATTGGGTACAACTGAAGCAGGAAAGCATATTAATGGACAAGGATATCAGAGAGCTGGAAACCAAAATCTCATAGGCATTATGCATTGACAGAAGGACGAGGCCACGTATGGGCAACCCTACCACCATACTAGAAGATCATCGCCGAAAGTTTTTGGCTATACTACTAGGGTTGCGACTGCAAGGAAGTGCATCGCATAAGGAAGAACGCGAAGCAATGATGGGCACAAGGGTAACTAAGGGAGGCCCGCGAACTGGATTGAAAGGTGACTTGAAGCCTCGCACCAGTAGTGCGACTAACTGACTATCTGTAGGAAGCATAGTCTCAACGCTCCAAGCAATTGAAAGAGAGCACGAGACTATAAACGAGTCTGAATGGGAGCTGCACGACACGGAAGTTGCATGTAGGATCAGTGTGATGCACAGGTCACGTTCGTGCACCGGGCATTATGCTGCTGCGCGGAAAGACGAGAAAGTGACCGTTGGTGTCACTGTTCATGACAAGATGGCCAATTTAAGACAATGAGGAGTGGATGGCGGGCATTTAAGACACAAAGTCAGAACTAGATTTGGGACTATCTGTTGCCAGTGTCTCATTAATGAGCCAAATCTAGGGGGAATGGTTGAATTTGAATTCAAAGGGGCTTATAAATCATAGGTGGCCCTCCACCGAACAACCCTTGGCATTTTTAAGTTGTTTCATTATCAAGTGGGCATGAACCTGATGAACTTGGAGGTTGTAAAAGCAAGTTCGTGGTTTGAAGCATTTCCAAAGGATACACAAGATTCCTTGATTAGAATAATGTCAACAACCAAGGGAGCCACATAGAGTTCTACGCCACCGATAGGTGATGCACCAAAAATCCCTAAATTTCCCCAGACACTGAGGCCCAAAAAGGACCCACAAGCAGTAGGACCGGTCTGTATGTCTCCACAAAATCCGCGGTTCGACAAACTGTCAATGGAAGAAAAGGGCAAAACGGTTAATATTGAGAGAAATGATGAGGAGGAGGATCCTTAGACCTTTGTAGAAGAGATGGAACCAGAGGAAGAGATGGGAGAAGACATCCAACCAGTACGCGCCACAACAAAGTTGCCCAAGTATGTTCCTCCGCGAAAAGGGAGGGTAAAGGTACCTAAAGATTTGGATGTCATTAAAATCACACTCAATACCCCGTTCCTCCTTGAGGGAGTTCTGTTTGAAGGTTCGGTTGTGGGCTGCATACCCACTATGAAGTTTGAAGATTGGGACCTCACGGATAGCGAGAAGTTCCCTCATTTGGAAACTAGCCAGTTGATGGAACAAAGCACAGAGGGAGCAATTACAACGCTGCAACCACGAACATGGTTGTGTGGAGTGGAGGAGGTCGGGCTACTCCACCTCCTATTGATTCCACACTTTCATCGGGCCCCAATCACAATATTTTTCATCAGGCAACTGCTTTTCCTGGTGCACGATGGGTATTTGTGGCTGGAGGAGCCCATTCCCATCACGGTGGAGCTCATTCATAGGATTTCTCAGCTTCCCTGTACGGGACGGGACTTGGTGGAAATAGCTGGCACAAGTGGAGATTTGGTGATTGTGGAGGCCATGAAAAAAAAATATAAGTTGGAGAAAAAGTAGAGGGGTTACGTTGTTACTAGTATTAAAAACAAAGGGGTCAGTGTCGCTACCCAGTTGTTGGTAGGAAAGGTAATGAGAAAATGTCGTGGAAATGAGGTACCAGAAACGGTCATCACACTAGTCGAGGAATGCGCAGAAGGGGTATGGTTCAACTGGGCACAGTTCCTCTGCAATGAGTTATTGACGAACTACAGGGAGGCCCAAGAGTAGGGTAAGACCTTCCACTATGCGTGGTTGCTCTTATCCATCCTGTTGGTTACAGGTGAATTGCCTGAGGATATTTAGCTCCCTCCCCTCGAACAGGACTAGCCAGAGGCAACGAAATACGCGTCGCTGTGGTCAACAAAGGATGCCATGCAAATTCGAGAAACCAAGATCTTCTGGGTATTGATGGAAGCAAGCGTATGACTATGGATCAACAAACGGCTGTGCCTATTTGCCTCGGTATATGCAAGTCTAAAGAACTTTGTAGACTTTAAAGTAGATATGCACAATGTGTATTTCAAGGCACGGAAGGATCCAAAGCAGAGGTGGACCGCACTCCCCTTCATCGCAATAGATGATGTTGTTTTCGCGGTGCTCGACACATGGCCACCGAAATGGCGTGCACCAGATCTGGTGGTGTGCGATGAGACAGAGATTCAATGACAGAAGGCTATCGCCAAGCTGCTAGCACAATAAAAGCGGAATGAATAGCTAGCTAAAGAAGTACGGGCGTGACGAGAGGCAGCGAAGGCCGCCGCGGAAAAGTGAGTAGCAGCCGAGGCCGATATGATAGGGCAAGGGATAGATGATATGGCAGAAGGTGCGGACCCAAGCACCACCTCTACAAAATTGAAATGGCCACGCCTGATAGAACGAACTGGGCCACGGAAGAAGACCAAGGCTTCCAAGTTGGATGGGGAGCCTATTACACTGACCGAGGGTGACCTATATGACATCGGTGACACAGTTTGTAAAGTAACCAGGGAGGCGCTCTAGGAGGCAATGATAGAGCAGCAGAATGTGTTAGGGGCGCTCAGGACACAACTCCAGGAACTTTAGGTGTGGCCCCCACAACAAGGAATGGTAGCTGCCTACGGGGCTATGGGTACATCAGCAACCGAGAAGTTATTGAAGGCCAAAATGGCTAATACCGTCGTGCTGCCGGAAGGAGCAATGACAACAGACAACCCGGAGGATAGAGTCATGGTAGACCTGCTCAAGGGACTTGGACTAAACTTGGATGCCCTTCCGCGAGAGATATTATACCAGCTACAGGATGGAGTGACAATAGAGCTCCACGCTAGGGAAGGACGCGCAGTACCGATGCTTAGTGAACAGTGAATCAATATTGAGCAGTTGAGCCTCCAATGCAATGAAACGGTAGCACAAACTCAGTAGTTGGAGCAAATCATCGAAGAAGCATGTCACCACATCCACGAGCTCGAGATTGCAGCAGACTTACTAGTAGGAATATGGATCCACAAATTGGCCAGTGGGTTCTGCGAGGCGAAGGAGGAAGCATCGAGGATCCAATTGGACCTAAAATTGCAAATCGCGGAGCTGAGGCTGAAAGTGCAGCCCTCTACACCTCCGGAGGTCAAAGAACGGTGGCACTACGCCATTCAATCAGTGCTGGAAGCAATAGAGTGCGCCATACAGGAGTGCATAGGCTTGTTAGATTAGTCATTCATCACTCTCACTTCACTGCAGGAAGACCCAATGTTAAAGCAGTTAGAGACAGAAGCACGGGAGTTGCAATAGGCCTATGACAATGTCCAGGGGACCGCCAGACCATTTCCCTTACTCAACGGCTGGCCAAGATGAGGGAGGCCCAGGCTCTCAAGGCACATGTGGACACCGCGCATTAGAAAGAAGCAGTGCTTAAGGAACGCATCCAGTCTTGGCTCGAGAAAGCATTCATGGTCACCGCCAAGATCGAGGGAAAGCTGGCATAGATCCAGGGCGTATATGCACTCAGGTAAGGAATGGCACCTGAAAACGAAGCATCAGAGATACGCGCACAACGGGTACAATAGGCATCGACAGAATGTGATGCGAACATCAGCGAAGTGCAGAGGTTGCTGGATGAACTTCGCGCGAAGATCACTGCACCAGCCGAGTGACTCGGGACGAGTCACGATGTTTGTGTTGGGGGCCTGTTGGGCATCAGATCCCCTGCGTAACGTTTTTGAGGCTTAAAGCCCACAATTTTGGGTAATGGTATTGTAAAGGCTCCGCGAAGTGCATGGAGCATGAATTGTAATGAGTCAAGTCAAGGGGTTTTCCACCCTAAAGTAATGTAAGGTAATGTAAAGTGAGTCGACCTGCTCATGGTCCGCGGACCATGGGAATGTATAAATAGAGCGAGGCTCTAAGTGTAGAAGTCAGTTTTCGGTTAAGTCTTGATCTTAAGGGATATGGGTTTTTGAATGCGATATTCACTCTGAGTCTGTAAGTCCGAGTCTTGGGTTGTAGGAGTAGGAAGAGGCTTTACAGCTGTGTGCGCAAAGGCCTAGTAGAGTGCGCAGCTGTGTGCACGGACCCCTGCAACTGAGTGCGCAGGGTGGAGTTGGGATTGTAATGGAATAGAAGAGTAATAAAAGCTAAGTTGATTCTGAAATATTGTGCATATGTTCGTAGATCTATAGGTTTATGCTTCTGTTATATGTTTATGCATCTCATTACAGTTTATGATTGCGTGCATTGATTATAAATGTTAAATGAGTAAGAAAGATTACTAGGCTCACAAAATTAAGTCATATCTATAATAATAACACAGTAAGGTTAGAGGATCTAGATAGCACCCCTTCGCGCTTGGTACAGAGCTACGCGAAGGTCAGACAGTTGCATGGAGCTACACTAGTGCACAGGATTGGTTCGCGACCTTTCCAGATCTCATCAAGACATCCCTAGGGTGCGGAAACCTGGTTCCATCACCCTCCCATACTACCTCGAGTGAGATCTCGGTCCACGCTCCGCGGACTACTGTCTAAAGGGCCGATAGTCTCGAGATTTGTTCGACTAAATCACTTCTGAACCTGGTTCAGGCCCCAACAAGCCAACAAGCCCTTTTTCCGTTAAATTTTTGGAGCATTATCTTGCATATTTTCCAAAATCAACCATCTAATATTGTTCTCCTCAATATCATCTTTCCAATGAGGTATGATGCACTTGATCCATGCCCTGTAGCTCGAGATATGGCCTCAAGAAGTTGGGGTCCTGTGACAACTCATTAACCTTGCATGTGCATTATGGAAAATGGTTTCTGCGTTATAGAAATCAGTTAAATTTCAAAAATAATTATCCCACTTATGTGGGATGAAATGAACTTTTGGTATTTATAGATTTGACCAAACCTTAGATAGTTAAATGTATATTAAATTAGGAACCCGTGTGCCCTTTGAAAGAAGGCTTCACTGTACTTGTGAGGTGAACATTAAATATGGCTTAGGTGGCACTTATGTGGAGTCAAACCTAGCTTAGGTGTAGTTAAATGAATTTAATAATAAAAATAAAAGTAGAGTTAGGCATAGGCTATGTACTAAATATTACTCCAACACCGCATTATGAAATGTTATGGATTAAAAATAATTAGATAATAAAACTCCATGACCTCCCCACCATTGCGCCCTCTCTAACCGCATCATTGCACCAAACCAAAAAGGAAATGAAAATTGGCATAGTTCTAAACCCTGGTCAAGGCATGGTGTAGTCCTAATAAACTATGGTTAAGGATGAGTTAAAATTGAATGATACGTCGGTATGAGGTGATTTAATCCCATGGGGAGTGGCATTAATAAAAAATTAAAAAACTTAATAAAAATCCCGTGTCATTGTGCCAACACAAGGCCTACCATTGTGCCAACATAAGCCCTGCCATCATGCCAAAATAATTTGTGCCAAGAAATAGTGATGAATCATGGTAAGGACCCAATGGTGAGACATGAAAATTCTTGTACTGAGATGGAAAAAAATATCTCTCTCAAATCCATCAACGAAAAAAATCTTATTTTGATGTTAGGAAAAGTTTAGTTTTGGGATAGGAAATATGTTGTTAAAATTGTCATCTCGAGACATGAAACAAATATCGTTAGCTAATACATTTTGGCTCGGGATGGATTTTTCAAGTAATTTCAAACCTACTTATCCAAAAAATAGTGAGATTTGAGATGATGAGGCACACCAACTTATGTGGTAAAAGTGTTGACATGGAATTCTCTTAGAGGTGCCATGTGGCAGTGACATAAAAAATAATTTTTATGTTTCGTCTACATGGAGGTGCTATGAGGTTCATGAAAAGGTGTGCTTGGATACTGATGTGGCTAGGAATTAGTAACATGCGACGATGATGTGGTATTTCCATGTGAAAAAAATTCCATGTGAGCTATTCCAAGTCAACATCCCTTGTAGGCTTCCATGTGTCATGCCACCTCATCAAACTAATGGAAAAACACAAAAGTTCAAAATTCCATAACTTTTAATCAAGGAGTCAAAATAAGGACAATTGTATATTGTTAGAAATTTATCAATAAGAAGAATATGATGGATTATCAAAAAGGAAAAATACAAAGCCCAAAAATCACTCAAAATAGGAAACCAAAAGAATCCAAGGAAATATTTCAAAAAAATTATATGGGGGGCCTTTATTTTCGAGAAAAATTAAGTGGAGTTATTGAGGCCTCAACAAAAAACAACACACTAGGACGAAGCAATTACCTCGGGCTATTAATATAATGGGGTTTAAATTTATTTAAAACCAAATGATAAGTTTCATAATCTTTTCAAACATTGAACCAGTTTTTATGGGTCCCACATAAAATGAATCAAAGTATATGAATTCTTTAAGGTTTTAGTACTCGATGTTTACTCAATATTTAATTGATGAATCCAAAAATAGGGATATTGATTTTACATTTTTCTAATACGATTGAATAGGAAAGGTAGACCTATGGCGTTTTATGATCAAGAAATATCCATTGTGTGCATAGTTTTTCTCTTTTTCTTGACATTGATTTGCTTCCCACGAGTGTCCATAGCCCCAATGAATATGTCTTGATGCAATACAAGCATCGCCCCATTGTCATTGAGTGTCCATATCCCCGACGGGTTTACTTTTACTTCCCACACTTTGCAGTTCTTTTAACTCTCTTTTATTTAGTCTCACCATTTAAATTTGATTGGTTGAGAATTGCATTATGAAATTGGGTGAAGAGAGTAGGGCTAGCGTGAAATATTCTTTTATTTTCATGGAAATATATGTAATACTTGATAAATATAACTTAAAAATCCTTCCCTAATTCTACCAATATAGAGGACTTATTTAGTGTGACGAGATAAGGGGTGGGATTCAAGGAGAAAGACTAAAGTAAACTCTTTCCACTATAAAAAGAGAATCATAACCTTTGAGACATATTTAATTTTCCTCCATATTCACTAAACAATCCATGAGAAAGGAAACTTGACAAATATGTTCTTAAATAAATAAAATCCCATTCATAATGATAGAGTATCGATTCTATGGACCACCAATTTTGCATTAATATTCCCATATACAACTTTGAAAACATCATGAAATCAAAATTGAAATGGAATATGAACCGAAGAAAAGAAACTATAAATAAAATCAAAGGACTTATAAGACTAAGACCATAGGAAATCTTGCATATGCTGAAATAAAAGCAATATCTTTAAAAGCATGGAAAAAGAAAGAAAAAATAATGAAAAAGTGTAAAAACCAACCTTGAATAAAACAAAATTCTGCGAGGACAAAATGTGAACATATTAACATAAAAGAAAGGTATATTATTATTTTCATATTAATATGTGTTTTAATTTATGTTAGGGTTATTATAGGTTTTTCTTCTACTGTAATTATTAGTTGGGCTCTCATTCTAGGAAATCAGTCACAAACAAACTCGTGAACTAATTGTACAGTTATGATTGGGAATTCAAATATGGGTGTCTTATCATAATTTTTCCCCTTTTAAGTATCCATGCTTCATAGTCAAACAGATAATATTAAAAATTTACTAAATAGGCCTTAATAACTTAGAGACTCAGAATAAATATTTAACAAAATTAAATATGAACAAGATGATAAATAAAAGTGAGAAGAAAAATTATAGTGACTTCCTTGATGATAACTTGTTTCCAACATGAATGTCTGCTTAAGAAGATAAGGAGAATATGTTCTCACAAGATTTGTTTAAAACAAGTATCCAATGAAAAATTAACATGGACATATGTGGACACTTGAAATGAATTCTGAGGAATAAAATAAACGCCATCAAAATAAACATTATCGGAATACAAAATTGTTCTAGATTTATGCATAAATAGAAATTATTTCATTAAGGTAAAATCATCAAAATCTGTTATATCTAATGGTTGTGTCTCACTTTGTTGGGATCCAATGCTATCAATATCAGAATAATTATCGGAGATAACTTCCCTCTCTTGCAAATCATGAAAAAGATTTGAATTATCAATATTATCAAATGGATATGCAATAGTATCAGAACTAACACCAATAGATATATTATCTTTAACTACATTATCCTAAACTAAAGTGAAGGAAATATCATAATTTCATTGATTTAAAAAATAAATAAATAAAATCAATGAGATCTAAACTAGTTAGAATATGAGTTTTAACATCAAGACTAATAGAATCATTATTGCATAATTTCATATTAGAAAACAAATTTGAATAGATAAAATAATAATTTCCTAAGTATAAATGATTTTAACCACCATGAAATGTAGCGTCCTCTATGAAGTTATTTGATAAACTCTAATTAAAAGGTAAATCTTTTTGCTAAAATAGGAGAAACTAATTCTAGATCAACATCTAAAGAAGAGGAATTATTTATATGTCCATTAGTTAAATCTTGTTTTCCATGAAATTTATTTCTATCAATTTTTATTCCTCACAACCGACATAGAGGGGTTTCAAGACATTTTTAGATTAAATATTTAAATATGAGTTGTTGTTTTTTTTTTTTTAATTTCTAAAAATGTGTGAAACAGAAACCTAATGTGTGTGGTTGTGAAACATTTTCAGATTCATTGATTAGCTCAATAGAGTTGGAAATATAACCAATATTAACTATTGTATCTATGTCTCACACATCCTAAGTAAGTTTTACATTATGTTCATCATTATTTTTTAATTATGTTTATTAGTAGGACAAACAAGAGAATAAAACCATTCTAATAAATCTTCCTTAGAGGGTAATCTTTAGAATGAAATCTACAACAAAGTAAAATGAATCTAGAATAAAATGTCTCTACAAATTCATTTTGCATCATAAAACGATTATCCATTTCTAAGCGTAGTTCATCATAACTATAATTCTGAGAAAGAATGAATACTTCCATAAATTGATTCCATGAATGAATTGATTTTGTTGGTAACACTTTGAACCATTTTTCAATTCTTCCCCAGAAAGTAAGAGTAAATAACCATTGAATCTTAATTTTTGGTATGAATGAAGCATGAGAGATTCATCAAATTCTTTAACATTTTGGTCTTTTCAAATATTCTTGCTTCATGATTAAATTTATTTAACTAAACCTTCACTAACTAAGTGTTGATAATGAAAAGTTAAATAAAGGTTTAATCAGAAGTAAACATAAGCAAGACCATAAATGATGGAAAGAGGGAAAAGTAAAAGTGGACTTTCTTGAAGGGATCAACACCCGCTCGTTTCCATAATTTCATTATCTGAGTAAGTAAAAGAAAATTAATGCCAACAAAACTAAACTACTCATAAACCTAATCTAACCTACAGAGACAATTGAAACTAAGTAAAATCAAAATTCCAATGTAGCCAGACAAGTTGCTTTCAATGTGAAAAAATGTGTACATAAAAAATGAATCAATACTAAATTATGGAAATAAAAATCTAAAGTATCTACATTTATAACTATTATTGGAAGAAAATAACCATATCCTTTACATGAATGTTTGCTTGAAATGAACCATCCAATGATCTTTTGATTCTATCATGAAAATTAATGTGGTAAACATGAAATTGTTGGGAGTAAAACATAGTTGGGATAGCCATACTCTAAGAAACTTCATAAAATTTAATATTGATTGTTTTATTTACATGAAAAGAATTGTCATTACTATACACCAAAAAAAAAAAAATGATTCCTCCAACCATGTTTTAATTAGGTCATTAAAGTCAAGTTGGAAATTTGTTAAAGATTATGAAGAAGCAATGGATGGATGACATAACTGATAGGAATCGAATGATATACTTTCAAGTACTAGATCTTGTGTAAGACAAATGGAATTATTAATATTAAAGGACAGGGCAAGTAGATAGATGAACATCAATGATTGCAATTGCAATGTTTTACTTTTTTGATATTCCTTGACATACTCATATTTCAAGTTTTCATTTCTTTGAAGAAATTCATTTGGATAATCCTCCACTAACTCATAGGCCAAGTCTTCAGTGCTTAAGTATTTGAAATACCAACCTAAAATATATATAAAACTAAATATTGCAGTTATACATATACATTGGAAAAAATTAATAGCATATGAAAAATACATAAATTTAAAATGTTTTGGCACAAATTTACATTACTATTTACACAAAGAGAATTATTGTTACAAGGAAATGGAAAATTACTTTTAGAAAATTCTTTCTCACAAGTATTACTCAAAAGATTAAGATTGGTACTATTATCTACTTGTGAAAAACCATCACAAGATTCAACAAGAACTTGATCTATAACTTTGTAATCATATATGGGAATGGATACTTCTTCAAAATTGAAATCATTTTTATTTTTAAAAGATACAAGACGATGATCTATTATAACATCATCTATAATAGAATGCATCTCATCTTGTACTATAGATTCACATTGGGGATTAACAACATGAGAACCTGACATAACCATCACCAAAGGGTGAAGTGCATTAATATCATCAATCTCCAAAGGTTCATCATAAATTACTTCACTATCTTTCCTCATAAAAGATAAATCAAAACCAGAAGATAAATCAAATATACATGTATAAGATTCACAAGAATTATCTATAGAATGATTCCTCAATGTTTCCTTATCCTGAACTTGGTTGATAGAAAATTGAAAACTATTATGATATGTAATAGTTCCTTCTTCTTCTGGAAGTAGATTTATACATGAAGGGACTACCACATGAAAAGAGTGATTATTATATGAAAAATAATCATGAAACAAGTAAGGATATAATGAATAATGATTGTTAGTGAAAACATGATTAAATGGTTCTATGTTGAGACAAACATCATTAATATTACTATATGAATTTGAGTTATTGATTTTCCTTCATCCTATTCATTACAAACAACAAGTTTATCATTATCTGAAATAATTTCAAGAATGGAATTAATTTTATTGGATGAATATGTACATTTCTAAAAAAAAAAATTAACAAGTTCTAAACTATTTGTTTGAACATGATCATCAATCTCATTAGTAGACTCAAAAGAATGGTTTCTAATTTCTATTGTATCATTCTTAAAAATGAATGATCTTTCGGTTCATCATGATTATTCAGTATACAAGGAAGAGAATAGAGGTGAAGAAACAATTCTCTTAGGTCTTTGTTAGAAAGTTTATCATCATAATGAAATTTAAGAGAGATTAATTTAAATCTAACAATAAAATCTACTACAAGTTCACCTTCTAACTTGCATAAGTTTTGAAGTTCCAAACTTACTTCATCATAGTCATAATCTTAAAATGCACGTAAAAATTGATCCCATGTGTGTAGTGAAGCAACTAGAAATGATTGACACCATTTCTTAGCTCAGCCTATGAAAGTGAGAGTGAATAAATTTCACATAACACCTTCATCAATATCATGAGAACTACAATTTTGGATAAATTGAAAAACATGTTCAACCACAGTTGTTTTACCCTTACCATCAAATTTATTTTTGACAAGTATTTAACTATATTTACTGGAATGCCACAAAATGATCATCCAGAAATGTAAATCCAAATAGGGATTTGGGAAGAATCCATTAAAAATGTAACTTTTAAAAATGCAAATATATAAATGGTCAACTTGTTAGTATGCCCCTCCTTCTAGCATCAAAAGTGTTGATGAGAAAAAATGACCATGTCGACTTTTGAGAAATCATCCGCTCATGGCCCTAATTAGACCCTTTTCCATTTAGGATGGTGATTTTGACCAGTATGTGGGCCTGGTTTCCACTTGAAATATTTTCTCCAAAATTAGATACTTTCTAATATAATTTCCTAATCCTAAATGAAATCTAAGCTAATTTGCAAGGAACAAAAATAAATATAATCTATATTGATCAAAAGAGAGAACAATCCCACTCTCAACCAAGAGCAAAATGAAATAATTGGATTTGAATCTAAAATAAATATTAGCCATCAAATCACATAAATAGTTCATATGATTTACAACAATCGAAACACATGTGCATATATGGTTACCTAATAAGAAATTACCATATCCTTATATACACATACTTAGATTCAATTAACACCAATCAAATTCAATATCATATATGCTATTGTATCACAGAAATAGTCCTCGTGATGCAATATAAATTAGAGAAACTACACGCATGTAATCAACTTGATAAACAATTATCAGTGATAACATATAGATCTGCCTGAATTTGTTATTTAATTATGATTTCAAACAAAAATCACCATCAAAATGGAGCTTTCCATTAGTTTAAACAAGTATACAATTAGATGGGATTAATAGAAGTTCAAAAACATGCATCATACACTAATTTGGAACAACAATTTAATCAAAACTAAACATGTTTTTTTATTACACCATCATCCAGTCATCAAACTTGGACAACAGTGCACTAGATTGAAGGTTTGTTCATGAGATCTCATAGTACAAAACATTTAAAGAAAATCATGATAGCATGAGCCTCCCCAATCTTTAACATCTCTCTTATTATCTAGTCTAGCAAGCTTCCAATTTCCCTCAAGAAAATTCCTCTATAGCATTGTAAAGTCCATCATTCTATCTAGAAACTAAAACCATTAGTTCCTTCTATTGATCTTCTCTTTATAATCCTCTCATTCGATTTCCTAAAAGAATTTTGTTTTCTCATCCCTCTTTGAAGGTTCTTTTTTTTATTTTAGGGGTTGGGAGATCAATTTTTTTTAACTCTGAAATTCTCATTAACCAATATTGAGACCCCAAATAGCAATTTCCCTCCAAAATATCTACAAAATATTCATAAAATTATTATCGAAAAATCTTAAAATTGAAAGAAAACTCAAATGTAAAACATTCAAAACTAATTATTCCAAAAAAATGAATTCATGTAATTTAGCAACAAAATCCAAAACCTAAGCCAAGTTATTTTTGTTGATGCAATTTTGATAAGTAGGCAGCATTTCGATGAGGCAAAAGAAGAATAATTTTTGGTATCTAGTTTTATTTCCATTGATTAACTTAGACATATTAGTTTGACCAAATTTCATAATCCTTTTACTGCCGAATTTTTGGAGCATTTAGCTTGCATATTTTTCAAAAAAAGGCATCTTGATTGTTCTCCTTGCTATAATATTTCCAATGTGGTATCATGGTCTTGATTTCATGACATGTTGCCTGAGATATTGTAACATACCAACCATGAATGGATCAATTTGGCAATGTAATCTCATCATGTAATTTAATTGTCAAATATTAAATTGTTTTAGTAAGCGACACAGATTCTAAGAGCTCTAGGGAGGTCAAATTGCTTGGGAAACTCAGCTTGTTTGTCGAAGGAAGGAAAATTTGAACTATATGATAGCCATTAAAGATTGTTTGTTGAGATTTAAATGCACAAGATGGGATTGTTGTTGGAAATTAATTGGGCTACAATACTAGGGACAAGCCCATGTTGGCTTGGAAACCACAACAAGGAAAAACAAACAGTAAAAGGACAGGAAAAATTAATGAGAGATAGGGGTGTTGGTAGGGAACTTGGCAGTAGTAGAAAACAAAAGGAGAGGATACTCATTCGAGGGGATGGAGGAATACATGAGATTGATTGACAGAAAAGAAAATAAAAAATAAAAATGAGAGAACTAGAAGGAGGGGGCTTGAAACTCTACAGAAGGAGAGTTGCGTTGCAGGAGAGCAGCAAGCCTTTGGTTCTTACTGAAGTGTTGTTGTCCTTCAATGGATAGATATCAAGTGAGTTAATTGGTCCTGGAACACCCTATGTATTAGTGAGACATTGAGAAGCTGGTGGGTATAGGAAGAGGAGATTCTAGAGTCCCTGTTTTCATCTAGTGGCTTGGTGCATATTCCCTTGAGCAAGACCACCTCAAACCCTTGGAATCTAACTCGGGGGTGACAACTGCAAGTATCTTGGCTGCAATTTGTCTATGGTTAGGTGGAGAGTTGAAGTCCCAAACTCAGTTTCCCATCTCCATTATAAATTCAAGATAAGTATTTCTCATGTGTAATCCTTGTATGGCTTCCAGAGTAAAATGTGAATGACTAGTAGGCTGGTGGTTTGCATGATAAGTCTTGAGTCATTGTGTAAATATGCTAACTAACAGGTTATGTCCCATATGGGGATGTATCAATAAGCATGAATTTTTCATAGGATTGATGGCTTTATGCTAACCTTCTACTATAGGTTGGGTTCATTGGTACTAACGTGGGGATTGCACTAGTGAAATGCTTGCCCCGTGAAGCCAATGGGGTCATTTCTAAGGTTTGAATAACTTGGGTCCATGTTGTGATATTAATGTATGAACATGTGGATGCACCTTTATGCAGAGATGGTAATGATTGGTATGTTAAATATATCTGAATGTGTGTATTACTTTGAAATGAATGATATTGTTAAGTAAACTAAGTGTGTGCTTCTGAACTAGAAATAAAAGTGTTGTGTGAATAGTTTGTTGATGTTGATCATAGAATACGTGATGCACAATATGTGTAACAAACAACATGATAATAATGACTAAGCTATGACGTTGAGTTGAACCTTAACCTGAATATAGTACTTAATCGTGTTGAGTGCAACACAGTAATAGATAACACATACAATGAATCCTTGAAGGTGTTCCCAATATCTACAAAGATCTAAACTAAAAACATGATAAGATTGTCATAAAAGTCCTCTTCTTTTACTACATAATGGTTACGTTGGAAATGTCTGCATCAATAGGATCTGTGAATACACATTTAGATGTATAAATGTACATATACACATATTGGCTATAATATTTTGCTTCAAACTCTGAGGCATCGTGCTCATGTGGAGGAAACATTCTTATTTTAAATATAACGACCCATGACCTTGCAACAAGGTATTCCTCATCCTTACATTATGAATGGAAGGTATCGCTATTTCATAGGTGCTATTGGTGAGCCACCTTAGGATGGAAACCATTGACTATGTCATTCCTTGGGGCCGAATTACCTGGAGGTCTTTGACAAGCACTGCACTGTAGCTATTGGAGGTGTTGTAAGCTATAGGGACACCAAGAACCATTATAGGCTCTTCAACCTTAAATTTGTAACAACTTCCATTCTCATCACAGGGGATTTGGTGATGAGAGATACATGTCCCTTCCAATAGCCAAATTCCCCATAAACCCTTGAATGGCCCTACGGAGCCACTTATAGGCTTTCTTTGGAGCATGGAACTCCTGGTGTGTGGTTGGAGAGGTGAAGTCCGTTTAGGATTCCATTGTGAGTCCTCAGTAGAGGGTAGAAGAAATATTTCCACCATCGGCATGTGTGGAATTCCCTTTCCTTAAATAGTGAATACATGAAGGTGGGGAACTCATTGGAGTGGATTCCACCCAAGCTCAAGAGGGGTAATGCCATAAAACACTTTAATATGACGCTAAAAGAGTGGCGAACCCTTGATGTATATTTAGAGGTGTTAGGTTCCTATACCAATAGGAGTTATAATTTTGAAAGACTAAGGTTAAGCCTTGTAATATTGTACATACCTTTACTTTTTGCAAATGTTTTCCATATTAAAAATTAAAAAATGTATAGAGGGTATGTCCTAAAAGAAACATCAAAGGACAAAAAGAATAAGAGAAGGTCAAAAAATGAAAATATATGAACCCCAAAAACAAAAAGAGACCATGAAAATGTGCAATTCTAAATGCCACTACTAATTACTTTTATGCATAATAATGATTGTGTGCAGCTTGTTATTCATGCCACAATCCATGGTAATCAAACTGTTTAATCTTGATTATATCATGCTTTGAATTTTGTGTTTATAGTTAGAGAATAAAATTTGACCAGATAGTTTAATCTTTGCAGATCATTAGATAGGTAGAGAAAATAAAAGGAGCTCATCAGTTTAATCTAAGCCCTTGGATGATATAAGGTTAGAATTAGATAGATTAATTTTCAAAAGAAAAATGAATGATAAGGGTTTGCTAGTCTAAATGCACCCAAATAAATGAAGAAAAAATGTTAGGGTAAGTAAATGGGTAAGTAGAAGAAAGGTTGCTGAAGTATAAAGTTGATTGGATCAACACATATGCATCATGATTATACACATGTTTCAATATGTATGATCAATTATGGAAGCAAAAACAAAGGTTTGCAAGTTAATGTGATTAACTCCCCATCATTCATTTTCCCCTTACTTACTAATTTCCTATCCACAAGTATGTTCTAGTACTTTAAATCCTTCAAGTCAAAGAGGCTCAGAGCATTTCTCTGACTTTTGGTGGGACCGGACCCTCGGCTTAATGACTTAAGGACATCAAGTGTTAGAATCCTCTTCATAATATTCATTTCCCTTTTATTACCCTAATAAAACCCCTTTTCCTAAGGATAAACTTCATTTGCCTAGGAAAAGTAAAAAACCCCCCATGTTAAATTCTATTTCATTAAAAAAACCCACAAAAGTGCTTTATCCTAAGTATGAAATGTATGTGAATAAAATGCGCAAATTTTACATTTATGCTAAGGGTATGCTCACTCCGCTCATTTCATATTAATTTTTAACTTTATTATATAAATTCCTTATATACCTTTTTCCGTATATTAATTAAATCCCCTATATAAATATCCCAACCCTTAGTTTAATTATAAACTATACAATTTACCACATATCCCAACGAATAGATAAATCTCGTCATTAAACCCTGCCCAATTGATTAAACCTATGACTAAGTCTTAATTAATCCCAAACCGGTGATGATTAAATCCTTGGGCCCCCCCAACACCTCAGTTCATTTCATTCGTGCACCCTTTTCACTCGACTAACGTCTGATCATCATCGCCCGCATCTAATAGTCCATATTCATATTGGATCTGCCCGACGCCCAACCTTTACCCATCTGATAAAGTGGTTTTTCCCTAAACCCCATATTCTACATGTCAAACGTGGAGGTAGATCGGGTGACTCCTCCGAAATACCACTTCCCCATAAAGGCAGTGCGATGACCTGGGAAACCACCTCCCCACTCAACCCGATAAACCACCTACTATTCATTCATAAAATTTCCCACCAAAAAGTGACCGTTGGTTAATAAAAAGGCCAAGAAGCCCTTTTTTGTGTTTTTTTGCTTGAGCTCTTTGAAAACCTCTGCAAACCAGTGTGACACCTGCAAACCTGAAAATTGCCAATTGACCCCATTTCAATCCTCAAATAAGCTACGGAGACCACCTTCAAAGCTCTCAGAGCCCTTTCAACCTTCTGTCACCATCCAGAACACCAGTTTGAAGTCAATTCGCCTAAACTCTAGGTATTTGTGAATGAATTACCAGACACCCTTTCAAAATTTGAAAACATTCACTCTTAAAATGCTTTAATTAAGTAAAATTAATTGAAAAATGTTTTCAAGTTAACACCACATACCCAAGCCCTTCTCAAAGTTTCCAAATTGCCTTCCAACCCTTTGATACAACCCTACACTACCAAATTCAAATCCGCAAGAACTGAATTATGGCTTCCCCTGTCACCATGGATGTCAGACCTATCACAACTCCCCATCTGGACCTAGACCACCTTCCCTTTGCAGACAGGGATTTTCAAATCAGAGATACCAGTGCATATGAGGTCCTGCTCAAACTTCATTATCTGAGTAGGGATAGATATCTGAACCATTCTGATGACATTGGTCTTTGGGAATCCAATTTTCCCAAATACCAGTTTCCCCAAGTACATGCTTTTACTGAAATTTTCCATATGTGCCATGCTTGTTACATTCCCAGCCAGAGAGCTATAATGTCCCTTGACCAAAAAGTCATGTTTACCATCACAGCTAAATCAATCAATGAGATGTTACAAGTCCAACCAGGTCCAAACCTGACCCCACTCTCAATTAGAGATTTGTTAGACCAGTACACCAAGTTGAGTCCATCAAAACTAGCCCAATTGTTCCAAACTTTTATTGTAGAAGAGCAACACATTCCCAAAGATGCCCCTCCATATGTTTCTGCTATTTTCTCTGAAAGGGGAAAGCATATTGTGACTATGATATCATGTATTTTGGGCTGCACCACTGATGAATTTTTTGATGAGCTTATCCTGGCCTTCATGTCCATTTTTACCCCAGGAAAGCCTCCTGCTACTATATACAATTATGCCTAGTTCATAGCTGAAAGGATGCATGAACAATTTACTAGAATGCATAATGAGAGAGTGTTTAAATACTCATCTGTACTTTACCATATGTTTTTTAATTATCAATCAGATAGATTTCCTTTCACCCTCCAGAAACTTGATACTAGAGGCCAACCCAGGTCAGTCATATTTTGGACTCCATTATTCTAGAAGTATTCATCACCATATACTTATACAGACTTCATTGGTTCGTTCGTCCATCCAGTCATGGCCATGCTGACAGGAAGTCCTCCACCTAGAATAAGTCAAGATATCAAAAGAGTCCTCCAATTGTCCAAGCAAAGTAAAGTGGGAGATTATACCTTTACCAAAACCACATAGAAATAAGAATTTATGGGTGTCAGCTTGCCCCATACAAACTCCCCAAATACCTCCCCATGAGGTTATTTGCTCTAGAATATTATAGGTAGATAATAAATTTTGATGAAGTAAATTTTGTGTCAGCCAAGAAAAGAACACAGTTCAGAGTCAAAAACTAGTTAGGCCCTTTAATTTGAAACTCTAGAGAAGTAGGGCAGGAAGCAGATCTGATTCTGTAACAAATGAAGTTTCAAAACAGTTTTCTATGGAGATATGACCCTCAAGGGTTTATGACCAGACTTAGACAAAAGGTTAAATTGGGGCCTTACATTCATCACCCCATACCAGAGATAGAAAGATATGCAAATCAATCTGAGTGGTTGGAAAACACTCTTGTAGACAGGGATAGTACAAAGGTAGATGTTGAAAATACCTTGATTGATCTAGAGAGATAGCTTGATGAAAACTCATTTCTGCAAGTACCACAACAAGAATCAACCATGAGTACCCCTACAATTTTGCAAACTCCTCAGAATGAGGAAAGGAATCCCAAGAGGAACAGGGAGGGAGCCTCCACTTCAGGCATGGACACATCCAATGTGCAGTATGAAGGTAGCCAGAGCAAAAGACCAAGGCTCAATCCTGTTTCAGAACAGGAAGACACAGAAGGCTCAGTAGAAGTAACCAATATTGAGTTTGACATGAGCAAGCGCACAGATCCATCTGGAGAAACTTAGGAGCCATCCACATCACAGACTCAAATGTTGGAAAGGCAGCTCAATGTAGAAGTCTCCTCATTCAGTAGGCCTACTGATAAAGACAAGGACATAAAGGACAGATTCAAGGAAATCAAAATGAGAAATGAGAAATTAAAGGCATAGTCTTATGCACAGTATTTAAAGCTCACACCTACAAATCAAACCAGGTTAATGTCAGCTTTTGACATCAAGGAGGGAAAAATGCAAATTTCCTTCATAAAGCCAACTATACAACAGCCAAGGACATCAACGGATTATAAAAATATTGATTTTGAGGTATTGGCAATGGATATTCATCCCATTGACCCAATTGAATTTCACAAACAGGCTAGAGAAATGATTTACTCCACCCTTACAGGTAAAGCCATAGCCGCCCATCAACTGCAAAATTCTTTGACCAATATCTCAGCTCAATATCAGTTAGAGAAAGCCTTCTCACAGGCCAAGGATACCATAATCAGGTCGTTGGAAGTCCTAGTGATTGAATTGGGACATGATCCCAAAGACATCAAATCCACTGAGCAACTAATTAAGAAAAAGAATGATGACATTGCAGCACTTAAAAAACAATTGAAGATACCTCAGCTGCAACATCCCCAGACACAAGAAGTTTTGGAAAACCAAACCAGGCATGAAGAGTTGATGGACTTAGTCCTAAAATTAATTGATCAGTTAAGGGAGACAGAGAAGGAATTAGACACTTTAATTCAATCGAAGTAAAGTGATATTGCCACTACATTTGTAAATGCCATCCCAATAGTCTCAACAACTGCCCCTTCTACATTGGCAACCTCATTGGCTCCCACAGCTCCTATGGCCACAACAGAGCAAGTTTTAACACAGTCTACATCAACAGCAGGTACAACAGGTGAAGAAGCAACAAAGTTGGTTAGAGCTATGGAGGAAATGTCCATACAGGCTACAAAAATGAATAAGCTTAAAGAAAAGTGAAAAGCTTGGAAACTGATTGTAAGCTTGCCAAAATCATGCACAACAAAGAAATGCAAAAAGTTGCCAGAATGAATGAGAGATTAAAGGCCATGGAGAAGGACCTAACACTGAAAGAACCCCTTGGGCAAGCTAAGGAACTATTATGGGCCAATATCATTGACACTGCCAATGATATTTAGCCATCTATTCAGGTAATTTTTTAGCAGATAGATCTAATAAATATGGCTACAGAAGCCATCCAAAAGGCAAAAGAAGAATTAGGAGAGATGCCCAAAGATGTCACCAGAATCATCCAAATCCTTAACAGTAAAAACTAGTATGAGCTTTAGGAATTGGAAATTGAGGACAGAACTGTGTTATCACTTAAGAATTCTAATGCCAAAATTTCTCACATTAGTTTGATGGTAAAGGTCGGTGTTAGTCTAAGTTTGATTTTTGTTTGCCTTAGAGTCTGAGTCTTAGGAGTCTTGAGTCAACTATGCATTCTCATTCATCACCGGTCTCATAACCATGTGTCAGTTTTGTTCAAAGGTTACTATGTGCCACAAAGCTCTTTAGGTGATTTCGTAGTGCATAAATCATTTTGAAGTGTTTTCGCAGCGCATAAATCCTTTTTAGCAGTTTCGCAACGCAACATGTTTTAGGTGATTTCGTAGCGCATAATTCAAAATTTACACTGACTGCGCTACGAAATCGGAGATTCGTGCAATCCATAGCAGATCTTTCCTAACTGTCAAATCTGTCAAGTTCAGTTATGGTTGCATCATTCATTGTCAGCTTATACACTCCACATATCATGTCCAACTGCTTATCTCCATCATTACAGCCACTAGGTACCTTGGTACACACGGATTGCAAGTTCTAAGAAAAGCCAGATATTCACAGTCTTAATGATGATTGTATTCGTTGCATGGGGAACAAGTCTCCAAGTTTTCAATTTGAAGGCATTGTTATCAAGCGAGGCAATTATCAAGCGAGGCAGTTATCAAGCGAGGCAGAGACTGAACTTTGAGCAGCACTAGCATTTCAAACCTCCATTACGCTAAAGTCTCATGGAGGGATCAACAGAAAGAAAAGACCACAGATCAGGTAGATGCTTGAGAAATGAACCTGAAGGTGTAGACATTGTCTTAAAAAACAAAGAAGTTGAGCATGCATTCAAGCAGGTTGGATGTTGGAATTTTTGTGAGAAACTCCAGGGAGGTCATGCACAAATCACCAAGGAATTTGCTTTGAATTTCATAGGGCTGAATTCGAAGGTTGGGATGCTTGAATTGCAAGTCTCACTAGAGGTAATATCCACAGTTACTGAGATTCCAAGGGGACAAGAAACTTGGTTTAAGAATTTCAAATTTGATATGACCCCCTGCAAAGAATTTCTGAAGCCGGAGTACATTGACTCAAATTTAAACAAGTCTGTGCCTAGAAATTATGTCAAGGACTCATATGCCAATCTGCTTACCTGTATACAAAGGTACCTTACCTGTGAAGGGAGATATAATAAGGTGTATTCATACCATTTCAAGCTTCTGCTACATTTTACAGGAAAGATATCCATTGATTTACCTTTTTACTTATTTCGTAGCTTAAGCAAAATGTGTGATAAGGTGCAGCTAAGGAAAGAAGCCTGTGAGACCTCATTGTTTCACCACGGTTTAATTAAGTTGATTGTTCTACATGAACTCCAGAGAGTAGGTAGGGACTGGCCCACATTCATATTCATGTCTGGTTTCAAGAACAAGACCGGTCTCAGTCCTCAAGCTGCTAAAGATCTTCTAACAACAACTGGTCATTAGGCAGAAACAAGATCCAGGAGGTTTTCAAAGTTGAAGGCTAGGAAACAAGTAAGAGAATTCACCAAGCCACTGACCATCCAGGATACACCCCAGCAGTCCCTTAAAGAGAAAGCTCAAGTCAAAGAAGGTGCACATGAATCAATCACAGGTGAAGGAGTTCAAAGAAGAAGGAATAGGAGCCAGGTAGCTAAAGAAAAAGGCAAATCAGTGATTATTGAAGAAAGCCCTGTTTCAAAGGGAGACTTAAATGACTTACTGCAAGCCATTGACATTGAAGAATCTCCCTTGGTTCAAGCAGATTTGGTAGAGTCAGGAAAAGACAAGGCTAAGAGAGTCAAAGCCTCGAAAAAACTCAAGTTTGATGATCAAGTTGATCAATTTGTATTTAAACCAATGAGACCCATAACGAGGAATTTTAAACAAGTACAGGAGGTACTGCCAAGAGAAGATGGAACAGGGGAGGTAACACAACCTCATGAAAGAAAGGATAAAGGGAAAGCAGTTACCATTCAAGAAGAAGATAGTGTGGAAGACTTGAAAAGGAGGTTGGAATTGGCAAACTTTGAAATTGCTAGATTGAAGAAAGCATCCAGGAAATTTTCAATTAAGGAGGCTTATTTTAACCAAATGCAAGCTCGGTGGGAGGACAAATCATTTCAAATACCCGAGGTGGTGGATTGTAATGTTCAATTATGTAGCTGGACTGTCCCTGCAATAAAAGAAGCACAGTTTATCAGAAAGGTCAATACAAACCTAAGAGCTGGGATCAGAGTCATGAAGAAACAAATTGAAGACTTAAAGATACAGTTAAGCTAGCAGAAAGAATTTCCTTAAGGTAGTCACACATCAAGTAAGGTTATGTTTCAAATTTTGATGGTTTTCCTTGTTATAATCTTTCTTGAAGAATCATACCTTTCCATTCAATTTTGAAAAGCTTTGGAGAAATTGAAAAGGATGTTTAAATATCAAGAGGCTCAAAATAGAAAAAATTTGGTTGAAACTGTGTTTTTTGGAATTACACAGCAGTTTCGTAGCGCGCTACGAAACTGCTGAAGATGATAACTAACGCACAGCAGTTTCATAGCGCGCTACGAAATTGCTGAAGCTACATAATCAAAACTCAGTCAATTGATTTTGAAATACAAAGGGAATTTTTTTGAAAAAGGAATATCTTCAAGGGATCATCTAAAGGTATCAACTTTCAACAAGGTCAAGACAGGTGGAGGAAACATATATTCGAACCCAACTCTAAACTTTTTGTTATAAAGTGATCACATTTACTACAGTCCAAGATATGTCAGACAGCTTGGAGGAGCTTTTGTCTTCACACATGGAAAAGGTTGACAGCACATCAAGGACGTGGCATTCTGATATATTTTGTATAATAAAAAATGAAGGGCATGGTTCATTGGATTCGAATATCTTTGAGGAAAACCAAAGGCAGATAAACAGGGGTAGTTTCCTATTTTTCAGGGGCAATGGAGAAGATGTGACATTGAGGACCAGTATGGAGCTTCGAACATCCACCACAGCCAAACTAAAAAAATACCACTTGTCAAAGAACGAGAATGATTGTAATTAAGGCTATTATTAGCATGATATGGAGTTAGACTCCTATTTGACTTAGATCTCTAAAAAGTCCAGTAGCAGTTTGTTACATTTAATAGGTAGTTAAAATTTGAATAGGTGTCATAAGAAGTAGAATTCGAGTTCCCCTCATGTTGGAGGAGGAATCTCAGCTTTGTAAAAGAACTCTATATATAGGAGAAAGGGCAATGTACCAAGGGTTGGAAATTTATAAGTAAAAGCTCTGATATTTGGCTTATGTAAAGACTTTTTTTTTTGGTAATACAGTACTGGCTTATGCTTCTCAAGAATCATAAAGAGTTCAATGTAATGAGTTTCTTTTGTTGTCTTTTCATGTTATCTACAATGTTATGAGTATCTGATTACTTAGAAATCGCTTACAGTGCTCTAATTTCCTTCATATACTCATAAACTGCCTTCTATGTGTTTGGTGTGTTGAAATCTGAATGCCTTGACTTCTATGCAAAGCCAACCCTGCTGTTAATATTGAATCATATATGACTCCATAAGCCCAATGGATACTTGTTAGTTGTGTTTCCACCATTTTAATTTCTTAGTTGTTTCATAAGAGTTAGCCATCTTGATCATAATAAAAAACCTTTAATCCTTTGAGAGAGCCCTCTTAGGTTGGGGAGGCTAAACCTCAGCCTAAAGTAGGTTTGAAAAAATTACTTGAAGTCTTCCTGGTCTGCAGCCTTCCACGGCCTAATTTTGAGATAACATTTTGGTGCGTCTACCGGGATTCTGAAGATTATTCATTTCGAAAATCAAGAGACTGGACTTCTGAAGGTAGCAGGAGCTCAGAAGATTTTTTGAGGCTGCAATCTACCTTGGTGACTCCATACATTTTCAAAGTTTAAAAGGTGGCTTTGAGAGGGAGATATACACGGAGCAATCCTGACCCAGATCCACCTACTCCTGTGGACAATCCAAACACCATTTCAAGGAGCAGACAAAGATTTACTAAAGCACTAGGTACTCCATATTTTTCAAAATCTTTTCTCTCTGAATTTTCAAGAAGTCCTGAGGATAAAATTGTTGATGATAAGATTCAAGAGGTGTTTTTGTGGTCTGAAAACGAAGAAGAACTTATTGGAATTATTCTAGATTTACAAAAAGAGGTATTGATACTTCGTCCTTAGTGTCACAAAAAGATAAGGAGGAATTTTGGGAGGTTGTTACTTCTGAATTGTTATTAGAAGAGGAAGATTTAAATAAACTCAAAGAGCTTGATCCTTTTGAAGTCTTACTCAAATATAAAACTGGTCTACCCCTTCCAAATTGGAGTACATTTGTCAGTGGTTTGCAAAGTCCAAATAGTCCTTTTCGTTTCAGCACATTATCCTCTGCCTCTGCTAGTCCTAGTAGCTCTCAGACACTAGGAAATCCACCTCATATCAGTTCTGGTTCCTCTATGCCTATAGTACTTGTCATCACTACTCCTCCATTAATTATGGACGTACCTGCTAAGTATGCTCCACTAGCCCTCCTTGCTGTTTTACATGACCTTCCCAGCAAATATGCTGATAGAATTCCAACATGGGGTGGAGATGAAGAAATCACAGTAGAAGAACATGTAGACAAATTTAATGATTTTGTTGACAGAGAGGAAGTTGATGATGAGGATTTGAAGCTAAGATTGTTTGCACAAACATTCATTGGAGAGGTTAGGAAATGGTTTAAGGCTCTTACAGCTGGAAGTATTCACAGTTGGGCAGAATTTGAAGATAGGTTTCTAAGGAAATGGGGAAATAGAACTAACCATGTCCAAGCTCTTACTGAATACAACAATCTTAGAAGAGCTCCTGATGAAACCGTCCAAAACTTCTCAAAGAGGTTTAATAAAATATACAATTCCATCCCAACCCATTTGAAACCTCCTGGGGCCTTGGCACAACTGAGATATGCCGAAGCATTTGATTCCGACTTCTCCCTGTTACTCAGAGAAAGGGATTCTGCTACTCTTGCTGACATGCAAAACGATGCAATTAAAGTGGAAGTAAACATGATTGCTGCTAAGAAATCAAAGATTGAAAAAGTTAAACTGAAAGAAGAAGAGAAACCTTCCACTTCAGCTCCAGAAGATAAGTTTGACTCAATGATGAATACCATGGAAAAATTGATGGATCGGTTGGCTCTTGGGAATACCTCTACCTCCCCAGCATAGCAGGAACCTCAATTTAGGAATCCTCAGTTCAGAAGACCTCAAAATCAGCAAAGGCCAAGAGAAAACAGAAATCAACTGCCAGACCCTCTAGTAAGACCTACTTTCCAGCAAAATTTGGTGGATGAAGAAGATGAACCTGAAATTCCTGAGGAGTCCATCCATTGTCTTGATGAAGAAGTTTCAGGGATTTTCTTGACTAAGGAAGAACATGATGAGTCTAGTATGACCAAACCAGGAGAAGAACCTTCAGACTATTTAAAGGGCTATCAGCATGCTATCTTTGAGATGCAAAAGTAGTACAATCTCAGGAATAGAAACGTGCCCATTATAGCAAGCAAAGCACAGCCCAATAAGGATGCCTCAAAGTCTGTTGAAGATAAGAAGGACAACTCAAAGGTTGTTGAAGGTAAAGATGATTCTCCACTTGGAAAAAAGGATATTCAAGCTCCATCACCTACTAAAGAAATTGAGAAGACTGTTTTTGTTTTTAACCTTGAGAATGAGATTGCAAAAATCAAGATATTAGTCCCCTTTAGTGAAATCCTCAAGGTAGAAAAATACAGAAGTAAGATTGTTGAAATGCTCAATTCACAACCAGGAGTAGCTGATATCTTAAATGTACAAGAGGATAATCCTGTTATTTACTTGGGTCCAAGACTTGAAGATGAACAGAATGAAGAGTTTCCTCCTTTCTACATAAGCATTAGCATTCATGAAATGACTTTACATAATGCTATGTTAGATTCAGGGGCATCTCATAATCTTATGCCCAAGGTGATCATGGAAAGATTGGGATTAGAGGTAACTAGACCATATAAGGATTTATTTTCCTTTGATTCAAAAAGAGTTCAATGCATTGGTTTGATTAAAGATGTTGTTGTGGGTCTCACAAAAATTCCAGCGAAAACAATTGTCATGGACATTGTTGTGGCTGACATTCCACCTAAGTGGATGCTTCTTTCAAGAAAACGGGCAGCAAAAATCAAGGGCACGATGCAGATGGACCTTACCTATGCTACTATCCCTGTTTTTGGTGAGCAAAGGAGGCTATATCGGGAGACCAGAATGGCTTATATGGTAAGAAGCAAAGATAAACCTCAAAACTTTCCCATTTATTCATTTGACACCAGTCTCGGATCAGCCATCCTTTTCAATGAGTCAGTTGGAGAAGAATCAGAGGATAAACTTTCAGGAAATCAGTGCCAAGGAGATTAGCAAAAAGATGAAAATGAGACAACAGGTTGGTGGTCATTATATTTTGATGGATCAGTAGGAAGAGAGGGGGCAGGAGCTGGGATTTGGATCACAAGTCCTAATAAAGAAAGTAAGTTTCTCTCCTACAAGCTAAATTTTGATTGCACTAACAATATGGCCGAGTATGAATATCTGATTTTGGGTTTAGAAGCTTTGTTAAAGTTGAAGGCTAGAAACATTGTTGTTTGTGGAGATTTTGAATTGATAATAAAACAAGTGGAAGGTGCTTATCAAACCAAGGAAGTAAGGATGAGGGCATATAGAAACTTAGTGTTGGATATGTTGGAAAAGTTTCAGGCTCATACTTTTAGTATCAAAACCAGAGACCAAAATTCTACTGCAGACTCTCTTGTTGTTTCTGCCAGTCTTTTTATTATTCCTATGCACTCTTCTGAAAAGTACGAGGTGGAAGTTCGTCACCGACCAGTTATACCAGATAACATCACTAATTGGCAGGTTTTTGAGGATGATTAGCAGGTAAGGAATTTCATTGAGTTAAAGGAAGAATTTGTGAGCACTCAAATGGATCAGCAAAACATGTTTGTGGAATCAAAGGAAAAGTCTGAAGTCTTACAATTAAAAAACAACTTGATTCCAAAGGGTCTCATTCCCCTTGAGAAATTGTTTGATCAAAACGATGTATTCAAAGCCCCAAAATTACAAGCTGATGAAGAAGAGGTGGAAAGCTGCAATTTAGGAGATTCAGTTGTACCCAAGATGGTCAAGATTTCGAAATTTCTTTCAGCTGATATGAAGACTAAATATGCTGAGATGATGAAAAGGTTCATTGTTGTTTTTGCATGGATCTATGCTGACTTGAAACAATAAGATTCCTCAATTATGCAACATACCATTCCTATTAAGGAGAATGAAAAACCTTTCAAGCAGAAGTTAAGAAGAATTAATCCTCTTCTTCTGCCATTGATTGAAAAGGAAGTGAAAAAACTTTTTGATGCTAAGATTATTGTTCCAATCAGATTCTCAAATTGGCTTGCTAATTTGGTCCCAGTTAGGAAAAATAATGGAGAGATCAGGATTTGTATAGACTTCAGAAATCTGAATAAAGCTTCATTGAAAGATAATTATCGTCTTCCCAAGATGGATCTGATTCTGCAAAACATTGTTGGTTCACAAAGGATGTCTATGCTTGATGGTTTCTCAGGGTACAATCAGATTCTTGTTCATCCAGATGATCAAGAGAAAACAACCTTCACAATGCCATGGGGAACATTCATGTACGCCAAGATGCCTTTTGGTCTCATGAATGCAGGAGCCACTTTCCAGAGAGCAATGGATATTGCTTTTGCTGAACAAAAGGATAAATTAGTGGTGGTTTATCTTGATGATATCACATTTTTTTCAAAGAGAGAAGAAGATCATTTGAAGCACCTTGAAAGAGTTTTATTGAAATGTAGAAGGTTTGGTATTTCTCTTAATCCAACAAAAAGTATTTTTGCTTTAACCTCCGGCAAACTTCTTGGTCATGTCATTTCTAAAGAAGGAATTAGAATTGATCCTAATAGAGTTAGTGCAATTCAAAAGTTAGATCTGCCAAGAAGTAGGAAAGAGATTCAATCTTTCCTTGGAAAAGTCAACTTTGTTAGATGATTCATTCCTAACTTTGTTGAAGTTGTGAAGAGTATAACAAAGATGTTGAAAAAGGGAGTGGACTTTAAGTGGACAGCTGAAGCAAAGAAATTGTTTGAGGAGATCAAGAAGGCACTCACACAAGCACCAGTGCTTATCAGCCCAGATTTTACCAAGGAATTCCTTATTTTTACATTTGCTTCTGAGGATACAATTGCTGGAGTTCTTCTACAAAAGGGAAGTTAAGGTACTGAACAACCTATTTCTTTCTTTATCAAGACATTAGCAAATGCTGAACTGAAGTATAATATCCTAGAGAAGCAAGCTTATGCCTTGGTGAAAGCAATAAAGGATTTTAGGATCTATGTTTTGCATTCTCACATTGTTGCCTATGTTCCAAATGCTGTTATAAAGGATATTCTAACACAGGCTGATCCGGATGGAAAAAGGGGCAAGTGGATAGCAAAATTGTTAGAGTATGACATTGAGATTAAACCCACAAAGTTGGTAAAGGGTCAAGGCCTAACCAAGCTACTGACACAAGCAAATTTGGATTGTCTTGACATTAACTTGAGTACAGAGATCTTAGAAATTTCTGAAAATGAAGAGGAGTTGGTCCAAATAAATGAAAAATTCTTGGTTTCAGAATGGTACAAGGATGTAGCATTTGTTTTGCAGCATAATAAAGCCCCTGCTAATCTTTCAAAATCCAAAGCCCGATTTTTCAAGCTGAAATCTTTAAGATATTTTGTGTATGACCAAAATTTGTTTTGGAAAGATGCAAGAGGGATATTGTTAAATTTTCTCCTTGAAGAAGAAGCTGATAAGGTAATTGATGAATTCCATAAGGGAGATTGTGGAGGACATCATTATTGGAAAGCCACTGCAAACAAGATCTTAAGGGCTGGATATTTTTGGCCAACTATGTTCAGAGATATCTATAAAAAGGTAGCTACATGTCATGAATGTCAAGTGTTTGAAGGAAAGAGGAAGCTTGTGCCATTGCCTTTGGTTCCTATATATGTTGAAGCACCCTTCCAGCAATGGGGATTGGATTTTATGGGGGAAATTCATCCTCCTTCATCAGGTCAGCATCGTTGGATTCTCACAGCCACTGATTACTTTACCAAATGGATAGAAGCGGTCCCAACAAGGCAAGAAAATGATTCAGTGATTATCTCTTTCTTAGAAAATGATATATTATCAAGATTTGGTTGCCCAATGAAGATTATAACTGACAATGCTCAAGCTTTTAAGTCCAAAAAGATGATTAATTTTTTCCATCAGTATCACATTTCTCTTGGACACTCTACTGCTTATTATCCGCAAGGAAATGGCCCTGTTGAATCATCAAACAAAAGCCTTGTGAGGATCATCAAGAAGCTACTGCAGGAAAATAAGAAAGCTTGGCATTTGAAATTGAAATATGCTTTGCGGGCTGACCGGATTTGTACAAAGAGATCCATTGGGACATCGCCATATGAGTTAGTATACGGTGTTGAAGCCATATTTCCAACATCCCTTGGAGTACCTGTAATGAAGCTGATTCAAGGATTAGAGGAGGAACCAAATGTTGTACAAAGAAGGATCAATCAACTGATAGCCTTGCAGGAGAAAAGAAATGAGGTGTATGACAGTCATCAACAAAGTCAGAACAGAATCAAGAGAACATTTGATAAGAAGATCAAAGAAGTTACTTTTCATATCCATGATAGAGTGTTGAAATGGGAAGCTAGAATTGAAGAAAAAGGTAAGCACGGTAAATTTGAAAATTTGTGGAAAGGGCCATATCAAATTTATGCTTTCCATGGAAACAACAATTACATTCTACAAGATATTGATGGAAAACCATATGCTGGAGGACCTGTCAATGGCAGGTTCCTAAAGCATTATTATTGATCAAAATTCTACCAGTTTCTCACATCATTGTATATACTCGTTTTATCAGTTTTTTCTTTTGTTGCAAATAATGACAAGCTGAACAGAAAGCTTAAGCCCGAGGTGAAGGCCCAAGAAGCTGGAAAAATATGCTTGTCAAGCAAATCTATGTTTATCATAAAATGGATAAAGCACTGGACCTGCGAGTTCTTAGTGTACTACAGGAGCACACTATCCCAAGTGGAGCCACTGTTATCACTTAAGAATTCTAATGCCAAAATTTCTCACATTAGTTTGATGGTAAAGGTCGGTGTTAGTCTAAGTTTGATTTTTGTTTGCCTTAGAATCTGAGTCTTAGGAGTCTTGAGTCAACTATGCATTCTCATTCATCACCGGTCATTCTCATTCATCACCGGTCTCATAAACATGTGTCAGTTTTGTTCAAAGGTTACTATGTGCCACAAAGCTCTTTAGGTGATTTCGTAGCACATAAATCATTTTGAAGTGTTTTCGCAGCGCATAAATCCTTTTTAGCAGTTTCGCAGCACAACATGTTTTAGGTGATTTCGTAGCGCATAATTCAAAATTTACACTGACTGCGCTACGAAATCGGAGATTTGTGCAATCCGTAGCAGATCTTTCCTAACTGTCAAATCTGTCAAGTTCAGTTATGGTTGCATCATTCATTGTCAGCTTATACACTCCACATATCATGTCCAACCGCTTATCTCCATCATTACAGCCGCTAGGTACCTTGGTACACACGGATTGCAAGTTCCAAGAAAAGCCAGGTATTCACAGTCTTAATGATGATTGTATTCATTGCATGGGGAACAAGTCTCCAAGTTTTCAATTTGAAGGCATTGTTATCAAGCGAGGCAGCCATTCAAGCGAGGCAGAGATTGAAGTTTGAGCAGCACTAGCATTTCAAACCTCCATTACGCTGAAGTCTCATGGAGGGATCAGCAGAAAGAAAAGACCACAGATCAGGCAGATGCTTGAGAAATGAACCTGAAGGTGTAGACATTGTCTTAAAAAACAAAGAAGTTGAGCATGCATTCAAGCAGGTTGGATGTTGGAATTTTTGTGAGAAACTCCAGGGAGGTCATGCACAAATCACCAAGGAATTTTCTTTGAATTTCACAGGGCTGAATTCGAAGGTTGGGATGCTCGAATTGCAAGTCTCACCAGAGGTAATATCCACAGTTACTGAGATTTCAAGCGGACAAGAAACTTGGTTTAAGAATTTCAAATTTGATATGACCCCCTGCAAAGAATTTCTAAATCCGGAGTACATTGACTCAAATTTAAACAAGTCTGTGCCTAGAAATTATGTCAAGGACTCACATGCCAATCTGCTTACTTGTATATAAAGGTACCTTACCTGTGAAGGGAGATATAATAAGGTGTATTCATACCATTTCAAGCTTCTGCTACATTTTACAGGAAAGATATCCATTGATTTACCTTTTTACTTATTTCGTAGCTTAAGCAAAATGTGTGATAAGGTGCAGCTAAGGAAAGAAGCCTGTGAGACCTCATTGTTTCACCACGGTTTAATTAAGTTGATTGTTCTGCATGAACTCCAGAGAGTAGGTAGGGACTGGCCCACATTCATATTCATGTATGGTTTCAAGAACAAGACCGGTCTCAGTCCTCAAGCTGCAAAAGATCTTCCAACAACAATTGGTCATCAGGCAGAAACAAGATCCAGGAGGTTTTCAAAGTTGAAGGCTAGGAAACAAGTAAGAGAATTCACCAAGCCACTGACTATCCAGGATACACCCCAGCAGTCCCTTAAAGAGAAAGCTCAGGTCAAATAAGGTGCACATGAATCAAGCACAGGTGAAGGAGTTCAAAGAAGAAGGAATAGGAGCCAGGTAGCTAAAGAAAAAGGGAAAATCAGTGATTATTGAAGAAAGCCCTGTTTCAAAGGGAGACTTAAATGATTTACTACAAGCCATTGACATTGAAGAATCTCCCCTGGTTCAAGCAGATTTAATAGAGTCGGGAAAAGACAAGGCTAAGAGAGTCAAAGCCTTGAAAAAACTCAAGTTTGATGATCAGGTTGATCAATTTGTATTTAAACCAAGGAGACCCATAACGAGGAATTTTAAACAAGTACAGGAGGTACTGCCAAGAGCAGATGAAACAGGGGAGGTAACACAGCCTCATGAAAGAAAGGATAAAGGTAAAGCAGTTACCATTCAAGAAGAAGATAGTGTGGAAGACTTGAAAAGGAGGTTGGAATTGGAAAACTTTGAAATTGCTAGATTGAAGAAAGCCTCCAGGAAATTTGCAATTAAGGAGGCTTATTTTAACCAAATGCAAGCTCGGTGGGAGGACAAAACATTTCAAATACCCGAGGTGGTGGATTGTAATGTTCAATTCCGTAGCTGGACTGTCCCTGCAATAAAAGAAGCACAGTTTATCAGAAAGGTCAATACAAACCTGAGAGCTGGGATCAGAGTCATGAAGAAACAAATTGAAGACTTAAAGATACAGTTAAGCCAACAGAAAGAATTTCCTTAAGGCAGTCACACATCAAGTAAGGTTATGTTTCAAATTTTGATGGTTTTCCTTGTTATAATCCTTCTTGAAGAATCATACCTTTCCATTCAGTTTTGAAAAGATTTGGAGCAATTGAAAAGGATGTTTAAATATCAAGAGGCTCAAAATAGCAAAATTTTGGTTGAAACTGTGTTTTTTGGAATTACACAGCAGTTTCGTAGCGCGCTACGAAACTGCTGAAGCTACATAATCTAAACTCAGTCAACTGATTTTGAAATACAAAGGGAAATTTTTTGAAAAAGGAATATCTTCAAGGGATCATCTAAAGGTATCAACTTTCAACAAGGTCAAGACAAGTGGAGAAAACATATATTCGAACCCAACTCTAAACTTTTTGTTATAAAGTGATCACATTTACTACAGTCCAAGATATGTCAGATAGCTTGGAGGAGCTTTTGTCTTCACACATGGGAAATGTTGACAGCACATCAAGGACGTGGAATTCTGATATATTTTGTATAATAAAAAATGAAGGGCATGGTTCATTGGATTCGAATATCTTTGAGGAAAACCAAAGGCCGATAAACAGGGGTAGTTTCCTATTTTTCAGGGGCAATGGAGAAGATGTGACATTGAGGACCAGTATGGAGCTTCGAACATCCACCACAATCAAACTAAAAAAATACCACTTGTCAAAGAATGAGAATGATTGTAATTAAGGCTATTATTAGCATGATATGGAGTTAGAATCCTATTTTACTTAGATCTCTAAAAAGTCCAGTGGCAGTTTGTTACATTTAATAGGTAGTTAAAATTTGAATAGGTGTCATAAGAAGTAGAATTCGAGTTCCCCTCATGTTGGAGGAGGAATCTAAGCTTTGTAAAAGAACTCTATATAGGAGAAAGGGAAATGTACCAAGGGTTGGAAATTTATAAGTAAAAGCTCTGATATTCGGCTTATGTAAAGACTCTGTTTTTTGGTAATACAGTACTGGCTTATGCTTCTCAAGAATCATAAAGAGTTCAACGTAATGAGTTTCTTTTGTTGTCTTTTCATGTTATCTACAGTGTTATGAGTATCTGATTAATTAGAAATCGTTTACAGTGCTCTAATTTCCTTCATATACTCATAAACTGCCTTCTATGTGTTTGGTGTGTTGAAATCTGAATGCCTTGACTTCTATGAAAATCCAACCCTGCTGTTAATACTGAATCATATATGACTCCATAAGCCCAATGGATACTTGTTAGTTGTGTTTCCACCATTTTCATTTCTTAGTTGTTTCACAAGATTTAGCCATCTTGATCATAATAAAAAACCTTTAATCCTTTGAGAGAGCCCTCTCAGGTTGGGGAGGCTAAACCTCAGCCTAAAGTAGGTTTGAAACAGTTACTTGAAGTCTTCCTGGTCTGCAGCCTTCTAGGGCCTGATTTTGAGGTAACAAACTAAAACAATTTTGGAGGTAAGAAAGGTCCTCTCCAAGAGAAACTTAGTTCTAAACTTGGAGGACAAGTGCCAGAATATGCATGTAGTCGTTGATATATTTATGGCTAAGTTTCAAATTTTGATAGAGAAAGGGTTACCTAGTCCCTTAGTAATAAATGACAAGCCCATGACATGGTGGGATTACAACAACAAAACCAGAGAGCTAGCAAAAGAACAGGCCAATACATCATCCGTCAAGGCATTGCCAATAGGAAAAGTACTTTATCAGACATTTGAATACTTATTTTACCTCTAGCATGAGGTAAAACACTTGTTTATCAATAAGCCTAATTTTTCCAAGTACACTGAGGCAGAAGAAGTTCAATAGCTATCTCTATCTTCTTGCAAGAAGATATTTTTATTTCCTAGATTAAATCTCAAGTTAGTTTGAGATATTTTGTAATAATTTTTTGTATAAATACTTCACAATTTGAAGTATGTAGGGTGGATTCTTAGACATTTCTATAGAATTTTGATCAAAAGGATTGTAAAGCTATTGTATCATTGACTGAGCTAGCAAGCTGGATTGATGAATAGAGACAAGATATTTCACAGGATTCATGTGTTGAGCGAAGTGCAGACAAGTATTTTCATATGTTATCGTTATCTTTCTTAATTTTTTTCCATAATATTTAATGTATTTCTGAATCTGAATGCTATAACTAGAACAATATCTCAGAATTTGTTTAATTACACTTGTTTTAATAGTTATGCATATAAATGTTTTCTAGTGATATCTAAGTTAAGGAATTCTTAATTGCTCCTTAGTTTAGGTTGTTTCTTGCTAATCCAGATCAAATGATTCTTAATTGCCCTTTGCTTTTTATTACCCTCTATTCCTTGTTTATATCTCGGTCTGAGAACCCTTAATTTCTCTCTCACCCTGATTAAAACCATTTCACCCTCCTGTTCCAAAGACTTGCACTTTACTCTGCTGGCTTGCCCTTTGAACGTTTCCTTTAGTGAGTTGATCCAGTTTTGCTGCCCTTCTGTTGACTCCATAGCCCAATGGTCTAAAGACATCATTCTATCCATCTGTTTCAAGGATCCCACCATCCAATTTTGAATACAAAAAAAAAACCCCCAGAACATTCATAACTAGCCCGAAATCCAAGCAAACAAAGCTAAATCATATAGAGAGAGCCCTCTTTGAGCCTAGATTGGCTAGAGCCTATGCTCCAAAGTTGATTTGTGGTTACCTTGGTCATTTTATTTCTTCTAATAACTTCTAGAGAAATCTCTGAGTGATAACAAGAGGTCTATTAGACCTTTGGGCCAAAGCCACGGTTGAGATGACTAGCTCGAGGAAGCGTACTCAATGGTAGAGCTTGTCTTCGAGGAGATACCATAGATCTCTATCCAAAACATTGCATGAGGAAGACTCAAAGTTCCTCGATTGAGCCAATAGTAGAATTATAAGGAAAAAGGATTCGTTGTCGCACAAAGGAGAGAAGCCTTAACCTTATAGAAAAGGGTGGGTCACCCTATCCCTTGCAAAAGTAGAACCCTAGTCATGGAGGCTTCTAATTGACGCGTCATATTTCCCTCTAACATGATTGGTCATGACAATATTGATGTGGCTTGGAGGTTTAAACCTGGAACCTTTCCAAAGGCACAAGAGATAGATAATTGAGATGAAGCGCAAGGATGACGCGGAAAATGACGTGTGCTCGATGATCCTATTATTGGTGGGTGGGTTGGCCCACAACCCACATAAGCTTAGATGCATAGCCCGGAGGGATGAGAAGAAGATGAAATAGAAAGTGTCGGGCCATATGACGACATTCTTGTGGCACTAGAGGTAGTCAGATAAATAGTCCATGAGGTATCGAAAGTGGCTTTCCACCTAATTGACCATGCAGATCAACAACAAAGAGCTACTCTAGGGGCACCCATTCCAAAACCACAATCCACATAGGAGTGTATCGTAACTAGACTTTGGAACTGGGTGGTTTTGTTTATAATGGAGGTTGACTGCAATACAAGGCCTCAAAGGACTCTCTCTCTCCCCTCTGATAGGATAGGTGGAAGAAATTGATTGGCCCAAATGGCATCAGATAATGACATAAGCAGGCCGACACATGGTAGGATTGATTTCATTACCCAGAGGTATGACCTCGATGATTAATAAATAGGCACAAAGAAAATGTGTCAAGTGTAGGGCACCAGGACACGATGGTAGTGAACAGAGCGATAGCTAATGGAAACAGCATCGGGCGGAGCCCACAGGACAACTCATCTAGGGAGGAATAGCCCGATAGATTATTAGTGGTGCACAGGAAAAAGCATCAAGCAAATCTTGGCAGGATGATGAAGGAGGTATACGTGGCCATGCCTGCTCCATTGTGGTGGCACCATTGGCTAGGGACTTGCCCACATACCACGTCGATCCACTAAAGTTCACCCGAAGGTTTATTGGTGGAGAAGAGTCAAAGGCACTGGGTAAGGCCCGATGGGGTGACATAAGTGACTGCATGGCAGGACCCACCTTAATACTACAATGCTATTGGTCAGGATTTGACCCACCTACAGAGTTAGCCTGACGAGTTCGTCCGAGAGGAATAAAGTGGGGAGTTAATCACAAGCACTAAAAAGGTAGGTTTGCGGGATGATGCATGTCTTGCCACGTGACGATACACTTACGGGAATGGCTTATAATTGGAAGGGAGGTCATATGGCCCACCTTCCACGCAAGCCTAGTAGTGGAGTCCCAAAAGTTGGTATTTAGTGCACCTTAGAGTGTTTTGGGAGGGACCTAGTGGGATGACGTTGGTCGGTCACGTATGCCATCCATGTAATCCTGATGGTGATGCTATTGGACGGGAATGGGCCTAAATCCAGATTATATTGACTTTGCATCTAGGTGGAATATAGTGATGTCATGAGGGAAGTAGTCAGGATGTCGTGAGCCGAAAACAACAAAAGAGAATGACAAAAAGTGTGAGGCCAATGAGGATATGGACTAGGTTCCTGTTGTCTAGGTAATCTCGGATCAAAGAGGTCGAAAACTAAGCAAACACATAGTTTGGGATACCATTGGGAAGATAATGTTGGGATAGGGAGGACAATCATGTTGGAAAAAGGCATCAGGCAGAGCATGGGGGGTGGACCCCACGAGATACATGACCTGGAAGATTGACCCTAGTAGATTATAATGGAGGCATGAAGGATTACACAGAGATGGAAGGGACTATAGATTAATCTCGACCTTTGGTCACTCTGCAAAGAATGGGACTAGGGGCGTGGCAAAATAATAAAGGGAACAAAAAAGTGTCAATATTGGGAGCTCTGACCTTGTGTCTGGCCTATGGTCATTTCACTTAGAAACGAGACCGATGGCGCAAAGCCATTAGTGAAAGGAATTCAGCCCACAAAGGGTTAAACAGGATAAGTTCCTAGGTGAGTGGAAAGGAATGAGAGAAAAGAAGAAAAAAAAACACCCTGTCCCTCGAGGTGACAAAAGGGGTTCGATAGGTTACATAGTGGTATTAGAACATCCAAGTTCAACACTAGGCTTGGATAGGCATATTACAAGAAGAAACTCAAAGTCACCATTAGACTCTATCATGATCAAGTATCAGTAGGCTCTCCCCAAGGGGGAGGGCCTTATACTGATTATTTTTGACAAAAAAAAATTAATAAAACAAATGTTTAGGTGTTAAAAGCAAGTTTTAAATGATTATGTCGTGCATGATTGATGCATTCACATTGTACTCTAGTTGTGTGGCATGGTTGAGTATGTGATTGTTTAGTGCATCATCATTGTTGGTCATTTGGTGAGCCTTCTATGCTAATATGTATGTGACCCTTAATATGATGTAAGGAACCTTGGGAAAACTCCCTATGTTGTTGGCATTATGTGTATTTATGAAATTTTGTATTTATGTATGCTAGCTAATTGAGACATGTGTACATGTGAAAGATTGCATGATTTTGTGATTGTTTGAGTGGCATGGCATGTATACGCTAAGTGGATGGGAACATTCAATGGTTGTATATGATATAGGTGCTGCAATAGATCAAAGGTGTGTTGTTTCACAATGTTCAAGAAGACAAGTGATTGATAAATACATGGTTGCAGGTATTTATTATAGCAACAAAGATCATGGTTAGTTATTGAACATTTTTATAAGCAAAGTGCATGTTGACTGGGATAGTGTTAGGAAATGTGCTAAATTTAGTGCATGCAGGTTCTATAATGAATCCATGACAAGTATGATAAATGTCAATATAACTCGATATTTTTCTAATCGGTCCTTTGAAGTTGCAGATGTCATGGTTTTTGTTGATCCTAATAAGAAGGTTGAATTATTCTTGTGTCTATGAAGTTGATTAAAAATAGTTATGTGACCTGAGCGGGGAGGATGATTTTAAATAGTATTGATTGAACTCTACCTTTTTCTTTGGTATAATGATGAGTATAAACAATTTTAATGCACATGTGTTGCTAATTTTTGAAAACATGCTTATGAATGTAATAACTAATGTCTTTGTTCATGACATGTCGTTGATGATGATCTTAAGGGTGTGTCATAGCTACCAAATTACATCCTTGGCCTAACGTGGTAAGGATGACAACTGACATATGTGTTTTTAATTTATTTTATGAACTAACACCTATATATGTGGTAGCACATAACAAGACTCATTGGCAGCAAAAAAGAAAGATGTATCATGGCATGGTGCAGTAGGATATGAACCAATCCCATCAAGAACAAGAAAGAGGTACATCCATCCAAAAGAAAATAACCCTTAGAAATTTGGAGGTCAAGCTCAAGGACCTAGCAGATGAGTTAAAAATCTGCACGGAAGAACTCAGAAAAATCACTAGGATACAACAAGAACTAGCTAAGTGGAATGATGAGTTGCAAAAGTGGTTGTGGAAAATGAAATACCAAGTTGAATCCTCTAAAAGGAAATATGGTAGTAGTAGGAGGCCTCGTGAGGTTGAAAAGGAGAAGGGAACACTCTCCTATTGGTGTTGTGGAGAAGATCATCAGAAAAGGGACTATCCCCATGGGAAGAGAAAGAGAACAAATGATCCCTGTTAGCCATAGGGACACCCAGACAATGCAAGATGTTGAGAAGGATTGGGGGACACTACCTCAAACACCTTGACTCATATGTGTGTGTGTGTGTGTGAGCGTGCACGTTGGGAGATTCCCTGTGAACTTTTGGGGAACATAAGGCTTCAAGGTTGGTGTTAGCCGAGTAAAGCAACCCTCAGTTTCTCTGACTTATAAGTGTGTATGTTGGTAGGAAGTGCCATGAATATTGGACTCATGGAGATGAAGTGAATTTAGGGATTGTTTATTTTATGCTAGTGTGCTATGGCTTAATTTTCTTATCAATTTAATATCATTTTATTTTATACTTGTGCATGCCAATGTTGGTTTTTGTTTTTGGCTATCATGTTGGTTTTGGTCTTCATTACCATGTTGGTATTGGTATTGTTGACAACATTATTTTACCTATTGTTTTGTGAACTACAGTTGTAGTGAATTTCATGTCCTTTTTCAATAATTTCCTTTGTGTTCCTCTTGCATTGATTTTGGATCTTTAAATTTCAAATCGTATGCTTGTGGATCTTGGAATAAGGAGATTGGAGTGGTAGTAAGGCCACAAAATCCTGAAAGAGGGAAGAGATCGATAGGCATGAAGGAGAACGTGTCAGGTGAAGTTCCAAGAAGAATGGAATGCTATAGGGCAATGGACATGAACAGAACAACAAGTAAGAATGAAAACAATAGTAGTATGAAAAGGTTGTATGGTGCATACTTAGCTTCAAGCAAGGAACCATCTAAACCCTAGACCTATTTGGCATAAGCTAATGGCTATTGTGGCCATGATTAAGTGATGTAATAACCTAATGGGCTGGTTGGGTCCATGAGAATAATGGACAGAGATATTTGCAGCCAGGAAAATGGCAAGAAGGGAGTTCTCTTAACCCTTGACTATACCTACATAGGTACTTATATACTGCATACATGATTATGTTGATGGATACTTATATATTTCATATGTGATTATGTTGATGGGTACTTATATACTGCATACATGACTATGTTGATGGATACTTATATATTGCATATGTGATTATGTTGATGGATACTTATATATTGCATATGTGATTTGTGATGATGGATACTTGTATGGTGCATCCATGATTATGCTAATGGATGGTGGTATATGGCATACATGCTCATGTTGATTGATGTATATGTTTATACCCATGGGAATGTCATTTTGTCTAACAGGGTTTTTCCAGGGAATCTTCTTGTGGAATAAGGAATATGTAGCCTTGTTTGATGCAAATATGGATGAAATGAAAAGAATTCCCATTGTGATGAGGAATTTATTAGGCAGAAAAGAGAATTATGTTAAATTATAAACATGTGAACATATATCTTACATCATGCCTGTGTCAAGTTTAAGAATGTGGCAAGAACAAGGCAGTATGGCCCAGTTCACATGCATAGAGACAAGGTGGTCTCTCGATTAATAGCAACATGGTAATATGCCATGAGAAAAAAGGTGGTCCCTGGGTTATTGTGATATTGTGTAATGTGATATGCTATGTGTAGATGTGATTTTGTTGTATATCTGCTTGTGTTGTGCATGGGAATGGGGTAATGTTGTATTAAGTGTATTGTGTCATACCATGTGTATAAGTGTGTGATGTGAAATGTCTTCAAGATAGGAGGATATGGGATTGTCTGGGCTTGTGTGTTGTGTTTGTGTGTCAGGATAGGTAGGTATGGGATGTTTGGGCCTATGTGTTGTGTATGTGTAAAATGTTTTGGAAAAAACATGTATGGGAGTGTCTGGGACCTTATATTGTGTAGTGCCACATAGACAAGTATGGGACTACCTGGACCCACACAATATTCCTATAAACATAAGACTACCTAAGTGGTAGTGCCCATAATCGTCAGATTTCGATTAGGCTTAAGTGTTCATCCTGATGTCGATGAGTCACTTAATAAATTTTAAGTCAAAGTGAACAGAATGCATTGGATGTTTGCTGACAGGCAACCAATCTAGTGTGTGTACATGATCAAAGTGAAGAGAAGGCATTAGATGTTTGTCGATGGGAAACTGATCTAGTGTGTGTATATGATCAAAGTGAAGAGAAGGCACTGGATGTTTTTCAATAGGCAATTGATATGGTGTGTGTACGTGATCAAAGTGAAGAGAAGGCACTAGGTTCTTTCCTAATAGGTTACCGATTCAATGTATACAAAGAAAACATCAACAACTAAACCAAGATAAGTATAAATACTTCATGATTTTTAAGATTTTGTTTGTGAATTTAAATTCAATAATATGATTTATGATGGTTGGGTCATGAGCTAACCTGGGTTGTTGTGATAGGAATTAAAGGAGAATTCCAAGTTCACCTTATAAATGAGCCACTAATGAGGTATGATTTAAAATTATTGCATTTCCTTAATGATGGAACTTATGGAGTCATATGTACTATGATGTAGGACAACATGAAATCAGCGAGATGAGTGGAGGGACTTGGCTACAAGATAATTAGTGCAGTTGAAAGACATAAAATGTGTAATGGCACAATGATTAAATATTTCAAGAATGGGTCCATTGTGATACACTAACACCAATTATGTCAATTGATTACCATGAAGCATGCTATGACCATATGGTGACTTTGAAGGCAACGATGTGCCTTGAATTTGAACTCCTTATCTAAGGAAGCCTTGCCAAGGGATGGATCACCTGAGGGACTCAGAAGAAAATAAGGGGATTCCTGAACTTGGAAGGTGAGTGACTTCATGGAGAGGGATAATCGTATTGCCCGAGGGACTGAGAAGCAATGGGGGGAAGTCTAGAAAATGAGTTGGGATTCTTGGCCATGATTATAGCTGATTGGAATGAAAAGTGTATGGGGGATGTATCGAGAAGCAATGAGCTAGGAATTGTTCGTTGATGGAATAGGAGTGAAAATAAAGATAGTACTAGATATTGGAGGCATACTACCCTCCAGAACAAAGAAAAGAATCCAAGCCAAATTTGGTAAAGCGAAAGCACCAGGCAATTACACAGATCCATGGAAAGTGGTTGATCTGATTGAAATTCTCTATTAAAATTGCTTAGGTGTTGGGAATGCAACTGTGAATGTGTGACATATGAATATATGTAAATTTTGTAAAGATTTGTAAATATAAAGCTCCAAAGACAATATGTGGTTGTTTTCCTTAATTAGCATTTTTCTATGTGCATAGGGATAGAGAACACCGACAATGGTGTTCCCCCAAGGTTGGGTCTGTAATAGACCAGCCATGAATGGCTTGATTTGGCTATGCAATATCATCATGTAATTGAATTATCAAATATGAAATGGGGTGAGTAAGGGACATGGATTTCAAGAGGTCAGGGGAGATCAAATTGCTGGGAAACTCAGCTTGCTTGATGAATGAAGGAAAATTTGAACTATATGACATCCATTAAAGGCTGGTTGTTGAGATTTAAATGCACAGGATGGTACTATTGTTGGAAATTAATTGGGATGCAATACCAGGGAGAAGCCCATGCTAGCTCGAAAACCACAAGAAGGAAAAGAAAATAGTAAAAGGATAGGAAAAATTAATGAGAGGGAGGGTTCTAGCAGGGAACTATGCAACAACAGAAAATAGAAGGAGAGGAGGCTCATTTGGGGGGGTGGAGGAAGACATGAGACTGATTAGTAGAAAAAAAAATGAGAGAACTAGAACTCGGAATTCAATGGGAAGAGGGAAGGGGCTCGAAACTCTACAAAAGGAGAGTTGAGTTATAGGAGAGCAGCATGTTGGAAAATGTAAATAGGTTCGGTCTTCATTAAATGTTTTGAGTCATCTTGTAATGTACTTGTCAAAAGAATAAAGAAAAGAATTTTAATTATTATTATTGTGACTTATTAAAGCATGGGTTTCATGCTTGGGTCACCATGTTTTAGGTCAAAGTCCCCATTGAGGACTTCTAGGATTTATTATGAGTCAATAGAGTCATTTTACTTTTAAAGAGACCCTTCTTGGGGTTTTGAATCATGTAAAAAGGTTAAGTATTGGTTCAAATGTAATTTATGTATCATCCACATCAAGTCATCCTAGAATATATCAAGTCAGCATAAGGACACTAATTTTACCTCATATGGAGCCTATAAATGCAAGAAAGTCAAATTAATTTGGAGCTCACTCTCTCACAAGAAGTTTGATATATCTTAAAGCAGGAGGAAGTTTGAAGTACGAAGCTGTGAAGCCAAAGGAAGTGTGAGTTTTGTGGAGTCTAAGGAGAAGAAGAAAAATGAAATTTTGGTGCCTCTCTCTCTCAGCTTCGTGTCCTAGATTTGGAGATCGAAATCTTCCAAGTTTTTTTGATGTTGGAAGTTGCCTGATGTCGGAAGATGCTACACAGTCAAAGTTTCTGGAAGAGAGGTCAGAGAACTAGGAGTTTGATTTGGTGTGGAGGGAAGTTTTGGTACTAGGGTGAAGATTCTAAAAGAATACTATTGAAAGGAAAAGAATTTTGACTTGGTTTTCCCCTCGACAAGGGTTTTCCCATGGCATAGTGCTTACATATGGTGTCCATTGTTTTATGTGCTATTGCTTTGGTAATTTCTTGATGAACTAAAAGAAAGAAGATATAAATAATTGTAATAAAAAAACAAGAACATCAAAAGTATTTATCAAGTATAAGAAAATATTTCTGACTTTCTGATTTTCTAACATGGTATCGGAGCTTTGTTGAAGAAAATAGAAAAAATGTAGTCTCAAGCACATGATCAAGGAAAAATTCAAAAGGATTATCTCAGGGAAGGATTATACTATATTCAAGGAAGATTTCTAACTCAATAAAGGGAGAGAACAGACTTGGAGGAGCCTCAAACTACAGGTCATGGAAGAGGAGGATTGACCTCATCCTTGAAAAGAAAAAGGTACTAGACTTGGTCAAAGGAAAAGTAAAGAAGCTTACATATGACTCTAATGATGTTGACAAAGTAAAATTCAAAGAATTAGAATTGGTGGACATGACTCTAATGGTATAATAAATAAAGGACAACCTTTTCTCATTTATAGCCAACATCGATCATGCTTAGGAAATGTATGAAGCCTTGTCAAAGTTATTCACTATTAAGAACATTGCTCAAGTAGAAAGATTGAAGAATGAACTAAGGACCACAAAGATGACTAAAGAAGATATAGTGGCCTCCTTCTTTGTGAACATAGCAAGAATCAGAGATGATATTTTGGCCATTGATGAAATTATTCCAGACAAAGAACTTGTGATCACTGCCCTATTAGAATTGACACCGTCTTGGGGTGCATTTGTTGGAGGTCTTAAAAGTTGGAAGGAAGCTCCCACTTTTGTGTTAGAAAATTATATATTATAGATCAATGGAACACATAAAATATATTGCAGAAATATAAACACATAAAACAAGAGAGACACATATATACGTGGTTCACCCAATTTGGGTTACATCCACAGAAACAATCAGTCCTTCCTTTTATATTATCCAGCAAACTGAAGAGATACAACCTACAACAGATACATTGTAATTCCCTCTTCGCTCTCACACAATCTCCTCTCTCTTTCTCACTCAGAATAAAGATCTACATAGATGCAATACAATTTCCTCATATATAGCGAGGGGTTTCCTTCTAGGGTAAAAAACCATAAATTAAACATAACTTCTACCATCAAATCTCTGCCTAATGAATGGCCTAGATTGACTACGAAATTACAACATTTTACAAGGCAATTTTACATCTATTTTTAAATTTAGGGGCGCTGCCCCCGATCCCCCACTAGGGGGGGCTCCTAAAGATTGTTGTTGCCCCCCCTGGACCCACCTTGCAGTGCAAATATTATGGGCGGAGTTACTACCACATTACGAACTAGGGTCCAATCCGATGATACCTCTGAATAAAGAAGATAATCAGGCTCCACACCCAACATTTTGAAGAATCATGGACTACCTGCAATCAATAATAATTAAGGATCTCATTAGTCGTCAATCTTGAAGGAGTACCAAATGCCTACATTTCTCAACACAAAGGAAGGAAATCGAAAGGACCAAGGAAGAAAGTTGACATGTCCAAGATAGAATATTATCAATGCCATGAGAAGGGTCACTACAAGAGTGATTGTCCCGAAAATCCAAAGAATAAGAAGAGAGATATACATCATGCTAACATTTTTGAGAAAGGATACTCAAGGAAAGAAAAACTCGAAGAATCTGATATAAGGGACTTACACTATTAAATCATTTTCTTTTAGTCTTAGATATTCGATTTTGTATGTTTACAATTTATAGGTTTTAACATGTTTTTGGAAAAGAAATTTTATTTTATTTTATAATTTTATAGGTATCCCTCAAGCTTTGGAGGGAGTCCTCAACAAATACCAAAGATAACTATCTCATTTCCTTTCAGTTTTTAGTTTCATGTACTCATTTAGTTTTGATTATATTAGATACTAATCACCATTCTGCTGTTATTGTCTTGATTAGGAAGACATTTGCTATATTCTCAAGGAGTATGAAAGAGGACCTCTCAAGACAAGGTTTGTCAAAGAACAAAGGTATGCTTTAAAACATTGATTTATTTTGTTTATTCATTTGACAATCTATTACTAACATTGTTGTGTCTAGCTATATTGAATCATAGTGATTCTTGTTTTGGGTGATTCATCACTTTATAAATCTACCCACCCCACTCATATTCTTAACTAATTTTGTAGAACCCTAGACAGGTTCTGGAAAAACCTAACCTAAGGGTATGCTAATGTGAATTTATAAAACCCTAAACTGCTTAGGCTTATCAAGGAATGTTATTTGAAGTTTTTTGTGATAATGTCATGTTTAAGATTGTCGTATGATCAGGAAGACCTAATTTGTTAGGATTGAATGATAAAGTCTAAAATCTTGAACCTTTGAAATATTGGTAATGATGGGTTTTCTATGTTTCTACATTGAAGCCCTAACTCATTAGGGTTTGATGGAATGTGTAAGAAAGACCCTTATAATTTCTTAGAAATGATTTCCTCGGTATGTGTGTGTTTGTCTGATCAAACCCTAGTGTAATCAAGATTGTTGTGATCTTTGTGAAGTTGGGTTTGACTAACACATGATATGAAATTCCTATGCATGATGATGATGTACTAGATGTATGATTTGACCTTTTTGTTATTGGTCATGAATCCTAGGGTTTTGAAACAAGCCCTAGTCAAAGTTTGTCTTTCTAGGATGATAGTTTTGTGAAATTCTAGGGTTTTGGAGTTAAACCTTAGTAGAAGTGAAAACCTCTGATGAATGATGACAATATGATAATTTGATATTTTTGTAAGATTTTTGAAATCTGATTTTTAGTGGGGATTGATGTTTGATTGAAATTATATGGTTTGCAACTAACCCTAGTGGAATTTGGTCATGTTAATGCCTAAGCGGTGGTTGGTTTTGATTGATTCTTTTGTATGAAATATAGGATTTGTATGAAACCCTAGTGAGAAGTCTAACATGTGAATTTTTAAAAGTTGTTAGGTTCTTTGTAGATCTATATTTGTTTTAATTGTTTCTAGGGTTTTCTATGTGTTGTAGTAAGGTATGTCATACCTTTAGAAGAAACATTGAAACCCTAGTTGTAATGAAAGTTGTTATGATGTAGTCTAGGATTTATGAAAAAGTCCCTACTAGCAAGATGTTGAAAAGTACATGTCTCTTGGTTATAGTTAAGTTTTGGTATCTGATATGTATAAAGCCTAAATTCTTCCATTGTTATAAGTTTTTGATATGGCTAACTTCATGCTTCCATAATTTTGGTTATACTTTCTATCTAATTTTTGTAGGTACATCATCTTCAAGTTGGTGAAGTTGATCATAAGTAAAATTGATGTGAAAAGAATGATATATGAATGACTCAGATAAGAAGGGTGGAAGCCATGAACTATTCTCCAATTTCGTAAAAAGGAAGTATAACTCCCTAAGTTAAAAGGGAGTCTGGATGAAATCTCCATAGGTTAAGAGGGAGCTTGAATGGAAGGAATCTCGCTAGGATAAGAGGATGGCTAATAATATTCCTTCAATAGGAATGATTAGATCCTCTCTATTTAAAAGGGAGTGTAGATATGATTCTCTACTTCATGTGTCATGCACTAGACCAGGACCAACAGTCATAAGTTTTAGTGAAGGCCATGAGTAGGAGATGGAAATTAGAGAATGCATTTTGAGGTGTTGCTAAAAGAAGGAAAGTGGGATCTGATTGTAGAATAGGTTTTTGCATATGAAGTAGGAAGGAAACTATGATTGACAAATATTTTGTCAAATATTTGGTTGATAGTCCTACTATGAAAATTTGAGAGGCGAGTTGTCTGGAAGACCCTAGATGTTTATATTTGATTATGTATATGTGAAAGCATATTGTGGATTGGGGTTGTGTTTATACAAGTGAATCTATCAAAGGTTTTGATAGCATGTTGGATACCAATCAACTTGATTGGAAGAGATTGGTTATCCTTGATCTGCTGGATCAAGGGGTGTTGAGGTTTTGTGAGTGAATCATTTCCTGGGATGACATCTGGCTAGCACCTTGTGTTGATGTCTAGGTCCTGAAATTGGAAAGGTGGTGTTGGTCATTGATCTTTGACATGCACCTGTATTTCTAGGTTGATGTTTAGAAAATAATCCCGATGGTACATAGAGAGGCTAAAAGCTTGAGTTCATCTTATTTCCACCCAGATAGATTTCCCTAGTCAGGAATCTAGTCCGTGGAATTACGGTGCCTAAATCGTTGAGAGACCAATGGATAGATTTCCTTGGTTAGGAATCTATTCCATGGCATTGTGGTGGCTAAATTGACAAATCAATGGATAGATTTCCTTGGTCAATAATCTATTCCATGGAATTGTGGTGCCTAAAGTTCTTCATGGTTCATATATTTGATATCTTCCTTGTACTTTCATATATTGAATACCTCCCTAGTTAAGAGGGAGTGTTGGAAAATGTAACTAGTTTCGGTCTTCACTAAATGTATTTGATTCATCTTGTAATATACTTGTCAAAAGAATAAAGAAAAAATTATTATTATTATTATTGTGACTTATTAAAGCATGGGTTTCTTTCTTGGGTCACCATGTTTTAGGTCAAAGTCCCCATTGAGGACTTATAGGATTTATTCTAAGTCAATAGAGTCATTGTACTTTTAAAGAGACCCTTCTTAGGCTTTTGAATCATGTAAAAAGGTTAAGTATTGAGTCAAATGTAATTTATGTATCCTCCACATCAAGTCATCCTAGAAGAGATAAAGTCAGGCTAAGGAGACTAATTCAAGCTCACATGGAGCCTATAAATACAAGAAAGTCAAATTCATTTGGAGCACACTCTCTCACAAGAAGTTTGATATCTCTTGAAGTTGGAGGAAGTGTGAAGTACAAAGCTGGGAAGCCAAAAGAAGTGTGAGTTTTGTGGAGTCTAAGGAGAAGAAGAAAAATGAAATTTTGGTGCCTCTCTCTCTGTTTCATGTCCTAGGTTGGGAGATCAAAGTCTTCCCAATTTTGTTGATGTCGAAAGCTGCTTGATGTTGGAAGCGGTTACATAGTCGAAGTTGCTGGAAGAGAGGTTGAAGATCTAGGAGGTTGACTCGGTGTGGAGGGAAGGCCAGGTCTTTGTCTAGGGTGAAGAGTCTCAAAGAATGCTATTGAAAGGAAGAGAATTTTGACTAGGTTTTCCCCTCGACGGGGTTTTTTCCCTGGCATAGTGCCTACATATGGTGTCCATTTTTTTATGTGATATTGCTTTGGTAATTTCGTGATGAACTAAAAGAAAGCAGATATAAAGAATCGTAATAAAAAAACAAGAACATCACAAGTAATTATCAAGTTAAGAGAATATTTTTGCCTTTGTCATTTTCTAACACAGCAAGCCTCTAGTTCTCACTGAAGTGATGTTGTCCTTCAATGGATAGCTATAGGGTGATACAGCTGGTCCGTGAACTCCCGCTAAATTAGTGAACGGTTGAGAAGCTGGTGGTGGAGAAAGAGGAGACTGTGGAGTCCATGTTTTTAGCTCATGTATTGGTGTGTATTGCCTTAAGAAATACCACCTCAAACCCTTGGAATTTGGCTCGGGGGTGATAGCTGCAAGTAGCTTGGTTACAATTTTTCTATCGTTGGGTGGAGAGTTGAAGTCCCAAACTCAGTTTCCCATCTCCATTATAAAATCAAGATAAGTAATTCTCGTATGTAATCCTTGTATGGCTTCCAGAGTAAAATGTGAATGACTGGTAGGTTGGTGGTTTGCATGATAAGTCTTGAGTCATTGTGTAAATATGTTAACTGACAAGTTATGGCCCATATGAGGATGTATCGATAAGCATGAATGTTTCATAGGATTGATGGCTTTATCATAACCTTCTACTACATGTTGGGTTCACTTGTACTAAATCGGGGATTGCACTAGTGAAATGCTTGTCCCGTGAAGCCAATGGGGTTGTTTCTAAGGTTTGAATAACTTGGGTCTATGTTGTGTTGTTAATGTATGAACATGTGGATGCACCTTTATGCAGAGATGGTAATGATTGGTATGTTAAATATATTTGAATGTGTGTGCTTCTCTGAAATGAATGATATTGTTAAGTAAACTAAGTGTGTGCTTCTGAACTGGAAATAAAAGTGTTGTGTGAATAGTTTGGTGATGTTGATCATAGAATATGTGATGCACAAAATGTGTAACAAACCACATGATAATAAGGACTAAGCTATGATGTTGAGTTGAACCTTAATCTAAATGCAGTACTTAACAGTGTTGAGAGAAACACATTAATAAATAACACATATAGTGAAGCCTTGAAGGTGTTTACCAAGATCTACAAAGATCTGAACTAAAAACATGATAAGATTGGCATAAAAATCCTCTTTTATTACTAGATAATGGTTACATTGGAAATTCATGTGTCAATAGGGTCTGTGAATACACATTTAGATGTATAAATGTACATATACACATATTGGCTATAATCTTGTGCTTCAAACTCTAAGGCGTCGTGCTCATGTGGAGGAATCGTTCCTCTTTTAAATATAATGACCCATGACATTGCAGTAAGGGATTCCTCATCCTTGCATTTTGAATGGCAGGTACTGCTATTTCATTGGTGTTGTTGGTGAACCACCTTAGGATGGACACCATTAACTATGCCATGCCTTGGGGTAGAATGCCCTAGAGGTCTTCGATAAGCACCGTAGTGTAGCTGGTAGAGGTATTGTAATCTGTAGGGCCACTAGGAACCATTATAGGCTTATCAACCTTGAATTTGTAGCAACCTCCATTCTTTCCACGGGGGCTTTGGCGATGAGGGCTACATGTCCCTGCCAATAGCCGAATGCCCTGTAAACCATTGAGTGGTTCTATGGAGCTGATTACAGGCTTGATTTGCAGCATGGAACCCCTAGCATGTGGCTGGAGAGGTGAAGTCCCTTCAATAATCCACTGCAAGTCCTTAGCATAGGGTGGCTGAAAGGTTTCTAGCATCATCATGCATGGAATTCCCTATCCTTAAATAGGTAATACCTGAAGGCCATGAACTCATTGGAGTGTGTTCCACCCAAGCTCAGGAAGGGTAAAAAAATAGAACGCTTTAGTCGAAGTTGGCTGAGTGGAAAACCCTTGATGTATATCTGGAGGTTTACCACACCTCTAGGTCAGAGCTGCAATGGAGACGACTAGATCAAGGAAGCCTGCACGGTGGTAGAGCTTGTCTTCAGGGAGATAAAAGAGCTCTCTATCCAATACATTTCATGAGGCAGAGTCGAAGTTCCTCGATTGAAGCATAGAAGAATTATGAGGAAAAAGGAGTCGTTGTGGCACAGAGAGAGAAGCCTTAACCTTATAGAAAAGGGTGGGTGACCTTATCCCCTATAGAAGCAGAACCCTAGTCGTGGAGGCTTCTCATTGATGTGCCATATTTCCCTCTAACACGATTGGTCATGAGAGTATTGATGTGGCCTGGAGGTTTAACCTCGAAACCTTTCCAAAGACGTAAGTGATAGATATTTGGGATTGAAGTGAAGGGATGACACGGAAAATGATGTGTGTCCAACGATTTTGTAATTGGTGTGTGGGTTGGCCAATAATCCACATAAGATCATACGCATAGCCTTGAGGGATGAGAAGAAGGCTCAATAGAGAGCGTCGGGCCATGTGGCGGTATTCCGGTGGCACTATAGGCAGTCAGATAGATGGGCCATGAGGTCCCAGAAGTGGCTTTCCACACAATTGATCACATATATCAAAGATGGAGAGCTACTCCAGGGGCACACCTTCCAAAACCACAATCCTCTTAAGAGTGGTGGAAAAATTGGACTTAAGAACTGGGTGGTTTTTTTTATAGTGGAGCTTGATTGCAGGACAAGGCATTAGTGGACTCTCTCTCTCTCTCCTCCTATAGGATAGGTGGTGGAAATTAATTGGCCCAAATAACGTCAAAGAATGAAGTTAGCAGGTCGACATGTGGTAGGAGTGATGTCAGTACCCAGAGGTATGACCTCGGTGGTTAGTAAACAAGAGAAAAACAAGAGTGTCAAGTGCAAGGTGCTCGAACATGATGGCAGAGAAAAAAGCGACAACCAATGGAAATGGCATCGGGTGGGGCCCATAAGACATCTCACCTCGGGTGGAAGATGCCGACGGATTGTTAGTGGTGTGCAAGCGAAAGCATTGGGAAAATCCTGGTGGGATGACGTCAGAGGTATATGTGGTCGGTCCCACTCTATTTTGGTGGTGCCATTTGCTAGGGACTGGTCCACATACCACATTGGCCCGCTAAAGTTCACTTGGAGATTTATTGGTGCTGAAGAGTAGGATTTCTTGGGTAAGGCCCGGTGGGATCATGCAAGTAACTGCATGGCGAGACCTACCTTAATACTACGAGGCTATTGGTCAGGTGTTGGCCCACTTTCCAAGTTAGCCCAATGGGTTTGTCCCGGAGGAATAAAGTGGGGAGTTAATAGCAAGCACCAAGAAGGTAGGTTGGTAGGATGATGTGGGTCTTTTCATGCAGCTATACACTTACAGGAATGGCTTTTGTGGCGAACATGAGTCAGGTCAATGGGAAGGGAGGTCATACGTCTCACCTTCCATGCAATACTGGTAGTGGAGTCCTAGTAGTTAGTAGGTAGTTCGCTTTAGAGTGTGCAAAGGGGAGCCTAGCAGGGTGATATTCGTCGGCCATGTAGGCCATCCACGCAAGTCCGACGGTGATGTTATTGGATGGGAACAGGCTTGCAACCAAATCACATCAACTCCATACCCAGGCTTAATATAGTGATGTCGTGAGGGAAACTATCGAGATGTCATGAGTCGGCAGCGACAGAAGTGAATGGCAAACAAGTGTGAGTCTAATGAGCAGATCGAACGGGAGCTCATTTTCCAGGTAATCCTAGATCAAAGAGGTTGGAGGATAACCAAACGCATAGTTTTGGATACCACCAAGAAGATAAGGTCGAGATAGGGAGGACAATCATGTTAGAAAACAACACCAATCAAAGCATAAGGTGGGGTGGGGGGGGGTGTACCCATGAGATATTTGTCCTAGAAGATTGACCCTGGCGAGTTATAAAGGAGGCAAAAAGGATGGCATCGAGATGGAAGCGGATACGGGTTAAGCCTGACCTTTGGTCACTTCTCGAAAAATGGGACTAGGGATGTGGAATAGATAATAAAGCGCATAGAAAAGTGTCAGGCTTGGGACCTTTGGCCTTATGTTTGGCCTATGGTCATTTTGCTTAGAAACAATACTGATGGTGTAGAGTCATTAGTGAAAGGAATTCAGAGTGCAGAGGGTTAGACAAGCTAAGCACCTAAGCAAATGGAAAGGAATGAGAGGAAGAAGGAAAAAAAATACCTCATCCCTTTAGGTGACAGAAGAGGTTTGGTAGGTTACATATATGGCCTCTAGAAGTCGGGTCCTATAACATCTCATTAACTTGGTAGGTGAATTATGGAAAATGATTTGTATGTTATAACGATCAGTTAAATTTCAAAAATAATTATCCCACATGCATGTGATGAAATGAAATTTTGGTCATTATATATGGTTTTATTAGTCATATGAATTTTATAGAAATAGGTGGTAGGAATCATTGTGGCCTGGAATTTATTTTTTCCAATAAAAGACAAAAAAGCCTCAACCAAACCTTCGATAATTATATGTATATTAAATTATGAACCTCCATGCCTTTTGAGTGGAGGATTATGTAGACATGTGAGGTGAGCGTTAGATATGGATTAGGTGGCATTTACGTGGATTCAAACCTATCTTACGTGTAATTAAATGAATTTAATAATAAAAATAAAAAGTACACTTAGGTATAGTCTATGTACTAAAGCTTACTCCAACACCATGCTAAGACATATTATGAATTAAAAATAACTACATAATAAAACTTCATGATCACGCCCTCTTGGACCGTGCCATTGTGCTAAACCAAAAATGAAATGAAATTGGCATGGCACTAAACTATGGTCAAGGCATGGTGTAGTCTTGATAAACTATAGTTAAGGATGAGGTCAAATTGAATGATACGTAGGTATAAGGTGAGTTAAGCCCATGGGGAGTGGCATTAATAAAAATTTTAAAAACTTAATAAAAACCCACAACCATTACACCAACATCATCACCATCATCGTGCCAAAATAATTTGCACCGAGAAATAGTGATGGATCATGGCAAGGACCAAATGGTAGGGCATGAAAATTCCCGTCCCGAGATGGAAAAAATTTCGTTTGTTGGATTTTTTAGTTAATAGATATCAGGATGAAAAAATCTCAGTTTCATAGAAAAAAATTTGTTTCATGACAAGAAATATGTCATTAAAATTTCCATCCCATAATATGAAAAAATTCACATTAGCTAACAAATTTTGTCTCGGGATGGATTTTTCAGGAAATTTCAAACCTATTGTAACAACGCCACCCCACATTTATCCATTTTTACAATCCCTCTAAGTAAATGTGAAATGGAGTGCCACTATGACATGACCCAACCTCCTAGTTCCAGTTAAGGAAGTGGGGCCTACAACTAAGACTTATTGACCTTCCTCAGAAACCATTGATCACTCAGAGGCTGAACCACCACCCTGGGTGTCCAATCCCTAAGTTGGAATCCTTTTTCTCAAACCTAGACCTATAATTTCACCCTTAACATTGTTTGCATGCGGTTGCGAGCCTCCGACCACACTCACAAGCCTTGATCCATGTTGTTATGACCTCAGATCCTCAATTTTGTGCTTGTGGTCCCGATATCTAAGCCACTTCTATAGGCTAGTCTCCATACCACTTCCAAGAACTTCTTGTAACTTTTCAGAATTATATTTCTCATAATGAAAATGCTAATCATTCAAACTTGAAGCTAGAACTTGACCTAGACTGACTAGAACATACTAGACATTTTGTAAAACACATGGTAACCATGTAAGTTATAAGTCATGAATGCATATATGAGTGTAAATCTTTGTAATTTAGATGATAATTGCTAATAAGGTCTAATTCCCTCTCAAGAAGCTGCAACAACACTAGTTATATCATGCATTCATCAACCATTCTTTAACTTATCAGATCATAATAAAATCCATAGATGGAGCACATCATAAAACATGCTTATAACCAGCATATAACCAAAATATTAACCATGACAAAAAAACCATCAAATCTACATAATAACAAGTACAAATTCTCATAAATAACAATAGGAAAGTAGCTCTTATTAACATATGCAAAATCCAACCAGTTCAGGGGCGTCCACATACCACTCGACCATAGATTGAGTGGAACCAAATCTTTCTTTCAACCAATAACCCTTGTGCCCCAAACATGAATGCAGAATCTCATGGGATAAAACAAGACATAATAAACTAAGGGAATCCATAGTTTAAACCACCTCCACCCTCAAACTACCATGATCTCGGCAAAACCGGTCAAGAGATCACAAAACCAAAACAACCTTGGATGCCTCAGAATTTCTTCAGCTTACCTTGAGGAATTTTCTTGTCTCCACTGACCTGTCAAGGGATTCTATGAGAAAACCATCTCCACCCCCAACCCTTGGGAATTTTCTTGAGACCACATCACCCTCCTTCTACAACTAGTTGTTAAATAATTTCTAAACAACTAAATGTATATGAATTCACCTATGAATTGTCTCAAATTAATGTTGTTTATGTTATGGATTTAATTATATTTTGGTTTTTTTAGTCATGTTTACATGGGAAATCCCATAATTATCATTTATGGTTCCATTATTGATTGAAAAAATATTTTATTTTTTCATAATTCTACATTATCATCCTTACATCTCTTAGTTAATTAAGAGGAAGAAAATAAGGAAAGGTATTAGAGAAAAAAATCAAGTGAAATTGGAGGTTTCAAGAAGTCCCCATATCCTCAAATTTCATGAAAGGTATTGGGTTTGTTACATATACTCCCCTACATTACTCTTTTTCCTCAAAGTTTGCACCTCTTGAAATGTGAACAATGTCAATTCTTCAAAAATATCATCACTCTTGATATTGCTAAGCTAAGAGAAAAAAAGGAAAGTGAGGATTCAAAGGTAATTATTCTACTGCAACTAGGGTTTCCATAACCATCAGTGTGATGCCTCTATATAGTAAAGTTAACTGCAACATCCAATGTTCACCCAATCTCATGGAGAGATTTGTGTTCAGTGATTTTTTGCCTCTGTCTTAACTATTGTGTTGGTCCATCTCCATGATTTTCCCTTGTGTTTTTTATCTAGGTTATTTTTTCATTGGCTAGGGCCTAATTGATCCACCTTTTTCTTATCTTGGGTGTGCTCTAGAAATTGTTTTTTTCTTTTGTAGTGATGGATTTGTATTCCTATGTGTGGATTATTTTTCAACAATTCTTCAATGGGTGATCCTGCATCCTATGGAATGAAATCACATTCTTCTCTTCCAAAGTATCTTCTTTAAGTGGCAAGATATGTCATAAGAATATCAAGCTTTCAAAAAGGATAAAATCCATCCCCAATATTGACTTGCGATGCTCTAGCTTAAAAGGGAATGTCACAATATTGAAAGAGAAAGTTTTGGTTGGTGAGTTTGCAAGCCTTTAAATAAATTCAAACTCTATTATATAATGGTTCTCTCCAAATTGGGGGGATCAAAAACCTGTTGCTACTCTTTATTTAAAAAAAATGGTTTTATCTTTTTCTTTAAAAAAAACGCACACACAAAGACTTGATCTTCTAGTCTAGGCCCTACTTCATGGGCTCTAGGGGAATGTTTCTTTCCCACTAAACTCTTGAGTTTCACCCTAACATGGATATTTCTTCTACTCAATCAAACTGCCTTTTCTCTTCATTATTTTCTAGGATGATGGTATCTTCAAAGCTATCAAAGATAAGCGAGGGAATTATATAACTCATGTTGAGCCTAAGGGTCATATTTCTACATGTGTATAATTTGTGTGGAAATCGATTGTGAAAAGGGATTATTTGAGGCGATTCAACTTGATTTGGAGGGTTGGAGTCATATTCATATCCTTGATTATGAGAATATTCCTTTAAAATGTAACTCTTGCCATGAATATGGGCACTTTGCAAAAGAATGTCCTAATGCTCATGTAACTCAACCACTTTCTAAGATAGTTAAAACTTCTTGAAATAATGACAAGAAAATATCATTCAAATATATTTCAAAGAAGGAAATATGAATGGTAGGAATTTAGTTGATCATAAGGCCTCATTCAAACCCACCCATTCAAACTCAAGAGGATGTATATGAGGATCTGGTTATGAAATATTCTTAAACGTTATAGCTTAAATCATCAGTATGGATCCCATATAAAACCTTCATCCTAACCTTTTAGATTTAGATCAAGTGAAAATAGAGAATAATTCTCCTCATGGTGAAGATACAATCCCAAATGGATTAAATCTAAAAATTTCACAAGAAAAAGACCAAGATTTAGAAAAGGAGGAACTAACAACTAGAAAAGTGAGCAAGGAGGAGGGTCATTGGCCCTCTACTTCTCCTTCCTTTTTATATGTTAAAAAGAAAATCCACATTCCTCCCCTCCATTAAGAAGAGTTAGGACAAGAGGAAGGAGCTGAAGTGATCAGCGAGGGTTACATAAAATTGCAGGGATCGTTTCTAATGGAGGGCGACAGAGGAGGGAGCTCGGCTCCCTCCTACAAAGACGTTGTTTCCAGCAGGGGTAAATCATCGATGGTGAACAACAAAGGTTTTGCAGATGAAAGGAACAGGAATAATGAAAAGGAGACAGAGGGGACCAAGACCAAGGAAAACAACAGCACAAAGGACAATGAGGAAGAAGACAAAATTCAGGGTTCAAAAGATAAAAAACAAAAGGGACCTTGCAAACCAAAAGCATAAATCACTCCTAGAGTAATATTAAATGATCCTGCTTTGCAGGCGCACAGGGAACACATGGGGACCTATGCCATTATCTATAAATTCATGGGACTATGGCACACTGAAAAAGCTTTACAGATGTGGATCAAGTATCACTGGAAACCCAAAGGAAGCATTGACCTACATCTTGGGTAAAAGGGATTCTTCACAGTGGTGTTCTCAAACATCCAAGATAAAGATAGAATATTCGAAGGAGGACCCTACTTTATGCAACAGTCGGTCTCTATATGAGGCCGTGGAGGATGAACTTTGTCCCAGAGTGGGAAACTTTCTCTTCGGTTCTAGTTTGGGTAAGGCTTTATTCTCTACCTCTTGACTATTAGCAAACTGAATCGCTAGTTGCCATTGGAAATAAACTAGGACGTTTTGTCAAAGCTTCTGAAGCCACAAGAAGAGGAAAATATACCTCCTTTGCAAGGATATGTGTGGAAATGGATCTATTAGGAGTGCTTCCAGATGAATTTATCTTGGAAGCTTTTGATGAGGAGTGGGTGCAGACAGTGGACTACGAGCATATCCCATTCAGATGTCGTAGATGCCATGAACATGGACATCTGTTCAAGGATTTCCCTCTTAGTAAAGCAAACAACAAAGGTAAACTTAATACAACGAAGGACTCAGAAAGCTTTCAGAAAGTGGCAAGTAGAGGAAAAGGAGGGAAGAAGGGGCTAAAGAAACAACACAACGAGGGGCAGAAGGTCAGTTAGAACAAGTTTCAAGTGTTGGAAGAGAATGAAGAAATCACAAGAGAAAACCAATCTTAGGAGGAAGGTCCTAATGAAAAAGAGAAAGAAGAGGACAACAAACAATATCAAGATATTGGTTCTCAAAAAGAGACAATGATAAGTGAAACAGAAATGGAGATGGACCAGGAAATGACCCAAAGTGAAACAGATTTGGAAGATCATGAACTACAAGAAATTCTCGATAAGGAAAACCTGGATTTGGAAGGATTCTTGATGCAGGGAACCAAAGGAGGAATAGATTCACTGCCTCAAGAAGAATGCAAAAGAATACAGTAGTTATTTTTATGGAAAACTCAGGAAAGAGGGTTGGATAAAGGTAAAAACATTCACAAGCAGGAGAAAAGAGGTGTGAAAACAATGAAATCAACTCCAGGATTAGCGACTAGAAATCCAGGAAAGAAGAGGGGTAGGAAAAAGCAAAATGAGCTCTTGATGGAGTGTGGAAAGCTAATGATAGATTCGGGTAAGATGAAAGACCTAACCAGTTACTCCTTTACAAATATTTAATTATGAAGTTTATATCTTGGAATATAAGAGGTCTAGGTAGTAAAAGAAAACAAAGAATGTTAAGTAACAGAATGAAACTAGCAATGCCGGACATAATCTTCATTCAGGAAACAAAATGCTCCATTTAGAAATTAAAACAAATCCATAGCAAATGGCTTAATAGATTTGAGTTTCTAGAAGTTAAAGTAGAGAACACAGCTGGGGGCATTCTCACTATATGGAACCCCCAAAAAATCAACATAATAGATGCAGAGGCATCAAGAAATTATTTATCAGTAATCATTCAACCAGTGGGGGTTTCAGACACCTACTTGGTCACAAATGTTTATGGTCCTCAAAGAATAGATGAGAAACTCAGATTTCTTGACTCCCTGGCAGATCTTAGAAGTAGACATGAAGAAATACCCTGGGTCATGGGAGGAGATTTCAACATGATTAAATCTCTTTCAGAAAAAAAAGGAGGTACCAGAATGCTAAGTAAAGATGTCGTAGCGTTCCAATCCTTCACAGAAGATATGAAACTGGTTGACTCTGAAATGCACAATGGCCTTTTTACTTGGAACAACAAAAGAGGAGGTGAGGCCCAGGTCGCCTCCAAGTTAGACAGATTTTTGATCTCAGAGGAGCTGATGCTCACAAATAGAGAAATAATAGTTGGAGTTCTCCCCTTTGGAGGCTCTGATCACTGGCCAATTCAATTAGAAATCAAGGGGATCGATTCTCCCAGGAATAGACCCTTCATATTTGAGAATATATGGCTCTCCCACCCAGATTTCATCAACAACATTGAAAAATGGTGGTTCGAAGATTTGCAGATCCAGGGCACTAAAATGTTCCTCCTACATAAAAGACTTAAGCACATGAAACTTAGACTCAAAGAATGGAACAAGAAGGATTTTGGTAACATTTTTGAGGACAAAAAATCAGTGGAAATCAAACTACAGGAACTAAATCAAGCACTGATCATAGATGGTTTTGATAAAGTCAAAAGTGAGCAAGCTGATAAACACAACCAAGAATGGGAGAACTTATGCAAACAAGAGGAAATATTTTGGAGACAAAAGTCTCGAGTTCAATGGCTCAAAGAAGGAGAACGTAATACCAGATTTTTCCACAGGTCTACCATGGCCAATAGAGCACACAATAGAATCTCTTCAATATTGAATGAGAATGGGGAGCTTCAGACCTCTCATAAGAACATCGAAGCTGTGTTGGTACAACATTTCAGAGGTATCACTAAGGAAAATAATCTAGACAAAGAGAAATGCATTAAGAAAATTACAAAAAATATCCCTAAGCAGGTGTCTACAGAGGACAATTTTAACCTGAATAAACCAGTAACCGAAGAGGAAGTCAGTGAGGCCATCAAAGATATGTAGAATGAAAAATCTCCAGGACCAGATGGTTTCAATGTAGGTTTTTTTAAAGCTTGTCAGAATGTTTTCAAACAGGATATTCTGAATGTTGTGGAGGATTCCAAAAGAAACAGGACTATTATAAAATCCCTCAGAACCTCCTTCATCTCCCTGATCCCAAAACAGGATTCAGCCTTGACTGCTGATAAGTATAGACCCATTGCTTTATGCAATGTGGTACACAAAATTATATCCAAGATTTTGGCTAGCAGACTCAAACCTCTACTTCCTTCTTTAATTTCAGGGGAACAATCTAGTTATGTGGAAAGTAGAAAAATCTTAAATAACATTATTCAAGCCCATGAGGTATTTCACACGCTAACCAGCAAGAGGAAGGCTGGTATGATCATGCAATTAGATATTGCCAAAGCGTATGACAAGGTGAACTAGATCTATATCAAGAAGGTCCTTACTACTTTTGGGTTTGATCACAACTGGGTCAGATGGGTTATGGCTCTGGTAACTTCTTCCAGCTTTTCGATTTTGGTGAATGGCTCACCCTCAGAGATCTTCACTCCTTCTAGAGGCCTCAAGCAGGGAGACCCACTCTCTCCCTTTCTCTTTATCCTCATGATGGAAGGACTGGGCAGGTCCATTAAACAAGCCAAAGCCTTGGGAAAGATTAAGGGACTCCAATTAACGGAGAATGGTCAGGCAATGACTCACCAACAATTTGTGGATGACACCATGCTGCAAGGTATTCCCACAGTCAAAGAAGCTTCAGCGTACAAACAAATCCTAAATGACTTTGCCTTGGCTACAGGTATGGAAGTTAATCTCTCCAAATCAAAAAAAAAATTCTTAAATACTAACATTGCAATTCAAAGAAATATCTCCAGAATTCTGGGCTTTCAAAGGGATTCCCTCCCTTCAAAGTATTTTGGAATTCCCCTTACAGCCAGACCTTTACACAAAAGTATTTGGGAACCGGTGCTCAACAAGATGCAAGACAAAGTCAAAAAATGGACTATCAGATCGTTGAACCTAGCGGGTAGGTTGATTCTGACAAAGGTCGTTCTGCAATCAATCCTTGTTTTCTTTTTATCAGCCCTCCCAGCTCCCAAAGGGGTCTTACAGTAATTTAGGAATATCCAGAGAGACTTCCTCTAGGGCAAGGATGAAACAAGGAAGAAATGGGCCCTTGTTTCTTGGGATAAAATATGTAAACCCAAAAGTCATGGAGGTCTAGGCTTAGATGATCAGGAGATTCTAAGTAACGTTTTAGGAGCCAAACTCTAGTGGAGATGGGTTAAAGAACCAGAAGCTCAATGGGCTAAAACCTGGAAAGAAAAATGTGCGAGCTCCTGGAAAACTAATGATCTTATACGAATGTCTAGAAACGTAAAAGGCTCTTATATCTGGAATAAAGCCTGGGAAAACAGAAGCCTAGTACAAAACAACAGTTTCTGGGAAATCAGAGTAGGAGATCTAGCTCTCTTCTGGGAAGATAAATGGCAACAAGAACCAACACTGTTAAGAGAGGACTTTATGAGCCTCAAGCAGGAAACAGACTCCCAAGGATTAATCAAAGTTAAATATTTCTGGAGTTTTCCTCATAACTCTGGAAAGTGGAGAAACTGGAGAAACATAGATTGCAGAGATGACAACCCTATAAAAATAAAAGTAGAGGAACTCATGAGCATGTTAAAACAAAGGAAGATCTTGGTAACAGATGGGCAGGATCAGTTAAGATGGGGCCTCAATAAAGAAGGCACCTTTAATATTAAGGAAGCAAAAAGAATTACCCTGAACCTAGATCCTTGTGTTTCGGCGAAATCCTGGCAACAACTTTGGAGCCACCAAGGGTGGATGAAGATCAAGCTTTTCATGTGGTTAGTTCATCACAAGAAAATCTTAACTTGGGACAATATTCAGAAAAGGGGTGTTATTGGGCCTTCTAGATGTCAGCTATGTGAAGCTCAAGAGGAGACAATGGAGCATATTCTCAATAGCTGCACCTACACCACATGGCTGTGGGATTCTTTTGACACCATTTTTCAATAGACAGACAGAGATAAAGGAACTATCATTAATACCATAAACAAGTGGAGAAAAAAAAATTCAGAGAATGAGCTCCTTAACTTGGCCTGGACCTTCACGCCAAGCTTCATTATCTGGAATGTTTGGAAAGAAAGGAATAAAAGATTTTTCAAGGAAAAAACTATTCCTCTTCGCCTGATGGATCTGATATTGAAACAGATTAAGGAGATAGTTTGCACCACTGTGCGCCATTATCCCAAGAATCCTCCCACAAAGAATGAATTGAGAACTCTCAGGCATCTGGGAATGCAAGAGATCATTCCCCATGGACTAAGGAGAAAAGAAAGAGATTTGGAAACGGATAAGGAGTTCTGGCATCCTCCACCGAAAAATTATCTGAAATGCAACATTGATGGGGCTTCAAAATGCAACCCTGGAATAGCAGGTTATGGAGGGGTGTTAAGAGGTGAAGAAGGAAACATAATCTTTACATTCCACTGCCATTTAGGTATAGCCACCAACAATATGGCTGAATTAATGGCATTGGAACAATGTCTAGAGCTTCTAAAACTAAATCAAAGCTCAAATGTCATTATAGAAGCAGACTCAGAGATCTCCATTAATGCGGTTAAGAGAATTAGTTGTGGAACAACGCCAGAGAAGGTCTCAAAACACTGGAGACTAATACAAGTGTACCAAAGAATTCAAAAACATCTCCTGAGTCTTCGAACTGTTAGCTTCAACCATGTTCGACGAAAAGCCAATAAACTAGCGATATACTAGCCAACCAAGGAGTGATGAATTCAGAATGCAGGATTGAGATGAAGTGGCAGGAGACGCCTCAAAGCAGATTAAAAGTTCTTTGTAATGAACAAGCGGCAGAGGACAGAGAAATTTTTATACATTGGGCCAGAGGGAAAGGTATGGAATGAAGCTTTCTAAGCAAGTTCAAACACAATACTCCAGTTGGTACCTTGAAGAAGGGCAAGCTCAGAGCAGTCACATAATACCCTGGTGTAAATTGACCAATCTTCTTTTTCCTTCGAATTGTATCAAAGGGATCAATATACAGTCAACCGCAGTCTCCAATGCAAGTTCCAAAGCAAGCTTTTGTGGGAAGGGTTGTTGGATCTTTTCGGTGGCGGATATTTTCTTGCATTTCTCTTACGGAATGGAAAACTAGGCACAAAGAAATTTCCAGGTGATCACATGGCTTTTGAATGGTAGGTGGTATCGGAATTTTGGGAGCGATTCCATTAATTTCCCAACACGTGGCAAGGGTGTGGTAGGGAATACCACCCTCCATCACGCATTAATAAGCGAACATCTTGGCAATGCGATTTTTCTCCGAGCCGTTCAATTTTGCAAAGTGAATCGACGGTCAGATTTGGCCGTGCTGTTTTGTGGGGCCGCTAGTACTATCAGGCCTTTCGAGACAGTGACGTGAAGGTTAGTGGAGTTTTAATTTGGGTTAAAATATCATAAAGGTCAACCAAAGGTATTATTTGAGAGGTTAGCTTTATTTTTGTAGAAGGGAGGGTCATATCTATGGCAGAGTGCCCTTGATATCTCCTGAGTCCATGCAGAATTTAGGTTTTTTATATATGTTGTAACATTACTTTTTGTTTATTGAAATAGAAGGATCGTCTCTTGCTTCAGAAAAAAAATAAAAAAATAAGAGTTAGGACAAATCATAGAAAGGAAATTCCAAATTCTAGTTCCCAGCAAATGCCTGACTCGCTAAAATTTAGTGGGGGGTGGTTTCACTCAAATATTAGACATGTTTTGTTTCTACGTCATTTTTTGTATGCAATTTGTAAGAATATAATCTTATACTTATGAAGCAATAAGATCAAGTTATGGATGGTCTAGACTTGGATCTCTCCCCTTGATCAATTTGATAAGATAAGGATTGTTTTGGTGATCGTTTATGTCGAGACTAAATTTTACCTTCATTGTTTCATTCTTTCTTATGTATCCTAGCTACATGCTTCGGACTTCAATTTTTTTCTTAATATAAATCCTCCACTTTTTATTAAAAGAAAACAATATCATCACTCCTGTCAATATCGAGTGGATTTCTAGTAGTGGCTATATTTGTATTCTTTACTGTTTCCTTTGAGAAGGTAATTCACATGAATTTTGTAATTAATTATTGTATGACCTATGTTTTCATAGTAGTAACACTCAATATAACTCTTACATATCATTCTCCTTCCCATCATTTCTTTGTGTATAGTGCCATCTCTGGTTGAAAACCTCATTTTCAACCTCCTACATTTGCTCTATATTCTTCAACAAAGAGAGATTAAATAATGTCTTCTAGAGCGTGTAGAGACATTTGACTAAAAGTGAAAATGGATTTTTTGTATTGAAAGGGACTATTTCTTAATAGGATGCCTTTGGAATCATCTTCCCCCACCCTACCTTTGAATTTAGGTAATTATTTGATGAAAAATATCAAATTGTTTATGTGACTAGACATAGTGACATTGGTAGACATCTTAAATATGAATAAATATAAATTTAGAGAAAACTTTACATTCAATACCTTTCCTCCCAACATCTTATTTATATTATCCCAAATTTCTTTAGATTACTTTTATAAATCTACATGATGAAATTTAAAGTCTGAGAGAGAAAATCCAATAATAACTAGAATGGGAAAGTAGAGATGGTATTATTATCTCTACTTTCCATTCTAGTAATCTATTTGGATCTATAGATGATTTTTCAATCACTTTTACTATTCCCGACGAGATTTTGTTCACAAATTACATCTAGATTTTGACTTTCTAGGTATGAAAATTCCATCCCTTTAATTTTTCCTTAGTGATTCCATTTTTAGAAAAAAAAAATTATTGAATATCAATTACTAGTAAATAAATTTGCAAATTAATACTTGATATTTGATGTATGGCAATATGTTTGGTCTATTGATGTATGATGATGTACAACAAGCTGATGTATGACAATGTATACTGGATAGGATGGACAAATGGGTATTGTATGTATTTTTCATAATGGTGGGTGAATATTTTATGGTGGTCGAAAATTGATTACTTTATTTAATAAAAGGAAAAAACAATAATTTCATTTGGTAGCTAGCCAACATTACTTTGGTGATTTTCTTTTAATTTGTGGTTTCATACCCTTTTCAATGTGAAATGATTCTTTGAAAAGGTGGTTGTATAATCAACTTAGCTTTTTCACAGTAGATACAAAGCAATGGATTTGTTTCTCTTCGTTACAGTAAATATAAAGCCCTCTTCAACCTCAACCATGAGGATGTGCTTGCTTCAATACTAGATTACAACATAAAGAAGTGTTATTTGATGATGACAACCTATATAAGGTTGAGATGGAAATAAATATAGTAACTTTAATATTATATTAAAAAATTATTTCACATAATTATAATGGAATTAATCTCTAATATATAGAATTTGAGAGGTGATATTTGTACATGTAAGCCTCATATTATGACATAACCAATCACACAAAAAGGGGAAACTAATGGGTCCCAACCTAAAATACATTGCTAAGGAAATTTTATTGCATCCTTGGGAACTTCTTTGAAATTAAGAAAATGTTGAATGAAAAACTATTTCAAGAGTTGAAAATTGACTAGTTATGATTTCCTTATTCACTCAATTTTTTTTTTTTATGGTATCGTTCTCCAGATAATAGACTTTAAAACTCATGTCACCACCACATTTCAATCATGAAGAATCCAAGACAGCTCGCAAACCTTAAGTTAGTGTTTTTATGCTTTTATCAATGTTACTCCCACTTATTTTAATAACTTTATTTCCGATCACTAGAAATTCACCCAACGCAATTTGAGTTGGGTTACATGAATGTATAGTCATACATATTATTGTGCTTTTATTCAAGTTCCCTATAATTATAAAGGCTTCATGAAGGGTTAATGCATTTCAAATTATTATCTTATTATTTTGCATCTTTCATGAATTCTACTTAAGTTTTCAACTATAGATATTTGGAAGAGAAAATTTTCAATTGGGAATTGTCATTTTTTAGGAATAGATATTTGTTATTCAAAAGAAATGAAATAGAGGCTCAACCAATTACAATAATAACAAGGATAACTTTTTGAATGGAGTTTTTTTAACAACATAACTCTCATCAGCCTTAGCCGAGCATGCAGAGTCCAAAGTCATTGCCAAGGTAGATCACTTCCAACATAGGAATATTAGGGAAGTAGTTGAGATTGAAAGACATACCAAAAATATTAATAGGGATGACGGGTGGAAACTAAGTAAGAGTTGGACTCTGGCTCTCACGTCTTGATTCCTCCCACTCCTCTCCTTGGTTACTTTTATCTCTAGCTCTTCTTCTTTTTTGTTCAATTGATTTCATGAATCATTTTCTTTTCATTTTTCTTGTTTCCTCTTTTTCATTCTTTTTATGTTTCTACCTTGTTCCCCTGTCTTAATTTCATGAATTTTATGATTTTTTTGAGTCTTTTTCTTACTTTTATGTATTAATAGATCTAAAAATTTTATATAATTTTATATTTAATTTTAATTTGTGACCATACCCCTTTTCTTTTCATTTTTATAATTTGATCTCTTTAACTTGGGTTCTCTTCCTTAATTGAATGAATATATTTGATTAAGGTGGCCCCGAGGATTTTTATAAACTAATAATGTCCTATTAAATACTAAAGCATTAAAAATAAAAATTTTGACTAAGAGTAGATTTAAAGGCTTTGATATAATAAATAAAATATTTTAAAAACAGTTAGTGGTAAATAAAATATTTTAAAAACAGTTAGTTATAAATAAATATATATTATTTTAACACCTTAATTAATGTTTAAAATCAATATAATATTTATTTAATCCTAACTGCTAGTTTTTAAACTAATTTATAATATTTTAATAATTTATTTTTATTTCTAACATCTAGTTTTTAACAAATATATTTCATTATTTTATTATTTTATTATTTTACTTACCCTTTTTAACTAATTTAACTACTTTACCAACGGCTACTTTTCAACAGTGAATTCTGAGCAATGATGCATCCTTACTATTTATTCCTTAAGATCAACTGATTCTTCACCTTGTCCTAAGGATGGACCACATTAGTTGGTTTGAAACGTCAACCAATTCATGATTATGTGATTAATCCAAAAGGCATCTATAAACATAACTCTCAATAAGTGAATTTTAAGGATTTTATAAACTGTTTATCATTCTTTTCATGAAGATTCCTTATTTTCTTACTAGATATAGTCTCTTCATAATATCAACTTTGATTAAAAAAATGAATCTTCATTTAGAACCTCCCCATACATGTAGAGTTTTTTTGTAACCACCTCTCCCACATTTACCCACTTTCACTGGCCTACTAGGATAAACATGAGCTTAAGGCAACTATGACATGACCCAACCTCCTAAGTACAGTTAAGGAAGTGGAATAAAAAAAATGGAACTTTACTAACCTTCCTCGGGAGCTACAAGACACCTAGGAGCTAAACAACCACTCCAAGTGCCCAAACCCTAAGTTGGACTACTTTTTTAGTCACCATGGCCCAAAACCACATGCTTGACAAGGCCTCCATGTGGTTATAAGCCCCCAACTACATGTGCAAGCCTATAAGGGTGTGTTTATATCGCAAAAAATCTAGTTCAAAGGGTGTGGTCTCATATTCTTAGCCACCATTTTAGGATAGCCTCCAAACCACTACCCATAACTCAATGAGACTTTCGAAAATGATAAATAACATCAAGGCAAAGTTATTCAGACAAAACTTGATCAATGACTTGACCTAACCAGGCCTAACCATGACATTTATTTAGTCAAACATATTGTGAACATGTAATCTACAAGTCATGAATGCATGTCTGAACATAGGGGAATAAAAATTATATGAGAAACACCAAGAAAGTATAATGCCCTCTCATAATATCAGAAATAACATTTTTTAGCGCATGCATTCGTTAACCATTCATCAAATAATCAAAACACATCAAGATCTATAACTAGAACATGTTATGGAACCATGCTTATAACCAACATATAACCATGATAAAATAGCCATCAAAGCCACGTAATAACAAGTACAAGTACTCATAGAATAAAATTGGAAAAGAGGTCTTATTAACATATGAGAAATCCAACCAAGTTAGGGACTTACACATACCACTTGAAAATAGATTGGGCTGAACAAAATCTCTCTTTCATCCAATCACCACTGTGCCATATTCCAATCGTGAATGTGGGAACTCAAGACATAATTAACCAGGGCTTCTCGAATATTAAGCCACCTCCAACCTCATGCTCCTGCAATCTCATGAAAATAGGTAAAGAGATCACATGATAAAACCAAGACATAAACAACCGGGCTTCTCGGAGATTAAACCACCTCCACCCTAAAGCTACTATGATCTTGGCAAAACTGATCAAGAGATCACTAAGCCCAAAACAAGCTTGGATGCCTCAGAATTTCTTCACCATTACCCTGAGGAATTCTCTTGTCTCCACCCACTTGTTGAGGGCTTCCTGGAGATTAAACCACCTCCACCCCAACCCTTATAATTTTATTGAGACCACCCCACTCGATATAAAAAACCTTCCAGCAATCCAAATATCAACCAAATAAAAGAACCCCATCACACCATGGCTATCCGAAAATGGAAATTCAAGGTTGAAACTAGTGTCACACTCAGAAAAACCCATGCCAATGACATCAAGATAATTGTTATATGACATTTTTTCACATCTGGTCAATAGGCCTACAAATGGGATCAATCAATATCCATGAACATGTTTTCATCATCCTTTCATAAATCCCTAAGCATAACCTCTCCAAAAAGTGTGTGTTTATGGGACAAATTTCTCAAAAACATGTTTTTAGCCCCATTGCACCTTTCTTCCTTGACCACATACATTCAGTGTTGGTTGTATGCTTATCCACTTGTGTTGGTCAGCACTTGTTTCTCCCTTCTCCAGGTGCGCTGATTCTAGAAATTTGGGAAAAAAAAAATTGAAGCTTCCAAAGGTTGTTTTAACTATTTACCATGAATAAGAGCTCAAATACTATCTGATCCTATCTTGGAGATTTCACCTTTTATCCATTGAGCTCATCCTTCCATCATATGTGGATCTCAATCCTAAGATGGTAAATCCTAAACTACCACAATTCTCCTATAAATTTATTGTCATCTATAACATCAGGGTTTGATTTTGGAGACTGATATTTCCCTCATGTTGGTGCTTTGAATATAGAGGAGTCATCATATTCATGCATTAGGGTTGGTGTTGAGGTGTGTTTTGTGATAAAGAAGGACAAGTCAACTTGGGGATTCATTTACAAAATTAGCTACTATTTATGGTTGTAAACTCTCTCTTATTTCTATTAATACAAAGAGTGTCTTGTTTTCCTATATTTTTTGTGTTATGTTTTAACTCATGTATTTCAATTCCATGTTGATTCATTGAATAGAGAATTTATATTATGCTACATAGATGTTTTGGATCCTTTGCTTATTTTAGCTATGTGTGTAGGTTCTAATTATAACACTTGGAGCTACAATTGGAGCCTACAAGGTAGGAGGAAAGGGAAACTTGATACAGTTTCAAGGTAGGCTTCATTCCCATACTCTAATCTCTATAAGGAAAACATTATGTTCTTTTCCTTCTATTATTCTAGACTAGGCCACTAGGCCTAGGGAATTCACCCTTGTCTGTAATCCTAAATTCTGCATAACAAATTGGCAACTACACTGGGGAACGATTCTTCCCTTAATGGTTTCCTTGACCTTAGCGCCCTTTTAACCTCTTAAAGATACCTTAATTGACTCGCTCAAACATCGATTGACCTTAGGAAAACACTGGTTTGAGCTTGGTTTCATTGCTTGTGTTGTATTTTGACTGAAATTGTTCCAGCACACTCCATAAACTAAAGACAGAGTGCTTCAACACACCTGAGCCTTCTCTTTTCCTGTGTTGCAATGCACTTTCTCCTGTGCTGCACCTGCATTGATTCCTTGTACCTGCACTACACTACACTTTCTGTTGTGTTGCACCTATGCTGCAGTGCACTGGTGTCCCTATTTCACTTGCGCTAATCCTCTAGGATGCAAAATTTTGCATTCCTTTTCCTTGCGCTTTGATTTTCTTTAGCCCAACAAGTTTTTCTTGTGTCTTTGAGTGTCTCCCTATCTCTGTAAAGTCAATCCCTTGTTTGAAATTGTGTATGAGTGTTAATAATCTCTGAGTGTCATCACATTTTTTATAAGATTTAGTTTTTTTCTTTCTTTCTTATTGTCAATTAGGGTTTGTATGCATAGATTGACTGTTGAATTTGAAAAGTAAATTTTACATTACAGTTAAAGTCTATGTGGTTTCTTGTTGTCAATGATCAAGTTGCATTCATATGTTTCTTTGCATTTGAAATATTAAAGAAAATAAAAGAAAGGAAATATTTTCATTGCATGTAGGGCTTTAATTTTGATTGGAATATCAAAGTCGAGGAGATAGATTGTTGCATCATTTGTTTGTTGCATTGTTGATTGATTTATTTTTCCCCTACTTAGCTAGGCCTTTCATTATTAAAAGGAAAATGAAAAGAGTTGTTTTTGTGATATTAGTTGCATCATAGGTGTGTTCAGGTGACATCAAGTTTTGAGCCTTGAAATTGAAACATAATTCAAGATAAACTTTGAAATTTACTAAATAAATCCTAAGGAGCATTTGGAACATTTACACAAACATCTATATTTCTACGCTAGAGACGTGTTCTGCCATATTTAAACATAGGAGTTGTCTTTTTTGTCATTTTTACATTCCGGGAGTGATATTTCATTCCACGTACGTAAGTGTATAGGACCATTCTCCATGTACTTTATGGTAACACTCTCATCATATGGTTACGCATTAAACAACACTACTATGGATTGTGCTTCCACGTACTTCCGGGTATATTTTGGAAGTCCCCAGTAGGTTTCTATCATGTCATAGGTAACTGAGTCGACTACCTTGCACACTGTGATACATCGAACACAACATTTGGGGATATTACATGCACGTACATAAATCCTTGGTTTTCCAAGGTAGTATATCGTAGTTCACAGTGACTTTGTAATCCTTATATTCCTAGTTACGCCTTTGTTTTATTTTTTCTTTAATTTCTAAAATTAATTAATTGACCGTGGAACAACATCCTCATCGTTGAACAACTCCTTAATGGATCTTAGGTTGAGACTAATGGCAACAATTCTCGAGTCTACCAATCAAGGGAACCCCTCCAATAGGAATCCCAGTCCTTTTCATTCTTTTGGAAATATTGGTGCTCCTTATATGGCAACGTTGTCCCTTCCCGGATTTACCATTGGTTTACTAGTTTGGTTGTTTTCAACCTCCTTGGTTCCAAATAACCAAGTTGTTTCTCAACCAATTTCTCCTCCACCTGAACAACTGTAACCCCAAGTTGATCCTAAAGTTGACCCTTTTCCTTCTTTTCCTATTATGTCTTCATCTTTTCTTTCTCCTCACTTGGTGAAATTCTTCATTCTAGTAACCAGGAGGCTAAGAAGAAGAAGAAAAGAGAAAGAAGAAAAATAAGCAAGGGGGAAACCAAGCAACCATTGATACTAGTGCAACTAGTATGGATAAACCTTCTAATCATCCCTGCAAAGTTAAATTCCCTTGCAAGTTATGTAAGGGTGACCACCTTCTTAGAGATTGTCCCGGTACTCCCAAGGTATTAAAAGTGTGGTCCATGGGATCACATAAGCCTTTGTCATCAGCTTTTGGAGATCATGTTGGTGACAACCCTTCAAGCAATGATGGTCAGATTCATGGAAAGAAGAGTAGAGTTAAGTTTCCCTGTAAGTTATGTGAAGGGAATCATCCAATTCACCTTTTTCCTCATATGGATGAAGCCTCAAAAGTGGTGGACAACCTTACAACTTCTCAGCTGGTATTTACGGTTGGTTACCAGAAGCCTTCTCCTAATCCTCCACAAGTTGATGAAGTGATTGATTAGAATCCATCTCAAGTCAATCCCACTCTCTCTAAACGTGAATCCCATGAGTCTATTCTTGACCAACCATTTGGTTGATAAAATGGTTGAGTTGATTCCACCTTCCACTGATTGTAACTTTCCTTTAGAGAGTGAGTCTCATTCCTAAGGTACCCCTTCCAAGTAGTATGGTTACTTCCTTTGATTAGAGTTGATTGGTAGGATATTGTCCTCCTCCTTATGTTCCCTTCCAGATCATAATACATGCTTATAATATAGTTGTACCTGGCACAGTGATAGATGAAGGCACGTTTGTTAGTATTATATCCTCAACTATTAGGAAAACTTTAGGTTCTCTATAGCTTGTGCCTGTTACCCATAATTTTTTGGCTTTTAATGGTGGAACCAATCAACCGTTAGGGATCCTTCCTCGGTTTCCTATTACTTTGGGAGGAAATATTGTCTATATCAATGTGATGGTATTCCAAGGCACTTTGTATTTTAATTTACTCCTTGGGTGTGACTATGTTTATGACATGGGAGCACTTGTCTCTTCACTCTTTTGTGTGATGTGTTTCTTGCCTGGAGAAAAAATCATGACCATTGACCAACTTTCGTTCATTGGTCCTAATTTGACTCCTAATCAACCACCTTCCCTAAATGGTTTGTATATGCAAGTGGTATCTCCCCTGCCACGGGTTAATTATGTGTCAACTTGTTCCATGCCTGCGTCTATTGATGATCTAGTAGGTGATGTAGTGCATCATGTACTAGGAGCATTGGCACATGGTATTTCCCTTGGATCATTTGATATGTATCCCTTCCATAGAATTGTTCCCCATCTAATGAGAGATTCTTAGAATCCATGATATCTAGGGAGCCATGATTAATATAGCCAGAGATCCCAAAGAAGAGTTCATTTTCTTGTGTCAAGCTTGTTAAAAAATGAAACAAGGTCCCAGAGTAGAGTTCCTTTTCTTGTGTCAATCTCCTTAAAAAATGAAACAAGATCCCTTGAGCATAGTTCTTTTCCCGTGTTAAACTCACTAAACAATGAAATAGATCTCCCTCCAATTCGAGTCTTTGATTAGATCTCATAAATTCCCAGTTGAGTCTTTCACTTGAACTCAAATCAAACTTCATTCCATCCACCTATTAGTGACCAGTAGTCTACTTAGGTGAATGAAATGAAGCTTGGGGGGTATGTGCCTAGAATCGTGCCATTATGTTGGGGGCATGCAAACTTATTTCAGGCATAGTTTTTCTCTATTTCAAGCTTGTGTAAAAATGAAACCACTTTTAACCATAGTTTTTCTCCATTTCAAGCTTGTGTAAAAATTAAACCATCTTCAAGTACTCTCAAGCATAGTTTTTCTTCGTTTCAATCTTGTGTAAAAATGAAACTACTTTCAAGTAATCTTAGCCATAGTTTTTCCTCATTCCAATCTTGTATAAAAATGAAACCTATGCCACATTTTATCCCTTTTGCTTTCCATTTTCATCTGCATATTTCTACTAGATGAACCTTTGTTTTCTCAATTCATTGTCAACATCTACTTTGTCAATCATACACTTTCACTTGGTTGTTTTACCTTTTCCTAAGGAACCGTTGCGATGAGTGGTCTGATTAGCCTGCCTCTTTACCTATATATGTTTTGAGCAGTTCCATCATGACCAGAACCAATTTATATTCTTTACACCACTTGTTCCTCTAGGAGGAGTCCTCTTTCATCTCTTTTTAGACTCCCTAAATAAGAAAATATTTTCAAGCACTTGTCTTTTCGAAATAGTTAAAGCAAATAAAAAGACATTTACTTAGTACAAGTTTAACCTTTTTCAGACTCGGATAAACTATTTATGAAAATGGAATACCTTAGTTGAACATGGCTAAGAGGTTCTCCTAAGTATCATTTTTTGCCTTTTTAGACTTAAGAGACAATTTTACGAAAAGGAACCTTTGGAGTTTTTGTTTTCACCTCTTTTTCAAACTCTCTAAATATGAAAAAGAAGTCAAGTTACACCTTCACTGGACTCATAAAAGCATAAAAAAATGATGGACTCGTCAAACATGACGAGACCGAACCACTCCTTCTCAGGCTTCGTTAAAAATACTTAGATGGATGTAACAGCCCGGGTTAAAAACTCATGTAAAAATATATAAGAACACGGTCATGGGGCACATATTCTAAGTTGAATGGTGGGAAAAACATCCTAGTGGGTGCTCATTCATTTTAGTATGGCTAAAGTAAATTGGCAAAGGAAATGGCTAAGGCTTAGGAAAGGAAAAATGGCATTTTAGCACATTCATTTATGAAAATAATGAAAACTAGGAAAAAAGGAAGGTGAAAGGTCACAGGTTGCATGTGAGGAGGAAAATTAAGAAAATAGAGGCCTCATTGATAAATGTTATGCAACCAGCTCACAAAATAGAAGAAAATATAGATCAATGCCTTCAAAATCAACCTCTTCAAGGGGGCAACCTCCTTTACATTACACAAATGAACAATTATTGGATGATGCAAATGACAAAACCTCCTTTCTATACATAGGAGTCTAAGGGGTCACAATATAAGCAAAGTTGACATAACAATAATAATATAATGGCACAACAATAACAATAGTGGGCTTCTATGGGGCACAATAATACAAATATGGGGGCAATAGGGGCACAATAATAACAATAAGGGCTACAATGACAATAGTAATGGGGGAATCAATAGTATTATAGGGACCTAACATGCCCCTCTCCTTCAAAAAATTGTTGTCCCCAACGCTTGAGTAGTTCTGGATGCTTCTTTATAAAATTCTCACCCTCCCATGTGGAATCTTCAGCAGGTAAGTTCTTCCACTTGATGAGATACTCTGAAATTGATCGATTGCGTAGATGTTGATTCTTGTTTCTATGATTGCTTTAGGTTGCAATATGATTTTTCCTTCCTCGTCAAGTTTTGGCAGTATTGTTTGATTTGATGGTTTGTCACGTATAACCTTCCTTAAGCATGAAACATGGAAAGTGCACTTGGGAAGCCGCAGGAAGCTCCAATTTGTATGCCATAGTACCAATCCTTTGCAACACCTTGTACGGATCATAATACTTTGGTGATAATTTATTATCCTTCTCAGCTTGCTTGAGGGACATTTGTTTATATGGTTGTAGCCATAGGAATACACAGTCACCTACATCAAAACTTATTTCGTTGTGATGTTGATCTGCCTGTTGTTTCATTCTATTCTGTGCCAAAGTGAGGTTATCCTTTAATAGTTGGAGAACTTGTTGTTGATGCTCAAAGTGATCTTCCATTGCTTTCACCTTAGAATTTTCTCTTAAATATGATGTGATGGATGGTGGATGATATCCATAAAGTGCCATAAATGGGGTCATTTTTGCTGCAGTATGGAAGGAAGTGTTATACAAACATTCAGCCAAAGGCAACGATTTGATCCATTGTGTCTGTTTATCAGATACAAATAAATGAAGATATCCTTCCAAACATATGTTTACTATCTTAGTTTTCCCATCAAATTGAGGATGATAAGATGATCTATGAGCTAATTCAGTACCAAGACAAGAAAATAATTATGTCCAAAAATTTCCAGTGAAAATGGGATCTTTGTCGCTTACAATAATCTTTGGGTTTGCATGTAGCTTTTGAAGTGTTTCCATAAATGTAGTAGAGATGGTACTGGCTTTAAATGGATGTGATAATGCACAAAAGTGTGCATACTTGGTAATTCTATCAACTACCGCCATTATGACACTCTTTCCTTCAGACCTGGGTAAGCCTGTGATACAATCCATTGAAACCTCCTCCCAACTTTGGCTTGGAATGGATAAAGGTTATAATGGACTTGGGGTCTTAATTGTTTCAACTTTGTTTTGTTGGAAAACCAAACATTTTGCTTACTTTAAAGTGTCTTCCCATTACGTAGGATCGCCATTTCTTAAGTGCATGTAGTATTGCCAACATTTCCTTCTCATAAATAGCTTTGTGTAAATGCTTTCCTTTGATTGGACGACTTTCAAAAGAAAACAGTCTTTATTCTTGCATTAAAACAACACCAGTTCCATTTCCTGAGGCATCACATTCCACAATAAAGGTTTTTGTGAAGTCTGGCGTGGCTAAGACCAGTGCTTGGAACATTGCCTCTTTAATATGTTCAAAGACCTTTGTTGCGTTTGGAGTCCCTTAAAATGCATCTTTCTTCAATAATGTTATTAAAGGTGATGCTATTCACCCATAATTATTAACAAACTTGCGATAATACCTTGTCAATGCGAGAAATCCTCGCAAATGCTTTATGGATGTGGGGATTTTCAATTCCTTAATGGCTTTAATTTTGCTAGGGTCTAACTTCACACCTTCATGAGATACAATATGACTCAGATATTCCACCTCTTGTACTCCAGAGAAACATTTGGATCTTTTTACATATAATTGTTTCTCCTTCAATAGTTTGAACACCCTGTCAACAAGTTGAACATAATCCTTCCAAGACTTGTTGTAGATTAGTATATCATCAAAAAATACTAACACAAATTTTATGAGGAAGGGTTTCAAAATGGAATTCATCAAACCTTGAAATTTAGAAGGTGCATTGGTAAGGCCAAAAGGCATGACCAAAAATTCATAATGACCCTCATGAGTTCTAAATGTTATTTTTGGAATGTATTCAGTCTTCATTCTGATTTGATGATATCCTGAACGAAGATGCAACTTGGTGAAGTAAATTGATCCATGCAATTCTTCCAATAATTCATCAATGATAGGAATGGGAAATTGATCTTTAATAGTGAGCTTGTTGACCTCCCTATAATCCAGACACATGCACCATGACCCATACTTCTTGTGCACCAATACTACTGGAGCAGAGAAAGAACTTTGACTAGGTTGAATTATACCATCCTCTAGCATTTCTACAACCATATGTTCAATTTCACTCTTTTGGGAATAGGGATATTTGTAAGGCCTGATGTTTGGAGGAACACTTCCTGGAATCAAATGAATAGCATGATCATGATCACGAATAGGTGGGAGGCCTTTGGGAGTCTCAAATACCCTGGAATAGTTGTCCAAGACTTTTTGAGATATGGAGAAATAGATGATTTCGATGTGGGAACCTCTAGCGAACATAATTGTATAATTACGCCACGTTGTTATTTCTTTAGAAGCTTTGTCATTCTATTAGAGCCGATTATCTTTCCTGGTTTCCCTATGATACCCCTTAATTCAACTTCCTTTCGTTCCAAATAAAATTTCATGAAAATTTCTTGAAAATTAAAGGCTATTGTACCCAAGGATTGTAGCCATTTGACTCCTAGTAAAACATCAGAACCACCCATTAGAATGGAAAGCATTGGGATATTTAATACATATTCTCCCATGGATAGCTTGATATTATGGCACTTTCTAGAGAAATTTATTGTTCCTCCACTTGAAACCATCACTTGACACTCTGGTGCTAGATATAGGAAGCAATTCAATTCCTTGGTTATCTTACAATTTATAAAATTATGGGTACTTCCCGAATCAATCAACAATATTACCTTTTTCTTCTTGGTATGTCCTTCTATCTTGATAGTTTGAGGAGTGGTAATTCCAGCCAATGCATTACAAGATATGGTTGGATTCATTTCTTCTTTCTATAGGGTTTGTTCCTGGTGTATATCCTCTTCTTTTGATGTTTCTTGTTCCTTTTGTTCTTGCTCTTCACAGTATATGTAAAATAATTTATTCTGAGCACAATTATGCCCTTTAGTGTATTTGCTATCACAATTGTAACAAAGCCCTTTTGCTCTTTTTTCTTCCAAATTTTGTGGTGTAAATCTTGTAGGTTGTGGAAGGCTATGGGAAACAACACTTCCATCTTTATATTTGCGAGTGGTAAGCTTCCTTGTAGCCATAATTTTGTTTTCAATTTTTCTTGCCAACCTGAATTCTTTCTCCAATGAATCAGGTTCCCAAAGGCAAACCTCATGTTGGATGTTATCCTCTAAAGTCCCTATGAACACATCAATCCTATGCTCCTTTGGAATATCTTTTAATCTTATAGTCAATTTTTGGAAGTCCTCAATGTGCTCCATCATTGAACCCTTTTTGCTTGAGTTTTATCAATTGGCTAAAAAAAGTGTTTCTTTTTGTATCCTCATAATGTGCTATCATTTCTTCCATAAAAATTGCCTAAGTGACAATTTTGTTACGAGAGAAAAGCCTTCGATACCATAAAAATTGATTTGGTTCCAAATAGAAAGTTGCAATGCGTACCTTTTGTGTGTTTTGCACATTATGGAGATCAAAATATTGCTCCATCTGTAGTATCCATGTTACGAGATCCTTGCTATCAAACTTCCTCATATCGATCTTTGGAACATGGTGGGTCTTCAATACACCATTAGAGTTTATGAAATCATGATTAACATTTCTTTTTTTCTCCTCATGAGTTTCCTTCACTACCCTTTGGTCATTATTAAGCATTTCTTGTAGCAAATTTGTCAAATCTGTTTCTATACCATCCATCTTAGCTTCCACGACTGTCTTCAAATATTCAATGTTTCCCTTAAGTTTTTCTTCTATACCATCCATCTTATCCTCCATGTCTTTCTTTAAACCGTCCATCTTAGCTTCCATTACTTTTTGTGATAGTGAATTTTGTTGCACTTGGTCTCGTAATTTTGATATATCATGTTGCATTTCTTCCTCTTCTTCATGAGTCATGATAGAGATTTCAGTTTTCTTACAAGGTGATCCCATTTTATTTCTTTGGGGCATCAATTAATGATAATAATGCTTCACTATGCCCTTTGAATTCCTTTAAACTAATTTTTCAAACCAAACTTATGCAAAATTTAAAAAAAACTGCACACATTTTTTCACTTTGTAGGAGTTCCATATTGAATCTGTTGTATCTCTATAATTTCATATCTTAAAGGTATGAAATTGTGTCCTGTCGTAGACCTATGAGTCCTCTTTCCAACCCCGCAAGTCTAATCAATATAGGATTATCCAAGGAAGAGTTATGCCAAATCTCCCTAGATAAGCTGATTATAGACTAGTTTAGTAGAACGCAATTGTACAAAGTGCCACGTGTCACTTTTCCACCTTAGGACCTTAAACCGATACAAAGAAAACTACAGGTTGTCCTCTTTCTATAAATTTTTACGAAATTGCAATATGATGCTCAGAAAGAACGTTATGGCGATTTTCCCTAGGTCACCTATTTTAGATATAATTTAGGAGCCTGCAAAAACCCTAACTTCCTTGGATCATATCTCCGAAAATATAGCAAGACAAGATCTAAAATTCAGACACAAGGATCAACGAGATTTCGGATCATATGGGTTTTTTTTTAGCTTTTGAAATGTCGCAAAAAAAAAATATAGCGAAAATGCCACAATGCCCTGTTTGGAGCAGCGAAACCCTAGAATCCAAAGCTCTTATACCAAATGTTATGCAACCATCTCACAAAATAGAAGAAAAGATAGATCAACGCCTTCAAAATTAGCCTCTTCGAGGGGGAAACCTCCTTTACATTACAAAAATGAACAATTCTTGGATGATACAAATGACAAAACCTTCTTTCTATATAGAGGAGTATAAGGGGTCACAATATAATCAAAGCCGACATAACAATAATAATATAAGGGCACAACAATAACAATAGTGGGCTTCTATGGGGCACAATAATAACAATATGGGTACAATAGGGGCACAACAATAACAATAAGGGCTCCAATGAAAATAGTAATGGGGGAATCACTAGTATTATAGGTACCTAACAAAAAGGCTTATGAGCATCAATTGGAAAGCTTTTTCTTAGGTTTTGCATTGGATCAAGAAAGGAAAAGGAAGGAGCAAGGAAGGAAGAGTAGGATGAAGAAATTACAGCAGTATTCTTTGCAGGTATCAATTTGAATGTGTGGTTTCCTTGATAGATTTAGAATTCATGGTATTGCATGTGGTTCTTGTTGTTATGTCATGGGTTTTTCTAGGTGTGACATTATTTTGCCTAGCCTTTCCATTTCTAGATAGCCATGGTGTGATGGGGTTCTCATGTTTTGGTTGAGCATGATTGTCGGATGGATTTGAATTTGAGTGAGGTGGATCTCCGAATGATAGAACACATGGACTATTGGTCCCTAAACCAGACTATGGATCACGGTAAAGCCACTGACCTAGTAACCCCTGAGCTAGACTGTGGAGTGTGGTAAAGCCAAGATTGTGTGCCTCGGTGGGGCTTGGAATCCTTTCCAGTGAATGGTAGGATATATGGTAAATCCAAGAGGTGGATTACTCTCCATTGAGCCTAGTAATTCCAAGTTGGGATATGCGGTAAATCCTACAGAGTGGGTCTCGGTTTAGGGCCTAGTGATCTGGTGTGGATTGTGGTAAAGCTTAAGAGACTAGGAGATAAGAAAATTCGTCATGGTGTAGATGGAGAAATCTAGTGGAATCCATACTTGTGTTGGCCTAGTGATCTGGTGGAGATCATGGTAAATATTGTTATTATATGTTTATTGTGTTTACCTAGTGATGCGGGATGGATTACAGTAAATCCTAGTTTCTATTGATGAGGGTGATGTGGTCTAGCCTCGGAATGCCATGGTTGGTTCTTTTAGTTGAGTCCCACGTTCAAATATGGCATGGGGGTGAATGGATGAAGAGACATTTGGCTCAACCATTCTATGGTCGTGTGGAACGTGGTAGTCCCATCCTGGGTTTGGATTTTACATTATCAATATGAGGTTATTTCTCCTTGTATTTCTATGAGTATTATACTAGTTTATATGTGGATCATATGGCTATGATTTCCTTTGTATTTATGTTGCTATTATGTTGGTTATGTATATGTTTTATGAAAGTGGCTATGTATGGCTCTCATCATGTTTTTACTTGTAAATTAATTAACAATGTATCTATGACCTAATAAAAGGTACTGCAGCTAATGATGTAAGGGAACAATTCTTCTTAGCGATTCTCAGATAAGTATGAGACCCCTATGTTCATATCTGTTATTTAAACCTATAGATTTCATTCATGCCAAGTGTTTGAGAGAATTTCAGTCCTAGTTGGGGATTGTCAGGCCTATGATGAGCCTCAGTATTGTAGCAAAAATGTTGCAACTCCCAAGGCTACTAACTTTAATTATCAACCTGGGGTTCATACAAAATTAAGAGGTATCGACACTATATGTGCATCATAAAATGTGTCATTCCTTTGTTGTCATGATGTAATGGAGTGCATGTACTAAAATAAAATCATAAGCTAATTGTAGAAAATGAAATAATAGAAACCTTAACCTATTGCAAGAAATAAAGTACAAGGGAAGAAACCTATTCTAATTGCATAAATATCATGAACTAAATGTAAAAGAAACCTAACTTAACCCTATTTATCACATGTGATTATTTAAACTAACTGAGCATGGAATCTGATCTAGGGAGTATTAATTGTTGCATTCATGTGGTAATTAAGAAATAAAAGAACTCTTTTTCTTTATCTTTTCATTTTATAAATGCAAATGTTAATCTTTCCTTGTTCTTTGGTGGGGGATATAGGTGTGGAGGAAGAGGGGTACAATGGTTTTGATTGCTTGTAGGTCAATTAGAGGCCTAATCCTAGCTTAAATGATGATTTTTCTCAATTCAGGCTCAAAACAGGCCACTATGGGATTTCCTACAAGATGTACTAATTCATACATGGTGTCTATAGGATCCCTTGTTTTTATTACAAAAAATAGGTTGAAAGCTTAGGAAGTGGTCTAGAAGGTGGAATGGAGCTTGGGAAAGGTGGATAATGGAATAATAAGGCATGGAGGTGGTGGAAACTACCCAGAACTCAAACAAGGGCTTCAAGATGGGTAGATTTGCTTAATGGAAATGACAGTTTTTGCTTATAAAACAAGAATTCGGATTGAGATTTTAGTGGATTTTGGCGACATGGGTGGATGAGGCTTGGATGAGGTGAACGAGATGAGATCTCCCTGAAATGTAGAAGCTCCTACAAAAACACACATTATTGTCTGCATCTATCCACAAATTCATCTATACATGGGAAACACTAGTCTAAAAATCAGAAATTCGAGAACTAATCAGCTAGTAAATCTATCAAATGCCTAACCTAATCAAGTGAAAATACAATGGGGTAAATTTTGTTATTAAATAGATTTTTTTTTTATCTAATTCAAGTGGAACCAACTTGATTGAATCTCATTAACATGCTCTAAAAAATAGCAGAAATTTGTTGTTATTTGCCACAAAGGAGTTCCAGCAATCTAGATTTGGGAATAAGAAGACTAATCCAAGTAGCTCAATGATTACTATGACCTTCCAAATATTTTCCAATGATTGAATGATTCTTTTGATCCTGCAAAATAACTTACATCAATCATTTAACTCAATCATACAACAAGAAATCATTAATACTAAATGCAGAAATAGAAAGAAACAAAAACAAGAGATGCATGTGAATAAGAAGTGACAAGAAGAAAAGCAAATGATACAAAAGGGCTCTGAGGCTCATGGCATGGCCAAGCCCAAGGAAACTCATAGACCTATGGAAGAGAACAATATTTAGAAGCTAACCATGACACCAATCTTCATTATTTTCTTCACTACAATTACATCCCTGCAAGAAAATACAATGGAGGTGCAAAAATATGAGTTCTCTCCACAAGAAGAATAATAAAAATCTACCCCTAGAGGAAAATTCGACTTGATACTTATACAAAATGATTATAAATCATTCCCCATGAAAGGAGGAAGCTTTCTCCACCAAAATCCCTTGATTAGTGGATTTGGTTACCAATACTATGAATCTGCATTAAATGGTAGGGAACACATTCCTAGATTTTCTCAATCATTGGAGTTCCAAAATTTGTGCCATAATTCCATAATATCTTGTTGATTTATTATTTAATATTGATCATCATTTAGTAGAGAGCAACTCCCTAAATTATCTCCTCCTCCAAATCTTCATAATCTGCCCAATATTCTCATAATATTACACACAAATATGTAATTATTCATAAACCTTCCTAATGAACATATTAAAGTTAAAAATACATTATCTAATGCAAAAAGTGAGGTTTATAGGTTGAAGGATGGTTATATGGGCCTTAATTTATGTTTAATTTAAAGGCATGGGCCTTAATTTATGTCTAATTTAGAGGCCCATCATACCCCCTACTAAAAGTGTTGCTCATCCTCTGAGAAACCTAGTGACCTCATTTTGCCTCATTCATGACCCTCATGGCCTCTCTCTTGTGCATTCCTCAATCCTTTATCTTAAGAATCTTGGTTGTAGATTCTGCAAAGAAAAGCCCAAAAATATATTTCTGCATAGAAAAATCATTGTTTCTTGAGACCATTAGCTTGTCTTCTTCTTTTATTTTGTGGCCTAGATGATTTCTTAATGGCCTTGGAGTTTTTTGCTTTGATTAGGTATCTCTTAGGCACTGCCTTTTTTTTGTTTTGTTTTAGCAACATTTGTTCCCTTCTTCCTTCTTGTAGCAACATTTTTTCTTCCTACAACAGCCATTCCTTCTCTTTTAGAGTATTTTAACTATATGGGAGTGATGAGAAATGATGTAGAGGGTTTGGAGGATGATGTTAGGGCTCAGAAGGAGTAGTGTAAGTTTGTGAAAATGGAGAGGACACTCTGTTTGTTTTTTTCAAGAAATTTCCAAGGTGAGATAGACTGTAGGGTTTGTTCTTGAAATTATGAAATGGGATGGATGAATGATGGATAGATAGTGAATATGAAGTGAATGGAGGGCTTGGAGTGTTGTGGTGACTTGGCCTTTGCAAAAATTTCTTCTTTTAATTGTTGTCCCCATTCCTTGAAATAATCACCCTTCATAATTTGAATTTTCCACATTGCATGAGTGAATGAGTGAGTTGAAATGAACTAGTTGAAGGTGGCCGAGACTACTGACCCATTCGCTTATAAAACCTCATCTCTCGTGCATTGAAAACAAATTTCTAGCTATAATATGCTCAAGAGAAGAGGTAAAGAATATTACATACCTGTACCTACCTGATTGTTGTTGGAGAGACATGCATGCTGCTATTGAGTTGATGTTGTTGTGCTACTAATGACTCAGGTACATCTTCTTGACTGCCTTTTTCTTTTTGTTGATCTCATTTTGTTGATGGGTTGTCTTCTTGTTGATGTGCAGGTGTTGGGGGAACTATTTCAACCTTCCCTAAAGAATACTTGACCTTTTGATCCATTTCTCCATCATATTGCCTCTTGTATCTTCTTCTCAGTCTTCATGTAGAGATCGTGTAGTAATTCAGGACAGCCTCTTGTAGCAGACTTGTTTTGTCCATTTCTCCAAAATAGTAGAATGGATTGACCTGAAATTTTCTTAGCATGTTGCCATCATCATTATGCACCTCCCCATAAAACAACCTTGGTCAATGGATGCACGAATATTGAGAAAAACTAAAATTGATTGAAGGTGATGGAGGTCGATTTCTTGGAAGCCATGCACTAGAATTTGCTGAAATTACTTGGGCATGTTACCATAATCCATATGCATCTCCTCATGAAAGATATTTTTAAATTGATGCACGGATATCGAGAAAAATAAAAAATGGTTGTAGGTGATAGAGGTTGATTTCTCGAAAACTATGCACTGGAATTTCCTGAAATTGCTTGAGCATGTTACAATCATCCATTTGCATCTCCCCCTGAAACATATTGGAAAATGAATGCCTGGTTTGTAATATATGGAAAAAATAGTTTTTTCTCTATGTACTTCTATTTCCTGTAGTAAAATAGAGCATTCATGTAGTTTTTTAGGACAACAAGGAAAATGAGTGGTAGAAGCTTGGAAATGATGAGTGGATGGTGGAAATAGTTGAGGGTGATGGATTTGCATGGCCTTTGTGATGTTGGAGCATTTGAGCAAAGGAGGAGAAAGTCAAAATTTGACTACTTTTGATTAGGTTTGACCTATTGTTTCTTTTGTTGGTGACAACTTGTTTTTGTTGTTTGCAGATGTTGGAGGGCACCTACATTCATCAGAGAGATACATGGAGCAATTTTTTTTATTTTTTCTCTTTTTTTCTTCTAGGCCTACTAGTCGCCTCAATGAGGTTTTCAACTAGTAGGTCTTCCTAGGCGCCTCAAAGGAGGTTTTCACCTAGGATCTTTTCTTTTTCTCTCTTTTTTCTCTTTTTCTCAACCCATTGACTTCCTCATGGAGATTTTCAATCAATAAGCCAATATAAAAAGCCTCAAAGGAGGTTTTCACCTGATATTTAATTTTTTTCCTCTTATTTTTCATTTTTTTTCTCTACCCTACCCTACTTGAAAAACAAAATTACTTTCAAGTATAAGAATACTTCCAATGGATCCATGTGCACATCAAGATGACAGATAAACTAATGTGTAGGCTTGCAATATATGATTTGACATGTACCTGGATTTCAGAGACCAAATTATTTGAATTTGAAAGGATCAAGCACAGTTGAAGAAGAGAGTGTTGTTGCAACTTAATGATTGTCTGGAACCATATTTCAATATATTTATGATGCCCCTGGTCCACTTGTTGATTTGGATCATCTTGGATGTATTCTTCTTCCATGACCTTCAAATCTTTCTATTTTTGTTGATTGTTCTCTTGAACACATGGAGGAATTTATGGTAACCATGAGGGAGATTTCTCAATCTCTGATTTTGTTGTCTGACCTTCATCAAGTGCAACCCATGATTCTTTGATCTTCTCTTTTGAATCTTCTTTTTCTGCATGTTTTCCTTCAATGGCATCAAGAGAATATTTTTTTTTTAATATTCTTCCTGAGCTAAGATGAATACCATTGAGATGAAAAGGAGATATTTGGAAGTGTTGTACCTCAGCATTGTAAGTGGGCTGAGCTACTTCATTGTTTGGGTTTCGAAATGGTGGTACAAATAGTGGAGTGGGAGTGGATATTTGAGATGGATGTGGTTAGGGTTGTGGTTGTGCTGGAGGTAAATGGTAGGGATAACATGGAGTTGGGTATGGAGGATATTGAGGAAACTATGGAGGATATTGTGGATGGATCCCATAAGTTTCTTGCCAACCTTGTTTCCAAGATTGGTTTTGGGGTTGAGATGGCCAATGCTGTCAAGGAAAGGGTGTGTTCCAATTACTTTGAGATGGATGTGCATAAGCTTGAAATTGTGAATTAAGTTCATGCATCATACTAGGTTGAATAGACTGCCATGGTCCTCTTGGAGCTACATAACATAACTGCATTGGCAATTGACTTGATCTATTGTCCTCTTGATAAACTTCCTTCAAGCTTGGTAATGAGGGGAAATATTTAAAATTATGTGATTTTGCATGGATGACACAAATATAAGCATCTTTTTTTTCTCATTTTGAATTCTTAACATTTCTACTTGTTCACTTAGATTGATAAGAATTTATGTTTTAAAGTTATCAAGCAAATTTCCAAGTTTAACTTGACTTACCGATCTTGCTGTTGATTTACTTACTCTTGCCCTTCGTCTTGATATCTCTTTGCATGTTTCACATATTTATTCAAATGATAGTTGGTATACATCACCTCCACTCATGAGATCAAGGAGATCAATCCACTCATCCCTAATTGTTCTAAGTAAGAGATTTTTTAGTGTGTCAGATCCTAAATGATGTAGTTTTTCCCTCTTAATATTATACATGAACCTCTCTATTAGATCCTCTAGACTCTCATATTCCCTTTGATTAATTCTAAATATTTCTTCTTTAAGTTCATGATCTTTATATTTTTCTAGAAATATATTTTGCATATCATTCCATGATCTTATTGAATTAGTCCCTAAAATCATGAACCATTTAAGAGCTCTATCCTTCAATGTTGCCGGAAACAATCTCATTTTTTGAGTTTTTAATAAGTAACCATAAGATCTACAAACAATTTCATATTCAAAGAGAAATGTTTCTAGATCCTCTAACCTTAGACCATGAAATTTGGGAAGAAAATATGGAGGGATGTTCTTCATGTGCACACTACCATCAGTATCTTGAATGGGAAATCCGAGAGGATCTTCCTCATTGTCAGCATCTCCATCCATTTCTTCTACATTATTTTCCATCTTGTTCTTCTACCTGCAAAAATGAATGGTAATGTGGCTCTTACTGCATCACATGATCAAATGGGGGGATGGGTTGGTGTTGGAAATTTTTTTATTTTTATGATTGAATGAAAACACTAATGAAATGCACTTTTCTATTTTTGAAATTAAATAAGCCTAATGAAATTATTTTTTGTTTTTGCAAAAAGTAAAAAGAAACAAATCAACTAGGGAAGAAAACAATGCATACTTTAACACCTCCCCGGCAATGGAGCCAAAAAGTGATGAGCCTCGGTATTGCAGCAAGAATGTTGCAACTCTTAAGGCTATCGACTTTAATTATCAACCTAGGGTTCATACAAACTTAAGAGATATCGGCACTATATGTGCAACATACAATGTGTCCTTCCTTTGCTGTCATGATGTAATGGAGTGCATGTACTAAAATCAAATCATAAACTAATTGCAGAAACTAAAATGCTCGAAATGGAAACCTTAACCTATTGCAAGAAATAAAGTACAAGGGAAGAAACATATTATAATTGCATAAAGATCATGAACTAAATGTAAAAGAAACTTAGATTAACCCTATTTATCACATGTGATGATTTAAATTAACTGAGCATGGAATCTGATCTAAGGAATATTCACTGTTGCATGCATGTGCTAATTAAGAAATAAAAATAACACTTTTTCTTTATCTTTTCATTTTATAAATGCAAATTTTAATCTTTCATTGTTCTTTTGTAGGGGAGACAGGTGCTGAGGAAGATGGGTACAATGGTTTTGATGGCTTGGAGGTCAAGTAGAGGCCTAATCCCAGCTTAAATGGTGATTTTTCTCAATTCGGTCTCAAAACAGACCACTACAGGATGTTTACAGGATGTACTAGTTCATATAGGATGTCTACAGGATTCCCTGTTTTATTACAAAAAACAGGCCGAAAGCTTAGGAAGTGGTCTAGAAGGTGGAATGGAGCTTGAGAAAGGTGGATAATGGAAGAATAAGGCATGGAGGTGGTGGACACTACCCAGAAATCAAGCAAGGGCTTCAATATGGGTATATTTGCTCAATGGAAATGGCATTTTTTGCTTATAAAACAAGAATTCAGATTGAGATTTTAGTGGATTTTGGCAACATGGGTGGATGAGGTGAACGAGATAAGGTCTCCTTGAAATGTAGAAGCTCCTGCAAAAACACACATTATTGTCTACATCTATCCACAAATTCATCTATACATGGGAAAGATATATTAAATAATGGAAAATTACTAGTCTAAAAATCAGAAATTCAAGAACTAGTGAGCTAGTAAATCTATAAAATGCCTAATCTAATCAAGTGAAAATGAAATGAGGTAAATTTTGTTATTAAATAGAATTTTTTTGTGATCTAATGCAAGTATAACCAACTTGATTGAAGCTCTTTAGCATTCTCTAAAAAATAGCAGAAATTTGCTGCTATTTGCCACAAAGGAGTTCCAGAAATTTAGATTTGGGAATAAGAAGACTAATCCAAGTAGCTTAATGATTACTATGACTATAAAAATATTTTCCAAGGATGAAATTATTCTTGTGATCCTGAAAAAAACTTACATCAATCATTTAACCCAATCTACAACAAGAAATCATTAATACTAAATGCAGAAATAGAAAGAAACAAAAACAAAGAAATGCATGTGAATAAGAAGTGACAAAAAGAAAATAAAATTATACAAAAGGGCTCTGAGGCTCCTGGGATGGCCAATCCCAAGGAAAATTAGAGACCTATGGAGGAGAACAATATTTAGAAGCTGAACATGATGCTAGTCTTCATTATTTTCTTCAATATAACTACATCTCTGCAAGACAATACAATGGAGCTGCAAAAATACGAGTTCTCTCCACAAGAAGACTCATAAAAATCTACACCTAGAGTCAAATTCGACTTGGAACTTATAAAAAATGATTAGGAATCATTCCCTATGAAAGGAGGAAGCTTTCCCCACCAAGATCCCTTGATTAGTGGATCTGGTTCCCAATACTAGGAATCTGTATTAAATGGTAGGGAACACATTCCTAGATTTTCTCAATCATTGGAGTTCCACAATTTGTGTCATAATTCCATAATATCTTGTTGGTTTATTATTTACTATTGATCCTCATGTAGTAGGGATAAAGTCCCTAAATTATCTCCTCCTCCAAATATTCATAATATGCCCAATATTCTCATAATATTCCACAAAAATAAATAATATTATGCACAAATATGCAATTATTCATAAAACTTCCTAATGAACATATTAAAGTTAAAAATACATTATCTAATGCACAAATACAGGTTTAATATGTTGAAGGATGGTTATATGGGCCTTAATTTATGTTCAATTTAGAGGCATGGGTCTTACTTTATGTCTAATTTAGAGGACCATCAACCTAGTCCTGGAGTTAGTTTTTGGTTTATTAGTCTTGTTATCATGTGGTTAATGGATTCCAGAAGTTACAGTAAGTTATGGGCAGTGGTCAGAATTTTGAGCTTGAAAAGTTCCTTAAATCCCATGGACTCTAGCATAGGTCTACTGGAAATAATCTCTGGACGTAGGCATGCAGGCTTGTGGGAGTGTCCAGATCTCTTTGGATGCTAGCATGCCCATAGCATTGGAGTGTCCAGAGGTTTAATAGCTTAAAAATTCAGTGGGACCCAAGGGAATGATACCTAAGTGATTGGGATGGCTCATGGGAGTGTTGTTGCTGATGTGGAAGGTATTTCTGATGTCCTTCCATTGGTTCCACTTCCTTAAGGTCACCTATGAGGTTGAATCATATCATAGTAGCCTCTTGTCACATGTTTACCATGGTTGGTTGGTAACTTGGGTAGATGTGGTAGGAGGGCGTTACAGAGTGGTATCAGAGCGGGTTGCAATCTCTTTGGGTAATATCTGATACTACATAGTGGTATCAGAGCAGGTTGTGCACTCTTTGGGTCATATCTGATACCACAGTGTGGTGTCAGAGCATGGTTAGCCCCTCGAATTGGATGGGCAGTGTGTTGGTCATGCATTCATGTTTGTTGCATGTGTTGCTTATGCTTGTCCATGTGATTCTTTCATTTTCATGGTGTTGATCATGGTTGTTTTGATGTCTTCATGTGAAGGTTGATGTGTTGTTGTGGGATGTGTCACCATGATTTTATGGGTGTATATGCGTTGTTATGCATGTCGGTGTTTATATGCATGCATTATCATGGTTATGGTTATGCGTGTATGGTAGGTCAGACATGCATTGTGAAGTCATTGTATGCAATTAGGTCATCATGATGATATTGGTATGTTATGATGCTAATGTGGTGGTTGAGATAGAGCAGGAGATGCAAATCATCATAGTGAAGTTGCAGCATTGGACCTTGAGGCAAGAGCATGTCGTCCTACAGGTTGTATGTTAAGCATGCAGGTATGTAGGTTAAGGATTGTTATATCCATTATGGTTATGTGTATGTCTTTCGTTCTATTGATGTTATGGTTATATACATGATAGATGCTAGTTGATTAGTGTATTCATATGGACATGTGTTGGATAGTCATGAATGATAGTAACCCATGGTCGTATGCATTACTATTGTTGTTTTGTATTAGATAACTTGATATTATGTTATATGTTGTTGATGAGTATGTTATAGGTTGACATCATTTTCTTGTACAATAGTTATCTTGATGATTAGGTTATATCTTGTTGTTTTTATATGCTAGTAACTTGATGATTAGGGTTATTACATTAAGATCCTGAGGTTATATGTATCATACTAAGTTGGATTGGTCTATGAAAATGGTTAGGGTTATGATATTCAAGTATGAGTTAATATGTTATGATATTATTTCATACTAATCTATAATAATTGTGCAGATGTGATTATTATGTATGAATGATAATCATTTATGAGTTTATGATGTGAACATGTTAGCTATTGACTATTATGGATATCATGACCTTATTTATGTTTGAGTTGATATATCGTGAACCTATATCATCCTAATTTGGATTGATTGTGCAGACAAGATAGCCTCCCCTAAGATACATTAAGGTATGATTTTTTTCATGTCGTCTATTTTGTGTTTGAATGTTTGACTATGTTGTTTATTTGGTGTTTAAGTGTTTGGCATCTATTATGGCATCTATCTATTGTCTGAATGTTTGATTACCTGAATGATATGAGAATGTGTCTATAAGATTGCATCAAGAAATGATCTTGTTTTAAGATGTTTGTACTAATACATATATGTTGAGATAGTTGATATGTACTTGAGTGTAAGTAGGTGATAGTTTTCGCATTATGTATTATGACTGATGAATGTGAATTGATTGTTGATTATGACATGGTTGTTAGACTTGGTGAAGTTTGATTTCAAATTAATATACATGATGTCTTGATCTTTGGAACGTGATACGGACATGGTGAGTAGTTGCAGGGCAACATGATTGGTATTAGCATGACAAGGTAAAAATTGATGTGTTTATATAACTAACAGTTGGGTGATGTGATAGCACATAGTAAGCCTCAATTGCAATAAGGTAAAACGGTAAAAGAAAGGAATTGGGCAAGAATTCCTTTGGCTACATTTAGAAACCCTAATTCCAAACAAATGAGTGCTTTGCATATAGGAAGTCTTCTTAACCTAGATTTTGTCTGACACTATGTGGGTATATGCTAGATTCATGAACATGTATTTTACGGGTACATTAGTTAGTCTCTAGTTATAGGTGGATCTGTCAAGGGAATTGGAGTCCCTTGAGAGAGGGCATGGATGTGTTCAGTTTCAAGGCAGCGTGCTTGGCACAACAAGATAAGGTAGCTGGTGTATTTTTATGTTTATTTAAGCACTGATAGTTATTTGTTTATGGCAGTATGATGCAGGGGATTGCATGACAAAGAGACTGCCATGAAATTTTGAAGAAGGCTTAGTTTGGGCTTTCCTTTAGAAGCACTAGGAACCATGGGGATTGAGTAATGGTATATGTTGTCAATCTTATGTTTTTGGTCTTTTGGTGATTTTTTGTGCTTGATTGTGATTTTGTTTATGTCTAGTGTATGGCCATACCACTTTGTTTGTGGAGTCGTATTGTTATTGATTTTAATAGTTTTCTCTTGTTTTCTTTTTGGCATTTCCTTAGAGAGTCTTGGGAATTGGTTGGGAAAGAGGAAGGTTAATGGAGCTCTGGAAGATTTGTGTGGTACCTGACAAGTAAGGTGTTGGCTTATAGGGGCCTGACCTAGGTTTAGAGATGATTTAGCCAAACAAATACCGGTACTTCTGGCCCTTTCGGCAAAAATCTGTGGAGCATGGAATGAGGTCTCACCCGAAGTAGTATGGGAGGCTGCTAGAACCAGGTTTCCGCACCCTAGAGATGTCTGATGGTTTTTTGGTGGTCTGTGGTTTAACCTTGCGCGCATGTCACTACACGCACCTATCAATACCTCGCAACCTATGATGCTGCCTCCGTGCATCCCTGATTGAGGCGCGATCCATGTGATTACCCAAGTTCCTTACTATTAACCCAATATTATCAGATTACTTAACTTATCTATATGAGCCCAATTATAGTGTTCAGTATTCATATAAGTGTGCACGATAAACAAAACAATATAAATGCATAGAAAGTAATACAAAAGTAGATACACAGTATTTGGAATCAAACTTCTCTTTATTATTCTTCTTCTTGGGTTACAGACTCGACTCCGCCCTGCGCACTCAGCTGCAAGGGTCTGCGCACTCAGCTGCGGACTCTACTAGGCCTCTATGCACTCAGCTGCAGAGCCTCTTCCTACTACTATGACCCAATACACTTAGACTTCTTCTCTATCCACTACTAGATTATTACATCAATCCATCCATCTATTCCTACATATCTTTTAGAGCCTCGCTCTATTTATACAATCCCATGGTCCGTGGACCATGGGTAGGCTAACATGACATTAAATTACATTACAACACTTAGGGTGGACAACACTATGACTCAACATACATTTCACGATCCGCGCCCGCAATTCATAGAGTCTTACAACATTATTTGACCAAAACTTGGGCTTTGAGCCCTAAAACATAATGTGGGGGGATTCCATGCCCAACAAGCCCCCAACACAAACATTGTGACTCGCCCTCGAGTCACTCTTTCGCCGCAACAATCTTGGCACAGAGTCCCTCCAACTGGTCCCAAACTACTCGGAGGTCCACAGCGCATTGCTCTACAGTTTGCTGGACCTGCTTCATGCGCTCTTCCGAAGCCTCTTTGTCAAGAGAAAATCCCTGCCTTAGTGTGTACATCCCCTGCATATGTGCGAGCTTTCCTTCGATATCTACCGTGATGGTGAAGGCCTCGTCAATCCATGGCTGGACGTGTGCTTTGAGAACTGCCTCTTTCTGTCGCGCCACATCCACCTGCTCCTTCAGTGCCTTAGCTTGCTGCATCTTCGCAAGCCGTTGAGTGAGGACTACTGTCTGCATAGTTCCTCGGACACTGTCGTACTGCTCCTAAAGTTCGCGCGCCTCTATTTCCAGGTGTTGTATGTTGGGGTCCTCCTGCAAAGATGTGAGGACCACAAATTCTTGTTCCAACATACCAGTACAGTCTTGTACTGCACGTCCAATTTCTTCCAACCTTGTTTGGATAGTGCTAGCGCGCTATTCTCTAACTTTTGGGGGAGTGGAAGGCTGCACCTTCAACTGCAGCTCGGTGATTTGAAGATTCAGCTCTAGCTGAACCTTTGTCATTTCTTCTCTAGCTTCACGGACGTCGGTCACCAACCTGTGGATCCGCTCTGCTGCTAGTAGATCTGCTGGGATGGCTAGCTCCGGGATGCATTTGCAAGCGTTGTCTGCCACCTATTCCAATCATTGATTCTGTGATACTAGTTCATCACGCTACAAGCTAAGCTGTTCGTTGTTTATCTTTTGCTCACTCAGAACCTTTATCGCGCAGCCCTCCCTGGCATGGAGTTCTACTATTATTCCATCCTGCAGTTGGTACAGTGTTTCTCTCAGAAGGGTGACCAAATTGAGGCCAAGTCTTTTGATCCTGCCAACTGCAGCTCTGTCGATCTCATTTGCTGCTGCTAGCGCTCCTTTCGGTAACACTATGGTATTGGCCATCCTTGCACGTAGCATATGTTCTGCTGCTGATGTACCTACTGTGATGTAGGTGGACAAGGTTCCTTCCTGCGGGGGCCACACCTGTAGTTCCTGCAGCTGCGCCCTTAGGGCCCCCAACACAGTCTATTACTCCATCATAACTTCTTGGAGTGCTTCCTTGGTGACATCGCAAACCATCTCGTCGATGTCGTAGAGGTCTCCTTCAGTTAATGTGATTGGGTCGATGGCCAGCTTCAAGGCCTTGACCTTTTTCTGTGGACCTGATCTCTCTGGGACGCGCGGCCGTTTGAGTTGGGTCAAAGTGGTTCATAGGTTTGCGCCCTCTTCTGCAAGGCCTGTGTCCTCCGCCTCCTATCCTACAGGCACTTCCTAGCCCTCCTCTGCCTGCGATGTTGCGACCTCTGCTGTCTACACTGTTGTTGCTGCTTCAGCGACCTTCTTTTGCTCTGCGCTGCCTGTGTCGCTTCGTAGGCTGCCCTGACCTCGGCTACCGCTTTTTCATTGTGCCTTTTCTTAGCCAGTTGGGTGACGCGCAGCTTGGCATCCTCCTTCCTTTTCTACACTATTTTCTTCTCCAATTCCGCCAAATCTGGGGCGCGCCACTCGGGAGGCCATGTCTCTAACATTGTAAAGATCGTGTTGTCAGTGGCTATGAATGGGAGCTTTGTCCATTGCTGCGTCAGATCCTTTCGTACCCTAATGTAAATATTGTGCATGTCTACCTTGAAGTCTGCAAAACTCCGCAGACTGTTGTGCACTGTGGGGGACAGGTGCAGCCTCCTATTAATCCACATTTGAATGCTCGCCTCCATGAGAACCCAAAAAATATTTGTATCATGAATCCGCTTCACTTCCTTGGTAGCCCAGAGCGAAGCATCTTCACGGCCTCTGGTATGTCATGCTCAATGCTCAGGAATTGATTGTCCTCCGGCAGTTCTCCCGCTACCAGCAAGATGGACAAGAGAAACCACGCATAGTGGAAGGTCTTACCCTACTCCTGGGCCTCCTTGCAGTTGAGCAAAAATTCTTCACAGAGGAACTTAGCCTAGTTGAACTAGACCCTTTCCGCACACTGTTCAACCAATGCAACTACTAGCACTGGTACTTCATCTCTGTGGCATTTTCTCATTACTTTACTGACCGGGAGTTGGGTGGCTACGCGCACCCCTTTATCCTTGATACTGTTGATGGCATAACCCCTATTTTTCTTCTCGAGCTTATATTTTTTCTTCATGGCTTCCGCGAGGGCCAAATTGTCGCTTTTTCTTGCTATCGTCGCGGGGTCCTTTCTCTTACAGGGAATCCAAGAAATTCTATGGATGAGATCCGCCGTGATGGGAATAGGCTCCTCTAGCCATAAGCACCCATCATGCACCAAGAAAAGCAGCTGCCTGATGACAAAAATGGCGATAAACACACGGTGAAGGTGTGGTATCCACAGCAGATGAAGCAACCTAGCCTTCTCCACACCGCGTAGCCATTTTCGCGGTTGTAATGTGATCACCAGCCCCTCTGTATTCTGTTCATTAGGCTTTCCGTCTCTAAGTGTGGGTAGGCACACATCCTAGGAGTTGTTCCTCAAAGGTAATTCCATTGGGGAGGAGTGGGGTCTGGAGTGCACTCTTTGTTGCATCCAGATCCTTTGGTACCTTAACTTTCCCTTTTCATAGAGGAACATACTCAGGCAATTTTGCTGCAGAGCGCATCGGTTGGATGTCTGTCTCCATGTCTTCTTCTTCTTCTACCTTGGCAATCAGAGCCTGTAAGTCCTCCTCCTCTTCATCTATCTCAATGGTGATAGCCTTTCCCTTTTCCTCCATTGATATCTTACCAAACCGCGGATTCCTTGGGGACATGCGGACTGGTCCCATTGCATGCATGTCTTTTTTTGGCCTTGGCATCCGAGGTGATTTCGGGATTTCTGGCACAACCCCAGTACCTTCAGGAACATCGTGTACCATATGGGTCGGTGTAGCCTCGCTGGTGATTCCTTCTTCAAAGCCCAAACCTCCCCTGGTATTCATCATCTTGTCTGTATTGTGTGCAGTCCTTTTCGAACTTAGGGGCTCGAATATCGCTAGGCACTCAACGCTCTATGCTCTATTCAACCGCTTAAGTCTCAAGTGAACAAGTGTTGTCTCATGGCTAGCCCCTGGAGTTTTATAGCACCTTTTGAATTCAAATTCTATAGTTCCCCCCAATTGCGGGCCATCAATGCTTTCATGGTGGCAGATTTTCTGAAATCTTACCCATAACTATTGTCTTAAATGTCTGTCACCCACTCCATTTGGCCTCAAACCAAACATCCCGTCATGAACAATGACACCAACGGTCACTTCCTAGCCTACCCACGCACCAATGCACCCCCCCACATGTGCGCGAAACCTATGATGGGTTGTTCCTGCGTGCACCTGTCAGAGCGCGCAGCTGCCAGGCATAATCATTTATAGTCCCGCACTCTCTTACAGCTACCTAGAGTGATAAGACTATTCTTCCTATGGCTATTCAAGTGGTCGCACTGCCTGTCCAAGGCTCCAAGCAAAATCCTCAATTTTCCTCACGACAGTCGACGCCGCGCACTCGGCTGTATGTAGTGCATTCCCTTGGTTATTGTGTTTGGTGATATGTGGTCCTAGCCATGGCAACAGACTAATCAATTCTTGGCAATAGTCTTCTAATTCATTGGTATGATCATCCGCACCTTGCCTTGCCATCCTTGGTTTATCGACGAGACATGCTTGCTTGATCTCATTTTCCAGCCTCTTGACCTCTGCATCCATCAAAATTCTTTTCTTCCTTAGTCATAGCTGGTCCTTTTTTAGTTCATGAAGTCTAAGGTTCCCTTGCCGAATGGCTTCCTGAAGTCTTATATGTGCTACTTTGCATAACTATGTGATTTCTTCATCCTGGGCTTCGTGCATTGTCACACCTGCAGGTGCTATTACATGTGGATTCCCCTTTACATGCTCTTCAGAAATTATGGTCCCTACTCTCTTCCGCAACCTTGGAATCATTTTTGCAGTCAGGGTTTTGTACATGGTCCTATATTCCCATCGAACTGTCGGTACGCGGAGGTGCCAGTTAGTAAATTTTACCTGGTGGACCCTGTTCAGCACCTCGCACACCTTGTCAAATGCTTCTCCGTGGAGAATCCTTGGCATACTTCGCCTTTCCTGGCACTGTGTTCTGTTCCAATTCTCTATTCTAGGGGTGGTGTGTGCTTGTGCGAGCTGCATGTCATATGTTTGTACCCATCGGGAAAGGTGGGCGTGCAAGTTGTTTCTCCCCTAATAACCGGCTCTCGTCCTGACCTGGGGTTTTCCAAATCGTATGCGCATCATTCTTTTTCATCCATGCTAGTCCTCAAATCTTCCCTGATGCATACCCCACCATCTTGCAGGCATCGCGTGCAGTGCCCATTTTAGAGCATTGAATTGCTGTTGTTCTGGCACTGCACTCTCAAATTTGTTCAGGAAATCATCCACCGCTGTCAACCCATCATATGTAGGTAGATCCCTTTCCTCTGTGGTCACGCATCACAATGATCTAACCATCATGTTGCAATTAAGTGTTGTTACTTCGTGCAACCGATTCTGCCAACACTCTACTTCTTCGTCTAAATCCGAAGTGCGGGAGATTTCATGCTCCCACGAAATCCTACCATTTGTAGTCGGGTTTACCCGATACTGTTCTCGTGTGGTTACCTTGTAGATGCAATCGATATCGTGATCACTATCGTCATCGCGCACCGGTTCAGTGTATCACGCTCTTTTAGCTAGATCTAGTGGTATTACTACACGTAGGGACTTTTTCTGAAAGATCATTTTGCGCTTCTTCAGATTTATGACCCCGTTCATTTCGATGGCCTACTTTATTCCTAGTAGCACGGGATAGGGATTGTTGTCGTTGACAATCTCTATTACTTCAAAATCTACCTGCATGCTCGCACCTTCAATATCCACTGTTGCCTTTTGCACGATTTTCCGCGGATGATGGAAAACTTTGCCCAGATCCTTCATCAGCTACCCAAGGGTGACACATCTCTTTCCAGAAACTACTATGGAAATGCCACACCCTTTAAGGTACAAGTTAACTTTGACATGCCCATATTTGAGGGTCAGGTAGATGCGGATGTCGTAGATAAATCATTAAATCTACTAGAAGTATATTTTTCTCTTCATGATTTTTCCATCCAGTAAAGCATTACTTTTTCACTTCTCAAAGCACCCCCAATGTCAAGGACTCGTGGGAAACGTACTATGAGAAGAAGGACGAAAATACACCCTCACTATTTTCCGCCATGTTATGCCCCTATACCAATAGGTGTCATATATCATGATTGACTTGATGAACTATGTAATATGTTCATACCTTTACTTGTTGCAAAGGTTTTCCATATTTGTAAAAATTCAAAAAAATTTAAAAAATGTAAAGAGGGTATACCCTAAAATAAAAATCAAAGGGTGAAAATAATAAAAAGATGGTCAAAAAATGAAAGAAAATGAACCCCAACAAAAAGAAAGACCAGGAAAGTGTGCAAGTCTAAATGCCACTACTTTTTATTTTTGTGTAATAAACAATTGTGTGCAGCTTGTCACTTATGCCACAATTAATGAATAGTCAAACAGTTTAAACTTGGCTAGTTCATATTTCAATTTCATGTTGTAGAAATAGAGAATAATATCTGACCAAACAATGTAATCTTGGCAGATAAGTAGATAGGTAGAGTAAATAAAAGGAGCTCAACAGTGTAATCTGAGCCCTTGGATGTAATAAGTGTAGACTTAGATAGGCATTACCATGTAAAAGAAAAAAAGATTGATAAGGGTTTTCCAGTCTAAGTGCACCCAAATAAAGAAGTAAAAATGTTAGGTTAAAGTAGGTAGGGTAAGTAAATGATGGTTGCAGAATGATATGTGGTGAATGATGATTATAAATGTGTAAATCTTTTACTTTCATCACAAGGCAAAGGCATGTATTACATTGAAGGCACCTCAAGCAAACAAAGTCAAAATAATTAACCCCCCTACTCATTTCCCTAAAGTTTCACTAATTTCCCCTAAGTGCCAAGGTATTTATTAAATTTGAGGGGCTCAGAGCATTTCTCTTACTTCTGGAGGGACCGGACCCTTGGCCCAATAGTTTATAATGATTGAGTACTTAAGATCATCACACCCGTTCATAAATAATTCATTCCCTTGATAAGTTTTCCTAAGTAAAATCCTATTTTACTTAGGAAAGTAACGATATTTTCCATAAAAACCCTTTTTTCACTTTAGCCTAAGTTTAAATACACACACTAAAGGTTTGATACTTAGTTCTTTTCCATTTTAATGTCATATTAACCATTAATTTATTAATATACAAATCCCCTATAAAAGTCTACCCATTCTCGTATTATTTAACTATGTAAAAACCCTGAAATTCTATATATCTTGCCCCTTTGGTTAGATATAACCATAATATGTTTGTAAATAGGGATTAATTAGTTAATCAGTAACTAATTAACAGCCTTGACCCCCCACCACATTTAAAAAGGGATTAATTAACCCTCACGGTTAATTAATAGCCATCCCAACCAATCCTGTCACCCTCAATACGATTAAATAATCCTTAATTATATCGAGCCTGCCTTCATTAAACCCCCTGTCACTTCGCATCCCCGATAGCCGTCTGATCACACCTCCCAAATCCAACAGCTATCGTGCATATCGCACGACCCTTTGCGACCGCACGATAACGCGCGATTGCAAAGCGGTTTTGTGTATAGTGCCTCCGCCACGCGTCAATCATTCTATGGAATCACTGGCTCAAGCCCAAATATCACCTCCCCTCCATAAGCGGTGCGATATAAATCGCTTACCGCCTCCCACTAAATGACAAAACATCATGTCATTTACTCGCTGACATCACCGACCAAATCCCAAAACCCACCAATTCTTGACTTTGTATATAAAACAAAATAAATCATTTTCGTCGTTTATTTTGCAAACCTGTACATCCATGCAAACTTAAATGACGAAGTCAACCAACTTGTACTTCCAGCTGCCAACCAGCTTCAACCTTTGCAACCGACGTCACCCAGAGCCATCCAGTCACACCCAATACCTGCATTTCGTTGCATGCCCCCAAGAATAGGTATTTATCAATTTCCCGATAAGAAAACCCTGCAAATACTTGTTTTCCACTGTAAATTGATTAAAAAAGCCAAAATTCACCATAATTTTGTTACTACTTTTGAAATTCAAGTCCCCCAGGCCCTTGATTTCACCAATTTTACAAAGAAAACCTCAGTTTCCTTTCTAAATCCACAAGAACCAGAATGGAAACCTTGGTAGCCCTAAACATTGCTCCCATTACCACCTCTCATCATGATTTAGACTATCTGCCTCTGGAAGACAAAGACTTTCAAATAAAAGACCTAACCACTGATAAAGACCATCTGAAAGTCTTTTGCCACTGCCGAGATAACCATTTGAATGGCTATGATGCCATAGGACTATGGGAATCCAATCTCCCAATGTATTTTCTCCCCTCTGTGCATGTGTTCCCTGACATAATCCATCAGTGCCATACAAATTATGACCCCATTCGCAGAGTAGTCATGTCTTCCAACCAAACAGTCCTCTTCACAATAACTGCTAAATCAATCGATGAGATGCTGCAATTTCATCCTAGTCAAGCCCTCACCCACATTTCCCTTGGAAATTTGCTTGAGAAATCAACTAAGTTATCCCAAGCTGAACTCAGTCGCCTTTGTCAAACTTTTATGGATAAGAACCATCAACCTAAAGATCCCCCTCCTTATGTATCAGCTTTCTTCATAGACACAGGCAAAATCCTAGTTGATATGATATCTGCAGTCATGGGATTCAAAACCAGTGAATATGTAGATGAATTGACCCTAGTGTTGATGTCCATATTTACCCCTGGATAGCTACCTGTTGTCAAGTATGATTATGCTTCATTTATTGCTGACAAATTCCATGACCAGTTCATGAGACTGGAGAATGAAAAGGTTTTCAAATATTCCACCTTCATATATCACTTCATCCTCTACTATCAATCAGAAAAATTCCCATTTTCTGTCAAGAAACTTGATACTAAGGGTAATCCAAGGTCTGTCATCTTTTGGTCTTCCATCTTCCATGAATCTTTTGTTTGCACTTTTTCATATAATGAGTTCATCGATCAGTTTTTCCACCCATCAACCTCCTTGCTGACAGGAAATTCCCCTCCAAGGATCAGTGATGAAATAAAAAGGATCCTTCAGCTATCCAAACAGTATAGAGTAGGTGACTGGTATTTGTACTAGAATCACACAGAAATTAGGGTATATGGGTGTGAGCTTTCCCCATTCAAGCTACCTAAATATGTTCCAATGATACTGTTTATTGTAGACAGATGATATACTCAGATTTGATTCATTTTACTAAGGCCAAGAAGAAAGCACAACTGAGGATCAAGGATCACTTAGGTCCATTTGTCTACAACAATAGCGAAGCATGGAAAGCAGCAGAACAAATCCTAGAAGACTACATGAAATTAAACAAAAGTTTTAGTTGGACTCCATATGACCCCCACAGTTTCATCTGTGATAGAAGAATGAAAAATAGACTATCACCCTATTTTCATCATAGAATTCCAAAGATTGAACAATACGCTAACATGCATGAATGGAGGGAAGGGACCCTTGTAGAAATGGATAGTGATCAGGTCAATGTAGAGAATGTAATGAAAGATCTGGAAAAGACACTTGACTTGGATTCTTTTGGACAGGTGCAATTTGAGACTTCTTAAAAGCCAACATCAGGGACTAGTGCCTCAACAGCTGATACCTCACAAAGGCACTCACAGGAGACTAGTGCACCACTTGCAGAAACATCACAGGGAAGAGAAAAAGAGACTACCACTCAGGCAATAAAACAATCAACCATGTCAAAGCAACCTGAAACCTCTCAGGAGCAGGTTCAAACAGAGACCCACCCAACTCAAGTCAACATGGGAGAGCCCCCAATTTTATAGACTCCTCTGAATGAGGAAAATAACAAAAAGAGAGACAGGGAAGTAGCTACCCTTGCTAGTGGCCCATCAGACCAGCCTAGTGCTAAGAGGCACAGGCTAAATCCCCATTCAGAAGAGGAATATTTTGAAGAAACTACAGAGAGTCAAAGAAAAGAAGGTGCAGATAGTCAACATACTTTCCGAGTAGGTGGGACACGTTCTAGCTCACAAAGACAGGAACTGGAAAGGCAACAAAGTGTTGAAGTGTTATCCTTCAGGCCTCCAAGAAATGAGAACCTAGATATTAAAAAGAAATTCAAAGAAATAAAGGCTAAAAATGAACCATTAAGGGCCCAAGTCTACGATCAGTGTTTGAAAATGGCCCCCACAAATCAAACTAGGTTGATGTCAACCTATGACATCAAAGAAGGCAAGATGCAGATGAGCTTCTTCAAGCCTAAAGTATAGCAGCCTCAGTCAATCACAGACTACCTCAAAACTAATTTTGAGGTCATGGCCAAGGACATTCACCCCTTAGACCAGATTGAATTGCATAAGAAAATAGGGGAAATGGTGTATTCTACATTAACTGGTAAAGCTATGATGGCCCAAAGATTAGAAAATTCTTTGAATAATACAACTGCTCAATTACAGCTGGAAAGAGCCTCCTCACAAGCTAAAGATAATAGAATTAAATTATTGGAGGAGTTGGTTATTGGATTGGGTCATAACCCAAAGGATGTAAAGTCAGCAGAGGCCTTAATAAAAAAGAAAGATGAAGACATAGCTACCTTAAGAAAGCAGTTAAAGTTGCCTCCATCAAGGCATCCACAAAATGCTGAGGTGATTCAAAAGAAGTCTAAGGAAGAGCTTATGGACTTGGTCCTCAAGCTTAATGAATAGCTCAAAAAGACTGAGCAAGAATTAGAAAAATCATTGAAAAATATGCAGGGAGAGTTGACCTCTCAACCTCAAAATGTGATACCAATAGTGTCCATGGAAGTCCCTTCAACACTTGGAACATCTCTGGCACCAAATGTTCCCTTGGTCACAGCAGAGACAGTTACAGGTACAAGCTCAGAAACAGCACCAGCAGGAACTTCAGGATTGAGTACAGAATAATTAATTAGGTCAATGGAGGAGATGAAACTACAAGTCTCTGAATTACAGAAAGTAAAGGAAAAATTTGTTACTTTAACACAGAAATATGATGTCTCCAAAATCAATTTTGCTGAAGAAGTAAGGAAGAATAAAGGCTTGGCACAGCAAGTGAAAACATTAGAGAAAGATCTCACCTTGAGAAGCCCTTAATAGACATTAGAAAGATTCTTTGGGCCAACATCACTCAGTCAATAAATGATGCTTGGCCATCAATACAAATAATTTTTGAACAAATTGAATTAGTGCAAGTCGCACTCCAAGAGATTCAGAGAACTAAGGAAGAATTAGGTGGAAAGCCCAAGGAAGCTATCAGGCTAATAAATTTTTTGAACAACAGAAATAAGTACCAACTAGAGGAGATGAATATAAAGGATAGGACTGGGACCATCCTAGAAGTCAAGAAGGTATTGACTAAGAGAGGTCTAATGCAGAACCTAGAAAGAAAATGCCAGAACATGCAAGAGGACATTGATGATTTTATGGAAAAGTTTGGCATTTTACAGAGCAAAGGACTTCCCAGTCCTTTAGCTATTAATGATAAATTGATGAGGCCCAAAGACTATGTTGACAAATTAGATTAGTATGCAAACAATCAAGCTAGTTCATCAGCCAGTGCATCTGCACCAAAGGCACTACCTACAGGCAGAGTTCTCTATGACAGTCTAGAGAACCTTTTCTATGTTGAACATGAAATAAAACATATGTCTCCAGTTCAGCATAATTTTGTCAAATACAAAGAGGTTGATGAAATCTTCAGGAAACTTCAAAGGACCAGGATACCAAAGGATGATTGGTGGACATCTATGACAGACATTTTGTAATTTACCTTGGTAAAAAAGTAAAATTTTCAGTATTTACCATAGTCAGTTTTGGTAAAGAAAGTGAATGAGGATAAAGCAGGTAAAGTGTATCAAAGCAGGTTAAAGAGTATCAGTCGAAAGTCAAAAGTAGGTAGCTAACATAGAATTACAAGCTAGACAACAAGATGCTCAATCATAGGACCTGCCTCGAGCTCATTCACAAAAACAGGGACAACAAGGCAACAACTCACTTTTATCTTCTATATTCGAGACCATCTGTCTCTACTTTTATGTAACATATAGTTAGAATTCCTAGATTATATCTCTCTTTGTTAAGAGATATTTTATTGTAAACTTTTGAATAAATACTCCCTTATTCAGAGTACTTAGGGTGGCTTCTCAGAAATTTCTGTATACTTATTATTTTGGAAAAGAAGTGCTATTGGAACAAATCTTGTATGGCTAGCTGGAAGCATTGAATAAAGCAAAGGACTTTCACAGGATTCATGTGCAAAACATTGGTCAAATAAGTATTCTATATCTCTTGTTTATTATTGTTTTTACTTTGTTTATGAATAATCATATGTGTTTTCATGAAATCTGAATGATAAACGAAATAATGATATCTTAGAAAGTGCTTTAGTGCAATCTTTTTTAAAAGGTTTATCTTTCTTAATGTTTTCTTCAAAACTATTATAGACAAGGAATTCTTAGTTTCTCCTTGTTTCTTAGTTTTTCATTTTGATCATTTAGTAAGAAATTCTTAACTTCTTTTTATTAGTGATCACCCACTTTCCCTCCCCTCGAAACTTCTTGAAGGATTCTTAGCTGCCCTTCCTCCCTTTTGAGGCCATTCCACCCTTTCAAGTTACCATTTGCCTCTTGTTTTGTTATCTTTCCCTTTGAAGCTCTCCTTTGCTGAATCAACCCAATCCAGTTAAACCATTTGCAGTTGACTCCATAGCCCAATGGCCTGAAATACTCTGTTTTACCCATCTGCTTCTGAAATTCCACCACCAATCAAAATCAAAACCCCCAAGCTATCATACCTAGCCTAATACCTTACTAAATAAAGTTAAATCATAAAGAGAGAGCCCTCTATGAGTACAGATTGGCTAGATTCTGTACTTAAAAGTTGGTTTGTGGTTACCTTGGACCCCTTTCCTCTTTTGACAACTTTTAGGAAAATCTGAGTGATAACATAGTGGCGACTCCACTGGGGAAGACAATTCCTCAATCATTATAAGTCTTTAAGAAATTTTAAACCCAAATCTACAGCATCTTAAAGAAATCGCAGAAGTTGTTTGTTTGATATCAATTAAGAAAAACCAAAAACAAAACTTAAAAACCTAGCTTCAAAAAGGACTTGTTACACTAGAGCTTATCCTAATCCCGATCCACCACAAGTGTTTGAGAACCTCAATCTGATCCCCAGAATTCTTAGGAGACAAGAAAGTCAAGAAAGTTCTGCCAGTTCTCGGCCCACCTTCAGATCAACATCCTGTCATGTTAGGTGGATTTTCTTGAAGACGAACCCTTTGATGAATACTTTGAGACCTCTTTGTTTAGGACTTCATCCGATTCTGAATTATTTGACCTAGTCCCAGACCCAGTATTCATCAAAGACTTACAGCTTGAAGCTATCAATTTGTCAATTGATAGAAATTTGCATAACTCACTACAATCTAATCTCACCTCTGAAGGAACACCCAATCCCTCTGTAATCACTACTGCCTCTGCAAGCTCATCACCATTTCCTCATACATCTCAAGCTCAAACCACTCCACATTATCCCATCACCTCCAGTCCTCCATCCACAACTCAAGCATCCATTGTTATCCTAACCCCAGTTGTTGTTCCATCATTACCTACAACAATGGCAAACAGATATGCTCCCCTGGTACTACCAGCGAACTTAGGTTCCATGCCCCAGGATTACTAAAGTAAGATCACTCAATTTGATGGTACTGGTACCTATACAACCCAACAACACACCGAAAAGATGAATGATTATTTTGAAATTTATGAAATAGATGCTGATGATGTGTGAATGAGAATATTTTTTCAGAGTCTAACTGGGGAAGTCAGAACCTGGTTTAGAGCTCTAGCAGCAAATAGTATAGATAGCCTAGAAACTCTCCATAGACAATTCCTGAACCGATGGGAGAAAAAGAAAGATCCCCTTCAGATTCTCTCTAAATATGAAAACCTAAAGAGAGGAACCCAAGAAACTGTGTAGGATTATTGCACTAGATTCAACAATGTCTACAATGCCATTCCTCAAAATCTTAGACCACCTCTTGATTTAGCCTTAATCAAATTCTCAGACGGATTTGATTCTGACATGGCTTTCCAGCTGAGATAATGAGCCCCTCATACTTTAGAGGACATGCAGAGCATAGCAGTTAGTGTGGAAGCCAATTTAATGTCTAAAAGAGCTAAGGCTAAGAGTGAAAGAAGAATCCCATTAAAGGAAAAATCCTCACCCTTTGAACAGAAACTAGATGCCATAATTAAAGGGATGGATAGGCTAGGAGATAGAGTGGAAACAAATGAAAGGAAAGCTCCCTGGGATGGTCAGCCAACCAATACAGGGAGAAATCCTAATTTCAGAAAAAATCAAAACTAGAACATTGGGAAGACTGGTCTAGACCAAAACATTAGACCCCCTTTCCAAGAAAATTATGCAAGAGCTTCAAACTCTAATGAACCAGTAGAAGACACCCAAATAAATTTGATGGGACTCAGTAATGAAAGAGAATTTTTCTTAACTCAAGAGGATCAAGAGGCCCACATTCTTAAACAATTTTAAACTCAGTCAGGCGAATTATTCGACTTTAGGGAAGGATATGACACAACCATATATGAGGTGCATAAGCAATACAACCTAAGGAGTAGGAGAATTGATGTTCCTGGAGAAAATAAACAAAAGGTTCCAAAATAACTTATAAAAGGTAAGATAGTCACTACACCTGTACATATTCTTTCTATATCAGACCCTAATCCTTCTAATCCAATAATTGACAATGTCTATGATAATCAACAAAGCAACAAGCAGCCCTCCACTCCCCTTCCTTCTAAGGGAACTGTTGAAGAACCTCCAGAAGTTGATTCAGGAGAGCCTGCTAATTATAATTCCACTCCTCAAAAGGAGAAAAACACATAAAATAGAGAGAATAACATTGTTCGAAATCCAAAACCACAAGCAGAAAAACCCTTTGATCTAGAAAGTGAGGTAGGTAAGCTGAAAATTGTTGTTCCATTATCTGAATTATCTAAACATGATGCCTACCGTAGTCAAATCAATAGATCACTCAAAATTACTGGAACTGAAGATTCAATTAATGTTTTTGATAACCAGCCAGAATTAATCTTTGGCCCAGAAGTGAATGGAAAACCATTAGAAGGAGGAATTCCTCCATTCTATGTGAGCTTAAATATACATGACAAGATTCTTCACAATGCCATGTTTGATTCTAGGGCATCTCACAACCTAATGCCCAAGTCTGTAATGGAAAAGCTAGACCTAGACATCACCAGACCTTACAAAGACTTATTTTCTTTTTGTTCTAGTCAGGTCAGATGTTTAGGACTGATAAAAGACTTGTGTGTCTCACTGGTCCAATACCATGCAAAGACAATCTTAATGGATATAGTGGTAGCAGATATACCACCAAAATATGGCATGTTATTGTCCAAGTCCTGGGGTGCTAAGTTTCAAGGATCTCTTCAATTGGACATGTCATATGCTACTATCTTGGTTTTCGGCCAACCAAAAAAGCTGTACAGAGAAACGTTGATGAAATATGTAGTAAGTAGTCAGGAAAAACCACAAAATTTCCCCATCTACTCAGTGCACTCTGATATGGACTCATTCATCCTTTACAATGTCGAAACCAATCCTTCCAATAATTTAGAAGTTTTAGCAGCAGAACCTAAAGACATTAAAAGAGAAAAAACAAGTGTTCAAATTCAGGAATTATCAGATAACAATGAAAAACCAGTTGAGAATGAAAAACTAGATCCTACTGTCAAACAAATTCCTACCACCCCTGACACCAATTATGAGCATGAAATTCTTTGGCATTTAGAATTTGATGGCTCTGTCAATAAACTAGGGGTAGGAGCAGGAGTTTGGGTGTACAACCTAGAAAACGACCATGCTGAAGGCCATGCCTACAGATTAAATTTTAAGTGCACCAATAATATGGCAGAGTATGAGGCTCTTTTGCTAGGTCTCAAACTTGTTAAAAGATTAGGAGCAATTAGAGTATCTGTCATAGGAGATTCAGAATTAATCATCAAACAGATTAAAGGGAAATACTTAACCAGGGATCCTAGATTAGGATACTACAGAGGAACAGTCATAGAAATTCTCAATACTTTTCTAGAAACTCAGCTTGCTACAATCCCTAGAAAACACAACTTGCAAGCCCACAGCCTGGCAATGTTTGCCAGCACCTACAAATTACCTTTTGAACCTAATCATCAGTTTACTGCTAAAATTAGGCACAGACCAGCCATCCCTGATAATCTAAAGAACTGGCAAGTTTTTGATAGTGATGAGTAGATTAATAACTTTTTAACTTTAGATGAAGAGTTTTCTAACAGTCACATAGATGTTGATACAGTCATTAACTCTAATCAAATAGATGAGGTAGAAACAAACATTTTAGAAGAAAGTTCAATTCAAATGCTTCATCCCACAAAATTCACACAAAAAGAAGTTCAAGACCTTAAACAAATGGACCTTGATGAGATAATTGAAGAAGAAACAGAGGTTATTAACTTAAAAGACAATCATCTGCCTAAAGGATTAACTCCTCTAGAAGATCTATTTGATTCCAATGACATTCCCAAGAAACCTAAAATGGAACCACTAAAAGCAGATATTGAAGAATACAATTTAGGAACAGAGGACAATCCAAAGATGATAAGATTATCAAAGTCCTTACCTCCCGATCAGAAGATAAAATATGTTGAACTTATGAGTGAATTCCAGGATGTCTTCGCCTAGAGTTATGAAGATTTGAAGTCATATGACACTTCCATAATATAGCATACTATACCTCTAAAAGAAAATCAAAAGCCCTTTAAACAAAAACTCAAAAGAATCAACCCTATACTATTACCACTGATTGAAAAAGAAATTAAACGCATGTATGAAGCAAGGATTATTGCCCCTATCAGATTTCCAGAGTGGGTGTCTAATTTGGTACATACCAGGAAGAAAACTGGGGAAATAAGGTTATGTGTTTATCTAAGAAATGTGAATAAGTTTTTTCTTAAAAATAACTACCCTTTACCCAAGATAGATCATATTTTGCAAAGGGTAGTGGGTTCTTCTAGAATTTCACTTTTAGATGGGTTTTCAAGATATAACCAGATCCTGGTTCATCCTGATGACCAAGAGAAAACTGCTTTTACAACACCATGGGGCACTTTTATGTACATCAAAATGCCATTTGGACTAAAAAATGCAGGAGCAACCTTCCAAAAGGCAATGGACATTGCATTTGCTAAAGAAATTCATGATTTTCTTGTTATATATCTGGATGACCTAACTGTTTTTTCAAAATTAGATCAGCGGCATTTAGACCATCTCAGATAGGTTTTTTTTTTTAAATGCAGAAAATATGGTATTTATTTGAATCCAAAGAAGTCCTTGTTTGGTCTAGAGGAAGGTAAACTTTTGGGTCACATCATTTCTAAGGATGGCATTCGAATTGACCCTGCCAGAATAGAAGTTATTCTACAGATACCTCATCCAAGAAGTATCAAAGAACTTCATGCTTTCCTAGGGAAGATAAATTTTTTGAGAAGATAATATCTAATTTAGTAGAACTCATTAGATTACTAAATAACATGCTTAAAAAGGATTCAAGTATAAAATGGACAGTAGAGGCCAAGCAATCATTTGAAGAAATCAAAATGGCTTTAACCAGAACACTGGTCCTCACCAGTCCACAATTTGATAGGGACTTCATCATTTTTTCTTTTGCATCAGAACACACCATAGTAGTAGTTTTATTACAAAAGGATGGTCAGGGATGTGAGAAACCTATAGCCTTTTTTAGTAAATCACTTAGAGATTCATCACTAAAATACAAAATAATAGAAAAACAAGCTTTTGCATTGGTAAAAGCCATTAAGGACTTCAGAGACTATATATTATACTCTCATGTGATAGCCTATGTACCTAATGCAGTTATCAAAGACATCCTGACTCAAGATGGAATAGAGGGCAAAAGAGGTAAATGGATTGCTACCATATTAGAGTATGATATAGAAATAAAACCTACAAAAATGATAAAAGGACAGGGGTTAGCCAAACTCATGGTAGAAACTAATTGTCAAGCCCTGGACATAAACAAATTGGATGACGAACAGGAGATGGTGAGTCCACAAATCAGCCAGGCCTTTTCAGACCCACCTTGGTATGCTGATGTTATTTATGCTTTACAAAACCCACAGGCTCCTCCGAGGTTATCCAGAACAAAGAATAGGTTTTTAAAAATGAAAGATTCAAAGTTTTGTATCTTAGATAATACTCTTTTTTGGAAAAATCATGAAGGAATTTTATTAAATTGTTTATTAAAAAATGAAGCTGACAAGGCTCTCCAGGAATTTCATGCAGGAGACAATGGTGGACATCTATACTGGAAGTCAAATGTAGATAAGATCCTAAGGGCTAGATTCTATTGGCCAACCTTGTTTGCAAATGTGAATAAATTTGTGACTTCTTGCCATAAATGTCAAATTTTTGAAGGTAAGAGGAAGTTGTTACCTTTACCCTTAAAACCCATTTCCACCGAGAAGCCTTTCCAACAATGGGGTCTCGACTTCATTGGAGAAATCCATCCTCCTTCCTCAGGCCAACATAAATGGATACTCACTGCCACAGACTATTTCACTAAATGGATAGAGGCCATCCTCTCCAGACAAGCCAATGACACAGTGATCATAGGTTTCTTAGAAACCAATATATTGTCTAGGTTTGGCCGCCCTACTAAAATCATTACTGATAATGCTGCAGCTTTCAAATCAAAAAACATGATTAGTTTCTGTAACAAGTATCACATTACACTAGGCCATTCCACATCATATTACCCTCAAGGGAATGGATTGGCAGAATCTTCCAACAAGAGTCTAGTTAATATCATCAAAAAATTGTTGGAAGAAAATAAGAAAACTTGGAATAAAAAATTGATTAATGCACTGTGGGCAGACAGGCTTACCACCAAAAAATCCATTGGAACCAGTCCTTATGAGTTAGTATATGGCATGGAGGTTGTTTTTCCTTCATCACTAGGAGTTCCTATTATGAAAATACTCCAAGAAGCTCAAGTGGAACCTAATGATATTTAAAGAAGGATAAACCAAACCATCAATCTACAATAGACCAGAGAGGAGGTGTACCAAAGATCCCAAGTGTTGCAGGAGAAGCTTAAGAAGATATTTGACAAAAGAACCAAGGCAGAAGATTTCTACCTTGGAGATAAAGTGTTAAGATGGGATTCCAGAAGAGAGGATAAGGGTAAGCATGGGAAGTTTGACTTCCTATGGAAAGGACCATACATCATCTATGCTTTCAAGGGAAACAATGCATATTTTCTCAAAAACTTAGATGGTACAGAAGTGGAAGAAGGACCGGTTAATGGTCGGATGTTAAAGCATTACTTTGATCCTCCTTACTAGTGTTACAATATTCTTAACATGTACATACTATATCCTTTGTACTGTCACAGTTTTGATTGGATAGTAACTTGTTGAAGTTGAAGCCCGAAGAGAAGGCCCTAAGCTTCAAGAGTATCATTGTCATACATATAATAAAGTAGAAAGTAGAAGAAAATTGCAGAAGCACAATCAAAGTCATTCAAAGGCCTTTGATCTACTGTTCTTGACTTTCCACCAGGGAAAGCCATCCCCGAGTGGAGCCACTGTTATGCCCCTATACCAATAGGTGTCATATATCATGATTGACTTGATGAGCTATGTAATATATTCATACCTTTACTTGTTGCAAAGGTTTTCCATATTTGTAAAAATTCAAAAAATTTAAAAAATGTAAAGAGGGTATACCCTAAAAGAGAAATCAAAGGGTGAAAAGAATAAAAAGATGGTCAAAAAATGAAAGAAAATGAACCCCAACAAAAAGAAATACCAGGAAAGTGTGCAAATCTAAATGCCACTACTTTTTATTTTTGTGTAATAAACAATTGTGTGCAGCTTGTCACTTATTCCACAATTCATGAATAGTCAAACAGTTTAAACTTGGCTAGCTCATATTTAAATTTCATGTTGTAGAAATAGAGAATAAAACCTGACCAAACAATGTAATCTTGGCATATAAGTAGATAGGTAGAGTAAATAAAATGAGCTCAATAGTGTAATCTGAGCCCTTGGATGCAATACGTGTAGACTTAGATAGGCATTACCATGTAAAAAAAAAAATTATTGATAAGGGTTTGCCAGTCTAAGTGCACCCAAATAAAGAAGTAAAAATGCTAGGTTAAAGTAGGTAGGGTAAGTAGATGATGGTTGCAGAATGATATGTGGTGAATGATGATTATAAATGTGTAAATATTTTACTTTCATCACAAGGCAAAGGCATGTATTACATTGAAGGCACCTCAAGCAAACAAAGTCAAAATAATTAACTCCCCTACTCATGTCCCTAAAGTTTCACTAATTTCCCCTAAGTGCCGAGGTATTTATTAAATGTAAGGGGCTTAGAGCATTTCTTTGACTTCTAGAGGGACCGGACCCTCGGCCCAATAGTTTATAATGCCTAAGTACTTAATATCATCACACCCGTTCATAAATCATTCATTCCCTTGATACGTTTTCCTAAGTAAAATCCTATTTTACTTAGGAAAATCATGATATTTTCCATAAAAACTCTTTTTTCACTTTAGCCTAAGTTTAAATACACACACTAAATGTTTTATACATAGCACTTTTCCATTTTAATGTCATATTAACCATTAACTTATTAATATACAAATCCCCTATAAAAGTCTACCCATTCCTATATTATTTAACTATGTAAAAACCCCGAAATTCTATATATCCTGCCCCTTTGGTTAGATATAACCATAATACGTTTGTAAATAGGGATTAATTAGTTAATCAGTAACTAATTAACAGCCCTGACCCCTTGCCACATTTAAAAAGGGATTAATTAACCCTTACAGTTAATTAATAGCCATCCCGACCAATCCTATCACGCCCGATATGATTAAATAATCCTTAACTATATCGGGCCCGCCTTCATTAAACCCCCATCACTTCGCATCCCCGATAGCTGTCTGATCACACCTCCCAAATCCAATAGTTGTCATGCATATGGCACGACCCTTTGCGACTGCACGATAGCGCGTTATCGCAAAGCGGTTTTGTGTACAATGCCTCCACCATGCGTCAATCATTCTATGGAATCACTGGCTCAAGCCCAAATACCGCCTCCCCTCCATAAGCGGTGCGATATAAACTGCTTACCGCCTCCCACTAAACGACAAAACATCATGTCATTTACTCACTGACGTCACCCGTCCAAATCCTGAAACCCGCCAATTCTTGACTTTGTATATAAAACAAAATAAATCATTTTTGTTGTTTATTCTACGAACCTGTGCATCGAAGCAAACTTAAATGACGAAGTCAACCAGCTTGTACTCCCAGTCGCTAACCAGCTTCAACCTTTGTAGCTGACGTCACCCAAATCCATTCAGTCACACCCAGTACCTGCATTCCATTGCATGCCCCCAAGAACAAGTATTTATCAATTTCCTGATAAGGAAACCCTGCAAATACTTATTTTCCAATACAAATTGATTAAAAAAAAGGCCAAAATTCAACATAATTCTGTCACTACTTTTGAAATTCAAGTCCCCCAGGCCCTTGGTTTCACCAATTTTACAAAGAAAACCTCAGTTTCCTTTTTGAACCCACAAGAACTAGAATGGAAACCCTGGTAGCCCTAAACGTTGCTCCCATTACCATCCCTCATCATGATTTAGATCATCTACCTCTGGAAGAGAAAGACTTTCAAATAAAAGACCTAACCACTGATAAAGACCATCTGAAAGTCTTTTGCTAATGCCGAGATGACCATTTGAATGGCTATGATGCCATAGGACTATGGGAATCCAATCTCCCAATATATTTTCTCCCCTCTGTGCATGTTTTCCCTGACATAATCCATCAGTGCCATGAAAATTATGACCCCATCCACAGAGCATTCATGTCTCCCAACCAAACAGTCCTCTTCACAATAATTGCTGAATCAATCAATGAGATGTTGCAATTTCATCCTAGTCAAGCCCTCACCCCAATTTCACTTGGAAATTTGCTTGAAAAATAAACTAAGTTATCCCAAGTTGAACTCAGTCGCCTTTGTCAAACTTTTATGGATAAGAACCATCAGCCTAAAGATCCCCCTCCTTATGTATCATCTTTCTTCACAGACACAAGCAAAATCCTAGTTGATATGATATCTGCATTCATGGGATTCAACACCAGTGAATATGTAGATGAATTGACCCTAGTGTTGATGTCCATATTTACCCCTGGACAACCCCCTGCTGTCAAGTATGATTATGCTTCATTTATTACTGACAAAATCCATGACCAATTCATCAGACTGGAGAATGAAAAGGTTTTCAAATATTCCACCTGCATATATCACTTCATCCTCTACTATCAATCAAACAAATTCCCATTTTCTGTCAAGAAACTTGATACTAAGGGTAATCCAAGGTCTGTCATCTTTTGGTCTTCCATCTTCCATGAATCTTTTATTTGCACTTATTCATATAATGAGTTCATCGATTAGTTTGTCCATCCATCAACCTCCTTGCTGACAGGAAATTCCCCTCCAAGGATCAGTGATGAAATCAAAAGGATCCTTCAGCTATCCAAACAGTACAGAGTAGGTGACTGGTATTTGTACCAGAATCACACAGAAATTAGGGTATATGGGTGTGAGCTTTCCCCATTCAAGCTACCTAAATATGTTCCAATGAGACTGTTTGCAATGGAGTATTATAGACAGATGATATACTCAGATTTGATTCATTTTACTAAGGCCAAGAAGAAATCACCACTAAGGATCAAGGATCACTTAGGCCCATTTTTCCGCAACAATAGCGAAGCATGGAAAGCAGCAAAACAAATCCTAGAAGACTACATGAAATTAAACAAAAGTTTTAGTAGGACTCCATATGACCCCCACAATTTCATCTGTGATAGAAGAATGAAAAATAGACTATCACCCTATTTTCATCATAGAATTCCAGAGATTGAACAATACTCTAACATGGATGAATGGAGGGAAGGTACCCTTGTAGAAATGGATAGTGATCAGGTCAATGTAGAGAATGTAATGAAATATCTGGAAAAGACACTTGACCTGAATTCTTTTGGACAGGTGCAATTTGAGACTTCTCAAAAGCCAACATCAGGGACTAGTGCCTCAACAGCTTATACCTCACAAAGGCACTCACAGGATACCAGTGCACCACTTGCAGAAACATCACAGGGAAGAGAAAAAGAGACTAGCACTCAGGCAACAAAACAATCAACCATGTCAAAGCAGCATGAAACCTCTCAGGAGTAGGCTCAAACACAGACCCACCCAACTCAAGTCAACATGGGAGAGCCCCCAATTTTACAGACTCCTCTGAATGAGGAAAAGAACAAAAAGAGAGACAGGGAAGTAGGTACCCCTGCCAGTGGCCCATCAGACTAGCCTGGTGCTAAGAGTCACAGGCTAAAGCCCCATACAGCAGAGGAATATTTTGAAGAAACTACAGAGAGTTAAAGAAAAGAAGGTGCAGATAGTCAGCATACTTTCCCAGTAGGTGGGACACCTTCTAGCTCACAAAGATAGGAACTGGAAAGGCAACAAAGTGCTGAAGTGTCATCCTTCAGGCCTCCAGGAAATGAGAACCTAGATATTAAAAAGAAATTCAAAGAAATAAAGGCTAAAAATGAACCATTAAGGGCCCAAGTCTACGATCAGTGTTTGAAAATGGCCCCCACAAATCAAACTAGGTTGATGTTAGCCTATGACATTAAAGAAGGCAAGATGTAGATGACCTTATTCAAGTCTAAAGTACAGCAGCCTCAGTCAATAGCAGACTACCTCAAAATTGATTTTGAGGTCATGGCCAAGGACATTCACCCCTTAGACCAGATTGAATTGCATAAGCAAACAGGGGAAATGGTGTATTTTACATTAACTGGAAAAGCTATGATGGCCCAAAGATTAGAAAAATCTTTGAATAATACAACTACTCAATTACAACTGGAAAGAGCCTCCTCACAGGCTAAAGATAATAGAATTAAATCATTGGAGGAGTTGGTTATTGGATTGGGTCATAACCCAAAGGATGTAAAGGCAGCATAGGCATTAATAAGAAAGAAAGATGAATACATAGTTGCCTTAAGAAAGCAGTTAAAGTTTCCTCCATCAAGGCATCCACAAAATGCTGAGCTGATTCAAAGGAAGTCTGAGGAAGAGCTTATGGACTTGGTCCTCAAGTTTAATGAACAGTTGGAAAAGACTGAGCAAGAATTAGAAAAATCATTGAAAAGCGGGCAGGGAGAGTCGACCTCTCAACCTCAAAATGTGATACCAATAGTGTCCACGGCAGTCCCTTCAACACTTGGAGCAGCTCTGGCACCAAATGTCCCCTTGGTCACAGCAGAGACAGTTACAGGTACAAGCTCAGAAATAGCACGAGCAGGAACTTCAAGATTGAGTACAGAAGAATTAATCAGGTCAATGGAGGAGATGAAACTACAAGTCTCTAAATTACAGAAGGTAAAGGAAATTTTTTTTACTTTAGAACAGAAATATGATGTCTCAAAAATCAATTTTGCTGAAGAAGTAAGGAAGAATAAAGGCTTGGCACAGCAGGTGAAAACATTAGAGAAAGACCTCACCTTTGAGAAGCCCTTAACAGACATTAGGAAGATTCTTTGGGCCAACATCACTCAGTCAATAAATGATGCTTGGCCATCAATACAAATAATTTTTGAACAGATTGAATTAGTGCAAGTTGCTCTCCAAGAGATTCAGAGAACTAAGGAAGAATTAGGTGGAAAGCCTGAGGAAGCTATCAGGCTAATAAATTTTTTGAACAACAGAAATAAGTACCAGCTAGAGGAGCTGAATATAGAGGATAGGACTGGGACTATCCTAGAAGTCAAGAAGGTATTGACTAAAAGAGGTCTAATGTAGAACCTAGAAAGAAAATGCTATAACATGCAAGAGGACATTGATTATTTTACGGAAAAGTTTGGCATTTTACAGAGCAAAGGACTTCCCAGTCCTTTAGCTATTAATGATAAATTGATGAGGCAAAAAGACTATGTTGACAAATTAGCTTAGTATGTAAACAATCAAGCTAGTTCATCAGCCAGTGCATCTGCACCAAAGGCACTACCTACAGGGAGAGTTCTATATGACAGTCTAGAGAACCTTTTCTATGTTGAACATGAAATAAAACATCTGTTTCCATTCAGCCTAATTTTTTCAAATACACAAAGGCTGATGAAATCTTCAGGAAACTTCAAAGGACCAGGATACCAAAGGAATATTGGTGGACATCTATGACAGACATTTTGTAATTTACCTTGGTAAAAAAGTAAAATTTTCAGTATTTACCATTGTCAGTTTTGCTAAAAGAAAGTGAATGAGGATAAAGCAGGTAAAGTGTATAAGAGTAGGTTAAAGAGTATCAGTTAAAAGTCAAAAGGAGGCAGCTAGCACAGAATTACAAGCTAGACAGCAAGATGCTCATTCATAGGGTCTGCCTCCAGCTCATTCACAAAAACAAGGACAACAAGGCAGCAGCTCACTTTTATCTTCTATATTCGAGACCATCTGTCTCTACTTTTATGTAACAGATAGTTAGAATTCCTAGATTATATATCTATTTGTTAAGAGATTTTTTATTGTAAACTTTTGTATAAATACTCCCTTATTCAGAGTACTTAGGGTGGATTCTTAGACATTTCTGTATACTTATTATTTTGGAAAAGAAGTGTTATTGGAACAACTCTTGTATGGCTAGCTAGAAGCATTGAATAAAGAAAAGGACTTTCACGGGATTCATGTGCAAAACACTGGTCAAATAAGTATTCTATATCTCTTGTTTATTATTGTTTTTACTTTGTTTATTAATAATCATATGTGTTTTCATGAAATCTGAATGATAAACAAAATAATGATATCTCAGAAAGTGCTTTAGTGCAATCTGTTTTAAAAGGTTTATCTTTCTTAATGTTTTCTTCAAAACTATTATAGACAAGGAATTCTGTGTTGCTCCTTGTTTCTTAGTTTTTCATTCTGATCATTTAGTAAGAAACTCTTAACTGCTTTTTATTAGTGATCACCCACTTTCCCTCCCCTCGAAACTTGTTGAAGGATTCTTACCTGCCCTTCCTCCCTTTTGAGGCCATTCTATCCTTTCAAGTTACCATTTGCCTCTTGTTTTGTTATCTTTCCCTTTGAATCCCTCCTTTCTTGAATCAACCCAATCTAGTTAAACCATCTACAGTTGACTCCATAGCCCAATGGCCTGAAATACTCTGTTTTACCCATCTGCTTCTGAAATTCCACCACCAATCAAAATCAAAACCCCCAAGCTATCAACCTAGACTAATACCTTACTAAACAAAGCTAAATCATAAAGAGAGAGCCCTCTCTAAGTACAGATTGGCTAGATTCTGTACTTAAAAGTTGGTTTGTGGTTACCTCGGACCCCTTTCCTCTTTTGACAACTTCTAGGAAAATCTAAGTGATAACATAGTGGCGACTCCACTGGGGAAGACAATTCCTCAATCATTATAAGTCTTTAAGAAAGTTTAAACCCAAATCTACCGCATCTTAAAGAAATCACAGAAGTTGTTTCTTTGATATCAATTAAGAAAAACCAAAAACAAAACTTAAAAACCTGGCTTCAGAAAGGACTCGTTACACTAGAGCTAATCCTAAATCCAATCCACCACAAGTGTTTGAGAACCCCAATTTGATCCCCAGAATTCTTAGGAGACAAGAATGTCAAGAAAGCTCTGACAGTTCTTGGCCCACCTTCAGATCAACATCCTGTCCTGTTAGGTGGATTTACCTTGAAGACAAACCCTTTGATGAATACTTTGAGACCTCTTTGTTTAGGACTTCATCTGATTCTGAATTATTTAACCTAGTCCCAAACCCAGTATTCATCAAAGACTTACAGCTTGAAGCTATCAATTTGTCAATTGATAGACATTTGCATAACTCACTACAATTTGATCTCACCTCTGAAGGAACACCCAATCCCTTTGTAATCACTACTGCCTCTGCAAGTTCATCACCATTTCCTCATACATCTCAAGCTCAAACCACTCCACATCATCCCATTACCTCCAGTCCTCCATCCACAACTCAAACATCCATTGTTATCCCAACCCTAGTTGTTGCTCCATCATGACCTACAACAATGGCAAACAGATATGCTCCCCTGGTACTACCAGCGAACTTAGGTGTCATGCCCCAGGATTACCAAATTAAGATCACTCAATTTGATGGTATTAGTACCTATACAACCCAACAACACACCAAAAAGATGACTGATTATTTTGAAATTTATGAAATAGATGTTGATGATGTGCGAATGAGAATATTTTTTCAGAGTCTAACTGGTGAAGTCAGAACCTGGTTTAGAGCTCTAGCAGCAAACAATATTGATAGCCTAGAAACTCTCTATAGACAATTCCTGAACCGATTGGAGAAAAAGAAAGATCCCCTTCAGATTCTCTCTGAATATGAAAACCTAAAGAGAGGAACCCAAGAAACTGTGCAGGATTATTGCACTAGATTCAACAATGTCTACAATGCCATTCCTCAAAATCTTAGACCACCTCCTGATTTAGCCTTAATCAAATTCCCAGACGGATTTGATCCTGACATGGCTTTCCAGCTGAGAGAACGAGCCCCTTGTACTTTAGAGGACATGGAGATCATAGCAGTCAGTGTGGAAGCCAATTTAATGTCTAAAAGAGCTAAGGCTAGGAGTGAAAGAAGAATCCTCACCCTTTGAACAGAAACTAGATGCCATAATTAAAGGGATGGATAGGCTAGGAGATAGAGTGGAAAAAATTGAAAGGAAAGCTAACAATTTGAATGGCTATGATGCCATAGGACTGTGGGAATCCAATCTCCCAATGTATTTTCCCCCCTTTGTGCATGCTTTCCCTGACATAATCCATCAGTGCCATGCAAATTATGACCCCATCCGCAGAGCAGTCATGTCTCGCAACCAAACAGTCCTCTTCACAATAATTGCTGAATCAATCAATGAGATGCTGCAATTTCATCATAGTCAAGCCCTCACCCCCATTTCCCTTGGAAATTTGCTTGAGAAATCAACTAAGTTATCCCAAGCTGAACTCAGTCGCCTTTGTCAAACTTTTATGGATAAGAACCATCAGCCTAAATATCCCCCTCCTTATGTATCAGTGTTCTTCATAGACACAGGTAAAATCCTAGTTGATATGATATTTGCAGTCATACGATTCAACACCAGTGAATATGTAGATGAATTGACCCTAGTGTTGATGTCCATCTTTACCCCTGGACAACCCCATGCTGTCAAGTATGATTGTGCTTCATTTATTGCTGACAAAATCCATGACTAGTTCATGAGACTGGAGATTGAAAAGGTTTTCAAATATTCCACCTTCATATATCACCTCATCCTCTACTATCAATCAAACAAAGTCCCATTTTCTGTCAAGAAACTTGATACTAAGGGTAATCCAAGGTTTGTCATCTTTTGGTCTTCCATCTTCCATAAATCTTTTGCTTGCCCTTATTCATATAATGAGTTCATCGATCAGTTTGTCCACCCAACAACCACCTTGCTGATAGGAAATTTCCCTCCAAGGATTAGTGATGAAAACAAAAGGATCCTTCAGCTATCCAACGAGTACAAAGTAGGTGACTGGTATTTGTACTAGAATCACAGAAATCAGGGTATATGGGTGTGAGCTTTCCCCATTCAAGCCACCTAAATATGTTCCAATGGGACTGTTTCCACTGGAGTATTATAGACAGATGATATACTCAGATTTGATTCATTTTAATAAGGCCAAGAAGAAAGCACAACTGAGGATCAAGGATCACTTAGGCCCATTTGTATGCAACAATAGCGAAGCATGGAAAGCAGCAGAACAAATCCTAGAAGACTACATGAAACTAAACAAAGTTTTAGTTGGACTCCATATGACCCCCACAGTTTCATCTGTGATAGAAGAATGAAAAATAGACTATCACCCTATTTTCATCACAGAATTCCAGATATTGAACAATATGCTAACATGGATGAATGGAGGGAAGGGACCCTTGTAGAAATGGATAGTGATCAAGTCAATGTAGAGAATGTAATGAAAGATCTGGAAAAGACACTTGACCTGGATTCTTTTGGACAGGTACAATTTGAGACTTCTCGAAAGCCAACTTCAGGGACTAGTGCCTCAACAGCTGATACCTCACAAAGGCACTCACAGGAGACCAGTGCACCACTTGCAGAAACATCACAGGGAAGAGAAAAAGAGACCAGCACTCAGGTAACAGAACAATCAACCATGTCAAAGCATCTTGAAACCTCTCAGGAGCAAGCTAAAACACAGACCCACCCAGCTCAAGTCAACATGGGAGAGCCCCCAATTTTACAGATTCCTCTGAATGAGGAAAAGAACAAAAAGAGAGATAGGGAAGCAGCTACCCCTGCCAGTGGCCCATCAGACCAGCCTGGTGCTAAGAGGCACAGGCTAAATCCCCATTCAGAAGAGGAATATTTTGAAGAAGCTACAGAGAGTCAAAGAAAATAAGGTGCAGATAGTCAGCATACTTTCCCAGTAGGTGGGACACCTTCTAGCTCACAAAGACAGGAATTGGAAAGGCAAAAAAGTGCTAAAGTGTCATCCTTTAGGCCTCCAAGAAATGAGAACCTAGATATTAAAAAGAAATTCAAAGAAATAAAGGCTAAAAATAAACCATTAACAGCCCAAGTCTACGATCAGTATTTGAAAATGGCCCCCACAAATCAAACTAGGTTGATGTCAGCCTATGACATCAAAGAAGGCAAGATGCAGGTGAGCTTCTTCAAGCCTAAAGTACAACAGCCTCAGTCAATAGTAGACTACCTCAAAAATGATTTTGAGGTCAAGGCCAAGGACATTCACCCATTAGACCAGATTGAATTGCATAAGAAAACAGGGGAAATGGTATATTCTACATTAACTGGTAAAGCTATGATGGCCCAAAGATTAGAAAATTCTTTGAATAATACAACTGCTCAATTACAGCTGGAAAGAGCCTCCTCACAGGCTAAAGATAATAGAATTAAATCATTGGAGGAGTTGGTTATTGGATTGGGTCATAACCCAAAGGATGTAAAGGTAGCAGAGGCATTAATAAAAAAGAAAGATGAAGACATAGATGCCTTAAGAAAGCAGTTAAAGTTGCCTCCATCAAGGCATCCACAAAATGTTGAGGTGATTCAAAAGAAGTCGTAGGAAGAGCTTATGGACTTGGTCCTCAAGCTTAATGAACAGTTGAAAAAGACTGAGCAAGAATTAAAAAAATCATTGAAAAGTAGGCAGGGAGAGTCGACCTCTCAGCCCCAAAATGTGATACCAATAGTGTCCACGGTAGTCCCTTCAACACTTAGAACAGCTCTAGCACCACGTGTCCCCTTGGTCACAGCAGAGACAGTTACAGGTACAAGCTTAGAAACAACACCAGAAAGAACTTCAGGATTGAGTAAAGAAGAATTAATCAGGTCAATGGAGGAGATGAAACTACAAGTCTCTAAATTATAGAAGGTAAAGGGAAAAATTTGTTACTTTAGAATAGAAATATGATGTCCCCAAAATCAATTTCGCTCAAGAAGTAAGGAAGAATAAAGGCTTGGCACAGCAGGTGAAAACATTATAGAAAGATCTCACCTTTGAGAAGCCCTTAACAGATATTAGAACAATTCTTTGGGCCAACATCACTCAGTCAATAAATGATGCTTGGCCATCTATACAAATAAATTTTGAACAGATTGAATCAGTGCAAGTCGCACTCCAAGAGATTCAGAGAACTAAGGAAGAATTAGGTGGAAAGCCTGAGGAAGCTATCAGGCTAATAAATTTTTTGAACAGCAGAAATAAGTACCAGCTAGAGGAGCTGAATATAGAGGATAGGATTGGGACAATCCTAGAAGTCAAGAAGGTATTGACTAAAAGAGATCTAATGCAAAACCTAGAAAGAAAATGCCAGAACATGCAAGAGGACATTGATGATTTTATGGAAAAGTTTGGCATTTTACAGAGCAAAGGACTTCCCAGTCCTTTAGTTATTAATGATAAATTGATGAGGCACAAAGACTATGTTGACAAATTAGCTCAGTATGCAAACAATCAAGCTAGTTCATCAGCCAGTGCATCTGCACCAAAGGCACTACCTACAGGCAGAGTTCTCTATGACAGTCTAGAGAACCTTTTCTATGTTGAACATGAAATAAAACATCTGTTTCCAGTTCAGCCTAATTTTTTCAAATACATAGAGGTTGATGAAATCTTCAGGAAACTTCAAAGGACCAGGATACCAAAGGAAGATTGGTGGACATCTATGACAGACATTTTGTAATTTACCTTGGTAAAAAAATAAAATTTTCAGTATTTACCATAGTCAGTTTTTGGTAAAAGAAGGTGAATGAGGATAAACCAGGTAAAGTGTGTCAGAACAGGTTAAAGAGTATTAGTTGAAAGTCAAAAGTAGGTAGCCAGCATAGAATTACAAGCTAGACAGCAAGATGTTCAATCATAGGGCCTGCCTCCAGCTCATTCACAAAAATAGGGACAACAAGGCAGCAGCCCACTTTTATCTTCTATATTCGAGACCATTTGTCTCTACTTTTATGTAACAGATAGTTAGACTTCCTAGATTATATCTCTCTTTGTTAAGAGATATTTTATTGTAAACTTTTGTATAAATACTCCCTTATTCGGAGTACTTAGGGTGGATTTTCAGACATTTCTGTATACTTATTATTTTGGAAAAGAAGTGCTATTGGAACAACTCTTGTATGGCTAGCTGGAAGCATTGAATAAAGAAAAGGACTTTCACAAGATTCATGTGCAAAATATTGGTCAAATAAGTATTCTATATCTCTTTTTTATTATTTTTTTTACTTTGTTTATTAATAATCATATGTGTTTTCATGAAATTTGAATGATAAACGAAATAATGATATCTCAGAAGTGCTTTAGTGCAATCTGTTTTGAAATGTTTATCTTTCTTAATTTTTTCTTCAAAACTATTATAGACAAGAAACTCTTAGTTACTCCTTGTTTCTTAGTTTTTCATTTTGATCATTTAGTAAGAAATTCTTAACTGCTTTTTATTAGTGATCACCCACTTTCCCTCCCCTTGAAGCTTGTCGAAGGATTCTTAGCTACCCTTCCTCCCTTTTGAGGCCATTCCACCCTTTCAAGTTACCATTTGCCTCTTGTGTTGCTATCTTTCCCTTTGAAGCCCTCCTTTGTTGATTCAACCCATTCCAGTTAAACCATTTGCAGTTGACTCCATAGCCCAATGGCCTGAAATACTTTGTTTTACCCATCTGCTTCTGAAATTCCACCACCAATCAAAATCAAAACCCCCAAGCTATCATACCTAGCCTAATACCTTACTAAACAAAGCTAAATCATAAAGAGAGAGCCCTCTCTGAGTACAGATTGGCTAGATTCTGTACTTAAAAGTTGGTTTGTGGTTACCTCAGACCCCTTTCCTCTTTTGACAACTTCTAGGAAAATCTGAGTGATAACAAGCCGCACCCACTTGGGATTCATTCTGGGATGCCATCAAGGAGAAGTACTACTATGTCGAGAGCTATGTGGATAAATACATAAAGTAGACCACGCTATGGCAGGGAAGGGACCAAGACATTTCGAAGTTTACCATTGCTTTTCATACCCTTGGCACGAAGTTGGGTATCAAGGATTCTGAGAAACATTTAGTACTCAAGTACCGCGGCTTCCTACACAGGTACATCTAGGATGAGATGGAATTCTTGGACATCTACTAACTTGGCACGGTGTACCGATATGCTATCAAGATTGATCAGAATTTTAAATAGAAAAAGTGAGACTTTGGATCTGCGAATCCAAAGAAGGGGAAGGTGTCCCAAAATTGCAGAGCAAAGGGAAAAGCCAAGGAGTGGTGACCCAAGACAACCCATCGAAGCCGTAAGAAAATAACAATACCATTGAGACAAAGAAGGACACGAGAAAGTGGTGTGAGTTCCATATGAGCTCCACTCACAACAAAAGTGAGTGTCGAGCCAAGTAGCCACTAGTGGTCGAGTTGAAGGCTTTCGAGTCAGACGCATGTTCTGAATCTAAATCAAAACCTAACAAGTCAAATGAAAAAGGGAAGCAGATCATTGATGCGGAGCTGAGTGCCACTATGGCCAACACCAAGATCCAAAAGATTGAGCCTAAATATCCAAAGGATGGGGAATGCATATTCCACTCAAAGATGTGGGGGAAGGGTTCTCCACTGCAATTCATTGTCGACATCAGGAGCCAAAAGAACCTCATTTCTGTATAGTTCATGAAGCGATTGGGCCTGCTGACTACAACACATATGCAATCGTACACCATTGGGTGGCATCACCAAGGATGAGAAGTCCACGTCAGCGAGCATTATCGCCTTCCCTACAGCGTCAAGCCCTTCACGGATGAGGTCTTGTGTGATGTTTCTCCTCTTGAATTTTGTGATGTATTATTACAAACACCATACTTGTGGAAGTGACATGTTATATTTGAGTCTAGACTCTGCTCTGTTATTATTTCTTTGGGTAGTAAGTTATCCCGGATACCATAGGTAGCCCCGCCTAGCACCATCTCTTTGATCCTTACTAAGCAATGCAGTAAGATCATCTCCTAGGCTAGGAATTTTTTTTTCTTTTTGATTCACTTCCAAAGTAATGGGAATATTGTAGCCACATCCATGGCCGCTGCGAAGGGTTCCTCCATGAAACAAAAGTAGGTGGATATAGTCATGGAAGAATACAAGGACATCGTCTCCTCACCCACAAGGGTACCCTTGCACTATCAGGTCATGCATTTGATCAATATGACTCCCAGAGAACCTCTACCCAACATGCCGATACATCCCTGCTCCATTCTAGAAAATGAAGAGATCATGTGGAAAATTCAGGAGTTGCTACAAAAATGGCACATCCAACCAAGTTCCTCGCCTTGTGGGAACTCGATTGTACTTGTGCAGGAAAAGGATGGGACCTTTAGGCTCTGCATTGATTATCGGGAACTAAACAAAATCACTATCAGGAACAACTATCCAATCCCACGTATTAATGACCTTCTGGACCAACTCAAGGGGACCAAGTATTTCAGCAAGATTGATCTAAATTCTGGCTATCACCATGTTCCAATAGAGACCACAGATGTATGGAAGACTGCCTTCAAATCCAAGGAAGGCATTTTTGAATGGTTGGTTATTCCCTTCGAGTTGACAGATTCCCCTGCTAATTTTATGAGGCTAATGGATGACATCTTACAGCCCTTCACCAACTCATTTGTGGTTTTTTATCTGGATGACATCCTCATCTTTAGCAAGAGTTTGGAAGAACAATTGCAACACATTTGGCAGATCCCTCAAACCCTTCGGCAACACAAACTATGTGCCAACTTGGAGAAATGCACCTTTGGCATGGGCCGAGTTCAATATTTGTCTTACATCATATATGAGTGTGGAATGCATGTGGATCCTACTAAGATCCAAGTCATTCAGGATTGGCCAGTGCCGACCACTCTAATGGAGCTTCGCAATTTTTTGGGCCTTGCAAATTTTTATTAGAAGTTCATGTTGGGATTCTCCCATATCACTTGGCCTTTTAGTCAGATTACTAAGGGCGAGGCGAAAGCAAAGTTTTCTTGGTCCAAGTCCCAACAAAATATTTTTGTTGAGTTGAAGCACCAACTTTTCTCTACACTCGTACTCACACTGCCAAACCTGCAATAGCCATTTGAAATTGAGACAGACACCTCAGACTATGCTATTGGTGCAGTCCTCACCCAGTATAGGCATCCAATGACCTATCATAGTGAGAAACTTTCCGATAAAATTTTGAAGTACCCCACGTACCATAAAGAGATGTATTCCATCATGCAGGCTTTTCAACAATGGAAGCATTACATTCTAGGGAAGGATACGGTCATCCACACCAATCACCAACCTCTTTCGTTTATATAGACACAAGGGAAGATTCAGAATGATTGCCATTAGAAGTGGTCTACATATCTGCAACAATCCAACTTGAACATTAAATACAAAAAGGGAATCACCAATAATGTTGCAGACTACCTCAGCTGACCCCATTTGTAGCAATGACTATTGTTCTCAACTCTTGTGGCCACGAAACCTCTGGATGGTCGCAACTATACAAAAATGATCTAGATTTCACCTCAGGTACCAGATGCTAGTAGATGGAAAGAAAGTTCCTGATTTCCACCTCTAGGATGTATTATTATGCTACTTGGACCACCTTTGTGTTCCTTCAAACGAGCGTGCCAAGCTAATTTGGGAGTCACACTACAGTCGAGTTGCAGGACACTTTTATGTGGAGGAAATTATGGTTGTACTACAAAAGTACTTTTCTTTGCCCAAACTCCAACTGGATGTTGGGAAATATATTATATCCTCCACCTCCTGTGCCATTGCCAAGCCAACCATCAAGAAGCAAGACATGTACACTCCTCTTCCTACTACCAACCAGCCGTGGGAATCCATCTCCATGGACTTTATGTCTATCCTCCCTTCTATCTAGCATGGTAATGATTGTGTATTTGTTTTCGTGGACAGATTTTCTAATATGGCTATATTGGTTGCCTCCAACAAGAGTATCAAAGCAAAGGAAACTGCCAAACTCTTCTTTTAATGACTATGGGTACATTTTGGGATTTCACAGACAATTATATCATATCAGGATAGCAAGTTCCTGAGCAGATTCTGATCAAGCCTTTAGACATTATTGGACACCAAGCTCAGCAAGTCAAGTTCCTTCCATCCCCAGGCTGATGGTCAGATGGAGGTCATCAATAGGATGATAGTGCACATACTCCACATGTACAACTCCAAGCATCCATGAACCTAGAATGAGAGTCTTCCCTATGTGCATAACAGTTATAATAGATCTCTCCATAGCTCGATTGGTGGTGGTCCCTTTCAAGTGGGTCTAGGATTCCAACTATTGTGTTTGATTCATGTTGTCATGCCTCATGTGACTACATAGACAGAATCCACACATGTATTGTTCGAGGCTAAAAAAGTGACCAGATTTATTGAACGCATCCAACACATCCACTAGTAGGTTCACGACATCTTGGAGAAGTCAAATGCCAAGTATAAGCATACACATGATCAACAATGGGTGCCACACAAGTTTCAAGTGGGCGACAAAGTTTCGTTGCCTTTGTAGAAAGAACACCTTACCAGAGCCCATCAGAAGCTCATACCACTCTGATATGGTCCTTACACCATTTCCATGGTTGTGGTAGACAATGCTTTTGAGCTCAACATTCCCCCATTCCTTGGCCTGCACCTAGTGTTCAATTTGGACCGTGTTTGACCATACTTCCCACCATCACTAGACACATCAAACATTGCAGAACATCTCACGCCAACAGAGTTAAACCCAGATTTCATCGAATAGGCCACAATTGATTGGATTATGGACACATAGATCAAAAACACTTTCCAGTAGAAGATCCAACTATATCAGGCTGTGAAAGCTGGCAAACTCCTCCACCAAGGCAAGTGGCTCACCAGGGACCAAGTACAACAGAAGTTTCCCCATCTCATGGAGGAACTCAACATAATGGGGACCATTGCTTCTTGAGGGGCAAGGACTAATCCAAGTGGATTTTGGTTGCCACTTTACTATTCCACTTGGACCCCCACCACTATCTCTTTCATTTTTTCAGTTTCCTTAATTGTAGCACAATTTACTATTTTTGGTAGTTTTTTGGGTCTTGAACTTCCAAAGTTGTTTTAAGGCCATAAACGACGTTTTGTTTTGTGAAAACCAAGGCCAACATGGGACTATATATAAGGTTGGATACTCTAAATTTGTATTCTTTGATAGATCTTTCTAAAGAGGTATTTTTCGCTTAAAAAGGAGATCATATGCCAAAGTTATGACCCCGGGAATTAGATGTACCAATTTACCCAAACAAGGACCATAGTTTTAGCGCTTCATATCCTAGGGTTAGGTTTTTGGATGTTTAGAGTTTTTCATTGTTTCTCAATAATAAATAGGCCTTAGAGCCTTATTTTAACACAGTTCAGAGGCATGTAGCCACCACATATCTTCTCAAAAAAATATCTATCATCGCCCAAGCTAGTCTTATTTCCATTCTGTTTGTAAGCATATTTCAATATTTGATATTAATGAAATGAAGTGTTATTTCTGCTGCATATCTTCATTTATGGTTATATCCATAAATTTTTGCATTCCTGTTTAAGTTTGAAATAGTGGTATCGGAGCAATCTTCCCTTTCTCTATTTTTCTTTGCATGTCCCCAATGAGGTTAGGATATAAGGAGTTAAGGTTCAAAGTGGTCGAACCTTTGCATGACCAACCTCTTAAATCCCGACAACCTCCCATGGAGGAAGAGAAGAAAGATGAGGGGGTAAGAGATCCTTTCAAAATTTGGTTTGAAGAAGCCCTCGAGCGATAGAGGAACGCGATGATGGACATCTTTTCCCAGATCCTTCAACAGCTACCCAAGGGAAATGCATCTCCTTCCAGCAGCTACTCTAGAATCACCACACCCTTTAAGGTATAAGTTAACTTTATTGTCCTGATATTTGAGGGTCAGATAGATGCGGATGCCATAGATAAATGGTTAAATCTGCTAGAAGTATATTTTTTGTTCATAATTTTTCCAGCCAGGAAAATATTACTTTTGCACTTCTCAAAGTTTTTCCCCCACGTCAAGGACTGGAGGGAAACCTACTGCGAGAAGAAGGATGAAAGTACACCCTCACTATTCTCATCTGCACCCACTTGGGATTAGTTCCAGGATGCCATCAAGGAGCAATACTACCCTATTGGGAGCTATGAGGATAAATACATAAACTGGACCATGTTGTGGCAATGAAGGGACCAAGATGTGCTGGATTTTACCAATGTTTTGCATACCCTTCGCATGAAGTTGGGTATTAAGGATTATGAGAAACATTTGGTACCCAAGTATTGCAGCTGTCTACACAGGTACATCCAGGATGAGATGGATTTCCTGGACATCTCCTCACTCAGCATGCATACTAATACGTTTCAAGATTGAGCAGAAGTTTAAACAGAAAAATTGAGACTTTGGATCTACAAATCCGAAGCAAGGGAAAGGCATCCCCAAACCGCAGAGCAAAGGGAAAATCCACGGCGGAGTGACCCAGGATAACCCATCAAAGACGCAAGAAAATAGAACAGCACGAAGACAAAGAAGGACACGAGAAAGTGGTGTGAGGTTCAGAAGAGATCCACTCACAACACAAGTCAGTGTCGGGCCAAGCAGTCACTAGTGGTTGAACTGAAGGCTTCCGATTCAGATGCATGTTCTAACTCTGAGTCAGAACCTGACAAGGGGACTGACAAAGGGAAGTAGATAATTGATGCGGAGTCGAGTGCCACTGTGGCCACCACCAAGATCCAGAATATTGAGCTTGGAGATCCGGAGGAGGGGGAACGTTTATTCCACTCACATATGTGGGTGAAGGGTTCTCTACTACAATTCATTGTCTACATCAGGAGCCAAACGAACCTCATTTCAGCAAAGGTCATGAAGCATCTGGGCCTACCAACTACAACACATCTGCAATCGTACATCATCATGTTGCTTCACAAAGCATGAGATCTCCACGTTAGCCAGTAGTGTCACCTTCCCTACAGCATCAAGCCCTTCATGGATGAGGTACTATGTGATGGTGCTCCTCTTGAAGTTTGTGATGTATTATTACGAAAACCATAATTTTGGAATCAGCATGTTGTATATGATTCTAGACCCCACTCTATTATTATTTCTTTGGGTAGTAAGTTATACAGGATACCATAGGTAGCCCTGCCTACCGCCATCTCTTTGATCTCTACTAAGAAATGCAGTAAGATCATCTCCCAGATTAGGAAATTGTTTTTCTTTCTGATTCACTCTTAGAGTAAGGGGAAGATTGTAGCCATATCCATGGCCCTCGGGAATGGTTCCTCCACGCATCAGAAGCGGGTGGATATGGTCGTAGAAAGAATAGAAGGATATCTTCTCCTCACCCACAGGGGTACCCTTGCACTATCAAGCCAAGCATTTGATCAATCTAATTCCCAAAGCACCTCTACCCAATGGTTTGATACATCGTTGCTTGATTCTTAAATATGAAGAGATAAAGTGGAAAATCCAGGAGTTTCTACAAAAGGGACACATCTAACCAAGTTCCTTGCCTTGTGGGAGCTCTATTGTACATGTATAGAATAAGGATGGGACCTGGAGGCTCTGCATTGATTATCGGGCACTAAAAAAAATCATTGTCAAGAAGAGGTATCCAATCCCATGGATTGATGACCTTCTAGACCAACTCAAGGGGGCCAAGTATTTGGCCAACTCCTGCACCAAGGCAAGTGGCTCACCAAGGACCAATTTCAGTAGAAGTTTGCCCATCTCATTGAGGCACTCAACGCAATGGGGACCATTTCTTCCTAAGGGGGGAGGACTGATCCAGGTCGATATTGGTGGCCATCCCCTATTCCATTTGGACCCCCACTACTATCTCTTTAAAACTTTCAGTTTCCTTAATCATAGGATAGTTTACTATTTTTGGCAGTTTTCGGGTCTTGAACTTTCAGATTTGTTTTGAGGCCCTAAACGACATTTTTCGAGAAAACGGGGCCAACATGGATTCTCAACTATTGTTGGCCACTCAAAGTTTGTATTCCTTGGACATATCTTTCTAATGAGGTATTGTGCACTTCAAACAGAGATCATATGCCAAAGTTACGACCCTGTGAAGTTTATGTACCAATTTATCCAAACGAGGCCCATAGTTTTGGCATTTCATCTCCTAGGGTTATGTTTTTTTATGTTTAGGTTTTTTCATTGTTTCTCAATAATAAATAGGCCTTTGAGCCTCATTGTAACATATTTTAGAAGCATGTATCCACAACATCTCTTCTGAGAGATGCGCTACAATCGCTCGAGATAGTCTTGTTTCCATTCTATTTGTAAGCATATTCTAGTATTTGATATTAATGAAATAAAGTGTTATTTTTGTTGCATCTCTATATTTATGGTTATATATATAACTGTTGCTTTCTTGTTTAAGTTCGGAACAATGGTATCAGAGTGGTCTATTCTTTCCCTGTTTTTCTTTACATGTCCCCAACGAGGTTGGGATATATGGAGTTAGGGCTCGAATTGGTCGAACCTTTGCAAGACCAGCGTTGCAAATCCCGACATCCTCCCATGGTAGAAGAGAATAAAGACAAGGGGGCAAGAGATTCTTTCAAAATATTGCTTGAATAAGCTCTCGAGTGACAGAGGAATGCGATGATGGAAAACTTTACCCATATCCTTCAGTGGATACCCAAGGGTGATGCATCTCCTTCCATCAGCTACTCTTGAAGCACCACACCCTTTAACGTACAAGATAACTTTGACATCCCCATATCTGAGGGTCAAATAGATGCAGACGTCGTAGATAAATGGTTAAATCTTCTAGAAGGATATTTTTTTTCATGATTTTTCCAGGTAGGAAAATATTACTTTTTCACTTCTCAAAGTCATCCCCCACGTCAAACACTGGTGGGAAACCTACTGTGAGAAGAAAGACGAAAGTACACCCTCACTATTTTTTGGCCGCACCCACTTGGGATTCATTTTGGGACACCATCAAGGAGAAGTACTACCCTTTCAGGAGCTATGAGGATAAAAACATAAAGTGGACCATGCTACGGCAGGGAATGGACCAAGACATGTTGGAGTTTACCAATATTTTTCATACCCTTCGCACAAAATTGGGTATCAAGTATTTTGAGAAACATTTGGTACTCAAGTACCGCGACTGCCTACAAATGTACATATATGATGAGATACATTCCTGGACATCTCCTCACTCGGCATGGTGTACCGATACGCTATCAATATTGAGCAGAAGTTTAAACAAAAAAATCGAGACTTCTGATCTAGGAATCCGAGGCAAGGGAAAGGCATCCCCAAACCACAAAGCAAAGGGAAAATCCAAGGAGGGGCGACCCAGGATAACCCGTCGAATTTCAAGCAAAGAAAAACACCATGAAGGTAAAGAAGGACATGGGAAAGTGGTGTGAGTTCCATAAGAGCTCCACTCAACACACAAGTGTGTGTCAAGCCAAGATGTGGGTGAAGGGTTCTCCACTGCAATTCATTGTCGACAATAGGAACCAAAAGAACCTCATTTCAGCAAAGGTCATGAAGTAGTTTGGCCTACCAACTATATCACATTTGTAGCCATACACCATAAGGTGGCTTCACCAAGGACGAGATCTTCGTGTCAGCTAGCAATGTTGCCTTCCCTACAACATCAATCCCTTCACGGATGAGGTATTGTGTGACGTTTCTCCTCTTGAAGTTTGTGATGTATTATTAGGAAAAGCATACTTTTGTAAGTGGCATGTTGTATATGAGTCTAGGCACCTCTATATTATTATTTATTTGGGTAGTAAGTTATACAGGATACTGGAGGTAGCCCCTCCTACTGCCATCTCTTTGATCTCTGCTAAGAAATGCAATAAGATCATCTCCCAGATTGGGAAAATTGTTTTCTTTCTTATTCACTCTCAAAGTAAGGGGAACATCGTAGCCACATCCATGGACTTCGGGAATGGTTCGTCCATGCATTAGAAGCAGGTGGATACTGATGGGGAAGAATACAAGGACATCTTTTATTAACCCACAAGGGTACCCTTACACTGTAAGGTCAAGCATTCGATCGATTTGAATCCTGAAGAAACTCTACCCAACGAGTCGACACATCGCCACTCCATTTTGTAAAATGAATAGATCAAGTGGAAAATCTAGGATTTACTTCAAAAGGGGCACATTTGACCAAGTTCCCTGCCTTGTGGGAGCCCGATTGTACTTGTACAGAAGAACGATGGGACCCGTAGGCTTTGCATTTATTATTGCACACTAAACAAAATCATTGTCAAGAACAAGTATCTGTTCCCACGGATTGATGACCTTCTGGACCAACTCAAGGGGGCCAAGTTATTCAGCAAGATCGATCTGAAGTCTGGCTATCACTAGGTTCCAATAGAGCCCACAGATGTATTCAAGACCGCCTTCAAATCCAAGGAAGGCATTTTTCAATGGTTGTTTATGAACTTCGGGTTGACAAATGCCCCTACTACTTTTATGAGGCCAATGGATGACATCTTCCAGCACTTCACCAAATCATTCATGATTGTTTATCTGGACAACATCCTCATCTTCAGCAAGAGTTAGGAAGAACACTTGCAACACATTTGGAGGATCCTTCAAACCCTTTGACAGCACAAACTATGTGCCAACTTGCAGAAGTGCACCTTTGGCATGGGTCAGATCCAATATTTGGGTAACATCATAGATGAGCGTGGTATGCATGTGGATCTTACTAAGATCCAAGTCATTCGGGATTGTTCAATGGTGACCACTCTAACGGAGCTTCGCATTTTTTGGGGCCTTGCAAATTTTTATTGAAGGTTTGTGTTTGGATTCTCCCATATCACTTGGCCTTTGAGGTAGATTACTAAGGGCTTGGAAAAAGAAAAAAATTCCTGGTCCAAGACCCAACAGAAGGAGTTCATTGAGATGAAGCAATAACTCTTCTCTGCACCAGTACCCACATTGCCAGACCTACAGCAACCATTTGAAATCGAGACAGATGCCTCAGACTATGTTATTGGTGCATTCCTCACCCAGCACAGGATTCCAGTGGCCTATCATAGTGAGATACTTTCTGATACAATTCATAAGTATCCCACCTATGATAAAGAGATGTATTCCATCGTACAGGATTGCCGACAATGGAAGCATTACATTCTAGGGAAGGAGACAGTCATCCACACCAATCACCGACCTATTCAGTTTATACAGACACAACAGAAGTTGCAAAACAATCGCCATTAGAAGTGGTACAAATATCTTCAATAATTCCACTTGAAAATTAAATACAAAAAGGGCAGCACCAATAATGTTGCAGACCACCTCAACCGACCCTCAGTTGCAGCACTGACAACTGTTCTCAACCCTTGTTACCATGAGACCTCTAGATGGTCACAACTATAAAAAAATGATCCAGAGTTCACCTCCACATACTAGATGCTAGTGGATGGAAAGCAAGTTCCTGATTTCCACCTCTAGAAATCATTATTATGCTATCTAGGCCACTTTTTTGTTCCTTCAAGTGAGTGTGCCAAGATGATTTGGGAGGTGCACTACAGTCGGGTCACAAGACAATTCGGTGTGGATAAAATTATGGATGTACTAAAAAAGTATTTTTATTCGCCCAATCTCTGACTGGATGTTGGGAATTATATCAGATCCTGCACTGCCTATGTCATCTCCAAGTCAACCATCAAGAAGCAAGGCATGTACACTCCTCTGCCTACTCCCAGCCAGCTATTTGAAATCGAGACTGAGGCCTCAGACTATGTTATTGGTGCAGTCCTAACCCAGCATGGGCATCCAGTGGCCTATCATAGTGAGACACTTTCTCTTACAATTTGAAAGTACCCCACCTATGATAAAGAGATGTGTTCCATCGTGCAGGCTTTCCAGCAATGGAAGCATTACATTCTGGGGAAGGAGACCAATCACCGACCTCTTCAGTTTATACAGACATAAGGAGAGCTGCAGAATGATCGCCATCAAAATTGGTCTACATATATGCAACAATTCCACATGAACATTAAATACAAAAACGGAAGACCCTATAACATTGTAGACTACCTCGGCCGAACCCCAGTTGTAGCACTGACTACTTTTCTCAACTCTTGTGGCCATGAGACCTCTAGATGACCACAAATATACAAAAAAATACAAATTTCACCTCCACATACCAAATTCTAGTAGATAGAAAGAAAGTTCTTGATTTTCACCTTCAGGATGCATTATTATGAAACCTGGGCCACCTTTATGTTCCTTCAAGCGAGCGTGCCAAGCTGATTTTGGAGACGCACTACAGTCGGGTCACAAGACACTTTTGTGTGGAGAAAATTATGGTTGTGCTACAAAAGTAATTTTATTGGCCCAAACTCCGACTGGATGTTGGGAAATATATCAGATCCTGCATTGCCTATGCCATCGCCAAGCCAACCATCAAGAAGCTAGTCCTATACCCTCCTCTTCCTACTCCTAGCGAGTCATGGGAATCCATCTCCATGGACTATATGTCTGACCTCCCTTCTACCAAGCATGCTAATGACTATGTATTTGTGGTCGTGGATAGATTTTATAATATGGCTATATTGGCGGCCTGCAAGAAGTGTATCATAGCAGAGGAAACTACCAAACTCTTCTTTGAACGAGCATTGGTATATTTTGGGATCCCACAGACCATTATATCAGATCGGGATAGAAGGTTCGTAAGCACATTATGGTCAAGCATCTAGACACTATTTGACACCAAGCTCACCAAGTCGACTGCCTTCCATCCTCAGACTTATGGCCAAATAGAGGTCATCCATAAAATGATAGTGCACATACTTCTCATGTACAACTCCAAGAATCCACGAAAATGGGATGAGAGTCTTCCTTATGTGAAGAATAGTCATAATAGAGCTCTCCATAGCTCGACTGGTCGCAGTCCCTTTCAAGTGGGCCTAGGATTCCAACCATTGTGTCTTATTGATGTTGTCATGCCTCATGCAACTATGCAGACAAAATCCACACATGTATTGTTTGAGGTTGATAAAGAAACCAGATTTATTGAATACATTCAACACATCTTCTAGCAAGTTCATGAAATCTTGGAGAAGTCAAATGCCAAGTACAAGCAGCGAGATGATCAACATCAGGTGCCACACAAGTTTAAGGTGGGTGAAAATGTTTGGTTGCATTTTCAAAAAGAATGCCTTACTGGAGCCCATCAAAAGCTTAGACCACTTTGATATGGTTCTTACACCATTACCAAGGTTTTGGGAGACAATTCTTTTGAGCTCAGAATTACCCCATTCCTTGGCCTACACCAATTCTTCAATGTGGACCGCCTTCGGCCATACTTCCCACCAATACTAGACACAATATCAGACATTGCATAATAGCTCACACCAACGGAGTTAAACTCAAATTGCATGGAACAGGCCATAACTGATCGGATTATGGACACATAGCTCATTAAAACTCACTAGCTAAAGATCCGACTATATCTGATTTTCAAAGTTGGCCAACTCCTACATCAAGGCAAGTGGCTCACCAGGGACCAAGTTCAGCAAAAGTTTCCCCATCTCATGGAAGCACTCAATGTAATGGGGACCATTGCTTCCTAAGGAGGGAGGACTGATCCAGGTGGATTTTGGTGCCCATCCATCTATTCCACTTGGACCCCCACCACTGTCTCTTTCAAATTTTCAGTTTCCTTAATTGTATCACGTTTACTATTTTTTGTCGTTTCTCGGGTCCTGAAATTCTGGAGCTATTTCAAGGCCCTAAAAGACATTTTTTGGAAAAATTAGGGCCAAAATGGGGTGCCAATTTATGTTGGCCACTTGGAAGTTGTAGTCCTTGGATAAATCTTTCTAATGAGGTATTGTGTGCGTCAAATGGAGATCGTATGCCAAAGTTACGACCCCAAGAAATTGATGTACCAATTTACGAAAACGGGGCCCATAGTTTTGGCACTTCATCTCCTAGGGTTAGGTTTTTGGATGTTTAGTTTTTTTTATTGTTTCTCAATAATAAATACGCCTTCAAGCCTCATTGTAACATAGTTTAGAGGCATGTAGCTACAACATCTCTTCTCAGTGATAAGCTACCATCACCCGAGATAGTCTTATTTCCATTATGTTTGTATGCATATTTTATTATTTGATATTAATGAAATGACGTGTTATTTATGTTTCATGTTTCTATTTATGGTTATATTTGTAACTTGTTGCATTCCTATTTAATTTTGGAGAAGTGGTATCAGAACAATCTGCTCTTTCTTTGTTTTTCTTTACATGTCCACAACGAGGTCAGGATATAAGGAGTTAGGGCTTGAACTAGTTGAACCTGTTGAAGACTAGCCTCACAAATCCTGGCGGCCTCCCAAGGCGGAAGAGAAGAAAGACAAGGGGGTAGGAGATAATTTAAAAATCTTTCTCGAAGAATCTCGAGCGACAGAGGAACATGATGATGGACAACTTTGCCCAGATCTTGTAGCGGCTACCTAAGGGCGATGCATCTCCTTCCAACAGCTACTCTGGAAGCACCACACCGTTTAGGGTACAAGTTAATTTTGACATCCCCATATTTAAGGGTCAGATAGATGTGGATGTCGTAGATAAATGGTTATATCTATTAGAAGGATATTTTTTTGTTCACAATTTTTCCAACCGGGAAAACCTAAGACTCTAGAGGAGGTTATCCATAATAACAAACACTACTATGAACAATCTAAGTATAAGACTAAAGTTCTAGTTGACTGGAAGAAGAAAGGAAAAGGAGGGAAGAGAAACTTAGGATATAAGCAAGGAGGAGAGGGTGGAAGGTTTAATAACTTCACCAAAGGTGAAAAACAACAATCATTCAAATGGAGGTTCATAGAACCAAGTTTAATTGCTATAATAAAGTGTTGGATTGTCTTAGCAATGAAGGTGACCTAATATCACTTTAAGGAATCAAAGGCCAATAACACTAAAAGTGATCTCAGCGGTGCAAGTAAAGCATTATAGCAATATGGGTTGTGCCCTTTATGCCATTCAAACCTCACAGAAGAGAGAGGCTAGCATAGATCCCCTTGCAAATTATCTAGTATGAACCGGTATAGTGATGTATTTCAATAAGAGTTTCTATGACTGCCACCCAATAGGGAGATTGAATTCACAATTGAGTTGATTCGAGGAACAACACCAGTAGAAAAGGCCCCCTATCGCATGAACATGCCTAAGCTCATGGAATTAAAGTTGCAGCTAAAGGAATTAATGGAAAATGGGTATACACAACCCAAGGTTTCACCATGGGGAGCCCCTACACATTTTATTAAGAAGAAGGATGGAACATTGCATCTGTGTATCGACTACAGGAAGTTAAAAAAATCTAATGTGAATAATAAGCACCCATTGCCCAGGATTGATGATCTATTTGATATATTGAAAGGGGAATTGGTGTTTTCTAAGATCAATTTAAGGTCGAGCTACCACTAGGTCAGAATCAAGGAATATAACATTCACAAGATTGTGTTCAATATGAGGTATGGCCACTATGAATTCATTGTAGTTCCATTCAGGCTTACAAACACTCCAACAACCTTTATGTGCCTAATGAACAATGTGCTAAGGCCTTACTTGGACACATTTGTATTTGTATTTGTATTTATGGATGAATTTATGGTGTACTCAAAGAATTAAAATGAGCATTAGGACATCCTAAGGATTGTGCTACAATTTCTCAGAAAGCATAAATTATATGCCAAGCTCAGCAAGTGTGAATTCTTTCAAACTCAGATTCACTACTTGGGTCATGTAACTTCAAAAGAGGGAGTGGTTTTGGATCTAGAAAAGGTTAAAGCAATAATGGATTGGCCCACACCCCAGAATGTGATAGATGTCATATCATTTAAGAGGTTGGTTGGTTGCTATCGAAGATTCATTTGAAATTTCTCAAAGATTGGGCATCCCATCTCTGCATTGCAAATAAAAGGAGTGAATTTTTAGTTGAATCCTAAATGTGCATCTAGTTTTGAATAGCTAAAAAAGTTACTCACTTGTGCACCTATCTTAAAAAATAGTTGAACCAGAAAAGGATTTTGTTATTTGAACTGATACATGTAAGGAATGAGTTGGTGCAGTCTTGAAGTAGGAAGACCATGTAATTTTCTATGAATCCAAGAATCTAAATGAGCATGAAAGTAATTATGTCACTCATGACTTGGAGTTGGCATCCATTGTCCACGCACTAAAAATGTGGAGGCATTACCTATTTGGAAGAAGTGTTGGAAGGAACAATCAGATCGGTCAGTAAGCAGAAGTTGTCATCTGAATGATAATGGAATATTGATATTCAAGAATAGTAAATATGTGCCCATTGTCAATGATTTAAGGAAGCTTATCACGGATGAATTTCATAAAATACCTTACTCAGGTCACCATGGATATCAAAAGACAATGACAACCATGAAGATAACATATCTTTGGCGTGGAATGAGGAAAGATGTTGTTGACTACCTTGAAAAAAGTTTGGAATGTCAGCGAGTAAAAGCAGAGTGTAGGCACCTAGCAGGACGACTACAATCGATACCAATTCCAAAATGGAAATTGAATTTCATATCGATGGAATTCATCACGGGTATGCCCAAAATAGCTAGACAATATGGTGCCATCATGGTGGTGGTGGATAAGTTGAGCAAGGTGGCACACTTTATAGCTGTTGAAAGTACTCATAAAGCAATTGATAGAGCTCAGATTTTCATGAAAAAATATTTAGGTTGCATGGGATACCTAAAAATATAACCTCAAATAGGGATACTAAGCTCACTTTAAACTTTTGGAAATCCTTGTTTACTGGTTTTGGAACCCAAATGGACTTGAAATCTACATACCACCCTCAGACTAATGGTCAAACAGAGAAAGTAAATAGGATCTTAGAAGACATGCTGAGGATGTATGTGATTCATCGATCGAGAAAGTGGGAAGACTATATAGCATTAGTAGAATTTTCATACAACAATGGTTATCAAGAGTCATTGGGAATGAGTCCCTTATTGAGGAACTTTATGGAAAAAAATGAAATGCCCCTATCAGTTGGGATGATCCAGTAAGTAGAGTAATTGTTGGTTTGTATTTGCTGAAGGAATTGGAATAAGAAACAATAAAGATCAGGAAAAAGTTAAAGGCATCCCAAGATAGGCAAAAAAGTTATGCAGACCAACAAAAACCTCACAAAGTTTTTCAAGTGGGAGAACATGTTTATCTCCGTATTAAGCCAAATAAAATCTCATTAAAAATGGGCTCATGTGCTAAGTTGGCACCCATATATAGAAAACCATTTCAGATCTTGGAAAGAGTGGGGTCAATGGCATATAGATTGGCCTTGCCACCCACAATGAGAGCTCTCAATGTTTTTCATATTTCCTTACTTAAGAAATATTTTCATGTTTTTAATCATGTTTTTGGTTGGTCTGTGTTGCAAGTAGAACCAGATGGAGAGTTCTAATTGGAACCAATGTGCATTCTATATCAAAGACAAACCATGCTCTAGAATAGAACGATAGAGAAGGTCAAGGTGCAATGGACGCACTTTGAACCTAATGAAGCAACTTGGGAGATAGTTGAGAAAATAAGGGTGTAGTACACATCTTTTGTTTGTTGAATAAAGAAAATGTAAGATCTATGTATAAAACATCTTTTTTGTTTGTTTTCATGCTAATAAGAACATTGAGGATGTTGTTCCCTTTAAGGGGTTGGGGTTTATGACACCCTGGTACTTTTCCCCCTAATTTTGTAATTAATGATACTTTGAAATCATAAATTAGTATGTTTTTATATAATGGAATGAAGTGTGGGACCACAAATCCATGATCTAAGAGGGAAGAGGGAAGAGGAAAGATAAACCAAATGGGGTTGGTTGGCACCTTAAATTAATTTTATGGTGCAAATAATGATAAAAAGAAGAGGAAGAGTCCCAAAGGAATATGAAGAGACCCATGAGGAAATGTAAAAAAGGGAAATGCACAACAATGTGAGGTGGGACCTCTTCTTACTGAAGCTGATGAGTAATGTTGGAATCATCTATGAGTTGAGGTAATGGGATTCCCTGAAAGAGACAATTGTGACTAGAAGAGCAAGAGGATAAAAAAGAAATAGGATGGGTGCTTATTATGGGTTGATAAACCACTCATTGAGTGTTAGAAATCGTTGATAAACCACCTAGGGTGCTTGTTAGGGCTAATAAACAACATGCAAAAGGGTGCTTGTTTTGGGTTGATAAAATACTCATTGAGTGCTTGACACAATTGATAAACCACCCATTGTCCTTTCTAGGAGTTGATAAACCACTTCTAGAGTGCTTGACCCACCTGATAAACCACCCATTACTATGAATTTTGTTGTGTTTTACTAGCTGAAAAACCACCCATTACTATGAATTTTGTTGTGTTTTACTAGCTGAAAAACCATCCATTATCATATGTATTTCCTATCCTTTGTGTATCTAAAGATGACTTCCTATTGAGGCTACTGAAATGAAAATTTCCCCTTAGATTGTGGCTCTGGGGTGACTATTGTAAGTAATTTTGGGTATAGTAGGTCTATGGTTGTGTGGAAAATTGAAGTACCACCTTTAGCTTTCCCTATTTTTGAATTGTACATGAAATGCTCTAAGCTGGGGGTTGTGGAATTAAATAAGTTCACTGTGAATGTATGTAAATCTGAATAATGTTGCATAGTAGTCTAATGATGGTGTGTGGATGTTATTAATTGAATTATTGACTATTGTATGGTTCTGTTGATAAATTTTCTATCATGCAACTCTAAGTTCAATACATGGAATTTCTTTGTTAATGCATATGGAAAACACTTTATGTTTGTTGCGTTGAGGGATGGTTTGAGTGCAGATAAGTGCCTTTAGTTGAAAGTTGTAATATTAAGGATTATGTCTTGCCAAAGTTAATATATAGCTCAGTGGATTATCGCATGGTTGTCGAAATTGGTACATGAAATTAATTAGTTGAATTTTACTTGAAATGATCTATGGATTTCATAAATCTCTGCTAGTGAGATGTAAGTTAATGCTTATGTAATTTTATTGTGTTATGCAGCCATGTAGGTTCCATCACTCATATTTGTTTCATACTCAATTTGTAGTCAAATACAATATTATTAGTCTTGTTAAATGCTAAATGTGTAGGGCATAAATATGGTTTGAGTCTTAATGGAGTTGCAGGCTTGGTTCTAAACCTATCATAGATTGTTAAATGTTTAATGTTTTAGAAAGATCATTTACCTATGTGTACATTTTCTTCGCGTGCCATATTTTTCTTTAGTTTATCAATCAGACTAGTTGGATAAAAGCTAAACGCTGAGTTTTTACTAAAGTGCTTAATATCTGAGTAAAATTAGGGTCGAACTCGATAAATCATGACAAAGTAGAAGAATGGTTAAAATATTAAAATTAACTAAGCGTTGATAGTTAGGTCCTTTTGGGGTCAAGACCCTTCCGGGTTATGTTATGGATGGAACTTCCTAATTTGTGGGCCAGGCCCGACCTTACTTAAGGATTAGGAAGGAAGAAAAACCTTATAAAATTGCTCATAGATAGATGTCTTGACTGGTGGGATAGGCTAGACCTTATTTGAGGGTCAAGACCTCAGAAATATTGTAGGTCGAAGGTTGGTATCAAGGGTAGGTTGAAGGTCGAGGTCTTGGAGGTGTGTAATATCGATTTCATTGTGGGTAGTTTAGCCTCGACATCCTTAATGGTGGGCCCTAGGCTCATGTGGCATGGAAAAGGCCACATGGAGGGTGACATGGACCATCAGATGAGATGGAGTTCCATACAAGTGCTACATGGTAGTACTCCTACTAACATGGCTAGGCTTTTGTTGGGCCAAACATCAAATTGCCATAACTTGTGACCTAGGAGTCAAATTTCGATGAAAGTTATATCATCGGAAAGCTCATGATGAGTTGATCGTGATCGTAATGTTTTTTTTATAGCTTTTAAGAGGTTAAAATTTGAGGGATTTTATGTCCCCATTTCCATAGCTAAACATTGGGGGTTGGGTCATCATAGTAAATTCTTATTTATACCCATAGTGTGGTATATGGGTGGTAAGGGGGTATGTTACATGTTATATGGAAAATTCACTTCTGCAAAAAAAAATGAACTCCCTAGATCTAGTGGGATGATCTAAAACAACAAAGGGAAAAAAGATCAATGTGTTCCTTAGAGAGATTAAACTATGGAAAAGAGACCTACCTGGAATTGTTAGCAAGTCCTCTTCTTCTTTTCACTTGTAAGCTCCAACCCTAGCTCCATGTGTTATAAATGGAACCTACAAAAATGACTAAAACAAGCACAATAACTACAATATCCACATAGCATAATCCAATATTTTTATTCAATGAATCAACATGGCATTGAAATATATAAGCATAAGAATAACACTAGTATAGGAAAACAAGATTCTTTTTGTATTACAAAAAAAGGAGAGAGTTACAACCATATATAGAAGTTTACTTTGTAGATGTATCCCCATGTTATAGGACATTTTGTCACATCCTATCAGTGAGCCTCCTAATGGGATCAATCAACATACTATTCCCCCTTATCACTGTCTTGCACAAAGCCCTAAGCATGTACATTTCATTTCCTAGAATTTCAGACCGAAACTACTTCATCTAAGATAGTTTGAGGACCAAAGCTCCTTGTAATGCTAATGGGGTGTTTTCACCAGTAGGTTGCTCCGCTATGGTCTGCGTTGGTCACCAGTAGGTTGCTCCCCTTTGCACCTATGTTGGTTCTATAAATCCGGGAGAATGATCGGGATTCTAGAAGCTTCCCCTTCTAGGAGTTTCCAAAAGTTGTTTCAACTACTTACCTTGGATAAAACATTCAGATCCTATCCTTCCCTACTTTGGAGTTTTCACCACTTATCCTTTGATCCTATCCTTCCATTAAACGTGGATATCTTACCCTAGATTGGTAATTGGATAGGAACTCCAAACTTACCCTACTTCTCTATATATTCCCAACCTTCTATGTGGTTGGGGGTTGGATTTTGGAGAGTGATTATTCCCTTGTGTTTCTATAGTAAGTGGTCATCATCTCATGCATTTAGTGTTATTGGAGGTGCATATTGTGACAAGGAAAGGACATATCAACAACCTGGAGGATTTCTTCTACAAGATCAACTGCTACTTATGGTTGTAATCTCCTTCCATTTATATTAGTGCAAAGAATTCATTGTTTTCCTATATGTGATGTTGTTATTTCACTTATTTCAATACCATGTTGATCTATTGAATGAAGTACTTAAATGATACTGCATAGATCTTATAGTTTCTTGGCTTGTGTTATCTCACTGTGCAGGTTCTAATTTTGGCATTTAGAGCTGCTGTTAGGGTCCTATACTAATAGGATTCATAATTTTGAATTGGCTATGGTTAGTCTTGTAATATTGTACATGCTTTTGCTTTCTACAAAATGCTTTGCCATATTAAAAATAAAAAATGTAAAGAGGGTAAGTACTAAAAGAATAATCAAAGGACTCAAGAAAGAAAAAGATCAAAAAGATATAAAAAATATGAACCCAAAAAAAAAGAGATAAGAATAGATCATGAAAGTGTGCAAATTCAAATGCCACTACTTTTTACTTTACTTTGTAAAATAATATTGGGTGCAGCTTGTCAAAAATGCCACAAATCCATGATGGCCAAAGCAGTTTAAACTTGATTCGTTCATGCTTTAAATTTCATGTTAATAGATAGAGAATAAAGATCTAGCCAAACTATTTAATCTTGGAATATCAGTAGTTAGGTAGAGAATAATATTGAGCTCATCAGTATAATCTGAGCCATTGGAAGTTATAAGGTTAGAATTAGATAGTTTACTTATCAAAGAAAAATAAATAAAGGTTCAGCAAGCTCAAATGCACCCAATGAATGAAGAGAAAATGCTAAGGTAAATAAAGGGTAGGTAGAAGAATTTTTTCAAGTGCACAAGGTTTATAAGTCAAAAGCACCTTCATCATGCTTAATCCTATGTTTCATGTGTAGGAGGAATTTTCAAAGAGAAAGGATATTCACTAAAGCTTATTTACTAATTTCCCCTCATTTCACTAGACCCCCACATACTTAGTTTATTAATTTCCCCTCATTATCCCTTCATTACTTTTCATCCCCTAATGTTGTCCCCTTCTTGGTTCCAAAGCACCCCTTCCCTCTTCATTTCCCCTTGTAAAAACCCCTTCCCTTCATTTTGACCTTTTCTCCCTTTGTTTCACACATTTCCCTAGACATTACCCTTTAAAAATCATTCCCCCTTCCCAAAACCCCTTTCCCTAGTGTGAAACCCATTCCCATCACAAATAATACATTCCCCCCTTATTAATTTCCCTTTTTTCCCTTAAAAACCCACTAAACCCTTTATCCTAAGTTATTTCCTAAAGTCCCGCTTTATATATTTAAACCCCCACTATAATTTCCTGACCCTCACTGTTATGCTCTTAACCTGCGAGAAGATGCCAGAATAGCAAATATGTGAAGAAGTACAACCCAGAACACAGAACAGATGAGAAATAACAGCATGCATTTTATTATTCAGAAAGGAAAGCAATGTTCACTTGCCTCTTCGAGGGGGTAACCTCCAATAGAGTAGGGCTTGATTACAAAATAAGACACGATGCTCCTCAATGGGGAGTCTCGATCCTTTATATAGGATTCATACATGCAATACCATGGGTCAGTACCATGGTTCTTATTAATACCATCTATCTAATACCATGGCCCATTTGCAACTAACTGTGGTCCCTTCTTTAAATGTGGGTCAACCACTTACAATTATTAATATGGGCTTTATTGAGTCTTTAACTAACTATAATTATGACTCGACCCTATTACATAAATAAGGGGGTTAGGGTTGGACCCTAACATGCCCTCCCCCATAAAAACAACCTTGTCCTCAAGGCTGAAGCTGCGGAAATTGCTGAAGAATAGTGGTTGGTTCTGAGGTCGGATCTTTTGGAGAGGTGTCTTTCCTCTTGACGAGGACTTGCTTGATCGTGCGGCCGCGTAGGTGGTGTTCTCGTGTGTCAAGAACTTGTTCATGTTGGAGCCAGATTGAATCTTGTTCATCCATTTCCGGTAGACTGGTTTGAATTCTGCAATTTTTCCCAACCACTTTCTTGAGGCATGAGACATGGAAGACGGGATGGATTTTTGCAGTGGGTGGCAAGTCTAGCTTGTAGGCTACTTCTCCGATGCGCTAAAGTATTTGATACAGTTTGTAGAATTTTTGAGATGATTTCGGACAACCCTTGTCTTTGAGTGATGTTTTCTTATATGGTTTCAGCCTCAAGAATACCTGATCCCCTTCTTGAAATGTGCGTGTTAGAGTCGGTCCTTACAGCCCTCCGTCAGAGATCTTTTCGCTTTTGCATATCATTTTTAGGTGTCTCGCTCGTTCCACTTCGTTGCATTTCGCTAGGGGCATGCCATTGACTGACGAGGGGGTCTGGTTGTCTTGTGTTTCCTCATGCTTGTCCCTGCAGGGTTAGTCAAAAATTTCTCAAAAATCACCAAAGTATATGATCATTGCATTCATCGTCATAAAAGGTTAGTTTCATTAAAAAGTCTTTAGTCCTAGAGTCTAGGGTTTTCAGTCCTTTGCATACACATAATAAAAGCCCGCAGGCCATGAGGTTGATTTCAAAAGATTCTCATTTAATATTTTTCTCAGAAAGCATTTAAAAACATTTTTAGTCCAAAACTCTGTTTTGGAACTAAAAATTGTTATTGTAAATAATTGTATTTGTTTTATCTCAAAAAGTTTCAGAGCAAGCCTCTGATCTTCTCCAAAGCCAAAATGCCGGATCCCTGCAAAAATCAACAAAATATTATCAGTCCAAACCTCAGAAAAAGCAAGAGAAAGTCAAAGAGCAGTATTGTATTAAAAGACCAAAGGTGAAAAAGTGTTGAAACATTATAAAGTGGGTAATGAAACAAATTTAAATCAAATCTGATTTGATAAGATATTTTGTTCACATATAAAAGGGGAAACAAGTCCATTTGTTCAAAAAATCCCAAGGCAAAATCGTGTTTGAGCTTTTGGAAGGCCGAAGCCATGTTTCATACCCGTGGACAGAGTTTTGGAGGCGTGCGCTACCCATACAAGGTGTGCGCTACGCACACAGTGCGCGCTACGCACTGGGCCTCAGCAGCCAGTGTAAAAAACCACAGGCGCTACGCACACAGTGTGCGCTACGCGTTGGGTTCGGGCGCTACGCACTCAGTCACAGCACCAAAAAAATTTTTGTTAATGCGACCAGATCTTGCCAAATCGACTCCAAAACTTGCAAGTTGTAGAAATTTTGAATAATTTAACACATATTCAATGGAGATTATCCTGATCATGTACTAATGCGGAAAACATACACAATACATAAGCTCCTCTACGTTGATCAAGAATATAGCAGCATCAATAACAATAAAACATCAAGAGCATTCACACATTAACACAGTATGTATCACGGGGAAAGCATCTCGCTAAAAACCCCACACTATCTGTATATTAATGATTGAGTCATGTAACATTACATAGCATAATACTTCTCACAAGTATCTCCACCTCTGTTACACACAATACAGCTCAGATCTGATCTCCAAATCTCTTCCACTGCTTGCCTGCCTCCACTGCTCAATACCTGCTCAAGAACTGATGAGAATTGCTTCCCAAACTCGATTTTCACCTGCAAAATAGTCACTCACTCTTTGTGGATGTGAGCAAAGGCTAAAATGTGGGCCAAATACGTGAGAAAACTCATTGGCATACTCAATCCTTTGATTGTGCAAGATCTGGTGCACAACTATAATCACAACTGATAGCAATCTGATTCTCTACCACCTGTCCCTGTTGAACTGAACATGCACTGACATGCAACTGAGTTAACTGATGTATTATTTAGTTGTATTATGAGTTAATAATTAGTTTAACAACTCATCATTAGTCTATCTGCAGTTAGACTAACTACAACCAGTTTAACTAAGTTAAACTGAACACAACTCCATCAACTGTACCTCCAGTCCACTAAACTCAACTCACTTGAGTTCTAACTGAAGTCATGCATGCAACAACTCAACTGACTCATAAGAAAAACGAATTTCCTTCTGACAGTTGCATGTGCCACTTCCGTAGCTCAAACTGAAGTGCTCCAAGAGAATAAGATTAAGTTTATAGTCCAAATATTATTGTGAGATAATAATATTTGACTTTTCTATTTTTGACAGCCAGTCTAAAAATAGACTTGATCACTCACACTTTCATCAAAAATAGAAGTCCATCTATTTTCCCAACTTGATCAATCATCCATAAACATAGACATGATCCATATGTCTAAAAATAGACATAGTCTAAAAATAGACTTGCGCCAAAAATAGCCTGCGGGCCCACTTAGTGAAGGCGACTCTTTTCACTAAGCTCCATCATCTTGTTGCAATCTCAACACAAGTAGGTTTTTCATGGCTGCTCAGTCAATTTTAAAATGTTTTTAATATGTTTAAGGTGGGAAATTTGATGTATTGGGTGTAGAAAAATGAAACCCTATTCTCATACCAAAATCATTCCTTAGGGTTTTTAAAAGACATGTGGATGGCTTTGTGAAGATTTTCCCATTCTCCATTGATGAAATACAGTCCCGTACTCATTTGCCAAGTTTTAGCCAACATTGCAAAGGGTAAACATTGCACTTTTGTTCATTTGTCAAAACTGTCCTTGTGATCAAAACAGTGACTGTTTTATGCCAATCCACTGAAACAGAGTTATTACCATTATGGCTTGGTTCCTATGATGCTTTGGTAAACATATTTGGGTTTTGAGTATGCATTGAAGTTTTGATTTCACCACACCTATATCAACATACATATTGCAAACATCTTGTTATCAGAGCCATGTCAGACACAGATTCAGTTTATGAGCAGTAGTATGACAGTGATTCAACAACAGAGGGTAATGTGCCACGGAGGCCTCGTAGAGGTGGAAAAGGTGGTAAGCATCTCAGGGAAGAGCCTACTTCTTTGGTTCAATTGCAGGCTTGCCCGCTTGCAATGGATTGTTTTCGTCTTCAGTCATGCTATCACTATTGTGAGTTAATTTCACAAATCCAGCATCATCGTGAACTAGCTCGTTTGTTTGTTCTACATTTACATGATGGCCATGTAAACCTCGCCAGAGTTGATTTCATTTTGTCACCAGAGACTATTGCAGAGGCCACTGGGATACCAAATATTGGAGAGAAATGGAATAAGCGTCAGCAGTTAGAGAAATCCTACTATGAGCCATACATCAAACCTGGATATATGAGGCACCTGAGCAGGGTTTTTCCTTTCCAATACCTGAGTGATCAGTTTGCACCTTTGATGAAACTCATCATTCGGTATTTCAGTTGTGAGGGCAGATTCTCACGTCTTTATGCGTACCATGTCCGTTTGTTGATGCATTTTACAAGGGTACGTATGATGAACATTCCATACTGCATGTTTCGCAACATAGAGAGGATGGTTGTTTTAGTACAAAAGAAGACCCCAACACAACAGCATAGAAGTATTTATCATTACGCGTTGATCAAGATCGTAGTGGTTCATCAGTTGGCACAACAAGGTGTTACTTGGGAGGATTTTATTTCTCGTGACTTTTTCACAGCGCCACAGCCACCTCCAGAGATAGTTCATGATGAGGGAGAGCCTTCACATCAGTTTGACATTCCTAAGACCGAGCATGTCAATGCTCCAGCATATGTGACATATCAGCGAGGCCATAGGGCCTTATTTGCAGCTACATGACGAGTACTATCTCCACATGGTGTGGAAGGGTTCTCGCTTTCTTCTTCAGTACAGGTACAGGTTCAGGACAGAGGCAAGAGGTCAATTTATGAGGAGGGCCATTCAGGTGGTCATGATGTTGATGTTGCATTGAGTGATGTGGATAGGAGCTCTCCTAGCTCGAAGCTGAAAGAGATCATCCAAGAGCAGAAGGTCGAGATTGACAGCTTGAATGAGAAGTTACTGAAGGCAGAATGTCTGATCAAATACTTGGAGCAGCGCAATAAACAGCTAGAGGATGAGCATACACTTATAGAGCTGCGACAAATCCATGAAGACCGAAGGCTAGCCCGAAAAAGACCTGGTGATTTGACACCTGTTGAGCGGCAATTTTGGCTTGAGAAAGTCAATCGACATCTGGAGGAGTTGTTGGTGAAGGCCAATAGAGACAAAGATATGCTTCGTCACATGAAAAATCATTATTGGGCTCGCATGCATGTCGGCAAAGCAAAAATGAAGATTTTGAAAAGGAGGTTGAGCAAAGCACTAAAATGGCGAAAGAGGCTAGATCCACTTCAAGTTTTGGCCGAGGTTTCGCTAGCTGGGCATGACACATTATGGAGGGTCTTCGCTCTGAATTTGAGCAAATTCGGAGAATTTTTTGTCATTTTGAAATTTTTGGTCCGAAAAACAGTTTTTTCAGCGCTACGAGTAGCGCATCGACGCGCTCGCTTTTGATTGGGACACTTGCTGGAGGGAAACTTTGTATTTTTGGGTTTGTCATGGTAAGTTATGCATGCTCAGTTATTGCCGAAGCATTTCATCAAGTTCTGGATGATCAAAAGGCCTAAAAACACCATGAAAACCACCTCGCTGCCACCTTTTGCAATAGCAGGAAGTACTTCTGGGAGAATGCAATTTTGAGGGGGCAAATGAGCTCCAAATTGGGAAATTCCACTTGGGCTAGATAGTAGACATCCAGAGTTTTCCAACCAGCTATTGTGAGCTTGATTTCGATGTTGGGAAGTGCCCCAAAAACAAGCTGAAATGTGCGCTACGCGGCGCTACGCATAGAGGTTTTTGGCCAAATTTTCATCCTCCAACTCAGGAATTCGGCCAGTTTTCACCAGTTTCACTCCTTGATGTGATTTTTGATCCAGCATGATGTAATTTGATGTGTATGAGGTAACTTGGCACCTATTTACCTTATTCTAGATGATTCATTCACAAAATAGCAAAAAAATAATGTAAAGAATCAGTTTCCTTCTTTTTAGAGGCAGGTTGTTTTGGTCACCTAGATTCTTGCTCCATGTTTAGAATTTGTTCAAACTGCTCCTAGAAGGAGGAGCTCGACCCCTAGAGGTTAGGGATTGGGTTGGCTTGATCTATATATGTAAATTTTCAGTCAGTAGCATAGGTTGGACTCTTGGGAATATTTTGGCACATTATTGTACATATTTTTCATATTTTGGCTAAGGAAAGATCAGAGGTTTTGCAGCACCTGTTGGGATTCTTGTGGCTTTTAGTTCTTGATGGTGTTATCTCTCATTTATTGTAAGTTTATTCATGTTTAAATGTATGCCATTCCTTTCTTATGCTTCTGAAACTAAATGAATGAGTAAATGAGGTTGAATTCATTGTTCACAGTGCTCTTCCTTTAAATTTGTTTAGTTTTACATGTTTTCGCCAGTTTGGAGAGGATCCATGTTCTCCTTTGCCCTCTTCAGCTCCTTTTCATTCTGATCCATCCATACACCTGATCAAAGGCATCAAGACTATTGCCTACCTCGCCCCAACTCGAAATCTGCAAAGATCTTACCTCAATCCCCGGACCCAAAATCGGTTTTCCCGTTTCTCCAACAAAAACTCAAAAATCTAAATCAAACTTTCCTATCTCTTTACTAGCCTAAAATCAGTTCCCATTCTAGAGTCATCTCAGCCCCTTTGAAGACCTTTTTCCAAGATAGACCCGGAGAGAGCCCTCTCCTATCCTCGTAGGGCTAGCTACGAGGCTAAGCTTGGTTTGATGTGGCCTTGAGTTTTGCCTTCCTTAGCCTGAGGCAGATTTGAGCGCTAACATAGTGGCGACCATACTGGGGAAGATGGTTTGTTGTTGATGGGACATTCAACTTGAAGATTGTCTTGCCCCAGTACATGAAATCAAGTTACAGATCTGATGTTGATGGTGGATAGCAGTCAGACACATATGAAGGCTGAAACATTCACCTGGCGACTCCAACTCGATCTAGACCTTCCAGTACTCGCTGATCCACTCATGCAATGGTAGGGTATGTGGCAAACCCTGCACTATGTGAAGCTATAAAAGAAGTAAGAAATCAGTTAGCAGATTTCGAAATTAATGAAGATTGTTTCAGTGCCTTGCTTCAATGTTTGAAATCTCCGAAGTTTCCTCTTGAAGCTAAAACTGGTGTCTATGAGTTCATTGTTGAAAAACTTGAGAAGGAGATTCAGTATTTGAATGAGCAGATCCAGTCATATGATTTCCGAAACCCTAAGAAGTTCTTGGAAACTCTTCCTCCTTCGAAACAAGAAATATTAGAGTTGCCTACAGATTTTTGCATTGACAATGTGCAGCTGGAAATATGTATTGCAGAGTTGGGGCAACAAATAGAGTCTAGCTTTCGTGATCCTATTGCAACATACATGGAAATGTTTTTCAGTTTAATTGATAGATCAGGTTGTCTTTTACGTGACCAGGCTCATTACGTGCATGAAGGGCTGCCAGCAATTACATCTGTGTCCTGGTGGAATCATTCTCAAGCGGCATCATTCTCAGGTTTACTTGAATGGTTGATCTGGCATTTCAGTATTACCTGATCTATTATTTTTGCAGCAAAGTAGGGTAGATTTTGTAAGTAAATAAGCAGCCAAAAGGTAGCATTTTGTTCCAGTTTCATCACAGTTTAGTTTGAAGTTTGCCGAGTTAGTGTTTCAATCATTTCAGTCAGTTTCCAGTGAATAAATTAATCGTGTCGTTTCTTCGCAATAATGACTCCATTGCCCAGTGGACGGAGGCACTGTCTGCTCTCCCGAAGCTCTGCGGTTCTTGCCATCTCCAAGAAGCGGAAACTGCCATCCCCATTGGAGCCAATGTTAGACCCATCTTGTCAGCCCGTTGTAGTCAAATTCTCCAAAGTTCATTCCTTGTTATTCGCAGTCACTGATGTTACTGTGGTCCAGAAAAGAGTCATTTTAATTCTTGAGTCCAGGGTTTTGTCTGCAGACTAGAGGAAGGTTCAGTAAGTTTTTATTTTTATGTCATTGTCAATAATGTGAAATTGTTTCTTCTTCAAAACACTGTTTTGAAGAAGAAATCATCGAATGTATCTTTTCACCATGTAGTTTCTCAGTTGCAGATGCTGGTTCTCCTTGCCAAAGTTCGATGTTAATTATCCCTGCAAGCAGACAAAGAAAAGCCCTCATTCAAAGTCAGCAAATTAAAAAAGGAAATTGGAAAGCAGAGTTTGTAATAATGTGAAAAAGTGTTGAGCCAAGACAGGCCACCATCCCTGCAAGAGACAACAAAGAAAACTCTTTTTCTTTAAAAAACCAAGGGAAGTTGCATTGTAAAGTATTGGAAATGAGCAGAATTTCCATTTGAGATTGTGCCAAAGCTCGCGAATATTAAAGTGGCTGGAGGCACCATTAAGGGATATGGCTGCCCTGGTCTATCTATTCTTGGGAGTGCTCTTGCAATAACTAAACTTGCAAGGGTAGTTGCTAGCTGTTCTACATTTATGATGGTGCATACTTGCTTGGCAATGTTTACAATTTCAATGTGTGGAAGTGAGGATCGAAAGAAAAATACCTACCAGCTTCAGCTCGACTTGATATTATAGCATGTTGGGCTTTGATTGAACCCAACTATGGCAGTGATGCAAGCTCTTTGAACACAACAGCAACCAAGGTGGAAGGTAGTTGGAGGTTAGATGGCCAAAAACGATAGATCGGAAACAGTACCTTTGTAGACATACTTATAGTTTTTGCCAGGAATACAATCACAAATCAAATCAACGGGTTTATTGTGAGAAAGGGTGCTCCTGAGCTGAGGGTAGCAAAAATGGAGGATAAAATTGGACTGAAGGTGCACGCTACGCGCAGAGGAGGCACGCTACCCATACAAGGTGTGCGCTACTCACTTGCCGGGCGCTACCCACACAGTCACAGAGCCAAAGTTTTTTGTTCCTGCGTCCAGTTTGGTGTCAAAACGCCTCAAAAGGCTTGCAAAGTCATTATCACTGTGGCATCATCGCAGCAGTCGATGCTTTGGCAGCTTCTTTGGCACTGAATGAAACAGTTTTGAAGCGAGAGATTGACATTCGTGGTAACTTCAGAAGCAAACAAGTGATGAACTCCAGGTTAAAGTGAACACGCTATCTTCCATAAAGACACAACTTCCTTATATGACTGTAAACCGAAAACAATTGTCAACAGTGCCGAAAATCTCGGATAAGTTCCTCACGGAGATCACATTGAGATGAGATCCTTGGAGTGATAACAAAAGGGGGACACACAAATTGCGTCATGCACAGTAGTTCTGGCCGCTTTTACAGTGCAGATGTCACACAACGCACTGAAAGTACATGAGGATCATTATTTCTCTATAATGTACTAATAGTAATGGTTAATGCTCATCGGCATCTTATAAAGCCTGATCCGAGGGTAATATCTCTTGTGAAAGAGCTGGGAGAAACTGTGAAACACAAACAAAAGCGAATCTTATGCATGAATAAGGATGACTTAATTGAAGTTAAAAAAAAAAACTTATTGAAAGTTGCTTCCGAATTTGGACACCTCCCTGGATATGATAAATTTTACATGATAGCTGGAATGAGAGGTTCTGGTGTCAAAGATCTTGTAAAATATTTAATGGATCAAGCTGTTAAAAGACCTTGGGGTGAAGATCCCATGTTGATGGACAAGGAGTACTTGAAAAGTTTATCTCTTGAAGTTGTACGAAGATGTTGGATTGTATTCATCAGGAAATACCATATACAGTGGATCAGTGCTTGATTGATTGGAAATCAATGCGAGATGGGTCTTTACGAATAGAGCAACATTTCATTGTGTTTAAGCTCGGCCATCAAAAAATTCTTGTTGGAAAGAATGGATCTAAAATACGACAGATTGGAATGGCAACAAATGAAGAATTAAGAAAACTGTTGAAGAGGACTGTACACCTCATAATCCAAGTGAGGGTGAAGAAGTGAGAATGTTAACGAAGAAGGAACAAAAATTTGAAAAAGAGCGATCAGAGTTTGTGCAGTAGTTGCGGAACTCTGTTTGCTATTTTTATTAAAATTTGGTTTTATTTGGTAAGGGGAAATAAATAGTCCGAGAGCCAAAATTAGAGAGAAGATATCCACAACAGCAGAGCAGTAAGATTGGGGGCCTATTTTTGTTTTCAGTTGTGATTCGGAAAGGTCTTCAGCTACGGTTTTCCGCCCTTTCATTGGTCATCAACAAACAAATACAACGCTATTCCTTTTAGAGCAGAGTTTTCCTATTTTCATGATTATTGATGTAACAATGCCCTATTTTCATCGATCAGTTATCTCCTTTCTGAGTTTTATTTAATGTATTAAAAATCACTTGTAAAAGGGGAGAGAGTTCTGGCAGAGGTGTGAGGAGAAATACAGAGTTTTATTGTACAGTTGACAGAGATTTAATTGAAAGTTTGCAGCTCTGTTTCATAAGATCCCTATGGTAACAACTTAGCATTATGTTTTTCTCTGTTTTCATATGTTTCTTGTGATGTTTATTGTTTCATTCATAATCATTGCCTGTTGAATACTTTTAAGTGTGAAGGGTAGAATTCAGCTTGCTGCTCTGCCTTGGGAAAGTATTCAAGTTCTATGTTTTCCTCCGTCTGAAAAGGATTCATGAATCCATGCCCTTTTCAGCATTCTCAAACATTCTTCACATTCCATATAAATTCAAATTGAATGTTTAAGCTTTTGCCTATCTTGCCTTATGTAATAATCTGCATCTTTCATTTAATTTCCCTGCTCACGCTGTTCTTGATCCCAAGCTGCCCAGAAAACCCCATCATTCATTAAAACCCCTTTTCCTATCAATTTACTAGCCTAAAATCAGTATTAATTTTGGTCATCTCAGCCCCTTTGAAGACCTTTTGCCGAGATAGACCCGGAGAGAGCCCTCTCCTGTCCTCGTAGGGCTAGCTACGAGGCTGAGCTTGGTTTGATGTGGCCTTGAGTTTTGCCTTCCTCAGCCTGAGGCAGATTTGAGTGCTAACAGACCCCTCTATGCTCACAACTTTCCTGGAAACATGTATGAAGTTACTGCACGAAAGTAAGGCTGTGAAAGGGTTACAAGAACTCATCAATAGATGTGTTAGGAATGCATCAGGTGAACCGCACGTAATTCGAAGGATCGGTAAGCATAAGACAATGAGTGAAATGAGACTCGCCGCGCACATTGGAGAATACAAAATGGATCAAGTCATTCTGGATTTGGGATCCGATGTGAATTTTCTACTGAAACATACATGGGAGTGAATGGGGAGACTTACACTGCAACGATCTCTGATTCAACTAAGGATGGTGAATCAATAGAAAATCATACCCATGGGGCGGCTGCAGGGAGTGGACGTGGATATTGAGGGAGCGAGCACACTGGCAGATTTTGACGTAATAGAGATTGTTGATGACATCAATCCCTACCCAGCGCTCCTAGGAATTGACTGGGATACTGATATGAACGGGGTAATCAATCTGAAGAAGTGAAATATGATATTTGAGAAGAAATCACTGCGCGTAATAATACCCCTGGATCCTGCTGAAGGATCGCGCTATACAGAACCAGTCCGTGACTATGAAAGTGATGATGGTTTGGCCTGCATCTATAAGATAATAGTGCGAGACCAAGACTGGGTGGATCCCACCATGGATGGATGGATTGCGAGGGATTGTAAGAGTTCATGCACTTCAGATTCTGACAAAGAAATAGAACACTGACAGAATCAGTTACACGAAGTAACTACGCTGAATTGCAACATGATGACCCGGTCATTGCGCTATGTGTCATCAGAGGTAAGAAACTTGCCTACTTATGATGGTCTAAATGAGGCAGATACCTTTTTGGATGCATTTGAAAGGGAGGTGTCAGAAAATCAATGCTTCCAGGCCTTGGACTGGGTACTGCGCGCTACACCCACGAGATGGTGGGGTACGCACAAGGGATGCTTTGATGATTGGCGCGAATGTAGAAGGATGATGAGAACACAATTTAGGAAGCCTAAGATGTGACTGACAGATGAGTATGATAGGCAGGATGATCCGCGCGTTGGCCAAAGCGGAGAAGAACTATTCTACCACTGAATGCGAAGGGCTAGCTATGGTGTACGTGCTCCAAAAGTACCAACACTACTTACTAGGAGGCCACTTTAAGATGTATACTGACCACTCCACACTAAAGTACCCAGTCAATAAGCCTTTGTTGGGGGGCCGAATCTACAGATGGCTCTTATTGTTCCAAGAGTATGATTTTGAAGTTGTTGTGAAGCCTGGACGATTGAACGCAGGACCAGACCATTTGTCGCACATCAAAATAGGGGAGGAACCTACTAATTTGGAGGAAGGATTACCTGACACATAACTCTTTACTGTGCACATTGCAGATGGACATTTTGAAGATATAATACACTTTCTAACAACTAGAACTGCGCCAGAAGGATACTCTGTCCAGCAAAAGAAGGAATTAGTGGTGCGTGCAGTAGACTTCTCTATCATTGCTAGGCATCTATACAAGATGGGGAATGATGAAATACTGTGAAGGTATGTACCTGAGTTTGAACGAAGTAGCATCCTCGTAGACGCTCATGGGGGCGCCGCGGGAGGACATTATGCAGGGAGAGAAACCGCGCAAAAGATTCTACGTGTAGGGTTGTGGTGGCCAACCCTTCATCAGGATTCAAAAGCATATTGCAAGGCATGTGATGTATGTCAAAGAACAGGCAGGCCATTGCGGAGGGATGAAATGCCTTTGAATCCACAAATGACGTTGCAACCTTTCGAAAAGTGGGCAATAGATTTTGTAGGACCCATTCAGCCTCAAGGGAAGACAGGCACGAGGTACGTTATCACTGCAACGGAATATTTGACTCGTTGGGCAGAAGCACAACCAGTGAAGGATTGCATGGGCACAACTGCCGTAAAGTCCCTATTTGAGAATGTACTGATGCAATTTGGATGTCTAAATATTTTGATGAGTGATCGGGGTACGCACTTCCTGAATGAGACGATCAGCTCACTAACGGAGTAATTTCAGGTGTATCACTAGAAGAGCACACCTTATCACCCATAGGCTAACGGGACAGTGGAGGCGTTCAAAAAAGTGCTTGAAACCGCATTGACCAAGGTATGCTATGTTCAACGAAGTGATTGGGACCTACGCACACCTGCAGTATTATGGGCTTATCGGATGATGTGCAAGAAGCTAACAGGATAGACACCCTTTGGGTTGGTATACGAGGTTGAAACGGTAATGCCTATGGAATACATCATGCCTAGTCTCCACATAGTAGTGCTCACAGGTAAAACGGATCGCAGAGCCCTGGAAGAGAGGCTCGTGCAGTTGGATGAGCTTGAAGAAGAGAGATTTTTGGTTGGATTTCACCAGCAGGTCCAAAAGCAGCATGAAAAAGCATGGCATGACCAACATATTAAGCTGCGCACCTTTAAGGTGAATGACTTGGTGTTGTTGTATGGCAGTAAGTTTGATAAATTTCCAAGGAAATTCATAATGCATTGGCTGTGGCCATATGTTATTAAGGAGATTATCGACGGAGGCGCAGTCCAGCTGGTTAAGTTAAATGGAGATCCCTTCCCAGGAAAGGTGAATGGCAGTCGATTGAAGCCATACACAGGTGGCCCGACCATCTGACTAATGACAAAAGCACAGTATTATCACTCCAAGCAGCTGAAAGGAGGTACGAGACTATAAACCACACTGCCCAAGTTGGGGAGCTGCGCGATGTCAGGACTGCACGAATTGTCACAGGGTCTGCGATAGTGCGAAGACAGCTGCGCTAGCGCGCAGGTCCGCCGAAAAGTGACCGTTAAAGTCACTATTCACGATTTGATGGTCGGTTTGAGGCCAAATGGAGCAGGCGGCAGGAATTTAAGGCGAACTTTATGGCTTAGATTCTTGAAAATCTACCGCCAATCTAGCATTAATGGGCCAAATGAGGGGGGAAAGGTTGAATTTAAATTCAAAAAGCCCTATAAATTACAAGTAGTTGTCCATTGAAAAACACTTGGCATTTTGAAAATTCAGTTGTTGCGTTAACAAGTGTGTATTTTTGAATTTTGAGGCTTTGAGAGCAAGTTCAATGTTTGAGACATTGTCGAAGGAGATGTAGGACCTTTTGACTAGAATGATGTCAACACCAGAGGAAGCTGTGCAGGAAATAGCAGTAGTAGAAGCTCCAGAGAGCGTCGGAGTAACAGTTGAAGTCCCTAAATCACCCAAAACACCGAGACCTAAGAAGGATAAGCAAGGTATGATCTCAGTGCGCGTCTCACCAAGAAACCCACAGAGGACCAAACTCACATTGTAGGAAAAGGGGAAGGCCATTAATCTGGAGGCCGACGAGGAAGAATCTAAAGAAATCCTAGTGGATGAGGAGACGTAGAAATGGAAGTTGAAACCCAGGGTGTGGACCCTATTACTAGGTTACTTGAATATGTTCTATCACACAAGGGCAAAGCCAATGTGCCAAAGGACATAAACGAGAGGAAGAGCTCCCTGCAAACTCTGTTACTCCCAGATGACATTGTTTTTGAGGGGCCGCACTTAGGGCGCATTCCTGTATTGAAATTCAAAGATTGGGACCTCACAGATCATGAGAAATTCCTGCATTTAGTGACTCAGCAGCTAATGCCCCGACGGATGGATGCGACTGCTAGAACAATTGAATTGGAGTTGTGGACCTAGCTTAAGGGTGTAGAGAAAGTCGGGTTTCTTAACCTGCTCTGGGTGCCACATTACCATTGTGCCCCAGTGACCGTCTTCGTCATCAAGCAACTACTCTGCTTGGTGCATGATGGATGTTTGTGGCTGGAGTAGCCCATTCCCATCACAAATCACTTGATTCATTGGATCACATGGCTACCTTACTCAGGGGAGGATCCAACCAATATATCAAAAGGAAAAGGTGGCGAGTTGGCCCTCATGAAAGCGATGAAGAAGAAGTTCAAGTTGGAGAAGAAGAAGCGAGGATATGCCATCTCCAGCATTAACAACCCTGTGGTCAAGGTCGCAACACAAATACTAGTAGGGAAAGTGATGCGGAAGTGTCGCGCGGATGAGGTGCTCGCGCCTGTGATTGCACTAGTAGCCCAATGCGTGGAAGAAGTCCAATTCAACTGGGTGAACTATCTATGCAGCGAGTTCCTTGTGAACTATCGCAAGGCACCGGAGTAGGGAAAAACATTTCACTACACATGGCTCCTATTATTGATCATACTATTGGCATGGGAGCTGCCAAAAGACATCCAATTCCCTTCGGTTGCACTGGACCTTCCAGAGGCAGTGAAGTATGCTTCGTTGTGGGTGACTAAGGATGTGCAATGTATAAAATAAAGCAATATTTTTTGGGTCTTAATGGAGATGAGTATCCAGATGGGGATCAATCACAGACCGTGGTTGTCACCCACAGTATACACCAGCTTGAAGAGCTTTGCATAGTTCAAAGCGGATTTCCACCATGTTTTTATCAGGGTGCGGAAGGACCCCGTGAAGACATGGCATAACTTACCCTATCTAGTGACTGATGATGTAATTTTTGCAGTCCTCGAGTCTTGGCCGCTGGAGTGGCACGCTCCAGTTGGCTCCGCCGTGGAAACGGACAAGTCCACCGTGCAATGCAAGAAGGAAGAAACAAAGCTCCGAATGGCACAGCTAGCGAATAAGTGCAAAAAAGAGGAAGCAGAGGCTAAGGCCCAAGCAACGCGCGACGACATGAAATTGGCATAACAACAAAAAACAAGAGGAGAAGAGTGCAAAGGACAGAAGTCACCTTCACCCAAGACTGAGGTAGAAATAGAGATAGAACAAGGTGACACGAATCCGTAGACGACGTCCACCCAACTCAAGCGTCCATGACCGCGAGAGAAGGCAGTGCTACGAAATAAAGCCAAGGCATCAAAGACATCCTTTGACCCAATCACCCTCACTGAGGGGGATTTGCACGACATTGAAGAAACGATGAGGGATGTCAACACGGAGGCCCTCCAATAGTTCGAAGAGCACCAACAGGTGGTATTAAGGGCTCTCCGGACAGAGCTGCAGGAGTTGCAAGTTCGCACTCCACAGGCTAGCACAATGTCCACCAGCCTCGCGATCAGCACTTCAGCTGTCGAAGAGATGTTGCACACAAGGTTGACCAACATGGTAGTGCTACCAAATGGAGCACTCACTACAGAGAATGAGGCCGACAGGCCCATGGTCAATAACCTAAAAGGGGTAGGAGTGAATGTGGCCATGGTCCCTCGAGAGACACTCTACCTCTTGCAGGATGGAATCACCGCGGAACTTCGGGCCCAGGAGAGTCACGCTCTACAGGTGATGAGCAAGCAACGCATCAACATCAAGCAGTTGGGCCTGCAACACAATGAGGCAATGGAGCAAAATAAGCAAATAATGCAGGTAGCATAGGAAGCCTGCCGAATGGTCCCTGAGATGGACAATCAGGCAAAAGAACCAGTGGAGGCGCGCATTCACAAGTTGGCCACAGGGGTGCATGATGCTCGAGCAGAGATGGCCAGGGTCCAGCTGGAGCTAAACCTACATATTGCAGAATTGTAGTTGAAGGCGCAGCCTTCAACTCCGCCGGAAGTCTGGGAATAGCGTACCACCGCTATTACAACAGCAATAGCAGCGGTCAACAGTGCAGTAGCAAACTGCACACAGCTTTTTGAACAGTCATTCGAGGTCCTAACCACCCTGCAAGAGGACCTGAATGTAGAGCGCCCAGAGACAGAGGCACGCGAGCTACAACAAAGTATGACGAGGTCAAAGGGACTGCACAGACAATTTCCCTTACATAGAGGCTCGCACAGATGCAAGAGGCAAAGGCGTTCAAGGAACAGGTGGATGTCACTCGGCACAAAGAAGTAGTCTTAAAAGCGCGTCTACAGCCATGGATAGATGAGGCATATACGATCACAACCTCCATTGAAGGAAAGCTCGCACAACTGCAAGCAGCTCAGCAGAAGATTCAGGGCAGCAGTTCAACAGCAGTCACCAAACAACGAGTGGAAGAAGTCCAGTAGGCAGCCGCTCAGTGCACTGCCAAAGTTGCGGTGATCCAAACGGAATTGGGAGGTCTTCATGCTAAGATCTCCGGACCTATAGATTGACTCGAGGGTGAGTCACGATGTTTGTGTTGGGGGCTTATTGGGTGCGAGATCCCCTAATGGAAGTTTTGGGGCTAAAAGCCCATATTTTGGTCCAATTTTGTAATCCAAATGTAAAGACTCCGCATTTTGTGGTCACGGAGCACGTAGGTTTTAAAGACTCATAGGGTTGTCCACCCTTATTTTGGAAATCTAATGTCAGCTATAGAAGATCTACCCATGGTCTACGGACCATGGGATTGTATAAATAGAGCTAAGCTCTAAGTATTTAGAGAAAAAAAAAATCGAACGTGTATGAGAGATAGCTCTAAAGTAGAAGTCTAAGTCTTGGGTTGTAACGTAAGTAGAGGCTCTGTAGTTGAGTGCACAGAGGCCTAGAGGTTCGCAGTTGAGTGCGCGGACCCCTGCAGCTGAGTGCGCAGGGCGGGTCGAGTTTGTAATCGTTCAGAATTATCAATAAAGAGAAGTACTCTGCAATTTCCACGTATTTATTTCCTGTTTATGCATATGTTATATTGGGTATGGATTTCACGTATAATGCTAATATTATGCGTGAATGTATGTAAATGTATTGGTTAAGTGAACACAAGTAAGAACATCTATTTACGCGAAGCTAACTAAGATCTGTTAATAAGATAAGAAAGACACTTAGCCTAGTTGAGAGATATCGCAGTTCGTTGCCCTAGTAGCGCGAAAGGACTTCAGCCCTTGGTTAGGGCTCACGGAAGCCGATTATACCCTTTCGCGAAGGTACTGAAGGGTGGAACAAAGGGTTAAGTGACCTGCGCAAAGGCAGGTCTAGCTGAAATACAAGAAGGTAGATTTGGAGGATTGACTTAACATTTGGATCACTGGATGGTTTGGATTTCTCTTGTTGATGAAGAATCTATAAGGAAAGGATTGATGGGTTTTCCCCTTATGGGTTTTGCCTTGGCCTCTGGCCTAATTTCTAGTGTTTCTTGTATTTTGTGCATTATATTTGTATAATTTCTTGATGACCTAATAATTAAAGAAAAATGTTAAAGGAAAAAATATATAAACGAGTCACAACTTATTATCATGCTCAGAAATTATATTATACATTTTAATTTCAACACAGGGCTATGGACCCCAAACACTATTTAAGAGAAAAATAATTTACAAAGCACCACAAGTGTTGCGGTTGTGAAACTTTGTAGATCCAAAGCCTCTTATTGCTTGTTTATGCCTGCGTTTTTTGTATATAAGGTAGTTTTGGAGCTTGATTTTACAATAATCAAAAGGAGGTTTTTGGTGGCATTTTGGAGGTCACTTCTTAGTAGCAAAGAGTTCATTTTTGTAGCAGAATTGGAGGTATTTTGGTTATGTAATAAATCGTTTTAAGGCTTAGCATCATAATAATAAAAGCTGCCACTCCCTTAGAGGTAGAACAGGCTAGAGATGTAGGCCACACTGGATAAACTTCATTATCAATTAGTTTTGTTCTTATTTTATTCTTATTTTGATCTTCTATATTTCTTTAAGTTGCAATTTTTAAATTCCTTTACGCTTCATTTCAATTTATTAATTTCATGCTTTAAGTCGATTCAGTTTAATTATGCACACTTGAATATTTTTACAAGCCATGTCACTTTAAAAGAACCTAGATCATAATGACACCTCAATGTGGCCATAATTATACAATAATAACTCTTAATTCACTACAAAATACAAGATGTTGATCGCAATCAAACAAGTTCTAGACTTTGACCTCCATGATGTGCTCTTGTGCTATTTGGGCCACATTTCTATTTCTTTAAGAGAGCATGCCAAGCTGATATGGGAGGCACATTAAAATTGGGTGGCAGGGAACTTTGGTGTGGAGAAGACAATAGAAATACTTTAGATGTATTTCTACTTGCCAAAACCATTGACATCAGTCCATTGATATATCATATCATGCACTGCATATGCCACTGTTAAACCAACCATTAAGAATTAGGAATTGTACACTCCTATCCTAATTTAGATAAGCCTTGGGAGTCAATATCCATGGACTAGATGTAATTTTTTCTCTCTACCAAACATGGTAATGATTGTGTGTTTGTGGTTATCGAACAATTATTTACAGTGGCCATTTTAACACCATGAAAGCAAAGTATCACAGCTAAAGCCACTATTAAACTCTGCTTTGAGTGTGTTTGGGTTTGTTTTGGGCTACCTTGGACCATTATTTTAAATAGGGATAGTAGGTTCCTTAGTATCTTTTGGTCCATCATATGGTATCTAATGAATACCAATTTGGCCAAATCAATCGTCTTTCAAGTCCAAATAGATGGACAAACAAAAGTGGTTGATAGGATGGTTGTACATGTCTTTCACTTGTACAACTACAAGAATCCACATATATAGGATGAAAGCCTTCAATATGTTCAACAAATCTATAACAAATCCCTCCACAACTCTGTTGGCCATAGTCCTTTTTAAGTGTGCTTGGGGTTCCAACTATTGACCCTAATTAATGTAGTTATGCCCATTGCATCTTCACCAATAGAGTCCTCCCATGCTCAAGTTGAAGAAAAAAGAGTAACCAATTTTTTTAAATGGATCCAACACCTCAAATAATTAGTTCATAATATCCTAAAGAAGCCAATTCCAAGTACAAGCAGTGACATGATTAGCAAGGAGTTCCACACAAGTTTCAGGTTAGTGATAAGGTGTGGTTGCATTTGCAGAAAGAGCACCTCACATGCCCCCATAGGAAGCTTAGAACATTCTGGTATGGGTCTTACAAAATCACAAAGGCTATGGCGGAAAATGGTTTTGAAGTGAATATTCCCCCTTTCCTTAGCTTGCACCTAGTATTTAGTGTTGATCTACTTCAAGCATATTTTCCACCTCCATGGGACACCTTAAAGGAAGATTAGTAATTGTCCCCGACGTAACTCAATATTGAATGCATTGAACAAGCTACAGTGGATCAAATCATGAAAACCAAGAAAAACGATACCCTCCAACAACACATACAACTCTATGAGGTTGTCAAAGTAAGGAAGATTCTTCACTAAGGCAAGTAGCTCACCATAAGCCAAATTCAACAAAAATTTCCCAATATAATGAGGAAAAAGGACACAATGGAAACCATTGTTTGCTAAGTGGGGAGGATTGAACCAAGTGGATATTTATGGCCACCCAACTCTTCCACTAACTCAATGGATCTCTATCTTCTTGGTAGTTTTTCTATGTATTTTTGGGTCCCAAAATTTTGGGGGCATTTTGAGGCTCTAAGTGTTATTTTTTGGTAATTCAGGGGCTAAGGGTAATTGTGGCATTTCCTGGCCTCAACTGAAAGTCATATACCTAGGATATTTCTTTCCAACAAGATACTATGCACCCCAAACATATCTTGTATGGAAAAATTTCACCCCTAGGTAGTTGACATGCCAACCACCTTGGGGCCTACAAACCTTTTGGCACTTCATATTCTGGAGTTAGGGTTTTAGACCTATAGGATTTATTATTATATTAAAAGGTCATTCTTTCATCCTATTGTAATAGCTTTTGTGAATGCGTGTAGCTACCGTTTCTCTCTCTTCAGAGATAGCTACCACCATTCTAGCTAGTTTGTGTTCTACAATATTATGCTATTTCATTTATTAATAGAAGTTTGGTTTTCACCATATTACTATGCTCTCTATTATATTTATCTTTATGTGTGTTTCAATTCCTTTCCTATAATTCATTTTGATTATCGATATAACCTATATCACAAACTAACACTTGTAATATCGCTCAAGATTGAATTTAAAATTTGGTGCATTAGAAATTGGTAAATAACTTTGATGTGCCTATTTTTCTTCAATGTGTCAAATATGTGTGGAAGAATTCATAATGTCGAACAAGATTTCCAACCCATGCTAGTATACTACAAATGGAAGGCCCAAATAATATGCCAATTCGGTGAGCCTAGATAATGAGATGGGATTATTTTAAGTGTGTTGAGTCATCCACCTACACACCATTATGTGCATTAAAATGCACTACATTAAATATGGAGTTGTCTATAATGCGACTTTTTGAGATTCCGGTGACGGAATACGGCGGAAGAAATTGAGATGAAATCATGATTTGTTGCAGTTAAAATGGTTTTTTAACTGCATATTCGGATTCAGCACCCTAAAAAACCCCTGGGACGGTTTCATTGTGCAGAAATTAGCTATCAAACTTGGATTCCAATAAATCACTGCCGGATTTTCACCGGAAAAAATCGCCGGAAAGGCTTTCAAAAAGTCGCGTTAAAGACTACGTCATTAAATATATATATATATATATATATATATTTACATGTGTTGAATTTTATAGAAAACATTTATGCATATATTATAATCACATGCACCATTAACACAAGCCACATGTGTATTGCATTAAGAGATGCATTTACATGGATATTCCATGCAAAGAATGGTGCACTAGAGCATTTTGCAGCAAACCAAGGAGTGGAATAAATATGTGCACTAAAATTTTCAATTCCTTGGTTGGCTTAAGGTGATTAAGGGAAGTAGCTACTATACACACAATACATGTTGCATGAAAAGAATGGAGGTTGCAACAATGGAAATTAACTACTAATATGGGAAATTAGAATAGTGAAAATATTAATTAAGGGGTAGTGAAGAAATTACAAGATCTTGTCTCTATTGCAGAGTTGTGATTTCCACAAAAATCACAAACTAAATCCAAGGGGTTTTGGAAAATTCAAGAATGAAATGAAAAATGTCATGGATAAGATTGTTGAAGAAATCCAACAATTCAAAAGTAGGGGCAATGGAGCAAATGTAGAGTGACAAGTAACATTAATGATTGAAGGTGTAAATTGGTTTTTTATTTTTATTTTTAATTTAATTCTATAGTGGGGTGCCTTGTACTCTAAAGAAATGGTGCATATATATAGTTAGGGCCATAATAAATTTTATAAGATTGGTTTAATGCACCACTAAGATTTTTTTTAAATGGAGAGATTTACAAAATTCAAGTGTGGGGTGGGGGGATGGGGGGTCCGAGGGTTGTTGGGGGTGGGTGTGATCCAGATTTATGAAGGAACGAAATGAAATACAAATATAAATAGAAACACAGAGATACAATGAAAGCATAACTTCAATTCATTAATAACAAAGTACTGAAAATTGTTTACATGCAGAATGGAAATAAACTAGCTCAAGCAATGGTAGCTTATCTTTGAGGAGAGATGTGGTGGCTAGTTGTCTTCTGAACTGTGTTACAATGAGGCTCAAAGGCTTATTTATTATTGAGGAACAATGGAAAACCATAAACATCCAAAAACCTAACCTTAGGAGATGAAGCGCCAAAAGTTCGTGGGCCCCGTTAGGGTAAATTGGTATAGCAACTTCCTGGGGTCATAACTTTGGCATACAATCTTTGTTTGATGAGTACAATACCTTGTTAGAAAGATCTATCCGAAGAATACAAATTTTGACTGCAAACCCTAATTGCAAGCAATGGGTGTGCATGTTTTACAAAAAAAAACATCATCTAGGGCCTAAAAAAGGTTCTAGAAGTTCAGGACCCAAAAAACTACCAAAAATAGTAAACTATGCTACAATTAAGGAATTGAAATAAAAAATAGTGGGGGTCCAAGTGGCATAGGTGGGTGGCTACCTGGATCAAGGTGTGGATGTTATAGTGGGATTTGTGTGTATGGGGCACTTTCTTAACTTTTATTGGTGGTGTGTTTATATTTGTAAGAACACTTGTATATGTGTTAACATAGAACATTAGTGTGTCAAATTATCTTAGGAAAACCAAGCTTAAAACCTTGACTAAAGCCTCTCTCTACATCTACTAGCAACATCCATTAAAATAAAATTAGGGGTAAGTGTCTTTACAAAAATCCTTTTCTCCTTGTACTAGAATTATGTTCACCAATGCCTTTGATGAGTTTGTGGAGGCCGCATTTTAAGTTCTTATTACTCATTAGCTGATATAGAAACTTTTGCGTCTACTAAAAGTTGGGGAAGGAGAGACAACTACTTAATGCCCTAAAGCTATTAGAGGAGTTCTTCAACAATCTCATGACTTGCAAGAACAAGAAATTAATGATCTCAAGTATCCATGGTGAGGAGATGAGAGATCTAGTTTCTTGCTTCACACTCCAACTATCAACCAATAAGCTCAATATCTCTCATACATTTCTTCCATATATGTGCACACATTTACGATAGCAAGCATAGATACATTAGACATGCACTATAACATATTTTCTTTTTAAATTGAGATCTATTAGTACTAATAAGATCCCTACATAATAATCAACAAGTTGTTCTATCACATAGTTAATGCCTATCACACAACACACTCAACAAGGTGAAAACAAAAAACCCTTAAGAATGATCGCCATGAAACACATGGAACAAAGAAACCCTACATTATTAGTTGCACTTACATTACTTAAACATTCGATGCTTGTAAGTCAATACTACACTTTCCCCAACAAGAATTAAAATGTTCAACATACAAGTAACCACTATATACACATACCTTAAGACTCCTATATACGCATTCATATAGATATGCCATTAATATTCTTTCTCATATTTTTTTTTTGTGTTTCTCCGATGGATTTGACAACCTCATTAACTTCCTCATGTGAGAAAATGTACAACAATAATTAGAGGTGGAATTTCTTTCTCCAAAGTTCCTAAAAGGCACTAGATGGAGGTAACTATCTCTTTCACATTAAATATATTATAATCAACCTTCTTCCTCACAAGTAAGTCTAAAGGAAACCATATTCATTAAGGTACTCAATCTATGCACATTTCAATTGGGAAATGCTTGAAATTTTTATTTATTTTAGTCATTTATGTGAGCCTTTTTTAGGAAGGATTTGTTAAAGTTTTTATTAATGAGTAACATTCATTTATATTTAGAATGAATAAATAAACAACTACCATAGATGTGAGTTGAAAATGAAAATAACTATACATAATAATGATAATAATAATTAGATGATACATACATCAATACACTTTGTTGGCTCAATCAAAGCCATAAAAAAGATTGATAACACTTCTTATGACACTAAGATATGTAGCAAAGATGATAATCTAATCCCATGAGTTCCTATATGCTACACCCATCACCTCCTAAACATTTTACATAGAGCTTATGGGGCATCAAATAATACATTGCTTTATAAATCAAATACCTAACAATAAACACTGAACATTGTACATATTGCTTATAATATATATTGTAGTTCCTTAGTTCCATATTAACTTTGATCTATTAAACATCTAAATTAATAAAAACAAATAATGATTCATACCAACTCCTAAGCAAAATGCAACATGGTATCAACAATCATCTCGTTGTCTAAATGACTAACCTTCACATTAAAAGTTAATGGAATTTACACCTCATGCTCCATTCGTTATCTTTATATTGTCCCCAAAGTAAGTTGTATTCTTATAAAGATATAAAGATCTCATCATATTGTAAATCATTATGACCATGTTTTGTGTTGCATGAGCTTAGTAGTAGATCATCAAATGGCATGATTGCTTATTTTAGCGCACAAATCCTCTTCCTCTACCAAAGCATGGGTTGGGTTTCCCAAATATTTCTCCTCTACCAAAACAAGAGTTGGGTTTCCCACCTCCCCCACTTCCTTATATCAATTCTCCACTTGTTTTGAGATTTACACCCCTCCCCATAGTCTTATCACTTTTTTTTATCTTTTAGGTAACTAGTGGAATCGAAAATTGGGCGGGTCTTGTATTGATGTGACATAGGGTCAATTCCATTTACTACCATTGTAATTACTAGGTGCACCACGCTACCCCTAAAGTGGACACGGATTAAATAAGGGGATCAAACCAAGGGCCTCATAATATTTTAAATAACACTTTACATACACATGCTTTTTCAAGTGAGCTACACCCCCAAGGAATAATCTTCTCATTTTGTTGCCTCTCACCATCTCATTGAAGACTTTACCAAAAGTTCATTCTTTGATATCATGACTATATTCATGCTTAATGACTTTCAACATTGTCATTCACCTCCTTCTAAAGATATACTAGTTTTTTTTTCAATCAAGGGAATCAATAACTAGCTAGCCAAGATCAATTGAGTGAGACCAAGGTTTGAATCCTTTGTTACCACTATAAACCCTAAGATGGGTATGGTAGTGTGCAAACCACACCTAACATGAAACTTATGACTCAACCTAGAATTAAAATGTCCAAATAAGAATGCCTACTCTTTCAATGTAAACCTAATGGGTTGATGTCTCATTGGAAATTTGAACTCAAATAAAAAAACGTGCAAAAATTACTTCCCTATGATTCAAGCTATCATCTACTTAACCTTTTATGGTGGTCGTTGTAACCATTAATGCTCAATCTTAAGAATGATAAGAGAATGAATTTTATCTACTTATTAGTCCCTGCCTGGGACTAATAGCGATCGATCGATCGTTGACCTTCCATTACTTGATACTTTGACCAGTTTTTTTTTGGTGTTTTCACATTTTAACCTAAGTTTGATGCTCCCAATTTTATTCAACAAAATTTTACCCAAAGTTTTTGGTTTGGCAAAGGATTGAGGTCTTATTGCAGCCTTCACGTTGCCCGATGAAAAAATATTGAGGCAATCTCATCTTATCCAAAGTACGCTGTGGTAGGCTGTGGAAGCAAAGTTTGCAATATCATCTTATCCTAAGTTCTTTCTGAGGCTCATGCCACGTTAAGCCAACACCTAATTTAGACATTTGTTCATAGAGATATTTGCATGTTGACCACCTGTCAGCGTATGGAACCCTGTCAATTCCAGCAAAAGAGCTGAAGAACAAGCTTCAGTTGTTAAAGCGTGACATTGATGATGTCGAGGTTATTTCCAATTCAGATTCATCAAGATACAGCCAGTTCAGAGAATTGGAAGTTGTCCTGCAAGATGGCTTAAGCCTTGTGGACGAAGGAGACAATTTACACGTCTGTAATGTATACAGAAAGTGGCAATATGGAAAGAGGGTTCGAGAGTTTCAGGAGAAAATCAAAGATTTGATTGAAATTCAAGGTTCGCCCAAAATTGCCGGTCGTTTGGAGAATCTAAGTGCAGCCGTCAATGATCTTCGCAAACAATTCGAGGTGGCTAAAATCGCTGAACAGCCCGTCAGCTCCACCTTCCAGGAAGTCCTGGATATGTCAGATTTTGTAGTTGGGTTAGAGACTTGTATCAATGCCGTCAAACAAATTATATTGCAGGATGACGTTGATCGCCTTGGAATAACAGGGATGGGTGGGAGCGGCAAAAGCACCCTGGCATCAGCCCTTTGCAAAGATAACCTAGTCAAAGGTAACCACATTTCCAGTCTTCTTAAATCTGTTATCCAGACATCCATATTATGTTGTCATGGCCTTGTAATTTTTATTCTCTTTCCAATCTTTCAGCAATATAGTTCTTGTTCCAGTGAAACGATCTAATCCAAATGTAAAAGGCCTCTTAGAGACAATGTGGGAGAAGATAATTGGTGGCCGAGTGCCTGAATTCCAAAGCATAGAGGACACACATGACCAATTACATAAAAAACTTAGGCTAATATATCAACCGACTTTGGTGGTTTTGGATGATGTCTGGTCGATAGCAACTCTGGAAAACCTGTTGTTTGAAGCAAAAGGATACAAGACAATTATCACAACCAGACAATATTCAACCATTAGAATTACAGATAGTACTCTTTTGTATAAGATGCCTCTGTTGGAGGATGCTAATGCCCTGTCTCTTTTCTGCTTCTAGGCCTTTGATAAGAATTCAATTCCGACAACAAAAAATGAGGTTATGATTAAACATGTATGAATTATACAAACTATCCATTATATCTTATGCCATATTACTCATGTTTTACCTAAATGCCAATTTTGCAATTAATACCCAAATTTATGACCTAAAAACAAATTCCTTTAATGTATCTCCAGCAAGTGTTTTAAAGTCATGATTTATCCAGAAAACTAGCACAGTTTAACTAACACTATAGTTATAGGTTGCAATAGAGTGTAAGGGCTTACCACTTGCCCTCAAGGTCATTGGAAGCTCATTGCGCGGTAAGCCTAGGCCAATTTGGAGCAATGCTCAGAGAAAACTTTCAAAATCAGAATCTATATCAGAATATCACAAGGAGAGTCTTCTTAAACGCTTGGAAACGAGTATAGATGTGCTTGATGGTAAACATAAACAGTGCTTTTTGGATTTGGGGGCTTTTCCCAAAGGTAGAAAGTTCAGCGTGGAAACATTATTAGACATTTGGGTATATGTTCGCCAGATGGAATGGACAGATGCTTTGGACGTCTTGCTAGAACTTGCAAGTCGAAATCTCCTGAATCTCACGGGCTATCCAGGGTATGTACTATGGAACCTATTTACTTCAACTGCTGCGTATGAATTTGTTTTGATTATTGCTTCGGCCTCTTCATGTATGCTTCTTAACTTTAATTATTCTGCTTTTGGGCTTTGGCATCCTTCGATAAATCATGAACATCCCAGAAAACTTGAGGCTTATAAACATAATCTAAGTTTATAATCTAAATTGTGTACAAGATTTATTTTTAGAAAGAGAATGAGGAGAGTAAGATAAATATATATGTTAGTATCAAACTAGAGATAAAAGGGGGCTTTTGAGATACCATGATTGGTTTGGTTAACACAAGGTTTTAATGGTTAGTGGGGCCATCAATTTCAGCTGTGCTGCTGAGCTCTGCTTTTCTCAACATGATGTATTGCGGGATTTAGCCTTGTACTTGGCAAGCCAAGATAACATTATCTCTCCTGAGAGGCTCTTCATGACTTCCAAAGAGGATAAAATTCCCACAGAATGGCTAACTACTCTCAAAGATCAGGCATCTCGCACTCAGTTTGTTTCAATTTACACAGGTATGTCTGCTCATGAAACCTGCTTTCTTTCCCTTTCCATATGAAACATTGAATAATTATGAATTCAATTTACTAATTCTCCAAGTTTACTAAGGTGTTTGATAAGCATTTTGATCAGCATCATACATTGAGTTTTATCTTTCTGGGACCCTTGTAGGTGCAATGCAAGAACAAGATTGGAGTCAAATTGATTTTCCTGATGTGGAAGCTTTGGCGTTATTCTTTTCCGCAAATCAATACTGTCTTCCAACATTTTTAAATAGGACACCAAAACTGAAAGTTCTTATAGTATACAATTACAGTTCCTTGCGTGCAAATATTAGTGGGCTGCCAAGATTTTCTTCACCTGTTCAAATTAGGTCTCTGTTTCTTCATAAGGTGATTATTACTTCTCCTCTGTATGAGAACTGTAGGTCCTGTGAGAAGTTGGAAAAGTTGTCTGTGTGCTTATGTGAGGGCCTTGGGAATAACACTCTAATGGATATGGAACTTGAGCCCTTTAACTTTCCAAACATTATGGAAATTAATTTCGATCACTGCAGTGATTTGGGGGAATTGCCAGTCAAACTATGCAATTTAACTTCCCTCCAGAGGTTGTCTGTTACTAATTGTCATTTTATCCAAAACTTACCTGATGATATGGGATGGTTAAAGTCACTTCGGGTGCTGAGATTGTCTGCCTGTCCAAGCCTGTCGAGGCTGCCATCTTCCATTTGCAAACTAGGGCAACTAGAATATTTAGATATTTCACATTGCAGAAGTTTGCAGGACCTTCCCACTGAATTTGATCAGCTATCAAAGTTAGAATCGTTGGACATGAGGGAGTGTTCAATATTCCCTACAGTAATACCAAGATCTTTAAAACGTGTAGTCATATCTGATAGCGACAAGCAGTGTGAAGCATGGTCGTCCATCAAAGCATCTACCCTTCATAACCTCACCATTGATGAGGTTCAAGAGATCTTTAGTTTGGACTGGCTTGATGATTGAACTTGGTTTTCCAAGCTTGGGAATAATTTCATCATGCTTTTCTAAAAGTACATTGTTCATGTATTTAAGGGTAAGTTGTTACTTCAATATATGTCATCCATGTGAAGATGTAAAGTTTATTATACATGGAATAGTATGTACAGAATGATGTAAAGTTTATTATACATGGAATAGTCTATACAGAAACAGAAGCATCTGAAGGTGACAAGCAACCTCAAATGTTCTGTAAAGAAACAAAAGTATCTGAAGGTGACAAGCAACCTCAAATGTGTCGGGAATGGTGTAAAGGTTGTGCAGTTGAGAATGCTTGCCCATAATCCATATATTCAGGACTACCTGATGGTGTAATGTCCATAGATTCAAAACCACACGATGGTGGAATCTCCTTGTATGTATTAAAAATTTTGTGTGTTTACTGACCATGTTATATATATTGAAATTGTTCGGTTGTAAGAAATGGGATGACCTAAAAATATTGTTTATGGAATGTTAAAACCTACTTTCTTGCAGATATTCTTGTGCAGTGTCACAACAATGACGTATGACTTTGTTGTCCAGTGTCACAACAATGACTTATGACTTTGTTGGCCACAAGGCCCATCTTTGATAACTTCTCAATTCAACCATTTAACCCTTTTAAATCAATGAATAATATGATTGCGGTTATGATGCTTTCTTTGCTCCTAAACTTAACTTACGTTTCTCTAACATTCTTATTAACCATATTAAAAACAAAAAATTAAACATCCAAAGGAAACTTTGAATTGAAATCAATTATTTTTATTTTTGGTGTGTGTTTAGAGGTGCTTTACAATTCAAGAAATATTGTGGTCACTCATTTCTAACAGTGTTGGGTTAATGGATTAAATCGGCAAAGGTCCAAAAAAAAAAAAAACTTATAAAAATAGGGATAAATGAACATATTAAAAACAAAAATTTAAATATCCAAAAGAAACTTTGAACTCAATCATTTTTATTTTTGGTGTGTTTAGAGGTGCTTTACAATTCAAGAAATATTGTCACTCATTTCTATCAATGTTGTGTTAATGGATTAAATTGGTAAGGGTCCAAAAATAAAAATAAAAAAACTCATAAAAATAGGGATAAATTTGGTTTTAACCATGTTAAAAATAAAAATTTAAATATCCAAAAGAAACTCTGAACTCAATCATTTTTATTTTTGGTGTGTGTTTAGAGGTGCTTTACAATTCAAGAAATATTGTCACTCATTTCTATCAATGTTGCGTTAATGGATTAAATCGACAAGGGTCCAAAAAAAAAACTCATAAAAATAGGGTTAAAATCGGTTTTAACCATATTAAAAACAAAAATTTAAATATCCAAAAGAAACTTTGAACTCAATCATTTTTATTTTTGGTGTGTGTTTAGAGGTGCTTTACAATTCAAGAAATATTGTCACTCATTTCTATCAATGTTGCATTAATGGATTAAATTGGCAAAGGTCCAAAAATAAAAAAAACTCATAATACTCTATACGAAGAGCCTTTCAGCTCTGTGTACTCGTTCCTAACTCTAATGAGTTCTTTTGATCTACATCGAGGCCATTCACTTACGGCAGAGACTACCGACTGCATGCAGCGCTTGTTTACATGTGATAATTGAAGACAAACCTTACATATTTGACTACTACTACCAAATACCTTCGTAACAACTTCAAAGATCAAACACCTTTATACAAATTGAACCTTGATCACTAATAATACTAACTTATCAATTAAATAAATGAAATTTATAAGGATGAACATTATGATGTACTTTCTTTCGACGAGTTGCACGTTGTAGGGTTAGAGCATACCGACATGCCACCTTATGTGTAAATTTGACTTTGTTTTGAAGGTAACCCTTTCGAATCTGTGTATGTTAGAATTAGAATTATATTAAAGTATTGAATACATTCACATATCAAAAGAATATTAATATTAAAGTATTGATTTAATTTTTGTTTAAGGGATAAAGAATATTCTATAAATAAAAGGAGATCGTGGGTTGAGTGGCCTCTTTCTCCTTCACAAACACTTGTAATATAATATAAATAAAGCAATTTTTTTTTGTTATTTCTTTTTATACTTTAATCCAAATGGGTTTTGTGAGTCCATGTTTGCAAGCTTTGAGAATCTTGGTTGATTGGGCATCATTGTCATTATTATCTTTATACTTTATTAATATTTCATTTGACCATTAAAGTAAAGATTTTGTATCTATGTAAAGAAAAAATAGCTAATATCTTAGCCATTTTAATCTATGTTTTGGGTTTTGATTAAGTATTTATATTTAACTTAGGTTAGGATTAGGACAGGAAAAGGTTATGATGTCAATTCTATTTTTTTTAAAGGGTGACAATTCAATATATGAATAAATATTTAAATTATATATTAATAAATATTAAATTTATATGATTTAGGTTAGGATGTTAATTTTGAGTTTGTTTTTAAATTATGATAATTTTATATATAAATAAAATTGTAATGAAATAAGTGCATTGTTAAATATTTTGATAGATAGATATGGTATTTTAGTTAATAATTTATATATTGAATTATAGAAATTTATAATTTTTATGTTTTTTTAGTGTTTTTTTAATTATGAAAACATTACTAAAAAAATAGTTTATGATATTTTTGTTGCATTTGAAATTTTTGTTAAGAATCTATATTTACAAATAAAAAAGTTATTATTTTTATCTTTTTTATGTAGTTTTTTTTATTACAACAATTTTATAAATAATAAAAAACTAATTTTAAGTATGTCTCATTGACTACCTTTATCTAGCATTTGGTTAAAGATCGATATTTATAGGTAAAAAGTCATGGGTTCCTGCTTCCAAACACTACTCCTTAAACACAACTCCTCCAAAAAGGAATAAATAGGTCATGATGTGGATGCCTTTGTACATATCTTAGTCTGGCATTTTGGTTTAGGATCCCATAGGTAAAAGATTACGAGTTTCAATCCCTAATCATCTTTCTTGATCATGATAACTCCGTATATGATTAAATAACTAATGACATGTGTATCTTATTGAATGACTAAATATTATATTTTATTGAATGCTTAGATATTGTATTTTATTGAATGCTTAGATATTGTATTTTATTGAATGCTTAGATATTATATTTTGGTTTGGTTTGGATCCAAATTCATAAATAAAAAGTTACGAGTTTCATGATCTCAATTTTTCTATATATAACTAAATAACTAATAACATAAATGCTTAAATATGACATTTTTTTATTTTATTAAGATACATATTTACATGAATAAAAGACTATAAGTTCCATCCACCCTTAAATTAATATTTTTTTATTTGAAAACCATATATAATGATAAATGACTAATAATATCACTTCTTTAAAATTAATATTTTAATAAAAATCCATAATATTTTTTAAAATAATTTTTCTTTATACTCACAAATCCTTGTCAAAATAAATATCAAATATTTCTTTTAATTATAATCACTCTACATCAATAAAATACTATTCAAATAAATAAATATATTTCAAAATGTTTACTCATATTTCATTATTTAAATAATTTTTATTAATATTAAAATTCTATTTAAAAATACGTTAGTATTAAATATATATTTACCAAAATAAATGGTTATAAAATTATGACATCCATTTTTATATGTACATTTTTAAACTCTAATCCAAAAGAATAAAAATTTTAAACCTGAAGTTAATAAGCCCAAAGCTAGCCGAGAAACGCATGTCGCAATCAGTTAAGTGAATAGATCTCCCCGAAGATTTTGAACTCCGAGCTAGTCCCCACATGAACCACCTAAGTTGATTCTAATCCATATTCTTCAAAAACTTTGCACATGGTCCCATGGAATGGATCTCTCTAAATATTTGAAACTTCGAGCTAGTCCCTACATGAACCACCTAAGTTGGTATAATCCATATCCTTAAAAATTCCACACCGGGTCCCATGGTGTTTTCTGAATGGTGGCTATGAACTATTTTTTACCTTTATATAAAGAGGAATATATATATAAATATATATAAAAGAATGTGTGGTTTTTAATTGAGATAATATGTTTTTGGTGTTAAATGATTTCACTAAAATAATAATTTTTTTACAATATTGTTGTTGAATATTTTTTTTTTTAATACAAAAAGTATTAAATAACAATTATTGAATGTTTTAACAAAGTCATAAATTGAATAATGGGACACATTTGAATACCACAAAAAGAAAAAAAGTAACATAAATAATCAATGGACTAAATAACATGGGAGAAAAATAGAGATAGGTGCGTAGATAATTTTGGATGAAACAATAGCCCAACGTCATCGTTTATTACAAAAGTTTAGTGTTTATTGAAATGTGCTTGTGCACATTTTATTCCATCTTTAACTTATAAAACCAAATAAGAAGAAGAAATTACAATGTCTAGTATCTTTATATGAATAATGAATATATGTATTATATAAATAAAATAAATAATGTTTTTAAAAGCTAATTATTGTAACAAACTATTTCTTTAACTTTAAATTTATACTCATCATAATTCATCGACAAATAAATAATCACAAGAAATTTCATTCGTCGACGCGTTTCGAACCAACTAGTGTGGTTCATCGTCAGGACAAGTTGAAGAGTTAGATCTAGATTACAAGTTAAATAGTCAGAGTAGAACATCCAACGGTAACTAACTAACGGCTATATTTGACTAGGAAACGGCTACAATGACTAACTAACGGCTATATTTGACTAGAAATAGCTAGTTGACTAGAAACTGCTAGTTGGACGGGATCCAAGAAAAAAGGGGCATAACATATTTATTTATTTATTATTATTTTTTATTTTTTATTTTTTGGGAGTTAATATTAAGGATTTAAATAATTTATCAAATAATAAGGGTTAAAGTATTAATGAATTAAAAGACGAGTTAACTTTTAAATAATTATTATAAATATACATCTATATCTTATTATAAATTTACCTATACGAATAAACTTCTAGAATTTCTAAATATTTAGATGTACATGTTAAATTGTTCAATTATTTTAATTATAAATTAATTATAGATTAATAAAAAGGGGGAGGGGGATAAAAGAAATATATATAGAATTAACTATTAAATAATTATTATAAATATACATATATTTCTTATTATTGAAATAAATTTACGTACACAAATAAATATTTAGATATATTTATACGTTAAGTTGCTCGATTATTATAATTATAAATTTATCAAAGACATAAGATTAATTTTAATATTAAAGTCATTCTTATCCTATTATTGCTACTAAATTTACGTACACGAATAAATATTTAGATATATTTATATGTTAAGTTGCTCAATTATTATAATTATAAATTTATCAAAGACATAAGATTGATTTTAATATTAGATAAGAATGACTTTAATATTAAAATCAATCTTATGTCTTTGATAAATTTATAATTATAATACTGGAGCAACTTAACATATAAATATATCTAAATATTTATTTCAATAATAAGATATATAATGTTAAAAGATCTAAAAAAGACGGGAGCGGAGCGGAGCCGGAGCGTGAAGACCTAGGACTACTGCGTGCAGCTGCAGCGCCGCCGCCTCGGCCTGGGCCGCGAGGCCTGCTATCCGGGCCCTGGCTTCAGCCATGGCCCAAACAGATCCTTCCCTTGGGGATGCGGAGAAAGCTTTTTCTGATCTGGTAAAGTCTCTGCCCCCTGCTCGACCGAAACCAACAACTTCAAAATTTGTTAAGAAGCTGGATATTCTCCAAGAAGTTCAGCTGCCTCCATCTCTTCCTCGAATGGCAGCTCTATCACTAGCAGAAAAAGGTCTCATAGGACAGTTTACAGGCTTATGGCCTTCACCAAGAACAGTCCAACGATGGGTGGAAAGGAACTGGTCCGATAAAATACAAGGAAAGATTTCAATTCGCTTCTGTGGCAAAGGTTACTATACCTTTCATTTTGAAACCAAGGCAGATAAGGACCTGATATTCAGGAATGGGCCCTATTTTATGGACTCTCGAGGGCTATATCTAAACAAGTGGACCCCTGATTTCGATCCTGAGCTAGACATCCCTAATGCGGTTCCGGTATGGGTCCGTCTTCCCCATCTGCCCTTGCATTGTTGGGGAGATGAATCGGTCAAAGCAATCGGGAACGCAGTAGGCAAATACATTGACAGAAGCGAGCCCAAAGACAACATGCAAGCCTGTGCAAGGATCTGTGTAGAAGTGGACCTCGGAAAAGGACTGCCGGAAGCCATCAAGCTGAAGGTGGATGAATGGAGCCACATACAGCAGTTAGACTACGAGCAAATACCCTTTAAATGCAAGGTATGTCATGAATACGGTCATTTTGCTAATAGATGCACTAAAGTAACCAATTTGGAAACTGAAGACCAAGGAGGACAATGGGAAACTGTGAAAAAAAAGAAAGCAGCACCTCCGTCCAAATCAGAACCATCCTCTGAACATCCGGGCTCTTCCTCCCTCCGCCCCAATTCTCCCCCTCCCAAACCCTCGGGCCCTTCCCAAGAACCCTCCTTCCCCTCATCCTCCAACCCTTTCCTTATTTTATCTTCTGATGATCCTCAATCTGACCAGCCCTCCTTTGAATTGTCTGATCCACCCTTGATTACCTCGATTCTCTCTCAGCCTTCCTCTGACCCTCCCCCTCCCAGAACCACTAGAAGTTCTTCAAAAGATATGGGCGCTTCAAGTGACCTCCACAAGAAGCTTGGACCAGGAAGAAAGTCAGCCAAACAGCATCGGGAAGAAAGCACGCAAAAGGATATTGCCCTTGGGATCCAAACCCCTATGGACTCCTTCATGACAGGATCCCAAGAAAAAGAAACAGCAGGAAAAGACCATGAGAGGCGAGCACCTCCTCGCTCGAATGCCCCATGATGAAGCTCTTATCTTGGAACAGTAGGGGCATGGGGCACCCCTCCAAATCAGCTGCCTTACGAGATCTTCTACAAATAGAAAGACCTGAAATTATTCTGATACAAGAAACCAAACAAAGTCAAAGCGAAATGCAGAAAATTGTAGATGCCCAAAAAAACTTCTCAGGGGCCAGTAGCAACTCCAGAGGAGCATCTGGAGGAATCACAACCATGTGGAATAATCAACACTGGGATTGCAAGTCATCCTTCCTCAATCAAAACTGGTTAAGGACCAATCTAAGTAACAAAGAAGAGAGCTGTGACCTCATCATTTACAATGTCTACATCCCCAATCATTATCGAGAAAAGGAACAGTGTTGGAAGGATCTGAAAGAAGATATAGATAACGAGCAGAACCCAAATGTCATACTAGCTGGAGACTTCAACTTAGTCCTCCACGCGAATGAGAAAAGAGGGGGCAATTTCACCTTCGACCCCTTCAGAAGTCAGATGGAAGGGATAATGTCCGAACATGAATTGATGGATATTATTCCAAAAAATCGAAAATACACCTGGAATAATAGAAGGTTGGGACCAGGCAATATCATGGAACGATTGGATAGAATTCTGGTTAATGTCTCCCTCCTTTCCTCCTTTGCTGCTGGTCACACAAAAATTCTCAGTGCTACGGCTTCAGACCACTTCCCCATCCTCTTAACGTTGGACTCCCATTCTCAGCTGGGACCAATCCCGTTCAGGTATAATCCTCTGTGGCGAGACAATGCTGAGGCTGAAGCTATCATAGAAGCAACCTGGAAACATCATGTAGAAGGCTCTCCTAGCCATATATGGGAAACAAAAATCAGAAGCACAAGAAAAGCCCTCAAAGACTGGGCAAAAGTCAGCTATCAAGAGCCAGAAAAGATTAAAAAAAAAATACAGCAGGACTTGGAGGAAATCCAAAAACAAATTGAAGATCAAGGGTTCACCCACCAGCTAAAAAGCAAGGAATGGGAAACACAAGGGCAGCTAATGCACATCAAGAGAGCGGAAGAAATCAAGTGGAGAATTAAATCAAGACAACTATGGCTGAAAGAAGGAGACAAAAACACGGCTTACTTCCACAAGCAAGCCACAGTCAGAAAGGTAAGAAACAATGTAAATGCTATTACGGACAGTCAAGGCAGCCAACATAACGACCAAGAATCCATCAAAAGAGCTGCCTCCCTTCACTACAAAAGCCTCCTCACGGAAAATCAAGAAGAAACCGACTATGCTGCGCTGTTACAGCATCTTCCGAAAGGCATTTCTCAAGAGGCGAATGACAGTCTAAACCGAGAAATAACGGAGGAGGAAATCAGAAAAGCTATCTGGACCCTGCAACCGGACAAGTCTCCAGGCCCAGATGGTTTCCCAATCAATTTTTACAGGGATCATTGGCATCTGATAAGAAAAGACCTTGCAAAGATGTTGAGGGGAATTCAAAGAAAAGGGAAAATGGGGGGTTTCACAAATTCAACCTTCCTCGCCCTCATTCCCAAGGAAAATCGTCCCACTTCCTTCTCCAGGTTTCGACCAATTTCATTGTGTAACTCCTCTTATAAGATTTTCACGAAAATCATAGCTTCTAGACTCCAACCCCTTCTTCCATCCCTTATCTCTGAAAATCAAGGGGGCTTCATATCTAATAGGCAAATTCATGACACAATTACCTTGGTCCAAGAAGCCATTCATTCCAGCACTTCTAGGCAAGAGAAAGGTTTTGTCCTCAAGCTCGACTTAGCCAATGCATTTGACCGGGTAAGACACTCCTTCTTGTTCGCTGTCTTGAGGAAAATGGGATTCAATTCTGCCTTTATTAGTACCATTGCCGCTTGCATTTCAGGCCCTTGGATTTCGCCTCTGATTAATGGGCGCCCTTGTGATGCTTTCCAATCCTCCCGAGGGTTAAGGCAAGGCTGCCCTCTCTCCCCTTATCTCTTTATTCTTATGGCTGAATCCTTTAGCAGTGCTCTAGATCACAACAGAAGAGTTGGCCTCATCTCCGGCATCAAATTCGGGAACGGAGTCAAGAACATCAACCACTCCCAATTTGCTGATGACACTCTGCTAATTGGAGGAGCATCCACTACCATTGCAAGGCGCTTCAAGATTCTCCTCGATCAATTTATGGAGTACTCAGGGGGAGAGGTCAACTTTCAAAAAAGTTGCATCTATGGCTGGAATATTTCCAACCAAACTGCTCACAGCATCGCCAACATCTTTGGAGTTGCCTACAAAGCAAACTGGGACCACTTCACCTACCTTGGGATGCCGGTCACCCTGGGACCATTAAAAGCTGCTACTTGGAATGAAATAATAGACAAAGTCAAGAGGAAGATCCAGCAATGGGGAACTCAATGGCTCAATCCAGCAGGCAGAATAATTCTACTCAAATCAGGTATATCCTCTTTACCTCTATACCGATTTACTCTTTATCAAGCTCCTGCTACATTTCATCATAAGCTGGAAATCGCCCTCCGAAATTTCTTATGGCAAGGAGGGAAAAAAGAAAAAAATAGATTTAATTTGGTCAGTTGGAAAAGTGTAATCCAATCTCAGGACAGAGGTGGTCTGGGAATTAGAGCCCCCAAAATCCTAAATTTGGCATTTGGGATCAAAATGGCCTGGAGGTTAATCAATGAGCCAAAAGCCTGGTGGAAACAGGTCATAGAAAGCAAATACCTCAACGGCAAAAGGCAAAGACTTCTTGAAATAGACATTCCCAACAGAGATTCCACCAAAATTTGGCATCTCTGCAAGAAAGCAATCCCCTTCCTCAATCAAAACACCTCAAAGATCCCTGGAGGAGGGGACAGCATCAACTATGCTACTGACAAGATAATGGGTCTTCAACCTCTAAATACAATAGAAGAAGCCATCCCTTTTATACTCCATCTCAATAGTAAAGGCATCCAGAGGCTAGACCAAATATCGAAATGGGATGTAGATACAGGAGCCTGGACTAATTGGGAATTTCCAGCCACTCCATCAGCTCTAGAAGCAAGCCTCAAAGCCCTCCAAAAAAATCTTCAGAACAGAGCCCCCATAAAAAAAGGAGCAGCAGACGGATTTCGATGGGATCCCACGGGTTCAAGCTACACCATCAAGTCTGGTTATCACTATATCTGTAATAGCACTTATCAGATTCCCATTTGGAACCAATGGAGGATAATCTGGAAATCCGAGGCCATCCCCAAAATCAAATTCTTCACCTGGCTGTTGCTAAAAGGCAAAGTCCTCACATCTGAAAACTTAAGAAAGAGAGGGATCAACGGTCCCTCAAGATGCCCCAACTGCTGCTCAGCAGAGGAAACAATTCAACATTTGTTCCTTGACTGCCCCTTCGCCAAGAGATGCTGGATCAATTTGTCCAACTTGGGCAATATAAAATGGCAACCCCAACAGAACATTTCAGAGACAATACATGAATGGAGAAAGAACTGCCCATGGAAAGACAAGAGGAGTAAGATTGTTAAAAGAATTTGGGCTATCATTCCTCATAACCTACTCTGGAAAATTTGGCTCACAAGAAACAAAAAGATCTTCCAAAACAAAGAGAGCAATGTTCGAACGACATGCAATAAAGCCCACACCTTGGCGCAAGAGACAATAGCAGCAAAGTATAAAGGAAAAATCCAAGCAGCAGATTACTCAGTGGAAGAAAGATCAGTTATCAGGCACATACTAGACCGACCAGGTCAACATCAGGATACTCAGAGAACTGATAGACAGCAGCAAGCACAAACCAGGGAGTGGGAAATCAGACTCCCAATTCAGGATTACAAGATGTGGATTCAGAGCAGTAACTGTCCAACTCTATACTTCGATGGTGCATCAAAGTCCAACCCAGGACCAGCAGGAGCGGGAGGAGTTATATTAAATGAGTCAGGGGATGAAATCTGCAGTTATGAATGGAGCTTGGGAAGAAAAACAAACAACAATGCAGAGGCATTAGCCCTTTATCAAGGTCTAATACAATTAAAAAATATGGGTATCAGAAAGGCATTAGTTTTTGGGGACTCTACAATAATTATTCGCCTCATGAACTACAAACAGCGATCTCCCAACAGTAACCTCCAGCAACACATTGAGCGCATCAAACTCCTCCTCAATCATTTTGAAAACATCAAATTCTATCACATTCTTCGCACGCTAAATACGAAAGCAGACAAGTGCGCGAATAATGCAGTGGGAAAGCAGGAAGGTGTGTTAAGGCACAACAATAGAGAAACTTTTCAACCCCTGCCATGACTCAGAAAAATCCTGGTACTGCCCAGTTTCGCTTGTTCATCAAGTGTGCGAAGGGCATGGTCTCCACAGTCGCAGAACAAACTGCAGAAAGTGTATTATGCACAACCAGTCAAATCCGAACCTCGATAGAGGTAATCACCTGTCAACAAGGAAAAACAACTCAATTCAGCGCCGGCACAAGGCTTGAAAATACAGTAAACGGAGATTGTCTGAAAGATTTGGGGCAGAACCTCACCATTCCCGTGATTCCGACTCCAGTTTGGCATTCTACCCATTGTTTGATCCAATCTATAAATGCGAGCATCAGCAAACAAAGCGTTGCCTATCGCGATCAAGAGACTGTGCAGCAACATCTGTTTGAAGCAGGCGTTTTTACTCAGAGTCTCAGAAGGAACAATCCTCTGGTATCGCCTCACTTTATTCTGTCTAGTTTCATTCTAACTACTGTTGCGGTGATCTACAGGAACGCTCAAGTTTGTCTCTGCAGGGCGTCTCGTCTAGCTGCTCCTCCATCTTTTCATTCTGCGCCCACCTCTCATCGTCTCTGTCCGGCGTTCACAGTTCTTCCCTTCTCATTCTTTCTCTGTCTCTATTCCTCTCCCACCGTCCGTCTCTACAGCGAGCTCTCTCCAGCTCCCTCCACTCTCCTTTTCTCCGCCCTCACCTCTGATATTCCCTTCTGCCCCATCTGCCTCTCTCCCATCAGACCTCTGGTCCATTTCCCCTCAGGTTCGTGCAATAAGCCCCCGCCCAATCTCCCATCTGTATCTGTTGCTCTGAAAGCGGGATACTCTGTTTCTCCCGACAGCGTCTCCAGAACTTATCATCAAGTCAGAGCTTACAATAACGCTCTTAACTCTCCCGCCCACTTGACCTCTGTTTTCACCTACCTCCTCAACCGCATCATTCTCCCTTCAATGGCGCGCAGTGAGGATTGTTTTCACTGTGCTGATCTGCAAGCTGAGTTAGAAGAAATAAGGACTCAGCAGTCAATGTTAGATGAAAAGCAAAGTCTATTGGATGCAAGATTAGAAGAGCACGATAGGCGTCTTGACGAGCAAAGCAGGAGACTCTTTGATCAGGACCGCATTAACACTGAAAAGTATAAAGCAGAAATCCAGCTTTTTATGCATAAGGCTGCCTCCCTCCAAGAGCAATTCAGGCAGCTCACAAACCGCTGCGCCCATGCCGAAGAATCAATTTCCATTCTGAAATTCATGATGGAAAAGAACGCCATTGCCACCAGCTCCTCCACCGTCAAACAAGAAGCTAAAGATGACAAGCCGGAGGAATCAACGGAGGAATCCAACACATCATGATTGACTGAATGAATTTCAAATGTATCTTTTTGTTATTCTCCTTTATTAGAATCTATACTAGTGTTGTCTTTAATAGTAGCAAAAAAAGCAATCTAAGGACCAAGGGGGTAGCCACTTTTTGTAAACCCCTTGCTCCTTCTCAGTCTGCGCAATCTATGTACCAGAGGATTCGAAATCCTTGTTTTTTTTCAGAATATAATATATAGCAACCGACCATTTCAAAAAAAATAAAATAATAAGATATATATGTATATTTATAATAATTATTTAATAGTTAACTCCTTTATATATATTTCTTTTATCCCCCACCCCACCCTCTTTTATTAATCTATAACTAATTTATAATTAAAATAATTGAACAATTTAACATATAAGTACATCTAAATATTTAGAAATTCTAGAAGTTTATTCATATACGTAAATTTATAATAAGGTATAGATGTATATTTATAATAATTATTTAATAGTTAACTCATTTTTTAATTCATTAATACTTTAACCCCTATTATTTGATTAATTATTTAAATCCTTAATATTAACTTCCAAAAAATTAAAAACTAAATAAAATAATAATAAATATATAAATAAATATGTTATCCCCCATTTTTTCTTGGATCCTGTCCAACTAGCTGTTTCCAGTCAACTAGCTATTTCCAGTCAAATATAGCCGTTAGTTAGTCATTGTAGTCATTTCCTAGTCAAATATAGCCGTTAGTTAGTTACCGTTGGATGTTCTGCTCTGACTATTTAACTTGTAATCTAGATCTGACTCTTCAACTTGTCGTAACGATGAACCACACTAGTTGGTTCGAAATGCGTCAACAAATGAAATTTCTTGTCATTTACACCAAAAAATCTCTCATAAACTTGATATGGATCACAGAAGCCTCAATTCAACAAATAAATAATCTATGATAGAATTTCTATGTCGAAAAATTCAAATTAATATGAAGTATCTTGTGTCGTCTTAATTGTGTGGCAAAGAATTCATATGTAATAAAATATCTAATATAAAAAATTACAATGTCTAGTATATTAAAATAAAAAAAATTAGTTACACAAAGAGTGCAAAAGATTCCTAAAAATTAATTTTATATTTTATATTTTTAAGTTATGATTAAAATTGTGAAGAGAAAAGAGAAAATCTTATTTATTGTAGTGTTGACTTAAATTTTATTTTTTATATTGCATCATGATTTAAAATTGAATTGTGAAAATATATAATATAGGTAAGATTTATTGAGGAAAATGATTGAACCAAGTCCATTCAATAATAAAAATCAGTAAGGGAAAAATATGAAGAAAATAAGTAAGGGAAAAATCAGTGTAATATGTAGTGTTGTTGCTTTTGTTTTTTAAATCGTTTCCATGGTTAGTAAAAGCCCAAAACGTAATGGCAATTGTTTTTTTTTTAACAAAATCATAACATGCACACCTATAATTCATAATCTACCCTAAAAAAAAATAAAAATAAAAATAAATAAATAAATTTAACAATTACTATGTCCAAATCAATTTAATGTGCCCCAAGCATGCAATTATTCTTTAATCAACACATATAGAGGGTGATAGAATATACAAATTAATTAGCCATCCTAATTGGAGGCGCATTAGCTCTTGCCCCAACGTCACTTTATTAAACATAGATTATACGATTACAATGTAATGTTACAGGATTAATGGCACATTATATTTTTGTTTATTCTCAGTACAAGTTTATTTTAATTGTGGCATCCAACGAGGGCACTTGGACTCACATCCTCTGTCCATTTGTAAGGGTCATGATCCTACAGTGTTGGTGCTTTGGATTCGTTTGAGGTAACCACTCCTACCCTAGACTCTGAGGCACTCAACCATTCTACCCTTCCTTGCTAGGGTTTCGACTCTCCAACCTCCTCCGGCATGAAGAACAAACCCTCAAAACATTGTTCCAACTGACAGGTAAGTGAAACAATCTGAGTGCCCTCTCGTCCTTCAATGATTTGGCATTGGGAGCAGTTTGGTTGATTAACTCACACTCAAAATTTGCAAGGTTCTCTCTCTTCCTTCCAACAATGACAACACATTTCTGGCAAAAGGCGAAATAGATCGATTGCGCTTTCCACCATGTAAAGTGGATTTTCTTTATCCCTTCAAATTGATTTTTCCTCTTTCTATTCTAGTTATTATTACTGGGTTCTTATATAATCTTACCCCATGGTTTGGTGATGGACCATTAGCTACAAATTACCACTCAAGTACATTTTTGGGTTTATACCTTCTATTACCAAAATTCATCATTTTTCAAAGGCGGTCTAGAAGATTTAGGGTCAGATCTATTCATTTCTTTCTTGTCTAGGTTTGTGCTCCTCTACAACTCTCTTGGCCACGACTATGACACCAAGCTACTCTAACATTTACCACTCTTTCTTGTTCCAGGTTTTATATCTATATATATATATATATATATATATATATATATATATATATATATATATATATATATATATATATATATCTATCCAGTTTTCGCATATGCTCAAATTACTTTTAATTTAGAAGGAATCCTTTCGATGGAATCCCTTCGACCAATTAAGTGGTGTTTTCTAGTTTCCAATTATAGTTAATGGTCCTGAGCGTTATTGGAAAAGGATTGTAACCATAAAATGGCATATTGAATAGATGGTCTCTTGTTTTCAATATAATTTTATTGTAACTCTGAATTTTGAATGACTATATATAAAAAAAATCTACCCATTCCAGGGTTTATTAATTGATGCATTGTTTTCACAATTTTTTTTGTTCTCAGCAACTCTGGTTTTTCATGTCTAATTCTCAGTGGAAGATTGTCATGCTTTTTATGTTTTTTTGTCAAAGATTAATGGAAAATATGTGTTGTTCCCATTAAAGTTTAGTCGTGTTTTTCCTTCTCGCACATGTCTTATCTTGACTATAAGAATTGATTTCTTTGTAGTTTTCCTTTCGTGAAAAAAGGGACTTCTTGTTATTCAAGGAATTTGTACAAGTTGAACCTCTGTTAACTGCATAATGACTTTACGTAAATTCATTCTTTTTCTAGGTTATTTAAACGGGACCTAGGTTGCATCTTTATCACTGATAACCTTTCAGTCGATGAGTTACCCTGTAACTTTATTATGCGCACCTAGTTGTGAATAGGACCTAGGTTATCCAGGACCCACTCACTTCCCTTAAGGTGTTATTTGAATATTTATTACGGTTCTGGACTGCCTTCAACGAGCTTCATTCTTGTTATCCCGAGGCTTAACCAGAACCCTTGTTTATTAAATGTATAACTCCTTCTTTGAATTATGTTTAAATCATGCCCAAACTATAATGAAAGATGTAACACATACTACTTCCTACAACATGTATACATACATTCTTTCCTAGCAAGATTATAAAATTTGGACTCTATTAAAATTTAACGGTCTTTTCTTATTGGACATATATGAACAATAGTTAAGAGTACCTATAATATCTTTCTTTTTCGGAGCAATGATTCCATTACTATAACTCAATTCTTTCTATATACAAAATTTCAGCTTATCTGAGAATACTAATATCTTATTTTATAGTTTTTGCAATTAACACACAGAAAACACAGGATTTTCTTCTAATTACAATAAAAGAAAGAAATCTTGCAGAGATACTTATATCTCCTCTAACTCTAATATAAAAAAATTCCACTAGGAAAATCTATCCGCCCAACCATGAGACTGGAAATGATGCTCAGTCTCCCCCCGGCCTTCTCCCTTTCTAGATAGTTTAAAAATTCAATCTTTAAGGTAGCTTGTTCCTGAACCTCGAGACTACACCAGTCTAGTCCATAACTTTACTCTCGAGGATCTTTCCAAGGGTTCCACTGGCTCTAAGTCTAGCTTAAGAACACCTCAACCTGGAAGTGTCTAGTACAAGGTATCACTTCCAGTCCTCTCTTCTCTCTCTCTGTCCTCCAGCCTTCACATGCCATCCTTGGATCCTTTTTCCACTGAGATGGGTTTTTTTTCCATCTCCAGGAAGAGAGAAAAAAAGAATAATTGTCTCTGACTGTTTGGAGGATTAATGATTCACTTTAATTTTTTATTTTATTTTCTTTTTGGTCCACATCCGTGACCTTCCAAGTCACATCACCATTTCCTTCACGTTCAATTTATATTTTTTTAATACAGAGTTTTTACTAGACCCTTCCACTAGGTCATAAGTTACTGAGTCATGTAAAGTATGTTGGAAATAATACTGAGAGGGGGGGTGAATCATTATTATTAGATCAATAATTTAATTTAAAAAACTGATTTGCATACACTACTTCAGTTCAGCGAAATAGTGTGTATACGCGACTGTACTTAATGCAACCAGCGTATATGCAAAGATCTTTTGATTTACCCAAATTATCATGTATTGAACTTTAATCAGTATATTAGGAATTCATTAGACAATGCAGTAAAAACAAATTAAAGCATCACACATAAGCAACACACATGAACACCAAGATATAAGGTGGAAACCCAATGTGGGTGAAAACCACCTACTGCAATCGTCTCTGTCTTCTTTTAATAAGAAAATTATGTTTACAGTTTTTGTACTGGTGCAATCTTATACCAATATGCAAGCTTCTACCTGCAGAAGGCTACAACCTTCTCTCATTCTCCAGCTTCTACTGGAAGGGAGCTACAACCCCCTAGCTCTTGTACTAGCCAATGTGTTTACTAGTATGTAGGCACCGACCTACACAAGGCTACGACCTTCTCCTTTTTCTTCCAGGGACCATGTTTCATAAATTTTTAGACTAGATCCATCAACAACATCATATCAAATACATCTGCATCAATCAATCACCTTTTGAACCAACCGCAACCGAATCAATCAATCACTTTGACAACCCATCAATTTGATCATTCAGAATACTGTCACCAGAATACAGTAACCAGAACCCAAGCCAGAACCCAAAACACTGCAACAGCAAACAGAAGCAGCTAAAACATATTTTATAAGGTATACACTACTTCCATGTGTCAAACCTACGTGCATACGCGCTTTCCTCAAAGCAAACCAACGTACAGATCTGCAAATCAAATTTATGATGTATACGCCACTTTGATATGGAGAACCAGCGTGTATACGCTTCTTTTATAAAGTGAACCTTCGTACAGATCTGTAAATGATGATTTAAACATTACAACTATTCCAGACTTCAGTCATACCCAGATCATCATATTTACAGACTGCAACATGCGCAAGTTATTTAGATACATGATCAAATCACATAAAGATAATTCACTTCAAGCCTTGAGAAACGGATACATCATTAGATCTTATCTTTCATCAAACGCTAAGGTTCCTCCTTGGTTCAGATCCAACAATGCACCATAACCCAATAACCTGCATACTAGATCTCACACTTCATTAGATATTCAATGCTTTTGTGTTTTAGCTTAATGATCTTCTCCTCCTTTTATAGTTTTAGGCCTTTCTCAACACCATGGACCAAAACCACTTAGGACCAATACCTTGGAAAAAATACCTAGGGTCAATACGTCGGACTAGATACCTTGGACCAATACCATGGATCAAAATACCATGGACCAAATACTTCGTACCTAAAATTTAGTTTTCCAAGGTATACACATTTTTCCTTCTGTGAAAGTGCATGTGTACGTATACGTGACTTGTATACAGTGAACCTGCATGTATACACAACTTGGCCAATGGTGAACTTGCATATACCTCTCTTTCTTCATTCTGTGAAGATTGATCTGTCATTCTTTGCTATTTACCTGCTATACTGTGATCTTTCATCTGAGTGAGTTGCCTTCTGAACTGATTCCTTGAAGTTGCCCCATTTCATCACATCTATAAACTCTACTGTCATGCATTCTGTCACATCTGATATCTCTTCTGTAGATTCATCTAGTTACCATATACAAGTGAGTTGTTCTGCTATAAGTGGGTTGCCATCAAGTACAACACATACATCATAATGCCAACAATCTCCCCCTTTGGACTTGATGGCAAAAAAAACCACACCAAGTCACTCTCCCCCTTTTACATCAAGGGAAAATGGTCATGCTCCCCCTGAGTGCATGCTGACTTCTTTGATATGTTGAAGTGTGTCGATTGAGCTCCCCTGATCGATTCCATGCTCCCCCTGAGCATAAGCAAAGTCTGCAAAAAGATGTTCTAAAAGAAGAACATGACTCTATACATACATCACAAATGACCTTCCAATCACCAATGACTCACACATACATCCATCTCCCAACCAAGTGGGGATATACCAAATTTGACTCATCCACCCAACCAAGTGGGGATATACCAATTGTTTATACATGTCAAAACAAAAAATATTACATCATCCATCCCATGCATAGTGGGGTTACAAATTAGGTCTTTTCATGACCTTTACATTAAAATATGTACATATATAATAGAGACCAAATATCTTAAACAAGACCACAATAGTTATCAACAACTATCATATGATCTGCACTATCAGCAACATATGTAAATCAACATCCAGACTAGTAACCTGTATATGTCCATCATTAGTTCCCAAACTATCATCAACCATGTTCTCCCCTTGAACCTGTGCCACTTGTTTACTGTCATCATTGCATATGTCAGTAAGAGATATCAAAACATCATCATAAATCAGATATATATCAAGTTATCGACATATTTATGAGGACCAATATATTTCCACATGTTATCAGCAGAGTGAAACCATCATCAAACAGAGCAGATAATTGACAGAACCATAGCAGACCCCCTTTTTTGAGTCTGGCCCACTACTTTCCTTCAAACCAACATATTCACGACTGTGTCCACAGAAACCCATGTATGTACGTGACTATGCTTTATGAAACTCGCGTACAAACACCTTTCTTTGAAGAAAATAGGATTTAACAGCAGGATGATGTAGCAACTACTCCCAACTTTTGTTTGAGATATTCAAATGTTTCTCTGGGCAGTGGTTTAGTAAATATATCAACAACCTGTTCTTTGGAGGGAACATACTCCAGTTTGACCTTTTGTTCAAGCACTTGCTCACATAGAAAATGATATTTGATGGGTATGTGCTTGGTCTTGGAGTGCATGACAGGATTCTTTGAAATATTAATGGCACTTGTATTATCACATAGAATGGAGATGGGAGGAGTACATGTGATCTAAATGTCTTGCAAGGTTTGCATCATCCAAAGTAGTTGTGTGCAGCAAGATGTAGCAGTCACGTATTCTGCTTCAGTTGTAGATAATGCAATTGAACTTTGTTTCTTGCTGAACCAAGACACTAACCTGGAACCCATATAGAATGCACCACCACTAGTGTTTTTCTGTCATCAACACTTCCTACCCAATCTGCATCTGTATATGCATGAAGTGCAAGATCTGTATCTCTAGGATACCATAAACCAAAGTTTTGTGTTCCTTGAAGATATTTGAAAATCCTTTTGACTGCCTGAAGATGTGTTTCCTTAGGATTTGCTTGGAATCTTCCAACTATTCCCACTACATGCATGATGTCCAGTCGGGTACCTGTTAGATAAAGCAGACTGCTAATCATGGATCTGTAAGTTGGTTGATGTACTGCTGCTGATTCATCATTTGAGCTAAGACTGCATCCTGTTACCATTGAGGTACATACTGGTTTAAATCTTCCATGCTGTACTTTTTCAAGATCTGTTTGAGATATTTGGTTTGTGAGAGAAAAATACCATCTTTATTCTGCTGAACTTGTAGACCAAGAAAGTAGGTGAGCTCACCAAGCAAGGACATTTCAAATTCTTGCTGCATTACTGAGGCAAAATTTTGACTTGTGGATTCTTCATTGCTACCAAAAATGATATCATCAACATACACAACAATTATTAGCAATTTATCAGTGTCCATCTTTGTATATAGATTTCTATCTGTTGATTCCTTTGAAAAACCTTGTTGGTGGAGATATTTGTCAAGACGGTAATACCATGCTCTTGGAGCCTATTTTAGACCATAGAGAGCTTTTCTGAGTTTGCATACAAGTTTTGCATCATTTCCAAGAATGAATCCTTTTGGTTTTTCAATATAGACTTCTTCTTCTAAGTCTCCATTAAGAAGGGCAGAGTTTACATCCATTTGGAATACTTTGAACTTCTGAAAACTAGAAAGAGCAAGAAACATTCTTATGGCTTCAAGTCTAGCAACGGGTGAAAAAGTTTCTTCAAAATATATACCTTCGTGTTGAGCATATCCTTTGCAAACAAGTCTGGCCTTGTTTCTAATAACTTCTCCATTTTCGTTCAACTTGTTTTTGAATATCCATTTAGTTCCTATGATATTTTTATCATGAGGTCTAGGAACTAATTCCCAGGTATTGTTCTTTTCAATTTGCTCAAGTTCTTCATTCATGGCCTTGACCCAACATTCATCTCTGCATGCTTCATTCACATTTTTAGGTTCAGTGGAAGATAGTAATGCTAGATAGCTTGAGGTTTCGGCAATAGTTCTTCTTGTTTGCACACCTACCCCTTTTTCCCCCAAAATTTGAGTTTTTGGATGATTTTTCTAAACATACCTGGACGGAGTCTTTTCTTCTATTGTTATCTCTTCTTCTGGTGCTTCATTGGTTTCTTCTTCAGAATCAATGTGATTTGATGTGGGAAAATGATCCTCATCTTCTTCATTGTCATGATCTTCAGTTTTTATCTGTTTTGGATTTTTGCATGCTTCATCAACTACAACATCAATACTTTCAATAATTTTCCAAAGTCTTTTATTATAACATTTATATCCTTTACTTCGAGAAGAGTAGCCAAGAAGAATACCTTCATCTGCTCTAGGTTCAAGCTTACCAAGTTTTTCATCAGTCCTTTTGATGTAACATTCGCTTCCAAAAACTTTGAAGTACTTTACCGTAGGAGTTTTACCATACCAAAGTTTATGCAGAGTTTGAGTGTTGTTTACCCGAACATTTGCTTGGTTGAGAATAGTGACGGTGGCAAATGTAGCTTCACCCCAGAAGGTTGCAGGAGTTCCAGATTCGTCTAGCATAGAACGGGCCATTTGTTGAACAGTTTTGTTCATTCTTTCTACCACTCCATTTTGCTTAGGAGTACTTGCAGTGGAGAACTGCCTTTTTATTCCATGTTGTTCACAGAAGTCAAAGAATTCATCCGAGGTAAATTCCCCTCCTCAATCAGATCTAAGGCATTTGATTTTGCGATCTGATTCATTTTCAACCAAAGCTTTGAAGGCTTTGAACTTTTCAAATGCTTCCTCTTTATGCTTTAGAAGACCTATCCAACACATTCTGGAAAAATCATCAATGAACAATATAAAGTATTCTTCTCCATGAGGTGACTTTTTCTTGATGGTCCACATAAATTAGTATGAACAAGTTCAAGAGGCTTACTAACTGATCCTTCCTTTTCGATGAATTGAGATCTGGTTTTCTTACCAAATTGACATGATTTGCATATAGTATTTTCAAGAATGTTGATATCTCGAAGATCTCGAACAACTTGGAATCTGCATGCTTTTCTTATTTGAGAAAAGCTTAGATGTTCCAATATTTTGTGCCATAGCTAGTTTTCATCATTTTTGCTTAGATAACATTGTTGTTGTCCTCCCTTGAGTATGTATAGGTTGTTTGGAGTTCTTGTACCTTTAATCACAGTTTCTCCTGTATCAAGCTCACGAACAACACATCCATTTGATCGAAACACTACTTCATTTCCTTGATCACACATTTGACTCACACTCAACAGGTTATGTTTTAAGCCATCAACATACATAACATTTCTAGCTTTAACTTTTTCTTTCAAGAAAACAGAGCCTTTACCTTTTATGACAGTAGGAGTGTCATTTCCAAATGAGACACTCTTTTCCTTTTCTAAGGCATTATATGAGTGTAGTTTTTCTCTGTCACCTATCATGTGTTTTGAGCATCCACTGTCGATGTACCACTGGTTTTCTTGTCCTTCTGCATACAAGGCTATACCACATCTTTCTGTTTGTGGTTCTTTCTTTCTCCATATTTTGGGATTTAATGGAGTTTGCTCCTTTTGAGATATTTGCCGAAATTTGCTCCTGCATTTAGATTCTTCATGGCCAAAGTTGTTACAGATTGAGCATTCTATTTCATTTTCAAGCAGAGAAAAGTTATTATAGGAACTTTTCTTGATCCCTTTCACATTCCTTTGATTTTGTGCTTCTCTAATCATGATGGTTTTGTAAGCAACACATTGAGCAGCTTTGTGTCCAAAATTATGACATGAGAAACATTGACCATTAAAGAAGTTCCTGCGATTATCGAATCTACTGACCTGGTGATTGTAGTTTCTATTGATATTCATATTTGAAGCAAATTGAGTACGATTTACCTGAGGTTGGTTGTGGCTTTTGTTCATCCTTGAATTAAATTGAGCTTGGTTTACCTGGTGATCTGCTTTATGCCTTTGCTGACGGTTGTCAAACTGTTCACTGCTCTTTGCTGCATCAAGATAGCTTTTAGTGGAGGTTGACGGCTTCTGTGATTGAGATGCTTCTTCAGTATATGCAAGACATGTCTTTATCAGAGGAGAACGCTGCACTTTGATAATTTCATCTAAGGTTTCTGATCCTTTAGAAAATCTAAGATTGAGAGCTTTTGTTTTCTCAAGATCCTTTCTTAGACCCACAATTTCACATTCTAGTTTTGCATTGTGTTTTTCTCTTTCAGCAAGTTGGTATGTCAAGGTATTTATAATCATGTTCTTTCTTCTAAACAGATTTTAAGTTTAGAGATTTCTTCATAAAGGTCATACTCATCTAAAGCAACCAAAAATCATCATCTTCATGAGCCATCAGAAGTCTATAGTCATTACTATTTTCATCTTCATCACTATTTGATAAACCATCGCTACCTTCATGAGTATAGTAGCTCTTTTTACTTACACTTTGTTTTCTATTCCATTTTGCAGATTCCTTCCCTTTATCATATTTATCTTTATGAGGACATTTGGCAACATAATTACCAACTCTACCACAGGAAAAACATTTGAAAGGTAGTTTACCTCTGAATCTTCCAGAACCCCATTGAAGGTTCTTGAGAAAGTTTTCTTCTTCTTCTTCTTCTTCTTAAATATGTCATAATTCATTGAGTTATTCTTTTCCTTTTGCTGAAGCTTTAAATGTGGATACTCTCATGTCTGATGGACCTCCTTTTCTCACCTCAAAGGCAATTAAGATTCTATGAAGCTTTGTCATAGTAATAGTTTGTAGATACTACTTTTCTTCTATGGCAGATACTTTTGATTCAAATTTAGCAGACAAGGATCTTAAAACTTTTTCAACTAAGGTAACTTCCTTTATCTCTTCACCCAGATTCTTCATGCAATTAACAACCTCATCTATACATAAGAAGTAACTAGCTATACTTTCATCATTGTGCATCTTGAGAGTTTCATATTGAATTCTGAGAGTTTGTAGTTTAGCACGTTTTACCTAAGAATCTCCTTTGAGCTTAGAACGATTTTGTTCCATATTTCTTTGGTGGATTTGAGCTGCATAACTTTGACAAACTTTGACTGTGAAAGACTTCCCAATAATGTATTGACAACCTTGGCATTGGTTTCATATTGCTTTTTACCTGCTGTATCTGTAGGAATTTCTGATGGAAATGTATATCCTCCTTCCACGATTTCCCAGACATCTATTCCAAGTGATTGAAGATACGATGTGGTTCTTACCTTCCAATAAACAAAGTTGCTCCTGCCAAAGATTGGTGGTCTGATGGATCCCCGCTTTCTTGATTACTCATGATGATGGATCTTCCTTCAAGCGATCAAGATTCTTCTAAAGGACCTGCTCCAATACCAATTGTTGGAAATAATACTGAGAGGGGGGGTGAATCAGTATTATCAGATCAATAATTTAATTTTCAAAAACTGATTTGTATACACTACTTCAGTTCAGTGAAATAGCATGCATACACAATTGTACTTAATGAAACCAGCATATATGCATAGATATTTTGATTTACCCAAATTATTGAACTTTAATCAGTATATCAAGAATTCATTAGACAATGCAGTAAAAAAAAATTAAAGCATCACACATAAGCAACACATATGAACACCAAGATATAAGGTGGAAACCCAATGTGGGTGAAAACCACCTACTGCAATCATCTCTGTCTTCTTTTAATAAGAAAATTCTGTTTACAATTTTTGTACTGGTGCAGTCTTATACCAGTATGCAGGCTTCTACCTACAGAAGGCTACAACCTTCTCTTGTTCTCTAGCTTCTACTGGAAGGGAGTTACAACCCCTTAGCTCTTGTACTAGCCAATGTGTTTACTAGTACGTAGGCGTCGACCTACAGAAGGCTACGACCTTCTCCTTTTTCTTCCAGGGACCACGTTTCATAAATTTTTAGACTGGATCCATCAACAACATCATATCAAATATATTTGCATCAATCAATCACCTTTTGAACCAACCCCAACCAAATCAATCAATCACTTTGATAACCCATCAATCTAATCATTCAGAATACCGTCACCAGAATACAGTAACCAAAACCCAAGCCAGAACCCAGAACACTGCAACAGCAAACAGAAGAAACTAAAACATATTTTATAAGGTATACGCTACTTCCATGTGTCGAACCTTCGTGCATACACGCTTTCCTCAAAGCGAACCAGCGTACAGATCTGTAAATCAAATTTATGAAGTATACGTTGCTTTGATATGCAGAACCAACATGTATACATTTCTTTTCTAAAGTGAACCTACATACAGATCTGGAAATGATGATTTAAACATCACAACTATTCCAGATTTCAGTCATACCCAGATCATCATATTTACAGACTACAACATGTGCCAGTTATTCAGATACATGATAAAATCACATAAAGATAATTCACTTCAAGCCTTGAGATCCTGATATCTCATTAGATCTTATCTTTCATCAAACGCTAAGGTTCCTCCTTGGTTCAAATCCAACAATGCACCATAAACCAATAACTTGCATATTAGATCTCACACTTCATCAGATATTCAATTCTTGTGTGTTTTGGCCTAATGATCTTCTCCTCCTTTTATAGTTTTAAGCCTTTCTCAATACCATGGACCAAAACCACTTAGGACCAATACCTTGGACCAAATACCTAGGGTCAATGGACCAGATACCTTGGACCAATACCATGGATCAAAATACCATGGACCAAATACTTCGGACCAAAAATTTAGTTTTCCAAGGTATACACGCTTTTCCTTCTGTGAAAGTGCGTGTGTACGTATACACGACTTGTATACAGTGAACCTACGTGTATATGCAACTTGGTCAATGGTGAACCTGTGTATACCTCTCTTTCTTCATTCTGTGAAGACTGATCTGTAATTCTTTGTTGTTTACCTGCTATACTGTGATCTTTCATCTGAGTGAGTTGCCTTCTGAACTGATTCCTTGAAGTTGCCTTGCATTTCATCACATCTGTAAACTCTACTGTCATGCATTCTGTCACATCTGATATCTCTTATGTAGATTCATCTAGTTACCATATACAAGTGAGTTGTTCTGCTATAAGTGGGTTTCCATCAAGTACAACACATACATCATAATGCCAACAAAGTAAAAAGTAACTAGCGGTAAAACAAATATTTACAGAAATGGGGTGTTACATCCTCCCCCCCCATGTGAAACACCGTCCTCGGTGTTTATTCCAACCATTTGAAACCTGGATGATAGGTCACCTTCGTAGCATTATTTCTCTCTACTTGACAATACACAGAGACTCTACCAGAAATTCTCTATTTGGTTCAAACTGTATCAAAATGATCACTTGTAATTAGTTCATGCTCATTATAATTTATATTCATATAGTTCAAATTACACCATCAAATTTACCTGCACATCTTGCCAATTAATCACATGCCTAGGATCGTATATATATTTCTTCAACTAGGAAACATAAAACACATTATGAATCTGGATATGACTAGGTAGTGCAAGCTTATATGCTACAGGTTCAATTCATTCGAGAATCTGGAAAGGTGCACAATATCAGGGTGCTAACTTTTCACAGTTTCCCCAAAGTAGGGTACTCTTCTTAGGTTTAACTTAGATGTAAACATGATCCCCCTCACGGAATTCCCGGTAGGTCCTTTTCTTTTCCACATAAGTCTTTTGTCTGTCTTGGGCAACTTTCAAATTTTGTTGCACTTTCGTCACTACTTGCTCCATTTCAACTAGCATGTCAAGTCCTAGTACCAATCTATCCTCAGGATTGTTCCAATTAATGGGTACCCTGCATCTTTTCCCATACAACACCTCAAAAGGACTCATTCCCAATGATTCATGGTAATTATTGTTATATGTGAATTCAACTAAGTGGAGATATTCTTCCCACTTAGTTGGTTGTTGCATAACATACATTCTTAACATATCTTTCAACACCTAGTTAACTCGGTCTGTTTTCCCATCATTATGAGGGTGATACACGGTGCTAAACTGAATTTGGATACCTAGTCCCGTAAAAGGGCCTTCCAAAATGTGGAGGTAAATTTTACATCCCTATTTGAGATCACCACTTTGGGTATACCATGTAGTCGAAATATTTATTTCATAAATATATCAACAATTTCGATTGTTTTATATGTAGATTTGACAGGTATAAAATGAGATTTTTTGCTCAATTTATCCACCACTACCATGATGGAATCATTCTGCTTTTTAGATCTAGGTAGACCTGTAATAAAGTCTAAAGTAATTGTATCCCATTTCCACTCTGGAATAGGTAGTGGATGGAGTAACCCAGCAGGGTGTTGGTGCTTCACTTTAACTTGCTGACACTCCAAGCATCAGCCAAAATATTATGTAATATCTCTTCTCATACTTGGCCAAAAGTAATCCTTCTTCATTACAGAAAATATCTTTTGATACTCGAGATGGGCAACATATGGTCTTTTGTGGAATTCATCCATCATGAATTGCTTAACAAAGGTTTGGTTAGGAATATATATCCTACCCCTAAAGGTCAACAAGTTATCACTGTTTATGCCATAATCATATTGCTTTCTATAGTTTTGTGTTTGACTGGTCTGCTGCCATAGGAATTGATATTCGAGGTCTTTATGGGAAACTTCCTTAATTTTTTCCACAAATTTGGATTCCATGTGACTGTATGAAATCTCATATACATAATATAATATTTTTCTTAGTGCGTTAACCACCTGATTCTCTCTCCCCTTAAGATGTCTTATATCAAAGTCAAACTCGCTTAAGAAGGCAATCCACCTAGCTTGGCATGCATTTATATTAGGTTGCTCGAAGAAGCTTGTCAGACTATTATGATAAGTCATTAAAATAAACTTCTTTCCCAAAAAATAATGCTGCCATACTTTTAAAGCGTGAAATATTGCTGTTAATTTCAAATCATACACAGAATATCATTGCTTGTGATCCTTCAATTTGTGTGACTTGTACTCTATTACTCTACCTTCCTGCATCAAAACCCCTCCTACGCCTTCTTGACAAGCGTCGATGCAAACAATAAACTCTTTCTCTGGGTCTGCTACTTTTAATATAGGGGTTGTGGTCAATAGGTGTTTTAAATGCTCAAAACTTTGTTGACATTTTATTGTCCACTTGAAAGCTCTTCCTTTTCTCTACAGAGAAGTTATAGGGTATGTGATTTTAGAAAATCCCTCAATAAAGCGATGAAATATCCACTAGCCCCATAAAAGACCAAATTCTACAACATTTTTGGGGATAGGCCATTCCATGATAGTTTAATCTTCTCGAGAACCACATCGATGCCTTCAGATGAAATGATGTGTCCCAAGTATTGGATCTGATCTTTATAAAAATCAAATTTGTTGTATTTAACATACAACTGGTGATATCACAATGTTTGCAGTACAATTCTTAGGTGTTTCTCATGTTCTTCTAAGTCCTTCAAATAAATCAAAATATCATTAATAAAAATCAAAACAAATTTATCTAAGTAAGGATGGAATATATCATTCATCAAACTCATAAATGTTGTTGGGGAATTAGTAAGCCCAAAGGGTAGCACCACAAACTCATTATGGTCGTACCAAGTCTGAAATGTTGTCTAATATATATCTTCATCCTTAATTCATTTATGATGATACCCAAATCGTAGTTCGATTTTCGAGAACACACTAGCCCCTCTAACTTGATCAAATAAATCGTCAATTCTTGGTAGAGGGTATTTTCATTTGATGGCCAACTTATTCAATTGCCTATAATCAATGCATAGTCATAAAGTACCATCTTTCTTCCTTAAAAATAATACAAGGGCTCCCCGAGGTGACACACTTGGGCGAATATAGCCTTTATCTAGGAGCTCCTGTAATTTCATTTTGAGTTTTGTTAGCTCAGATATACTCATACGATAGGGAGTCTTTGATATAGGAGTTTCTCTTAGGACTAGCTCTATGGTAAAGTTGATATCTCGCTCAGGTGGAAGTCCGAGTATTTATTCCGGAAATACATCAATAAATTCTTGAATCACTAACAAGTTTTCCAAGGAGGTTATTTTGTGTTTAGAGTTAGTATAACCAACTTGTATTGCATAGATTTAGCAGCGTTTTTAGATGCATCTCCCTAACCTGTTGGTAGTAATAGGTCACAATTTAATTGCCTCTTTAACACCTTGAATTTCTTTTCTAATGGCTTCTTCCATAAGGAAACTAACAATTGTATATTTCCAGTTCACTAAGGACCAATGTTTTTCTAACTAGTCCATTCCAATCAGCACATCATAAGATCCTAAGGGTAACATGTTTAAATTCACCTTAATTTTTTGTCATGTTACTTCAATAGGGTAGTTCTGTATCTTGGAATTCACCCTTCTTTTGGCTCTAGTAGCCAATTGCACTAACCAAGGGTTTTTGAATTTAATAATTTCCAAATGAAACAATTCTACAATCTTCGAACTAACATAACTCAAACTTGCAGCTAGACCAATTAAAATAGAAACATAATGATTAACTATTTTACCTTCACATTCTATCATCATAAGCTGATATTCAGCCTGATTGTCGTCCAAAGCTGCATTAGTCCTCAGTATATTCCTTGCCACCTCATCCACTATAGAAGCCTCTTATATATTGACAGCTTGTTCCATACGGACACGATGTGGACAGTTTTTATAATAATGGGGCTCCCCACATCCCACCATTGCAAAGGAGTTTCTGCTATTGACTGACTTCTTGTTCACTTGTTGTTTCTATTTTTCTGGTTTTATTTTGTAATCCAAATTTATGTTGATTCTTTCCTAAAAACTTGCTCTATTGTTTTCAGTACATGTTTCTCCCACTAGAATTTTTAACATTTTTATTATTAAGGAAACTTTTGGGTCCTTTCTTTTCTAACCCACTTTTACCACCTTCTTCCTTCCACTTCATTTGTTGATAACAAATTCAGGCTTCCGAATATGCTCATCCATCATTTTCGGGTTATCAAATTACAGCTTCTCCTTCATGAAGGTAGGTAAATTGCTAATAAAACGTTGCACCTTGGCTTTCTCTTCCCGAATGTATGGAACATATCTCAACAAGGATGTGAACTTCATTAAAAACTCATCCATAGTCAGCTAACCCAGTCTTAACGTGAAACTCTTTTTCTTTTTCATCGTAAAACCGTTCAGTAAAATATTTGTCCTTGAAAAGTTTTTGAAAGTCATTCCAAGTTATCTCTTGCTCCTCAATTCCCTATAAAATTTTGATTTCCTCCCACCATAGGGTGGCTTTACCTTGAAATTAATAAATTTATAGCCTCACCTTCAGATTATGATCATATTCATATATCTGGAAATACTTATTCATGTTAATCAACCAAGCCTCATCTACCTCTTCGACTTGACCATCAAATGTCAAAGGTTTAATTTTCTTGAATTCTCCTTGAAGTTCAACTTTCTGCCTCTTGGCCCCTTTATCACCAGAGGCATTATCAGATCTTCCCTTGTCATCATTATGTCTCCCTTTAGATTCTTCATTGTCTTCCCTTTTCCGAAATACCTCACTTTTGTTATCATTACCAACACTCAGATTTGGCTCTCGTTGATTCTGTTTGTCTGATATGATTTTCATAATTTTTTCTTGTTCTAATCTAAGTATTTCATTGTCAGCTCTTAAATTATTCATTTCAGCTCACAAATGTTGAACTGTTTCTAGCAGTGTTGCATTAGCTTGATGAGATTCCTCACCCAATTTTACCCACATCTCAAGATTAGCTTCAATGTAGGGTGTTTATGATCTTGTCACCGATCTAGTCCATCTCCACATCTTGTCTCTTACTTTGTGCACATTAACATATTGGTTACTCTTAAGTTTCCCAATTGGCCACGATGTTTGAAATTGAGCTCTGATACCACTTGTAACATGCACACCTACAATTCATAATTTACCCTCAATAATAAAAAAGAATTTTTTTAACAATTACTATGTCCAAATCAATTTATTGTGCCCCAAGCATTCAACTATTTTTTAATCAACACATATGAAGGGTGATATAATATGCAAATTAATTATCCATCCTAACTGGAAGCACATTAGAACTTTCCCCAACATCACTTTGTTAAACATGGATTATACGAATGCATTGTAATGTTACATGCTTAATGGAAAATTATATTTTTATTTATTCCTAGTACAAGTTTATTTTAATTGTGCCATCCAATGAGGACACTTGGACTCGCATCCTCCATCCATTTGTAAGGGCTCATGATCATATAGTGATGGAACTTGGGATTCATTTGAGGTAATCCTTCCTACCCAAGACTCTGAGGTAGACAACCATTCTGCCCTTCCTTGCTAGGGTTCTGGCTCTGCAACCTCCTCTGGCACAAAGAATGCACCCTCATAACATTGTTCCAACCAACAGGGAAGTGCAACAATATGAGTTCCCTCTCTTCCTTCAGTGGTTTTGCGTTGGGAGGAGTTTAGTTGATTAAATCATGCTCAACATTTGTAGGGTTCTCTCTCTTCCTTCCAACAATGGCGACACCCTTCTGGCAAAAGGAGGAATAGACCAAGTGCGCTTTCCACCAAGTAAAGTGGGGTTTCTTTATCCCTTCAAATTGTTTTTTCCTTTTTCTGTTCTGGTTATTATTACTGAGTTCTTATCTAATCTTACCATCATGGTTTGGTGATGGACCATCGACTATGAATTACCACTTAGGTATGTTTCTGGGTTTATACCTTCTACAACCAATTTTTTTTAGTTTTCAGAGACTGTCTAGAAGATTTAGCGTCTGGTCTTTTCTTTTCTTGCCTGTCTAGGTTTGTGCTCCGCCACATCTCTCTTGGCCATGGCTACGACACCAAGCTACTCTAACATTTACCACTCCTTCTTGTTCCAGGTTTTTAATTCTTTTCCTCTCTTAGTCAGTATGAAGGTTTGTGTTTCTTTGTCGTTTTGGGTTTTCTTGAGAAGGTATATATATATATATATCTATATATATATATATATATATATATATATATATCACTTGAGTTTTAGCATATGCTTAGATTATTTCTAATTTAGAAGGAATCCTTTCGAATGGAAGCCCTTCGACCAACTGAGCGATGTTTTCTAGTTTCCAATTACAGTTAATGGTTCTGAGTATTATTGGAAAGAGATTGTAACCATAAAATGACATATTGAATAGACGGTCTCTTCTTTTCAACAAAATTTTATTGTAACTCTGAATTTTGAATGGAATATATAAATATAAATAAATAAGTATATATATATATAGATATATATATATATATATATATATATATATTACTCATTCCAGGGTTTGTTAATTGATGCATTGTTTTCATAGGTTTTTCTGTTCTCGACAACTCAGGTTTTTCATGTCTAATTCTCAGTGGAAGATTTCCATGCTTCTTCTGTTTTCTGTCCGAGATTAATGGGAAATATTTGTTGTTCCCATTAAAGTTTAGTTGTGTTTTTCCTTCTCTCACATGTCTTATCTTGACTGTATTAATTTATTTCTCTGTAGTTTTCCTTTTGTGAAAAAAGGGACTTCTTGTTATTCGAGGAATTTGTACAGGTTGAACCTCTGTTAACTGCATAATGACTTTATGTAAATTAATTATTTTTTTAGGTTATTTAAACAAGACCTAGGTTGCACCTCTATCACTGATAACCTTATGGTTGCTGAGTTACCCTGTAACTTTCTTATGCGCAGCTGGCTGTGAATGGGACCAAGGTTACCCAAGACCCGCTCACTGCCCTTAAGGTGTTATTTAAATATTTATTATGGTTCCAGACTACCTTTAACGAGATTCGTGCTTCTTATCTCGAGGCTTAACCAAAACCATTGTTTATTAACTATGTAACTCCTTTGAATTGTGTTTAAACACTTGTGATATCATGCCTAGACTATAATGAAAGTTGTAACATATACTACTTCCTACAACTTGTATACATACATTCTTTCCTAGAAAGATTATAAATTCCAGGCTCTATGAAAATTTAACAGTCTTTCCTTATTGGACATATATGAACAACAATTAAGATTACCTATCATATCTTTCTTTTCTAGAGCAATCGTTCCATTACTATAACTCAATGTTGCATTCCCATTACTTTGATTTTTTTTTTTTTTATTATTTATACATATTGTGTGACCTGTAACATTGCATACCATTTAAGTGTTGTACATCATGTCTATGAACCTCAAGAACTTGGAATGGTATTTGGTAATACCTGGTTTTCTTTTTCTTCTTACATTAGCTCTTAGTTTTCTGATATCTAATTTATTTTCACCCTTTAGACATAATACCAAACTGTACTAGCTATGGTATATGATGTTAGGGTGCAGGTATGACCCTTACCTGTGGTTGGTTTATACATCTCTCTATAGTCCATTGATTCATACTTGGTAAAAATTATGACCCGATTCTATCCCTAACCCAAAGTCTTCTATCCAATAACATACATAACATGGATCACATTTCTATTTTAATGGTTACACCTATGATATCAACCCATGGCGGGAATCAACCCTGCGATGCTCATTTGGTGGAGAGTACATTTGGAAATTCGTGACAAAGCTTCCACCTAGGGATCATCACCCAAGTAGAAGACTCAGTGTTCACCATTTAGCCCCCCCTTCACATGGCCATCACATGGTAGCATGTGCTTGGGGTTGCGTGTACAACGGAGATGCATCGAGACGATCTAAGGGTGGAAACACTTTCTTGAAACTCTAACCCTAATTTTTTGGTATCATTCTCTTGCTCCTTTGTTCACTGTTTGGTGGTTTGTTTTCCTTCTCTTCGTGTTAGAGGAATGTCAAATCTTTGCTAAAATGCCACCAGGAGGTTTCCCTAAGTTACTAGCATTTGTATTTTCCATTGTATGCATCGATGTCCCTTTTCTACAACTCATTGTGCTGCAAACCTAGGATGCTGGTAGCTAGATTTTTTTCACATTCATGGCATCTTTGTTGTTGCTCTACATTGAGCTGAGGTAATGGTGAGGGTTTTTCATTTCCCCTTCTTTTTGTTTCCTTTTTTTTCAGTTCAAGACCTTATAATTCAGGCTTACATGATAAATCCAATTGTTTTTTGGTCTATCAAGTTCTGTGTATACTTACATGTATGGCTTGTGACAACGTCTAATTTTTTTATGCTTTGGTTTCCTACGTTGAATCCTCTCGGGTCTATAGAGCTCGCCCTCCACCAAGCTCGTATCTAGTTTCCAGAACTAATTCTCGCCTCTTCGTTACTCATAAGTATATCTTGTACTAGAATTGTAACTTGGGTTTGCTTGCTTTATAAATCAGTTTGGTTTGAGATACTAATTTTGCACATAATCTACCATAGAATCGTGCCTCGGCTTGGCGCCAGCACAACAGGGTTCAGCAGGAACCTGGGTAATTTTTTTTTCTTACCTTTCATTACAACTCTCCGTAGTTGTAGCTAAGTGAAAGGTTTTTCTTTAATTTCCAGTGTGCACAATTTATGGTTCTCAAAGTTAGGTTGTTGGCTTTAATATGACTATTCTCTACATCTTTTTTTGGGAGAAAACCCCTGTGATATTCTCATACCAAATTATTTTGGTTGTGTTTTGTATAGGGAAAGAAAGATAGTGGTGAATTTCACTAATAGGTATACCCTTTTCCATATACCCTACTCATTTCTGATCGATACATACTTCTCTTTTCATTTTTTGGCTTACTTGCCTCCTCCCATGTTTTGTTGCAGGTATGTGGAAGCTCAATTGATTTATGCACCCTACACCTATGAAATTGTTCAATCTATAACTTAGGCTTTAAATTAGATAGGTTGGTTTCTATGGCGTCCTTCCTATGTTGGTTGTCACCTCCAGCACAAATGAATCATGAGCTTCAATTCTCTATTTTGCTTTGTTCTTTGTACTTATTCGAGGGCTAGACCATTTGGTCCCTTGCTTCTTGCAACAAGGAATTTGAATTCAAGATCGAATTGTATATTGGATTCCTTCATTTCTGTGGTAGAATAGTCTTCGACTAGCTTCAGATTGTTAACTGTGATTGATTCTCTTATACATTGGTGTAATTTTCCAAAAGGGGTTGAACCCCTCATTTTTTTATATAATACATTCTATATTTTCTTTATTTTATATAACTAATTTCTATTAGAGACGTGCTGATGTATTTAATTTGCATGATAAGTTCCCTCTAATTTACATTCCACATGGAATTTTGGTATATAGTTTTTTTTTTCTAAGTTATGCTAATTCTATTAAGGTAAAAAATATCATACACTAAGGTCGAAGCCTGTACTTAGCTATGCCAGAGGAAAGACATCAACCAACAAAAAAACTAGAATTGAACTGCCCAGAAGGGAAACCAGTTCTTAACCGAAGTGTCTCAAAAAAAGTTATCTTGCTGCCCACGCAGGGGAAACCAGCAAATTAACCAGTTTTGCATCATTGTAACTGAGGAGACTAGAAAAAGTAAACCCAACTCAAGAGTCTAAAATTTTTTAGTTTTCCCCAAAAAAACCATTGAAAGTAGAAACTAAAGAACAAAGTCCCAATGAACCTGAGACACGTGGCATGCTGAGTGGCAGTCTACTAGGCAGGCGCGTGGCACGTTGAGTGGCAATTTACTAGGCAGGCGCGTGGCACGTTGAGTGGCAGCAAGGTGGCAGACCAGGCGTCGAACACACGACATCGAGGTGGCGGCTAGGGACGTGGCGGCGACAGAGGGTGCTCCTCCACGATGAAGCATCTGTACTCGTCCATGTCACCACTTGGCAGTGGCGAAGTCTCCGTGTCGCCCGCCTGCAACTCCGGTTGTTCTTCCTCAATGATGCAACAGTATTCGTCTATGACCTAGTTCATCTGCGGAGCCATTTCCACTTCCTTCCCTGTGCGTCTGGTTTGCTATTCCTAGCTTCGCTCCTCTGCACCTTGAAGACTCGTCTGAGCCAGCTCTATTTTGGCCTTGGTTTGGCTACTCCCTGCTATGGTGCTTCCGCCACCAACAATGTTCGAGAGCCCCATTGCTTCGGTGCAGCCAGCACCCATTGCTCCTTGTTCCTCAGTGGCCATGAGTCGACCACCAACCTCAGAGTCTTGTGCCTCAGAATTTTGCTTTTCCTCATGAAAGCTAATGGTGATGGTGGCGGTGATGAGGGGCTGGTTCAGGGCAGAGCGAAAGGTGAATTGGGCGTGCTGGGAATGAGGCTGAGGAGCTGGAGGAGTGCTTCTGGGAGAGGGGCCGGAAGTGGAGGGGAAGCTGCTGGGAGGCATAGCAGAGGCCACCGAGTGGAAGCGACCTCTGCCACTGCGCGTATTGGGGTAGCGGCCAGTGTTCTGCTCAGCTAGAGAGGAGGTGGTCTCCGAAGCAGAAGAGTGCCATGAGCGACTTAGGCTCCCTCAGTTCCCACCTCTACGGCTGCACATCCTATGGTACACCATGCTTTCTGCAATTAGAGGCGAATTTTGGTCAATGGGATGCAGCGTCACAATGGAGCTAACAAGAAATTCAGCAGAGCTAATAGGCAATTCAGTAGAGGGATGAGCAACCAGGGCCGAAGGGATGAGAAATTGAAGATTCAGATTGTGGGTGAAATGGATGCCCGAGCCAAAATCGATGCAGCAATAAAGACTACAACGTCTCCCAGTGGTTGTGCGGGAGCTGGGTGCCGCCACTACATGAGGGCAGAGGCATTGCAGGGGCCGAGGTTGCAGGGGAGGAATGGCAGGATCAGAAGCGGTATTTTCCCGAGAGTGCATCGTTACCTTGAGCCGAGGTTGATGGCAGTTAACAGAGTGGTGGCAGTGTTCATTTGAGGTGCAATTATGGTGATGGTTAATGCCATTTTTGGACCACTGTGCCACCCTGTGGGAGGCCATGTGCTCTCGCCACACGCCAACCCAGCTAGCAGCCACCTCATTGTCCTTTGTTGTCACCCACATCCAGGAGAATTTTGGTATACAAGGAAAAATATTATATTTTTCATTCCTCAAAACAATAATTTTTTGTGTTTGAACATGAATTTCTCTAACGAATGAATGTGTTTTCTTTTAAATTATGGTTTAGGAGTGTCTCTATGTTACTAAGGATTGTTAGATACAAAAATATTCTTTATATGTAATTGAGTTTCAAAATTGAATATAGATTTTCCCAGACTCTTGGGGTTAACAATAGTCTTTCTCTGAGAGAGAAATTCCTTGTCGCTTGGGAATTGCAAGGACTCAAGGAAGGAGTGGTGCAGATCATGTGCTCGTTCAATTTCATGAGAAATCTGCCCCTTACATCTTGGGCAATTTCCGGCACTAGTCTCAACTCAAACCCATTTATTTTTCTTCTTGGGCTGATTATGTTCCAATCCCGGTAGAAAACCTGATTTTGGTTAATTTATATAATAAATCTATGTTAATTCTTGTCGTATTCCACACATCACCGATTCCATGGGAATAACATGATCATATTTTATGTCATTTATATAAATGGTTCTTTCTTTTTGAATTTCACCCCCATCCAACCTTACTGTTAAAGAATTCTAACAAGCTTATGGTGATGATTCCATTGACTGTTGGGGTGAACCGAGTCTACTAGTCTTCGACTTATATAAGCAATATAGCCTCATGAGGTGACTATCTGATTAATATTTATACTAGAACCCTCCTATGCACACTCCTTGTTGATGTACAAAGGTTCCTCTCTACGAGGGGTAAATCAACTTGGTTTACATTCCTTACCATTTATCTCACATAGTTCCCACACTACTTTCCTGAACATCTTCATACTCTACTCCTAGCCCTCTTCTTTAGGAATTTTAATTCATTCTATGTAACCTCGTCTGCCAAATAAAGAGGGTTTATAAATTTTAAAGGATGGATATTTATCTTGTCTTGCCAAGAGACTAAAATCCACTAGTTCCTGCTTATCACTACCATATTGAGAGAGGGATTACTGACTGTGGGTTTAGGTGTGACAAATAGTGGTTCAAATTCTTCGTTAGAATTCCAATCTATTGTAGATATATTCATCTTATAATCAGAATAAATTATCACAAAAGACTTTGTCTATTGTACATATGTTGATGCTAAAGACGACGTAAATAATCACAGAAAACGATATTTATTGTATATACATTGACATTAAAATCAACATAAATTATCACATAGAATCTACCCATTTTGCTACTGCTAGTTCACACATTTAATTAATTACGCAAGCTACACATGCACAAAATTTGTATATAAACAATAATCAGAATTTATAACAGTGTACCAACTGGAAACACACTTGGGAAATACACCTTCCTCCCAACCTTGAACCATCACCACCGGTTCCCCCCAAGCTAAGATATCATTGCCATGAAATCAACAACTTCTTGTGATTTCAGATAATTTATTTTATACATTACTTCCATAGCATATTTTTCCTTAGATATGTTCTGCTTGGGTCTGACAACCCATTGGCCTAGGTTTTTTTTTTTTTTTTTTTCCCTAAAAAAGTATTTTTTTCCTTTTTCTTTAAAGCCCGACTTACTCTCCCATGGCACTTTATTCCACCCTTGCTAAGTGTTTTTTCTACAACTGAGTGATTTAATAGATTTTCTCTCCCATCATATTAAATCTTATTGATCAATTCCCAGGGATTTTTTAGGAGTTGCTTAAGGGAAGGATTTTTTATTTTATTTTTTATCTCATCCACCAGTATTGGTTTCCAGATCTTGGCAAGAATATCTTAACTCTAGTGTTTCTTTCCCAAGTAATTTCCAGATTTTCTTTTCATTAATAAAATTCATTTATTACATAATGATACTTTCCTGTTCACCTTAATTCAAATCCACCATGGCCTTCTAGCCATCACATCTAAAAATGGTTAAGTATAAAAACATAAAGATATTTACATAGAAACATAAGGGTATTACATTCAATTCCTTCTATATACAAAATTCCAGCTTGTCTGAGAATACTAATCTCTTCTTTTACAGTTTTTGCAATTAACACACAAAAAACACAAGAGTTTCTTCTAATTACAATAAAAGAAAGAAATCTTGCAGAGATACTTATTTGTCCTCTGACTGTACTGTAAAAAAATTCCACCAGGAATATCTCTCTACCTAACCGTGAGACTCGAAATGACGTCTAGTCCTCCATGCTTCTTCTTTTCCAGACAATTTAGAAATCCAATCTTTGAGGTACCCTATTCCTAAACCTCAAAACTACACCAGTCTAGTCCAGAACTCTATTCTCAAGGATTTGACCAAGGGTTCCACTAGCTCTAAGTCTAGCTCAAGAACATCTTAGCCTCACAGTGTCCTGCGCACCTTCACAACGTCCTGTGCAAGGTATCAATGCCAGTCCTCTCTTCTCTCTCTCTATCCTCCAACCTTCACATGCCATCCTTGGATCCTTGCAAGGTATTAGTGCCAATCCTCTCTTCTCTCTCTCTGTCCTCCAACCTTCACATGCCATCCTTAGATCCTTGCAAGGTATCAATGCCAATCCTCTCTTCTCTCTCTCTATCCTCCAACCTTCACATGCCATCCTTGGATCCTTGTTCCACTAAGATAGGGTTTTTTTTCCATCTCTCGGAAGAGAGAAAACGAATAGCTTTCTCTAACTCAAGGATTAAAGATTCACTTTAATTTGTTCTTTTATTTTATTTTGGCCCACATTTGTGACCTCCCAAGTCATATCACCATTTCCTTCATTGTGAATTTATTTTTTAAATACAAAGATTTTACTAGACCTCTTCCACCAGGTCATAAGTTATTGAGTCATATAAAGTAAAATATAAGTAGTGATAAAACAAATATTTACAGCACTCGCATGTTATAAAAATATTAATTATGGAAAAATCAGTAAATTTGAAAAAAATAATTTGATAATTAATTTATGTGGACTTGATCATTAGAATTTTTTGTTTTTTAACAATTTTTAATTCTGGGAATTTTATTTTAAAATTTTAAAAATAATTTTCAATTTAAAAAAAAATATGTTTATATTTAATGTTTACAAACTTTAATAAACAAATAGTTTCTAAAAACTTGTAAACTAATTAGAAGTGAAAGCATTTTGACGGTAAATATAAATTTGATTCTTCAAAATTTTAGAAGATTATAGTAATAATTTATCACTTTTCAAAATCGAATTGACCAATTAAAATTTAATATATCACTTTCCAAGATTCAAATGAACAAATTGAAATTCAATATATCACTTTTCAAAATCCAATAAAACCAATTAAAATTAAATATATATATATATTTTAAATATAAAATACAAATTTTATATTTAATTTATATAAATTTTATTTGATATTATTATTATATTTAGAAAAATTAACAAATAAGGTAAGTGGCATGGAGTTGATTTCCATTACTATCACTATAATCTCTACACGCTTATGTATGCCTTTCTCTAAATACAAATAAATTAAGGGATTTGAACTTCACACCCCTAACCCATAACACAACTACCCTACAACTATTTAATTTTATTATTTTAAATATTTTATCAATAATTATTTTTAAATACTTTATATATGATTAATTTCTTATTATTTATTTTTATAATATTATTTATAAAATACAAAGTTTATTTTATTTTATTATATTAATATATTTTTAATAATAAAATAATTATTTAAATATTGTTTTTCTAAAAGATAGAACTTATTATAATTTTTAAACTCAACACATTTATTTATTTTAATTTTTATATTATTTTTTCATACATTTTTATTATTATTATTTAATATTTAACTATAAAGATAATAAATATATTTACCTATTATTTAATATTTAACTACACAACTAATAGCTTGAATTGATCACTAAAAGTTATTTTTAATAGAATTTATTTTTTTATCTAAAATTTTTATAATAATTTTCAAAATAATAATCTCATTTTTTTATAACAATTTTCTAAATAACGATAACAATCCATAAATATAACTATTATTGATTTTTAATTTTATTTAAAATTTTTATATATAATTTTTAAAAATCATAATCAAAATATTTATATAAATTTAAAAATCTATCCCTTTTTAAGAACATAGTGCATCCCATACACCATTAGAAGCAATTCTTAGCCTACTTCCAGCTGAAGCTACAATATCAGTGGTCTATGGTAGGATATTGTACATAATGAAACATCATTCGCATTAGAAAAAGAAAGTATCTCATACAAGAGGTAGAGAAGCAATTCTTAGCCTACCTCCAGCTGAAGCTACAATATCAGTAGTCTATGGTAGGACACTGTACATAATGAAACATCATTCGCATTAGAAAAAGAAAGTATCTCATACAAGAGGTAGAGCTCTATAGTTTTATATAGGGTGTTATAATTCAACTTTGTCATATATTTTAAGTTTATTTGATATAATTTGTATTTAAATTTTCTTTGGTTGAGGAGGTTAAATTGACAAACAAAATAGAGGTTTTTGGAGGTGAAAACCTTCAAAAAAACACCAAAATAAAGCAAAATCTGCAAAAACATCCAACATATTTGAAACTAAGGAACAAAAGATGACCTTAATTGACCATCCACCTTTAATTCACCAAACTTTAGGTTGCAAAGTTCATTGACATATTCATTTGGTTCTTATTTTTATTTTTGTCCTCCAAGACATGGAAATAGTTAATTGAGGAGATTTCTTTTGCAACTTTTATGATGTGATTTAATAGGTTTTCCAATATCTTGTCCCTATCAGAGGATCCCTTTACCACGTTCTAAATAATTAGAAGGAATCCCCCAATACAATAAGAAAAGGAATATTATTTTCTTGAACTATAAAGAGATCTTATAAAAGACCATAGACGTTTGTCTAATGATTTGTCATGTTTCCTAAATCACATGAGTATTTCAATACTTTAGTTCCATCGAGACCAAAAAACACTCCTCCTTACCCCTAATTTTACATACGATCATTATAATATATTATTTATAACTTTTTATATTAAACCATTATTTATAACATTATAATAATAATAATATTATTATTATTATTATTTTCTTTAAAAATAATTATTTTAAATGTGATAGCTTAGCCATTCTTTATAACGTGCCATTATTTTAAGTTTATATTTTAAATAGTATTTATTTTAAACAAAATAGTGTAACTATTCTATATTAACTAGCTCAAAGAAGAAAATTAATATAGCAAATATTAGAACGAATTCTCATGAGCTCCATAGTGAAACAGGTCGTTGGGCAGTTCCTAAAATGCCATGGATGGAAAGGATCTGCCATATATGTGAGAATAGGATAGGAACATCGAGGATGAAAACCACTTCCTCTTAGAGTGCCCCGCGTATAACCACATTAGATCTCAATTCCACAATCTTTGTTACAATACTGATCTTCCTAGCCTTTTACAATGTCAAAATTATAGTGAGCTCGGGAGGATTCTCTCCAAGCTTTTTGAGTATAGGAATAAAATCTTAAATCAAAATAAATAATTTGTTTCTTTAGGTCCGATAGACCATTGTTTGGTCTCAGCGGACGTTAACCACCATCATCATCATCATTTTAAGTTTTGAAATCAAATTCGTTTATAAAATTAATAAAAAAAATATATTAAAAAATTAAAATGCATAATTTTAAATATATAAATTTTAATATTTAAATATTAAGAATTAATAAAAAAAATATATTAAAAATTAAAATATAATAAAAATTATTTATATGATGTAGAATATATTGTGATGGGGTGTATTGATGTGAAACTTAATGGTTCAAAATTTTATGGGCAAAAATCTAACTATGTTAAAGGCTAGTGTGACCTAAGCCGATGCAATCCCCAAATAATTTTGACTACATAGATACCCTTAATCCCAATTTTTCAATCCAAAAATTAATCTGAAAACTCACACAACTTAGCATATATATATATGTATATTTTAACAATATCTCAATTTATAATTGTATTTAGACTTAAAAGACTTTTCCAAAATTCACTGGGCATTTGATTTAATACGTAAATTGGGAATAACGAAATTCAAATAAGATAATAATATATAAATTTTAACAAATCTCAATTTATAATTCTATTTAGACCTAAAGACTTTTCCAAAATTCACTGGGCATTTGATTCAATAGGATAGAATCTATATGTGAATTGAGAATAACGAAATTCTCATTAAGATTTATAATTGTATTTAGATGGTTCACGTGGGATAGCTCAACAGGAGATCTTGGGTTCGAATCTTTTGCTACCCTCCTCGAAACAGGGTGAATAACGAACATTTAAAAACTCGAAAATAGGAAAGTCCTACAAAACTTACAAAACAAATAAATAATTGTTTTTAGATTTAAAAGACTTTTCCAAATTGACCAAAAATAATAATTGTTTTTAGATTTGAAAGATTTTTCCAAAATTGACCCAAAAAATCACTGTACATAGATTTAAAAAACTTTTCTAAAATTGACCAACAAAATCTATATCTAAATTGAAAATAACTAAATTCTGATTAAGATTTATAATTGTATTTAGATTTAAAAGATTTTTCTAAAATTGACAGAGAAAATCTATATGTAAATGAGAAGATTTTTTTTAATTAAAATCTATAATTGTATTTAGACTTAAAAAACTTTTCCAAAATCAAATGTACATGTGATTCAATTCCAAAATTGACCCAAAAAATCACTGTGTTTAGATTTAAAAAACTTTTCCAAAATTGACCAACATAATCTATATGTAAATTAACTAAATTCTGATTAAGATTTATAATTATATTTAGATTTAAAAGACTTTTCTAAAATTGACAGACAAAATCTATATGTAAATGGAAAGATTTTTTATAAAATCTATATCTAAATGGAAAGATTTTTTTTAATTAAAATTTATAATTGTATTTAGACTAAAAAACTTTTCCAAAATTAAATGTACATGTGATTCAATTCAATACGGCATAATCTATATGTAAATTGAGAATAACAAAATTGTGATTGAGATAAATGAATAGAAAGAAAACATTAATTATAAATAAGATAATAATAAACTGCAATAATATTAAATTTTGATGTACTTCTAATTTTTTAACCTTTGACCTAGTAATGTTGAACAGAGAATCGCTCAGGTTCGTGGGAAGTGGTGTGATGGCATACATTTCGCATATCGCAGGGTTAAAAAGCACGTTAATCTTTGAGTTGGAATCTAGGACAGTCGATACCTTTATAACCGACATATTATAAAAATTATTGGATCCATGGTCACCATTAAAATTAATCGATTTCAACCAATCAAAACGAAGGAAGCTGCACTGGTCATATTCTTCGTACAGGAGGTATCCATCTGTACCTTGGTCACATTCATTTCTCAATGAATATGCTCACCTGCTCACCAAAATTCTCCCCATTTGCCCCATGTTTCTAGTTCGGTTCATAAAACGACAGGGCACCGCTGATAAATCCAACATAAAATTTGTTCTATCTTTGCTAAATCCGGGCACACCAACGAAACTCTTAGGGAGCCCAAATATTAATTACCATGGATCCTAAGTGTTTGATAAAATGCCGCTGTGAGATGCACGGATTTAGACATAGGTTTCTCTTCTTTAGATTCTATGTGATTACGATGTACAGATCTGTTATAAAATTTAAGTAGGAGCTTAATGGGCCTTGGAGTCTTTGGGAAAAAACAAAAAAAGCAGGAAACTTTCCTTGTTGCCTGCATTCATAGCTTTTTGAGACACACGGGGAATGATTAGTTCAGTCCGTGTTTAGGGATTCGAAGTTAGAAGAATCCAAGGCATTGGTGAAAATGCGGTCTGTGAGTCTCAAGTTCTTGATTGGCTGGGCAGAAAGGGGTAACAGATGGGTCGCTGCATGCCGCGGGGATTCGAGTCTCACTGCCGACTCTGGGAGAGACATTGCACAAGTTCTGCTGGGAAGCCCTGGGCTGAGTCCCAGACATAGGCGTTCTAATTCTCTAAAACATTTGGTGGATTCAGATTCACTTGAGGCCTTAAATTATTTCAGGTCGGGGACAGATGACTATGATAACCGTCTTGCTGGAGGGGCACATTGGAGGAGGCACGGATTCGCTCAGATTGCATTATATTTCATCATGTGGAATTTCTTCGTTGGGAACCTGGTCAGGGGCATGTTCAAGCTTGGTTCCAGGAAGAGTCTGAGGCGTTATGTTCTGTGTGTTGGTGTCCTCTTGATGGTTCTGATGTTGGTCAAGATTGGTTCTGTTGGATTGCTCAGTCCCAGACCTCGACAGGTATTGTTTTCGTCTTATTTAGCAGTTCTTTTTTTCCTCTTTAATATCTTTTACTCTAAGAGAAGCATTGCAACTGGTGCGAATAGGTTGGTCGCCAATGTGGCCTGATATGCAACTGCCTTTTGCCACTGAAAGATGACCCCTATTGGCAACTCATCAAAATTTCTTTATTTTTATCTTTTTGTTGATTATTCTATACTAAACAGAACAAATGCAGGTAGGGATTTTGAATCTTGATTGTATCGCTGTTTGGACATATTCTTGAGGTGAATAATGGCCTAAATACCCTTGTCTTTATTCTTATTGGACCACCATTCCTATCGTTCTATGTGATGAGTTTCTGGTTCCTCAAATGGGTACGGCTTCAAAGAGCAATTTGGCTGTTTTTCAATAATTTGCAACGGAAACCAGTGTTGCTGCTGATGGTGCACAGAATGACTAATCATCTGCAGACAAAAGCTCATTTCAACATAAATCCTAAAATGATGCAATGGTTCTCTACTTTGGAGGCATCGTGTGTGTTTTGAACACATCAGAATTTTAATTACTAAACAATAGCACATAAAGAATGTACAATCATTAAGCCAAAAGATCACACATGCAGATTCTCCTTTCTACATAAGCGATTAGGGCAAGCATGTCTGCTTTGGCTGCATCTTCAAGATAACAGACTTCTTTCCTAAAGTATCCATATTTATGGAGAGTTGCATAGACAACTTTGATCTAGATTCTAAAACCCATTAGTTATCCTAGATGGACTGGGTCAATTGTCTCGTCAAAGGTTGTTCAATCCTGTCCGTTTTTTAAGAATTGAAATGCCTGTCAGTCTGATCACATCCCACTCGCCCCTTCCTGCCCGTGAGAGCACGCAGTTATTGCCAAAGAGGACCCCTTTCCAATGTAGAGGGGTAACAGAAGGAATACTGTATTCAGCAGTAGTATGTGCCCAAAAAGCAGCAATCCTGTTTGTTCGGTTTGACATTAAGTGTATAATGTGTCCCTTCAAGGCATCTTAATCCTCAGCTTGCCATTGGCGTGTCTAATCACTTGACCGAAATCATTTTGCCAAGTCTTCTGTAACTTCTAACTAGTGAATACTACTGTTTGAACTTTGAACATTGCTTTACTCTTCCTTCGTCTGCTGAGCATACAGTAACTGTTATATTATGCCGTTCTTGTATTTGTTTTCTCTTTCCTTCATCTGTTCAACATGCAGTAGCTGATAATGTATCGTTCTCATATTTATTTCTCTGATATCTATTTTGTGCGACCAATCTGCCTAACTGCCCAGAAACAATAATGGAATTTGGTATTATACCATTCTTCTGTGACCTCAAAGTATTTTAGTATCTTATTAATACTAAAACAGATTTTAATTCAACTTATGCTTCTGCTAAATGACAAAGTTTTGTGGCATAGGTACCTAAAAAACTTTTCTAGCCCTTCTTTTAGATCTAAGATTGTAGGCAGCAAATGTAGACTTTCTTAATTTGTTTAATATGTGGAATACGTTCATTCAATACAAAAGAATTTGCACAGGATAAAATCTAAAGTCTGGTTGTTCTGCTACTTCATCATATTTTGCAGGCCATTCCACAATATTTGTCCCTGAAGACAGTTGGAGGCTCAGGGCTGAATCTTGCGTTGACAGAGGAGACTCAACCTCCTACAGATATTGATGGATCATCTAATATATTAGAGGTGGATGGTTAAGTAGGCATGGTGAATTGATGAAATTCGAAAAGAAAAATTATTTGTTCAAATTTGGAATATGCAATTTTAATTGCAGTTTTGTTGTCTTTTGAGGAATTGGCTGTCATATAGTATGATTTTTGAAATATCTAATTGTTCGAAACCAGGATTATCACTTGACAGACAATCTGTGGGCGAAGCCTGATAGTAAAGAGTTTGTCAAATGCATTGATCGTCCATGGCATCACAATAGTAGGCAACTTTTTTTTGTCAACGAAGACTCCCCCTTTTGCAGTTCCTACTTTTCAGGGAAGCAATTTACTGCAACTTCTTTAATAAACTTTTTAATTTGCAGAACCAGGTGAGCGACATAATGGTTATATACTTTTCAAGGCCAACGGAGGATTGAATCAGATGCGTACAGGAGTAAGTGCATGAAAATTTGTACTTGTAACATGCTTTATAACTGTTGGTTCGAGCATATTTTCTTGTTTTTTAATAAAGAATTTCTATCCTGCAGATTTGTGATATGGTCGCCATTGCAAGGATTATGAATGTCGTACTTGTTATACCGACTTTGGACAACAGTTCATTTTGGGCTGATCCAAGGTGAATGCGATCTCTCTACTAAGCGACATGAATTGGGTTATTTATTCCCTTGGAAAATAAAATATCCCTACTTTTTGTACTGTTTAGTGTTATATGATGCTTTTTCAACAATACGAAAAATGTCAGATCTCACATCAATTTTAAATTACTGTGATGATCCAGTGAATTCAAAGACATTTTTGATCTTCATCACTTTATTAATGTTCTAAAGGAAGATGTGCGCATTGTTGAGTCTTTACCACGATCTCATAAAAATGTGAAACCATTGGAGAAGGCCCCAGTGTCTTGGTCAAAGGTGTGTTAGACACTAACATTATTCTGGTCCATAGTTTTTGATAAGTTTTGGAAGAAACCTTTTCCATACACTAATTTTTGTTCAAATTACTGTTGTATTTCAGCTAACAGAGTATTGTGCACTGTTTGTTGTACAGGCATCTTTCTACAAGCATGAGATGCTTCCTTTGCTAAAAAAGCACAATGTTCTATATTTCACTCATGCTGATTCTCGTCTTGCAAATAATGACCTTCCTAATTCAATTCAGAAGATTCGTTGTCGTGCCAACTATGAAGCTCTAAAATTTGCTGACCCTATTGAGAAACTTGCACGAACTCTTCTCACCAGAATTCAGGGAAAGGCACCCTTCATTGCCCTCCATCTCAGGTATCTCATGTTTAAAATTGGTAGTGTCAACGAATGTGAATAGGAGGCACATTAGTTATTGCTCTAGAACTAGGGATTAATGAACTTGTTGCTTTTCTTGCTGTGTTTAGATATGAGCAGGATATGCTTGCATTTACAGGATGCACGCATGGGCTTGCACTGGAGGAAGGAGAAGAGCTCAGAAAAATGCGATATGATGTTCCACATTGGAAGGAAAAAGAGATAGATGGGGAAGAAAGACGTAGGCAGGGAGGTTGTCCACTTACTCCTCATGAGACAGGCCTTTTTCTGAAGGGATTGGGCTATCCAGCTGCAACAAAACTCTATATAGTGGCAGGGAAACTTTTTGGCAATGGCAGTTTAGAATCCCTCAAGAGACATTTTCCCAATGTATACTCACATGCAACTCTTGCAACTGAGGAGGAGCTTGCCTCAATGAAACAATTCCAAAATAGATTGGCAGGATTGGATTATATAATGGCTTTGGAAAGCAATGTATTTGTATACACATATGATGGCAACATGGCCAAAGCTGTCCAAGGCCACAGGCGTTTTCAAGGATTTAGGAAGACAATCAGTCCTGACAGGTATAGGAATGGTTGGAGTTTAAAAGTCAGTTCTTTAGCTTTGATACTAAATAATCTACATCTATGCTTCATTAACTTTTTGAATTTTATGATATTTGATGCAGACAAACTTTGGTCAGGTTGATTGATGAGTATGAATCAGGAATGATCTCTTGGGATACCTTTGAGCATGATGTTAGGGAAATTCATTCTAATAGGACAGGAGCTCCGTACTGGCGAGAACCTGGGGAATTTCCAAAAACAGAGGAATACTTTTATGCTAATCCCCTACTAGGTTGCATCTATGAAAATAAGCAAGTATCAAGGGAATTGTTGAAGGGAAAATTATAATGATGGTTTTCTTACACTTGTGTCCATTGTAATATCCTTTTGCGTTTTGTATAGTGACCAATTTCTTACAGCAGTTTCACGTTGACTCAAAAAGTCTTGCTTTAGAGTCTCTGCAGATTATTCTATGCATCATTCTTTTCTCACCTCACAATAAATTTGTGGCCTGCATCAACAGTTAAATCTGTACAGACACTACTGCTCCTTTCTAGAACTTCATAAGCCCCATTCATTGTATTGACTTGTTCTGTAGTATTGGCATGCCTTTCACTGCCATTGTGGAAGGTGGTACGGAAGATGCAGCAGTTATCTTATTCCTTTGCTGAATTGAATCATAAGAAATAAGCTTCCGGCAGATGCAATGCTGTTAGTCTTGTCTCTTCTTCCTTGATATTATTTGATTACATAGGATGTGTGCTTATTGTATATATTCTGAAGTACAGAAATCCCCCAGGGATACCTTCCCTACTGGGAGCTCTACAGCGTCCATACATGGTCCTGAAAATCATTGTAATTCTTTAATATCTCGTATATTATGTTAATTATTCAGTTCATTCGTGCTTCCTCTTTGAGGCTTGAGGATTTCAGCCGATACATTTTCTGTTATGGCTCTCCATGCCAAAAGCGCAAGTATATTTCCATTGTATATCCAGTAATACTCTTGCACAACTTGTGACATTTGGCAGTATACAGGTGAATACTAAAGAAGTTGCTGAACTAGTTCTACATAGATTCTTAACGACATAGAATTTATTGCCTGTAGGGCAAGTTCAACTTGCAATATATGGCCTTTAGAGGAAACCGTTGAAATATTCAGATTTGCATAGAACGATTAAGGGTGTGCAATACTTTCACAGTATATTTATAGATAAAACACCCTATATTATTTAAGCAAAGTTTTTCGGTAGAAATCACATCATAGAAATTTTTGGCCACTGTGTTTCGAACTAAAATTTTCTCTTATGTGATTTCTACCAAAAGACTTTGCTTAATTCATTATGGATCACAGAAGCTTGAATACAGAAATTATATATTATGCTTATTCATCATGGAAATGATGGTAACTAGCGTAATTGAGCATTGGGTTCTTATACAAATCTGTCCCATTGAGATGGCAAGAAAGCCCTCGAGGAAGAGAGAAACCAGACACTCGAGCAAGACAGGAGTTTATCTTTCATGGGTTTGCATGAAAAATTTTAGGGCATATTTTCACTAGATATATCACCAGAAATCACATATCAAATGTTCTCTCTTAATTGTTGTTTAGATTGATGTTGGGTAGACTTGTGTATAGGTTTCCTATGAAAACCGAGTGTTGTTTACTATACGTATAGATAAACCCCTTTAGCTCATTGAGAGGGTACTCAAAAAAATGGACCATTGCATTATCACTACTGCAAGTCTTGATGGGTTTTAAACCTGGGTATATTATGAAAACATTTATGTTTCCCATTTCACAACAGCCCACTTGACAAATGTTGCTCGTGTATTATCTTCTCCTCAGTAAGAAAAATGAGAAATAAAACAAATGATAACAAATGATTGCCAATAATACCTACTGTGGGGATCACCTGTATACGATAAAAGTTGACCAATCTAATACAGGCTAGCTTGCTGGTGTAATGATATAGAGATGAGACCAAATTTTCATGTTGAAAACATCTGTTATTCTCATCATTGTTGGCATAAATATTCTGTTGGTGTTCTTTCCACATCAATTCTCCTTGACAAACTTATTAAATGAAGTAATGGGGGATGATTCTCACAACTGACAGGATCAACATTTCAGCTCTCACTAAAAGGAATCTCTTAATCTGCCCTCATATTGAGATTTAATTATCTAAATCTAAGCATCTTTTGTCTTGAAGTGGGAAGAGAGGCGTGAAAGTTGGTCATCGTCACGGGAATACTTCATCCACTCTTACTGTATAGAAAGGCACACATTGTACTTTTAATACAGAGACACATGTCGGAGTTAGTACCTTTTTATGTTCATGATCTCTCATTTTTCCCTACGTATTTTTCCATCCTCTGTGTATGTATTTGTCATCTTCTATCTATGGAATTGATTTATTGCTTTTCTTTTGTTTTTTCAGCTTTTTGGCCTTGTCTTGATCTGGCCTCGTTCGTTTGTCTTCATGTGATTTCATATCAGGGTTTTTGAAACATGTGAGCATCCCTGCCCAAAAACTCTAGCAATTTGCATATTCAATTGAAAAATACTAATAGAGAAGTTCGCGTATTCTATTGAAAGACATTATTAAAACAAGTTTAAGAAAAACCATTTTTCCTCCGGCAACAATTTCAAGTTACAGCTTATCCCAATTGGATTTTATTTTATTAAATATGTTTTTGGAACATTTTTTAGTTGAGTTTTGAAAACCATGTTTGAAAATTGAGGGGTGCAGTAGGTAATACAGACTGATTTTTGTTTAGATACTAAGTTTGAAGGTTATACCTTCAACGAAATTGGTTATAGTTTGACCTTGATCTTGTACCATTTTTAACCGGCTATTTATGTATTGAAGGTTAGTGTAAGAATTAAATCTGAGTGGATTTCTTAATAATTTCTAACTTGCCAATGGTTTTACCTGACTAATACGACCATATAAGGCTTTACAAAAACGATAATGCTCACCCAACCATGTAAAATTTTGTGTGAGAGTATCATGCATTAATAAAAGAACATATCAAAACATTTTTCACATGGTACCCTCTCTTTATATTATCATGGCCCATTAATACACATTTTTATGCTCATTTTTCATATGGCAAGTTGATTACTAGTTTTCCTTGTGAACTATGAATCCCAATTCTATTCCTGAGCGAGAGAATTTATTCTTTGTTAAGGTTTGGGTATTCAACTCCCTAACAAGAAACCAAGTAATTGGCCACACTCAAATGTTGCCCTAGAGTGTTGAATTGCCCTTCAACGCATTTTACCTTTGATGGAAGCTTGTGCTATATGTGAAAATATTTCCCAATAACAATCTTATTCTAAAAATCATTCATAACAATAATAAGTGTTCATAATTTAGAAATAAGAAAAAATGGGCTTTATAACATTAAATCGGTTTCCAAAAGATAACTTTTTGCCCAGTTTCAAATAATATAGACTTTTTCATAGTGAGTACATATGATTGAGCATTCAACACAAGCGTGTGATTTGTAAATTGCCGTGGATATTCCATTGGGCAGTTCGCCACGACAAAGTTGATAACTTAGAAATTTGAAATCTACACTATGAGGATTTATTTCTCTTTATATTTATGGATCTTTGTATTACTATTTATTGTGTATGCTTGAAAATTAAAATTTATGCAGAAAATAGAGAACAATGAAATAAAAACTCACAAACCATATTTGATACATGATATATTTGTTGGAAATAATACTGAGAGAGGGGGGGAGGGGAGAGTGAATCAGTATTATCAATTTAATAATATTTCATTTCCATGAATAGATTTATAAGCGCTACTTCGGTTAATGAAACTTGTGTATATACGCAACTATGTTTAGAGCAACAAGCGTACACCTTGTAAACTTATAATTTAGTCAGTTGATCTTTAATTTGTGTATCAGAACCATATAAGCAGTAACAAAGACAGTAAAAAACAAAGTAGACAATCACACACAAGAACACAAGATATAAGGTGGAAACCCAATGTGGGTGAAAACCACCCGCTGCAATTCATCTCTATCTTCTTTTAATAAGGAATTTTTTTTACAATATTTCTGTACTGGTGCAGTCTTATACCAGTACACAAGCTTTTACCTATAGAAGGCTACAACCTTCTCTCATTCTCTAGCTTCTCTTGGAAGGGAGCTACAACCACCTAGCTCTTGTACTAGTGGATGTACTAGTACGTAGGCACTGACCTACAGAAGGCTACAACCTTCTCTTTTCTTCCAGGGACCACGTTTCATAAATTTTCAGACCGGATCCATCAATAGCATCAATCAAACATCAAAATATATCTACATCAATCAATTTCCCTTGCACTAACCAAAACTGAATCAAATAATCACTTCTCTGAATGCTGTAACTAGAATATAGTAACAGTACCAGAACCGAGAACACTGCAACAGTAAACAGAAGTAGCTAAAACACATTTTATGAGACGTACACTACTTTAACATGTAGAACCTGCGTGCATACGCTGCTATATGAAGGAAAACTTGCGTATATGCTGTTTTTAATTACCGAACCAATGTGTATACGCGCCTTTGCTACACTGAACCTGCATACAGATATGTAAAAAGATAATTTACCCTTTTCAACTATTCAGACATCAGTATACCCAAATCATCAGATTTACAGATCAAGACATGCGCCAAATATAAAAGATCAAAATCACACAAAGATACTTCTCTTCAATCCTTAAAATCTTGACCCATCAATAGAACTTATACTTCTTCTAGTGCTCAGGTTCCTCCTTGATTCAGATCCAGCTATGCACCATAACTCAATCACCAGTTTTCTAGATCTTGCTCTTCATTAGATATTCAATGCTTGAGTGCATTTCCCTAATGATCTCCTCCTCCTTTTATAGTCTTAGGCCTTACTCAATACCATGGTCCAAAACCACTTAGAAGCAATACCTTGGACCAAATACCTGGGATCAACACTTCGGTCAAGATACCTTGGATCAATACCACGAGTCAAAATACCAGGGACCAAATACCACGGACCAAAACCAAGTTTTCCAACATGTACGCGCTTTTCCTTGCGTGAAAGTGCATGTATACGCATACGCACCTTCTGGACTTCTAACCCGCGTGTATACACGGCTTGGTCAAGGGGAACCCGCGTATATCTCTTTTCTTTCATCTGAGAGCCTGAACTGTGATCTGTCATCTGAGTGAGTTGCCATCAAGGACAACACCTGTGTCATAGTGCCAAACCTGTGTCATAATGCCAACAATCTCCCCCTTTGGACTTGATGGCAACCCCAAGTCACTCAAAGTCATTCTCCCCCTTTGTCATCAAGGGCAAAGGGTTATGCTCCCCCTGAGTACATGCTGAACTTTTCGGATATGCTGAAGTGTATTGTTCATGCTCCCCCTGACTGAAGGCAAGGTGTGCAAAAAGATGTTCTATAAGGATGACACAGCTCTATACATCATAAATGACCTTTCTATCACCAAAGACTCATACATATATCCATCTCCCAACCAAGTGGGGATATACCAAGATTGACTCATCCACCCAACCAAGTGGGGATACACCAAAAGTTTATACATGATAAAACAAGAACCTTACATCATCTATCCCAGGCATAGTGGGGAAACAAAATAGGTCGTTACATGACCTTGATAATAAAAGATATACATGACATAGAGAGGAAATATCTAAAACAAGATTATGATAGTTACCAGCAATTATCATCAGTAGCATCTGTCAATCACCATCCAGAGCAACAACCATGATCTCCCTCTACACCTATTCCACCTAAATAAACAACAACTGTGAAATTGTACCGAGATCTTCTAAGGTAATGCCAACAATGATAATGCATTATATGCTCCCCCTGACCCTGTGCCAGATGATCACTGATAGACCCATATCAGACTCTTTTCATCTTGAGTCTGGCCCACTGATATTCTTCAAACCAACATATATGCGGCTGTATCCATAGAAACCGACGTATGTACGTGGATACGCTTCATGAAACTCGCGTACAACCACTGTTCTCTGAAACAGATAAGTGTCAACAACAAGATGATGCATCAACTACTCCCAGCTTCTGTCTGAGGTATTCAAATGTCTCTCTGGGTAGTGGTTTGGTGAATATATCAGCAACTTGTTCCTTGGAGGGAACATACTCCAATTTGACCTTTTGTTCAAGCACTTGTTCCCAGAGAAAATGATATTTGATAGGTATGTGTTTGGTCTTGGAATGCATGACTGGATTCTTTGAAATATTGATTGCACTTGTATTATCACATAGAATGGAGATGGGTGGAGTACATGTGATCTGAATGTCTTACAATGTTTGCATCATCCAAAAGAGTTGTGTGCAACAAGATGTAACAGCCACATATTCTGCTTCAACTGTAGATAATGCAATTGAACTTTGTTTCTCACTGAACCAAGACACTAATCTGGAATCCATATAGGATGCACCATCACTAGTGCTTTTTCTATCATCCACGCTTCCTGCCCAATCTGCATCTGTGTATGCATGAAGTGTAAGATCTGTGTCCCTAGGATACCATAAGCCAAAATTTTGAGTTCCTTGAAGATATTTGAAGATCCTTTTGACTGCCTACAGGTGTGATTCCTTTGGATTTGCTTGGAATCTTCCAATTATTCCCACTGCATGAATGATGTCTGGTCAAGTACCTGTTAGATAGAGCAGACTACCAATCATGGATCTATAGGTTGGTTGATGTAACGCTGTTGAGTCATCATTTGCGCTGAGGCTACATCCTGTTACCATAGTGGTACATACTGGTTTAGAATATTTCTTCAAGATCTACTTGAGGTACTTGGTTTGTGATAGAAAGATATCATCTTTATTTTGTTGAACTTGTAAACCAAGAAAATATGTGAGCTCACCAAGCAAGGACATTTCAAATTCTTTCTACATTACCAAAGCAAAGTTGTGACTCATGGATTCTTCATTGCTACCAAAAATGATATCATCAACATACACAACAAGTATTAGCAATTTATCATTGTCAATTTTTATATATAAATTGCTATCAGCTGATCCTTTTGAAAAACCTTGTTGATGAAGATATTTGTCAAGACGATAATACCAGGCCCTTGGAGCTTGTTTTAGACCATAGAGAGCCTTTCTGAGTCTGCATACAAGTTTTGGATAATTTCCAAGGATGAATCTATCTGGTTGCTCAATATATACTTCTTCTTCTAGATCTCCATTAAGAAAGGCAGATTTCACATCCATTTGATATACTTTGAACTTCTGAAAGCTAGAAAGAGCAAGGAACATTCTTATGGCTTCAAGTCTAGCAACAGGTGCAAAAGTTTCTTCAAAGTCTATACCTTTTTGTTGAGCATACCCTTTACAGATAAGTCCGGCCTTGTTTCTAATTACTTCTCCATTTTCGTTCAGCTTATTTTTGAATATCCATTTGGTTCCTATGACATTCTTATCATGAGGTCTAAGAACTAATTCCCAAGTATTATTCTTTTCAATTTGCTCAAGATCTTCATTCATAGCCTTGACCCAACATTCATCTTTGCATGCTTCATGTATGTTTTGCAGTTCGATGGAGGAAAGAAATGCTAGATAGCTTGAAGCTTTTGTAATAGTTCTTCTTGCCTGCACACCTATCTCTTTCTGTCCCAAAATTTGAGTCTTTGGATGATTTTTTCTGAACATATCTGGATGGAGTCTTTTCTTCTACCGTTATTTGCTCTTCTGGTGCTTCATTGGTTTCTTCTTCTTAAGCATTAGTTTGATTTGATGTGGAAGGATAATCCTCATCTTCTTCCCACTCTTCAGTTTTTACTTGTTTTGGATTTTCGCCTGCTTCATCAACCACAACATCAATATTTTCAACAATTTTCCCAAGTCTTTTATTATAACACTTGTATCCTTTACTTCGGGAATAGTAACCAAGGAGAATGCCTTCATCTGCTCTAGGTTCAAACTTGTCAAGTTTTTCATCAGTCCTTTTGATATAACATTTGCTTCCGAAAACTTTGAAGTATTTTACAGTAGGAGTCTTACCATACCAAAGTTCATGAGTATTTTGAGTGCTGTTTACCCGAACATTCGTTTTGTTGAGAATAATGATAGCAGCAAATGCAACTTTACCCCAAAAGGGTGTAGGAGTTCCAGACTCATCTAGCATAGCACGAGCCATTTGTTGAATAGTTATGTTCATCCTTTCTACCACTCCATTTTGCTGAGGAGTCCTTGCGGTAGAGAATTCCCTTCTTATTCCATGTTCTTCACAGAAGTTGAAGAATTCATCCGAGGTAAATTCCCCTCCTCGATCAGATCTGAGACATTTGATTTTGCGATCTGATTCATTTTCAACCAAAGCTTTGAAGGCTTTGAACTTTTCAAATGCTTCGTCTTTATGCTTTAGAAGTCTTATCCAACACATTCTGGAAAAGTCGTCAATGAACAATATAAAATATTCTTCTCCACGAGGTGAATTTTTCCTTGATGGACCACATAAATCAGTATGGACAAGTTCAAGCGGCTTACTAGCTGATCCTTCTTTCTCAAGGAAATGTGTTCTGGTTTGCTTACCAAATTGACATGATTTGCATATTGTATTTTTTGGAATTCTGATGTCAGGAAGATCGCGTACAGCTTGGAATTTGCATGCTTTCCTTATTTGAGGGAAGCTTAGATGCCCCAATCTTCTGTGCCATAGCTAGTGTTCATCATTTTTGCTTAGATAGCATTGTTGTTGTCCTCCCTTGAGTATGTATAAATTATTTGGAGTTCTTATGCCTTTGATCACTGTTTCTCTTGTATCAAGCTCACGAACAACACATCCATTTGATCGAAATACTACCTCATTTCCTTGATCACACATTTGACTAACACTCAATAGATTATGCTTTAAACCATCAACATACATAACATTCCCAGCTTTGACCTTTTCTTTTAAGAGAACAAAGCCTTTACCTTTTATGATTGCAGGGGTGTCATTTCCAAATGAGACCTTCCTTTCCTTTTCTAAGGCACTATATGACTGAAGTTTTTCTTTATCACCTGTCATGTGTTTCGAGCATCCACTGTTGATGTACCATTGATTTTCTTGTCCTTCTGCATATAAGGCTATACCACATCTTTTGGTCTGTGGTTCTTTCTTTTTCCGAGTTTTGGAACCCAAGGAATCTTGCTCCTTCTGAGATGTTTGCCGAAATTTACTCCTGCATTCAGAGTCTTCATGACCGAAGTTGTTACAGATAGAGCATTCTATTTCATTTTCAAGAACATAAAAGTTATTGTAGGTCCTTTTTGTGATCCCAGTCACATTCCTTTGATTTCGTGCTTCTCTAGTCATGATGGTCTTGTAAGCAACACATTGAGCAGCTTTGTGTCCAAAGTTATGACATGAAAAACATTGGCCATTAAAGAAATTCCTGCGATTATTGAATCTACTGACCTGATGATTGTAGTTTCCATTGACATTCATTCTTGAAGCAAATTGAGAATGATTTACCTGTGGTTGGTTATAGCTTCTGTTCATCCTTGAAGTAGATTGAACCCGATTTACCTGGTGATCTGCTTTAAGCCTTTGCTGACGATTGTCAACCTATTCATTTCTCCTTGCTGCATCAAGATAGCTTTTGGAGGTTGATGGCTTCTGTGCTTGAGATGGTTCTTCAGTATATCCAAGACCTATCTTTATTAGAGGAGAACGCCGCACTTATATAATTTCATCTAAAGTTTCTGATCCTTTAGCAAACTTAAGATTGAGAAATTTTGTTTTCTCAATTTCTTTTCTTAGACCCACAATTTCACATTCTAACTTTTCATTGTGTTTTTCCCTTTCAGCAAGTTGGAATGTAAGAGTATCTATAATCATACTCTTTTCTTCTAAACAGATTTTAAGTTTAGAAATTTCTTCATAGAGACCATCTTCATCTAAAATATCCAGGAAATCATCATCTTTAAAAGCCATCAGAAGTCTATAATCATTACTATTTTCATCTTCATCACTATTCAATAAACCATCACTATCTTCATGCGTATAGTAGCTCTTCTTATTTACACTTTTTTTTCTATTCCATTTTGCTGATTCCTTACCTTTATCAAGCTTATCTTTGTGAGGACATTTCGCCGCATAATGACCTACTCTTCCACAAGCAATTTTCTATTCCATTTTGCTGATTCCTTACCTTTATCAAGCTTATCTTTGTGAGGACATTTGGCTGCATAATGACCTACTCTTCCACAAGCAAAACATTTGAAAGATAGTTTACCTCTGAATCTTCCAGAACCCTGTTGAAGGTTCTTGACAAAGTTTGATTCTTCTTCACCTTCTGACGCATGTCCTGACTCATTGAGTTCTCCTTTTCTTGAAGCTTTGAATGCGACTTCTCTCATATCTGATGGACCCCCTCTCATTTCGAAAGTAGTTAGGATTCCGTGCAGCTATGACATAGTAATAATATGAAGATTCTTCTTTTCTTCTATGGCAGAAACTTTTGATTCAAACTTAGAAGACAAGGATATTAGAACCTTTTCAACTAAAGTAAGTTATTTTATTTCTTCACCCAAGTTTTTCATGCGATTAACAATCTCATCTATACGTAGGAAATAATTAGCTACACTTTCATCATTGTGCATTTTGAGAGTTTCATATTGAATTCTGAGAGATTGTAGTTTTGCACGTTTTACCTGGTCATCTCCTTCATAGCTTAGAATGATCTTGTCCCATATTTCTTTGGTGGTTTTGAGCTGCATAACCTTGATGAATTCTAATTGTGATAGACTCCCCAATAGAGTATTGACAGCCTTTGCATTTGTTTCATACTGCTTTTTCCCTGCCGTATCTGTAGGAGTTGTTGATGGAAATGTGTATCTTCCTTCCACGATATCCCAAACTTCTATTCCAAGAGATTGAAGATAGTGTATCTTCCTTCCACGATATCCCAAACTTCTATTCCAAGAGATTGAAGATAGGCTATGGTTTTTACCTTCCAATAGACGAAGTTGCTCCCATCAAAGATTGGTGGCCTGATGGATGCCTCTTTTTCATAGTTGCTCATGATAATAGATCTTCTTTCAAGCGATCAAGCTTCTTCTGAAGGACCTGGTCTGATACCAATTGTTAGAAATAACACTGAGAGGGGGGGGTGAATCAGTATTATCAATTTAATAATATTTCATTTCCATAAAAAGATTTATATACACTACTTTGGTTAATGAAATTTGCGTATATACGCAACGATGTTTAGAGCAACAAGCGTACACCTTGTAAACTTATAATTTAGTCAGTTGATCTTTAATCTGTGTATCAGAACCATATAAGCAGTAATAGGTACAGTAAAAAACAAAGCAGACAATCACACACAAGAACACAAGATATAAGGTGGAAACCCAATGTGGGTGAAAACCACCTGCTGCAATTCATCTCTGTCTCTTTCTAATAAGAAACTTCTTTTTACAATATTTCTGTCCTAGTGCATTATTATACCAGCACGCAGGCTTCTACCTGTAGAAGGCTACAACCTTCTCTCATTCTCCATCTTCTCCTGGAAGGGAGCTACAACCCCCTATCTCTTGTACTAGCGGATGTACTAGTACGTAGGTGCTGACCTACAGAAGGCTACAACCTTCTCTTTTCTTCCAAGGACCACGTTTCATAAATTTTCAGACTAAATCCATCAATAGCATCAATTAAACATCAAAATATATCTGCATCAATCAATCTCCCTTGCACTAACCAAAACTGAATCAAACAATCACTTCTCTGAATGCTGTAACCAGAATACAGTAATAGTACCAGAACCCAACTAGAACCCAAAACACTGCAACAGTAAACAGAAGTAACTAAAACATATTTTATGAGACGTACGCTACTTCAATATGTAGAACTTACGTGCATACACTGCTATATGAAGGCAAACCTATGTATACCCTGTTTTTAATTACCAAACCAGCATGTATACGCACCTTTGCTATACTGAACCTACATACAGATCTGTAAAAAGATAATTTACCCTTTTCAACTATTCAGACATCAGTTATATCCAGATCATCAGATTTATAGATCAAGACATGCGCCAAATATAAAAGATCAAAATCACACAAAGATACTTCTTTTCAAGCCTTAAGATCTTGACCCATCAATAGAACTTATCCTTCTTTTAGCGCTCAGGTTCCTCCTTGATTCAGATCCAGCTATGCACCTTAACCCAATCACCAATATTCTAGATCTTACTCTTCATTAGATATTCAATGCTTGAGTGCATTTTCCTAATGATCTCCTCCTCCTTTTATAGTCTTAGGCCTTACTCAATACCATGTTCCAAAACCACTTAAAAAAAACACCTTAGACCAAATACTTGGGGTCAACACTTCGGTCAAGATACCTTGGATCAATACCATGGGTCAAAATACCAAGGACCAAATACCACAGACCAAAACCAAGTTTTCCAACATGTACGCGCTTTTCTTTGCGTGAAAGTGCATGTATACGCATACGCGCCTTCTGGACTTCTAACCCGCGTGTATACGCGGCTTGGTCAAGGGGAACCTGTGTATATCTCTTTTCCTTCATTCTGAAAGCCTGAACTATGATCTGTCATTTGAGTGAGTTGCCATCAGGGACAATACCTGTGTCATAGTGCCAAACCTGTGTCATAATGCCAACAATATTTTGGAAAACTCTTTTAAGAAAAAACCCAACTAGAAGGTGAAGTTGCTCTACTCTCTTTCTTTGAATAGAAAATGACTATGAGTACAAAGAAGTAATGCATGTGGCCCTTGAGCTACTATAATGCACAAATCTTCATCGCGTGCTCTCTCCCTATCTCTCTCGATTACTCTGCTCATCTATGGAACAAGTGCACTAAAAAATAATGGAAGCCCTTTTTCTCCTAGTGGTTTGTTATAACACAACCCGATAACCTACTATTAGTTAAGTTTGACTCTCTCAACATTTAACCAGAGCTACAATATGGAGCCTTCTAAAGTCTTCTTGATCATAATCATGTGACTAGTCCCATTTCTATGAATAATGGGGGTTGATGTGGCATCATCTTGAATTATGGTGGTCAAAACATGAAGGTCAACTTTCGAGTGGCATAACTTTTGCATACAGACTTTGATTGAGACGATTCTTGTGTCATTGGAAATGTTTATGTGTAGAATAGGAAAAAATGATGCAACTCTAAAGTGATGAAGTTTTACCCACGAAAAACATTGTTTGATACCTAAAAATACTCTTGGAAGATTTCAAACCAAAATTTGCCAAACTGGGTCCCATCGGTGAAAATGGTCTTGTGAGTTGATTCCTCGACATTTTCCACTTTGAAACCATTGAGATGGATGACAAACTGTATAATGATCTAATGTGGATCACACCTTCCCATTTTGGGAGGCTTTTGGTCCCTCAAAATATTCTATTAAATGACGCAAGAAAATTTTTCCTCCACCTTCTCTCGAGTGTACCACTTAGCTTTTCTTGGAAGCTGCATTTCAACTCAATTTACAAGATATCATGTTGCCCTTGTTTTATAGTTCTGGATATCTTTTGCAAAAATGTATCCTCTATCAACTATGCCTGAGCATCTATTGCCAAATCCTCCACAAAAGGTAGGACTTGTTCCTCTTCTTGATCTAGCATGAAAGGCTCATAGAGTTTTAGATTCTTTATATTCACAACTGAGTAAATGTGCATTTATAGGGGTAGACTGAGTCTATAAACGTTATCTTCCACATTTTCTAGTATCTCAAAGGGACCGTACTACATAGCCTTGATTTTCTTACCAGGGCCCTAGGGCCTCTCCTTGTTTAATTGTAACCATACTTTGTCTCCCACCTTGAACAAATTCTCTATTCTATGAAGATCATGTTTGAATTCATATTTTTCCTGTGATCTTTGCAGTGTTTCCTGTACCTGTATATGGATATGCTTGATTTTCTCAACAAATTTTCTATTCCTCAAGGCATCCTCTGTAAGATCCTTCTTCATTCATTGCTGCCCATATGCAGTATCCAAAGGTGAAAGTGATGAATATCTAAAACAAGTTTCAAATGGGGACTTATCAGTAGAAATGTAGATTGTTATGTTACAAGAATGTTGTATTTATACCATATTTTCATCCAAGGTATTTGGATGCCCTCTGATTATAACCCCTCAAAAGCTACACCAAAGTCCTGTTGACCACTATTTACCCATCTGTCTATGAATGGAATGTTGTAGACCTCTTCAACTTTGTGTCCACATACCCCACATTGTAGTCCAAAATGCACTAAGAAAGCTCGTGTCCATGTTTGAAATGATGCTCCTCGGTATCTTGAAGTGCACCTAAACTTGTCCAAAGAACAAGTTTGTTATTTCATTAGGGGAAATTTGAGATCCAAAACGAGTCTCTTAAAGAAAATGGTAAAATAATAGTTAAAATAATAAAATAAGGTTTATGAATTTTTAAAGAAAAAGAAAGGAAACTACCTTTTTATTGTATTTTCAGCTTCTCCTTATAGGTTTACTCAAATGTCAAGTGTAAACACTCGTTGGATGTGGAATTCAAATCCACATCCAATGAGTACCCATTTTGCATACTTTTGAGTAGACCCACAATTCTTTTTTTAAATACATGAACAAAAATGTGTTTTAGAAGTGGATTTTAATTCCACATCCAACGAGTGTCTACACTTGACATTTGATTTAATCTATAAGGAAATAAGCCAAAAATACAATAAAAAAGTTTTATTTATTTATTTTCCCTCCAAAATATTTTCACTTGGTGATGACATCATCATCTTGAATCCTATTGGTTCTTTTAAAATTAATTTTGTTAGTACATTTTTTCTTTTGAGGCACATTTTTGACCGCAAAATTCCTTTAATGCTTTTTCATTGATGACTTTTTTATAGGGCATCAGAACACACATCTTGTTGAATCTGTCAACTACCACGAACAAGTAGTCACATCCCTTCCTAGTTGCTAGTAAACTGATGCAGGTGCATCTAACCTAGGTCAAATATTTACTAGAGGAGTTAGTTCTCAAAGTTATGATTTAATTAATTAATGTATTTTTCTATAGTTTTATGAGAAAATGATAATTCTTGTAAATAAGAGAAGATTCAAGAGTATTGTGGAAGATTTGAGAGGATTATGGATTAGTTAGCTCTTATTTAGGGATAAGAGATTAGATGAGATATTTTAGGGATCATGAGATATATTTTGGAAGTTAGCTTAGGGATCTAGAACCTAAGTTGGGTTATGATCCATTTGTATAAATTGAGGTGAGCCATGAGGCATGTATGTATGTAGTATTGTGTGAGTGAGTGAGAAATGAGAGGCTAATCATTGAGTCTATAGTTTTCTTGTAAATATTTTATGTTTTAATGAATTATTTCTGAATTAATATGTATACCTATTGTTGCTTTCAGTATTGTTTTTATGTGTTTGACCCTATGGTTATTTGTACCTACGTCAAATTTTTGGTATCAGAGAAATAAGATGAAGTATTATCTATTTGTTTCCGCTATTTGTTGGAGGAGAGATGACACTCAACCTTGTAACTTCCATGCAGACTTGTAAGCTTGAGTGAAAAATGACTAGGAGGAGGTTGGAGCTTATGCTCTATGCACAGACGCTGCTTTTGGTATAGGAGCAACTACTTCAAAGTTTTCAACGGAAGAGAACATTTCCGTGCCATTAAAATCTCCATTTATTGACTATGGAGGAGAGGCGACTGAGTTTCTATTTTGCGCTAAGTTAGTGATTAAACAATTTGAGTAAGACGCGGACAAGTCGTCCATTGTTCATCAAACGTGATGTCTCCAATGCTTTTTATAGCCACCAACAACAATATGTTGATGAATCTGCTTTGAGCGCTGCTTCTGTGAGATGCAAGGAAGAAACTGAATTAACAATATATGATGGACACATAAATGAAATACTGGTTGGAGAAAGAGGAGGCTTTAATAACTGCCCACAAGAAGGAAATTGGAGATACGATGGAAATCGCTTACGCGATGAAATGAAGCTTCTCACTTAAATTAATCAACCTGGGAGCCGCATAGATAGTTACGTCTCTAAATTAAGTTTTGTTCTATCACATAAAGCAGCTGGTTTAGTTAATTTACAAGCCCGTCTTGCAAGGTTCCAACAACATCTAAAGGAGCGGGAGATATTCAACACAAAGAGCATGCATCAATTTTAATGTTGAAGCTGTGACGCTGAAGATTGAGCTGCCAAATATTGTTTGCAATCAAATTTGACAGAGGATTGAATTGTTATAAAATTAATACATTGTGAATTTGAGTGCGTTGTGAATAAATCTATGTGGAGCTGGGGAGAAAGACCACATGAAGGAGTAGCATAAGTTGGAGCGTGGAGACTTGCATTGTGGATGCTGCAAGTATTGAAGACCTAAGTGTGAAGTGTTGCACTGTGAATCGTTGCAGGAGGAGCGTTTCTTGTTCTAGAGGACCATGGCTGTAGTAATCATTGACGAATGTCCAGGCTGCAGATTAAATATCGTGAAGCTCTATTATTGACGTTCAATCATATATTAAAATGATTGCTATGATTTCTTTTAAAATTTGAGTGTTGGGTTGCTGACTGTATTTGAGATTTACGTGGCCTAGAATTACATTGTCTCCAACATCCAAAACTCATCAATACAGGTCTTCTCAAGGCCAAGCATTATTGGAAAACTATCAGAAGTCCAAAAAGTCTAAGTCAAATGATATAGATAATGATGATCATTAGGAAAGAAGGAAAAAAAAGCGTGGTGGAACCTTCGGCAAGTTGCCATCATTAACAACTCGCCATAAGCCTTTCGATTTCAAGTAACAATAGCATCCTATTGAAAGATGGTTTGATGATCATGCTTTAGTTTCATTTCTTTCTTTTTGGAGACATTGGTTGGTGTAGACGATGTTAGTAAATTCTCTTACACACTCCTTTCAATTTGTAATAGTCTAGATTGATATTAATTATTATTTTCATTGAGTTGTTGTGATTGCTCTTATTAGAGAAACTTAGTGGTGGTGAGATTTTTAAAGCTAAATTGATGGTTTGTAAATGTGGTGGAGAAACATTTAAGGAGAGTTGGAACATAATGTATACCAAAGGTGTTGTATATATAATGAAGATTTTGTTGAAGTTCATGAGTCATAGTATTGAAAAGTTCAAGTAAGGATGGATGTCAAAGAGTTATAAGTCAAGTCAAAGGTTTGAGTCCTTGAATGTAATGGGTGCATGATTGATGGAGCCCGACACCCAAAAAGTCTGGTCATTGTAAAAATAATTTGAAGGAGTATTGCAGTACAAAGGAGTGCTCAGAAAGAAGGTTCAAGTGAAGTGAACCATTGACCAAGTTTAGAGGAGATAACTTGGTAAAGTGATTCAGTTGCAGGTTACAGTGAACAAGGTGAAGTTCACAAAAGAATATAGCATATTAATTAGCATTGCTGATGAAGAGAAAGAGATTTTTGAATTAAAGGTACGAATTGACGTGTTGCTAGAGCTATTACAAATACAAAGACACAGATGGGTAATAAAGAAAACAATTAAATGGCTAATTAAAGAGTTAATGGAAAGACGACAGAAGCATAAACTAAAAATTTTAGAAGTAGAGAAATTCCAGACAAATATATACATTTGTGAACCAGAGAAAGGACCATTGCTTGGTGTTGGAAATAATATTGAGGGGGGAGGGGGTGAATTAGTCTTGGTCAAATAAATAACTTTTTCTTTTCATACTCAAATATATATACGCTACTTCAATGAAGGTAACTCACATGTACACGCAACTATCTTTAAAGCAACCAACATATATCCAAAAAACTTATGATTCAGTTAATTCATCATATGTTGATCTTTAATCAGTGCATCAATACTTCATTAACCATATAAACAGTAACCATGTGTAGTAATAACATAATAAACCATCACACATAAGCAACACACATGAACACCAAGATTTAAGGTGGAAACCCAATGCGGGACAAAAACCACCTGCTGCTGTCTTCTTTTAATATAAGAAAAACCTGTTTATAATCTTGTACTGGTGCAGACTCATACCAGTACGTAGGCACCCACTTGCAGAAGGCTACAACCTTCTCTCATTCTCCAGCTTCTACTGGAAGGGAGCTACAACCCCCTAGCTCTTGTACTAGCCGATCCATTTACTATTACGTAGGCGCTGGCCTATAGAAGGCTCCAACCTTCACCCGTTTTCTAGCTACTACTGGAAGGGAGCTCCAACCCCCTCGCTCTTGTACTGGCCGATATGTTTACCAGTGCATAGGCACTGGCCTACAGAAGGCTATGACCTCCTCTCTTCCTCCAGGGACCACTTTCATAATTTTTCAAACTGGATACTCCTGGAACACAACACTACAATCTGAAGGTCACATCTCATCAAATTTTCATACTGGGCCCATCAACAACAATGAAGCTTAAAATTAATTATCACTACAATAAAACCAATCACTGAAAACCCATAATCACTGAAGCAAATCATAATCAATCAATCTGGACATTCAAAACACTTTCACCAGAACACAAAGAAGAACCCAGAACTCTGCAACAACAACCAGAACCAACTGCAACTTCAAATATCATATTTCATAATGTATACGCTACTTTGATGTGCCGAACCAGCGTGTATATGCGCTTTTACCAAAGCGAACTAGTGTACATATCTACAAATAATAACTTAAAACATCACAATTATTCCAGACTTCAGTCATACCTAGATCAGAACATTTACAGTGTAAATCATGCATTAGCATTCAGATCTAGACTATCCATGATCAGACCACATAATGATAATTCATTTCAGGTCTTATGATCTCGATCCATCATTAGATCTCATCCCTCATCAACCACTAAGGTTTATCCTTAGTTCAGATCAAGAAAAGCACTAGAAACCCATAACATGCATATTTTCTTTTGATCTCACTCTTCATAAGATATTCATTACTTGCACAGCTATCCCTCTAATCTTCTCCTCATATAGTTTTAGGCCTTTCTCAATACCTCAGCCCAAAACCATTTAGGACCAATACCTTAGACCAAATACCTCAGACCAATACCTCGAACCAAATACCTCGGACCAATAACTTGGACCAAAACTTTGATTTTCCATCCCATATGTGCTTTTCCTTCTGTGAAAGTGCATGCATACATATATGCTCCTTTTGTTCTGTTAACCTGCGTGTATATGCTACTTGGACAAAATGAAGCAGCATATACCTCTCTTTCTTCAATCTCTGGAGTCTGATCTGTAATCCTTTGCTATTAACCTATTGCAATGTGAACTACCATCTATGTGAGTTGCCATCAAGGACAACAACTGTATCATAATGCCAACAATCTCCCCCTTTGGACTTGATGGTAACCACAACACCAAGACACTCTCCCCCTTTGAAATCAAGGGAAAATGGTAGAACAAGATATTCTCCCTTGTTGATATACATTATGTTATCCATGCTCCCCCTAAGTACATGCTAAATTCTCTGATTAAGCTCCCCCTTTGTACATGATGGGATGCACTAAACCGTCCATGCTCCCCCTGAGCACATGTAGAGTCTGCAAAAATATTTTCCAAAAGAATAAGATGACTCTATAACTCAACTATGTGAGTATGACCTTCCTGTCACCAATGACTCATACATACATCAATCTCCCAACCAAGTGGGTATATACCAAATTTGACTCATCCACCCAACCAAGTGGGGATATACCAAATGTTTATACATGACTGAAATAACAATTATTATACCATCCTTCCCATGCATAGTGGGGTTAAAAATTAGGTATTTACATGACCTTTACATTAAATGATATACATGAAATTTATAACAAGGACCAACAATCTAAACAAGACCATGATAGTCATCAGCGACTATCATACACCATATATGATTTGCACCATCAGCATCTGTCAGCAACATCAAGATCAACACCCTGTATATGTCCATCATCAAAAAGTCACCTGAATCAAACAACTATGTGGATCAAGCAATATAATTATCATCATGTACCAAGGTCTTCTAATATAATGCCAACAATGCATTATTAGAAACATATGCTCCCCCTGAACCTGTGCCAACTATTCACTATCAAATCTGATCATTGCATTTGTTAGTAAGAATCATTAAGGCATCATCATCAACTAGTTATTCATAAAATTATTAACAACTTCAGAGGTCCAAGAGCACTTCTACATATTATCAGCAGGCTGTAACCATCATCAAACATAGCAGATAATTGACTGAACCATATCAGACCCCTTTTTCTGAGTTTGTCCCATTGCTTTTTCCTCAAACCAACATATACGCAACTGTGCAGCTTCGAACTTGCGTATATACGCGACTTGTCTTCATGATAAATGCGTATGAGATTTAGAACACTGAAGTTTCACACTTTCATCTCCCCCTGAGTCTATTATGTCTGTGTACTGTGCTATGCCACATCTTTCTGACTATACTTCCTTCTTCTTCCATATCTTCAAGTGTGATGATGTTTTCTCCTTTTGGTATGGTGGCCGAAATTTTCTCCTGCATTCCTTTGCTAGATGTCCAAACTTGTTATAGGCATAGCATCTTACATGTTTCATATTCCTTCTATAGCAGTCAATGGATTTGTGACCAAACATATTGCAAGAAAAAAAATATCCCTTAATGTACCTGGAAGCTGATGATCTTTCTGTGTGATGGTCTTGAACCATTCTACTTCTGCATCTCGTTGCAACATGTCCAAAATTATGACATATAAAACATTCAACATTATTCATCAGAGGAAATGACCGACTATCACTTCCATAGTTAGGAGTAAATGATTTTCTTTGAAGACTTTCTTTCCTTGGTTGTTGATGGGGTTGACCTATTGTTGAGCATTTCAGATTTTGCATTAGAGTTCCTTGCCTCATCTTGTGAGCTAGATTCACCTTCAACAATTTCATGAAAACCAAGACCAGTTTTCATGGTAGGAGACCTTTGACTACTAAGAATATTATCCAAAATATTAATACTATCTTGAAATCATAACAGTTTATCCTTTTCTTCTAATTTACCTTTTAAGATATTTACCTCAACCTGATATTGCTCTTCCTTTTTCAGATATTGCTTCTTCATGATTTCTTCAGCCTTTCTTCCTTCTTCCACTTGTTGCCTTAATTTGAGAATCTCATTTTATTGTTCTTCATCTGCTTGAGGTAGTTCTTCATTTTGCTTGTTTGAATTGTCAGGATCTTCTTTTAGAGAGATGATCTTAGCTTCAAGACTTTCATAGTAACTGGATCTATCTTTAAGTATCTTGATTGTTGTACTCTTTTCATTTACTTCATTTCTTAATGATGTCACTTCATCCCGCAGCTTTTGACATTGATCTTCCTTTTCCTTGTACTGCTTCCTTACTTTGTTTCCTTCCTCCAGCTGAGCTTTCAATCTGGTAACTTCTTCTTCGAAGGTACACTCCCTTTTGTTAAATAGATCTTGTTGATCTCTAATTTTATATGTGAGTCTTTTAACTTCTTCCTCTATATTTTTTTCACTATCACTTTCACTATCTTCAACATTGCATGAACAGAGAAAAGTATCACTAGAAGACCAAAAATTTGTATATGATACTTCTTTTGCTTCATCTTCATTATGAGGTGATTCTGGATCTAAATAGTTGCTTCCACATAAAGTCCAATCATCTCTCCCACTGTCACAGTTCCTTTGAGATGTCTTCTTCTTTTGAGTTGCTTTCTTCTTTAACTTCTTTCCCATTGTTACTGCGGATCTCCTTCAAGCGATCAAGCTTCTTTCAAAGGATATGCTCTGATATCAATTGTCGGAAATAATACTAAGAGGTGGAGGGGGGGTGAATCAGTATTATTCAAATCAATAACTTTTTCTTTTCATATTCAAATTTATATACGCTACTTCAATGAAGGTAACTCGTGTGTACACACAATAGTCTTTAAAGCAACCAATTCATCATATGTTGATCTTTAATCAGTGCATCAATACTTCATTAACCATATAAACAGTAACCATATGCAGTAATAACAAAATAAACCATCATACATAATAAACACACATGAACACCAAGATTTAAGGTGGAAACCTAATGCGGGACAAAAACCACCTGCTGCTGTCTTCTTTTCATATAAGAAAAACTTGTTTACAATCTTGCACTAGTGCAGACTCATACTAGTACGCAGGCACCCACCTGTAGAAGACTGCAACCTTCTCTCGTTCTCCATCTTCTACTGGAAGGGAGCTACAACCCCCTAGCTTTTGTACTAGCCAATCCGTTTACTAGTACGTAGGCGCCGACCTACAGAAGGCTCCAACCTTCACTCATTTTCCAACTGCTACTAGAAAGGAGCTCCAACCCCCTAGTTCTTGTACTGGACAATATGTTTATCAGTGCATAGGTGCTGGCCTACAAAAGGCTATGACCTTCTCTCTTCCTCTAGGGACCACGTTTCATAAATTTTTAGACTGGATACTCTTGGAACACAACACTACAATTTGAAGGCCACGTTTCATCAAATTTTCATACTAGACCCATCAACAACATTGAATCTCAAAATTAATCATCACTACACTACAATCAATCACTGAAGAAAATCAAAATCAATCAATCTGAACATTCATAACACCGTCACCAGAACACAGTCACCAAAATATAGAGCAGAACCTAGAACTCTACAACAACAACCAGAACCAACTGCAAATTCAAATATCATATTTCATAATGTATATGCTACTTTGATGTGCTAAACCAACATGTATACACACTTTTACCAAAGCGAACCAATGTACAAATCTGCAAATACTAACGTAAAACATCACAACTATTCTAGACTTTAGTCATACCAAAATCATAACATTTATAGTGTAAATCACGCGTTAGCATTCAGATCTATAATATAGATGATCAAACCACATAATGATAATTCATTTCAGGTCTTATGATCCTGATCTATCATTAGATCTCATCCCTCATCAACCACTAAGGTTCATCCTTAGTTCAGATCAAGCAAAGCACCAAAAACCCATAACATGCATATTTCTTTTGATCTCACTCTTCATAAGATATTCATTACTTGCACACCTATCCTTCTGATCTTCTCCTCCTTATATAGTTTTAGGTATTTCTCAATACCTCAGACCAAACCACTTAGCACCAATACCTTGGACCAATACCTCAGACCAAATACCTCAGACCAATACCTTGGACCAAAACCTTGATTTTCCATCCCATACATGCTTTTCCTTTTGTGAAAGTGCGTGCATATGTATATGTTCCTTTTTTTCTATTAACTGTGTGTATACGCTACTTGGACAAAATGAACCAGCGTATACCTCTCTTTCTTCAATCTCTGGAGTCTGATCTGTAACCCTTTGCTGTTAACCTGTTGCACTGTAAACTGTCATCTATGTGAGTTTCCATCAAGGACAACACCTATATCATAATTCTAACACTTGGTGACAACGATGATGAAATGAACGTGGGTTCGATTCCCACAAATGGCACCATAAATTATTCTGAAAAACAATTATTGAAGACTATTGTGCAGATTGAAAAGAGGCAAAAACAACTTGAGGATGATGAATGCATGATTTACACCAATAAGCAAATTGAAGAAGATGAGGAAGAGTCAGTGGGAAACTTGAAGGATTGTATGCTACATAAGGAAGGGATGTAGGAAGCCATAAGAGAGACCTCCAGGTCTCATGATTTTGAAACTAATACTTATTTTGTGTTTGCAGGTAGTGGAGAATTGCAAGAAACCGAGAGTAAGTTGGAAATTAAGAAAACTTAGAAACCATTGGAGGAACCTATGCAAGTCTACAAAGGCATAGATATGGAATTTGTTGCTGCAGAAATGGATTTTTTAGAGGATTGGTTGGAAAATCCAAAGAGAAGTTGTGAAACAAATGAAATGATGATGGACTGCACCAATTTCATAAAAGATGAGGACGAGGTTTCAATAAATAAAATGCAACAGCAAAGTGGCAGCAATGAGGACGACTTCTAGGAGAAGAGACAGAGAATGATAGAAGATGAGTGGTATCCTAGTGAATTCATGGAGGACAAGAATCATTTTCAACAAAGAATGGGTGATTTTTACCAGAAAGAAGACAAGTTGGACATGACAATTGAAGAGATTAGAAGATTGATGGTTAAATTTTTCCAAAAGAGACATATTGCAGGAAGGAAAGAAGATGACATAAGCTTGTTGATGACAACAAAACAAGCATACATTAACAAGGAGAAGGGAGAATTGCAACATCAATTTTGGAAACCTGGAAAAAATAAAAGGACATCGATAAAACATCAATAACATAACAAAGTACATGATCAACGACAAACTAAAGTTTGGGATCCAGGAGGGTTTTTGTCATGTTATGAAGACTAATGGTCAGGAGAGCATGATTTTATTTTACCTGAGGAGTCTGATGCAGGTGTATCTAACCTAGGTCAAATGTTTACTAGAGGAGTTAGTTCTCAAAGTTAGGATTTAATAAATTAATGTACTTTTCTATAGTTTTAGGAGAAAATAATAATTCTTGTAAATATGAGAAGATTCAAGAGTATTGTGGAAGATTTGAGAGGATTAGGGATTAGTTAGCTCTTATTTATGGATAAGGGATCATGAGAGATATTTTGGGAGTTAGTTTAGGGATCTAGAACCTACCTTGGGTTCTAATCGATTTGTATAAATTAAGGTGAGCCATGAGGCATGTATGTATGTAGTATTGTGTGTGTGAGTGTGAGAAATGAGTGGCCAATAATTGAGATTATAGTTCTCTTGTAAATATTTTATGTTTTAATAAATTATTTCTGAATTTATGTGTATACATATTGTTGCTTTCAGTATTGTTTTTATGTGTTTGACCCTATGGTTATTTGTACCTGCATCATAAATCTTCCACAAAATCCATGGAAATGCTTTCCCAAGATCGAGTGGGTACATGTAAGGGATGATACAGACACTGTTTCTTGTTACTAAGCTTGCTGGTACAACAAAGCATTCATTCTCATATGAATTTAGCTACATGTTATTTCATTTAGGGCTAATATATATACCTTTGTAAGTTGGCCGTTGTTTTCCCTACGCCAAAGTACCCTACAACCTTGGAGGTGTGAGCCTCTCTAATAAGTTGTAATCACTCACTTTTAGGAACACAACTTATCCAATCTGTAGAGTAACCCGTCTTGGAGATGGTAGTCAAGTTTATTGTCACTATTGTGCACATGAATTTGGATCTACAAATATTGAAGCACCTCCTTAAAGTCCTCATCTTCTTAATATACCTCTCTATATGTATCATGGGTGAATGGATCCATGTGCATCAGAGTTCCCAAAGTTGTGATCTTTGATGTGGGTGGCCTTGAAAGCATGTCGATCAACTTGTTTGTACTTCCCTTCTTGTACTTGATCACTAAATGAAACTACTGTAGAAACCCCATCCACTTGTAATGCCTAGTTTGTTGTAGTTTACTTTGGTCCCGCAGGTACTGTAGTGGTTGGTGATATGTATGGAATACTATCTCCTTTCCCATAATATAATGTTTCCACTTCTTTACAACTTGCATCGGGGCATATAGCTCCTTGCCATAGGTAGGGTAGTTAAGAACCACCCATGAAATACTTCATGTATAAATTCCTTGTAGATTCAAACTGCTAATTGCAATTTAGTAAAACAATAGACTTGAATATGCTCTACTCGTCAGTGGAAACGATTAATCGATCGAGAAATCACGAAGCATACAAGAGAAAGAATTCAATCAACACAATACACAATGATTTCTTGAGGAAAACCACAGCCAAAATCCCCTTCTATCTGTATATTGCATTAGTCAGAAAATATGAGAAGATTACAATTCTTTTCTCAAGCCTGAGAAACCCTGAACTATCTCTATTTATCTCACCGCTTCCTAGACAAGCCTAGGCCAATACTTAACCAATTTTATTCTTGCCCAAGTCCCTATTTCCTTGCATTGTTTCCTTGAGAATTAGCCCCCTATTAATTAGGGAAATTCCTCAATTGGAATTGTGAAATCCTCATAGGCCTTCCTCTGACTGCGTGCACCACCTGTCCAATTTGGATGATTATACAACTAATAGTACACTACCCTTAGATCTGACATGCATGAGTTATTTATGAGTGAATAATCAGTTAACTGGTTGAACACATGAAGCAACACCCCACTGACTAACCTCGTACTAGTTCCTCCATCAGTTGGAACTAGTTTAACTGACTTTAACTCAGTTAAACTGAATTAATTAATTACAACTAAAAATAAACTCAACTAGGGCTCCTATAAAGTAGGAGACACTCTACATGAATCAAGTTAGACCCTCAACTTGAATTAACTGAGCCAATTAAGTCAAATTAACTTAGTTAACTCGTATAAGTTTTCTTGTGATGTGGAATTACAATTTTATTCATAATTTAATTCAAGGAAAAAAATTAAATCATGATTTTCTTATTGAATTTTCAACACTTCAAAATGGTAGCATATAAACCTTCCTCCCTACATCAAGACCACTCCCATAGCATACCCACTTGCATTTGTCTCCACTTCGAAGGGTTGTTACAAGTTTGGTAATGCCGTAGATGGTGTTTAAATGATCTTCTTCTTTAGCTCCTCAAATGCCCTTTGCTGACCCTTTCCCCACTGTAAGATTTTGCCACTTATTGTATTGCATGGAGTGGTGTTGCTACCACTGAAAATGGGGCTATGTATTTCCTTAGGTACTGTGTTGTGCCAATGAAACTCCTAACCTCAGAAACATTAGTAGGCACCAACCATTTCATAATGGCCTCCATTTCTATTTTCATCTTTCCTCCACCTAACACATACCCCAAATACACAAAGACTACTATGCAAACTCATACCTCTTGATATTTGCTAGTAGTTGATGCTTCTTTAATGTCTCCAACACCTAAATGTGAGATGTTCTCCTCCCAATAGCACTATATACTAGTATATCATCCAAATAAACAATAAAAAATGAATCTAAAAAAGGATGCATTATATCATTCATTAGCATTATAAACATAGCTGGTGCATTGCATAGGCTGAATGGCATGACTAACCACTCATAAAAACTTTTCCTAATTTTGAAGGCAATCTTCCCACTATATTCTTCTTTGACTTGAACCTAGTGATATCCAAACTTTAAGTTTAGCTTGATGAAGTATTTCACTTACTGCAACTGATTCAACAGATCAATAATCCTAGACAGGGGTACCTGTTCTTGAACGTGATTTTTTCCAGTGCCTTGTAATCAACACACCTTTGCCAAGTCCCATCCTTCTTTGGCACAATGATTATGGCTAACCTATATGGTGACGTACTCAGTCGGATGACACCCTGTTCCAGTAGCTGTTGCAACTGTTTCTTCACTTCACTTACTTCTATAACAGATTGTCTGTATAACTTAATGTTTGGAAATGGGGAGTTCGGCGATAGCTTGGTGTTGAGTTCCCTTTTTGTCATATTTTTCAATGTTTTATTTAACCTTTTTACCAATCACAACCTACACTCATGGCCATCTATTAACCAATATTGACAAGATTGATATATTGATATATTCTAAGAATGATAAATAACATGTCGAACACTTAGAAGTAGTACTGATATTTCTAAGAGAGCATCATTTGTATTCCAAGCTTAGCAAATGCAGTTTCTTTGAGACAAAGGTGCATTACTTGGGACATGTTGTTTCCAAGGAAGACATAGCAGTGGGTTCGAAAAATATTAGAGCTATCATGGAATGGGAAACTCCTAGGAATGTGGATGAGGTCAGATCATTCATGTGGTTAGCAAGTTATTACAGGAAGTTCATTACGAAATTCTCACAAATTTCCTATCATATTACATATTTGTAGAGGAAAGGAAAGAAGTCTGAATGGATAGAGGAATGTACAACCATTTTTGAGAAGTTGAAGTAGTTTCTTACAAATGCTCCTGTTCTAAAGATTGCAAATCTAGATAAAGAGTTTTTGGTGTGCACAGATGCTTGCGAGAGAGGACTGTTGGAGTTTTGACGCAAGAGGGGAAATGGTATTTTATGAGTCAAGGAAACTGAATGAGCACAAGTAGAACTATGTGACTCATGATATTGAGATGGAAACGATAATTCATGCATTGAATATGTGGAGGCACTATATTCTTAGCAAGAGGTTTCTGTTGATGAGTGATCATAGTGTGTTGAGATACTTGTTTGACCAACCTAATTTGGATTCTAGGCAAGCTAGATGGTTGGATATGCTCAATGAGTTTAAATTTGAGATCAGGTACATTAAGGGTAAGGAGAACAGGGTTGCAGATGCTCTTAGCAGAGGAGTGCAAGTAAATCACATAAAAACTATGAGTTCATATGGGACAAATTTACAGGATCAAATCTTATAGGCTAGACAACAAGATGACATGTACCAACAACTTAGGCACAGGTTACAACAACAAGGTACATGTGATTAGGATGTGGATTATCATCTCACAACAGATGGTATGGTGAGATTTAGGGACATGATATATGTGCCAGACAACAATGAGCTCAAAAATCTCGTCTTGAGGGAATTTCATGTTAATCCATATTTAGGTTACCTGGGATATCAAAAGACTCTAACAACTATGAAGAATTTTTACTACTGGCTGAATCTGAAGAAAGAGGTAGCTAATTTTGTTGCAAGGTATTTGGATTATTAATAGGTAAAAGAAAAGTGAAAGCATCCAAGTGGTTTACTATAACCGTTTCCGATTCCATAATAGAAATGGTAGGTAATTCATATGGATTTCATTACAAGTTTTCCAATGACATATAGACATCATGATTCCATCATGGTTGTGGTTGACAGGTTGATCAGAATAGCTCACTTTATTCCAGTGAAGTCTACTAATTCTGCTAGTGAGGTAGCGTAGTTCTTCATCAGGGAGATAGTGATATTGCTGGTATTCCTAAGAAGATTGTGTCAGGCAAAGATGCTAAGTTCACTTCTAGTTTTTGGAGGGAGTTGTTTACAGGTTTGGGTACAAAGTTGGATTTCAACACAACTTATTATCCACAAACACATGGAAAAACATATAGGGTTAACACGATTATGGAGGATATAGTGAGGATGTATGTCATGCACGAACAAAGGAGGTGGGAGGAGTATCTTCCACTGGTATAGTTCTCTTACAATAATGGGTATCAAGAGTCATTGAGGATGAGTCCGTTTGAGGAATTTTATAGGTAGACTTGTAACACTCCCATTAGTTGGAGTGAGCTAGTGAACATGGTACTGAATGGATAGGAAATGTTGGCAGAAATGGAATAGGAAATGCATGTTATTAAGAAGAATCTAAAGGCAACATTGGACATGCAGAAGAGTTATGCAGATTAACACAAGGCATTTAAGGAGTTTCAGGTTGGGGAGCATGTATACTTACACATCAAGCCCAAGAGGATCTCCTTGAGGATATGATCATGTGCCAAGTTGGCGCCTCAATATTGAGAGCCTTTCAAGATCCTTAAGAGGATTGGATTAGTGGCCTACAGACTTTCACTGCTATCGATAGTGAACGTCCATGATGTTTTCCATATTTCATTGCTTAAAATATATGTGAAGGATGTTGATCATGTGATTGACTCATTTGTATTGTAGGTGGAGCTAGAAGGAGAATTCCAACCAAAACCTTAGTGAATATTGTAGCAAAAGAAACTCATGCTCCAGAACAAAGCAATTGAGCAAGTTAAAGTGTAGTGGAAGCACTTTGGGCTTGATGAAGTTACATGGGAGATGGATAAACAGATGCGAGATTTGTATCCTTCATTGTTTGTCAGTTGAGGAAAATGAAGTTTTGGTATATGTACATATTTATGTATGGTTGTTATTGTAAATACCGAACCGAGTTGTGTTATAAAGCTCCAATAAGCAGTATGATTGTTATGTTTTTATGTTGTCATGTTGGTTTTTCTTTTCAACAAGTTGTTCATTGTAAATACTGCATCAAGTTAAGTTATAAAGCTCCATGGGAAGTATGTTTTGGTTTTCAACGGTCTTGCTGGTTATAGGTGTCATAGAACACCGAGGATGATGTTCACCAAAGGGGGAGGGGTTTGTAATATCCATGTGTTAAATGTTCATGTAATAAATTTAATAAAGGAAAAATAATACCAAGGTCACGAGACACATATTCCAAGCTGAATGTTGGGAAAAAAATCCTAGTGGGTTTCACTTTGGTTTATTTATGGCTAAGGAAATCGGCAAAGGAAAATGTGAAGGCAAAGAGACATTAATTGATATTTATTTATGGAAATAAAGGAAAATAGGAGAAAAGGGAGATGAAAGGTCACATGTTTGCACAAGAGGAAAATTGAAGGAAAAATAGAGGAAAATGAAATAGAGGCCTCAATGATAAAAGGCTTCTGAGGATCAGTTCACAAATTTTTGTCAGTTTAGATTTGGAATTAGTTTCAAAGAGAGAAGAGCACAATGAGAAGAAAACAAGCAAGAAAGCAAAGGAAGGACAAGGAAGGAAAAGAAGGAAAAGGGAAGAAAATGACAAGCAAGGAAGGTTGGATCAAGTAGCTTCAACAGGAAGACTTACAGGTAACATGTTGCATGTGTGATTCCCTAGACCTAGTGGCCTAGTCTAGAAAAACAGAAGGAAAAGAATATAAAGTTTTCCTTAGAGAGATTAGGGTATGGAAATGAAGGCTACCTTGAATTTGTAGTAAGATAATGATCTTAACTTAAAAAAGAACACGACAAGTTACAAATATAAATTTAAATACAGAGATGTAGCAAAAATAACACTTCATTTCATTAATATCAAATACTGAAATATGCTTAGAAATAGAATAGAAATAAGACTAGCTCGGACGATGATAGCTTATCTATGAGAAGAGATGTGGTGGCTACATGCCTCTAAACTATGTTACAATAAGGCTGAAAGGCCTATTTATTATTGAGAAAAAATGAAAAACCCTAAGCATCCAAAAACCCAACCCTAGGAGATGAAGCGCCAAAACCGTATGGGCCCTGTTTGGGTAAATTGGTACATCAACTTCCCGGGGTCGTAACTTTGGCATACGATCTCTGTTTGATGCACACAATACCTCGTTAGAAATATCTATCCTTGGAATACAACTTTTGAGTAGCCAACATTGGCCATTTATTTGTTTTGGCCCTAATTTTCACAAAAAATGTTGTTTAGGGCATCAAAACGACTACAAATATTTAGGACCCGAAAAACTGCAAAAAATAGTAAACTCTACTACAATTAAGGAAACTAAAAACTTAAGGAGACAATGGTGGGGGTCCAAGTGGAATAGGTGGGTGGCCACCAACATCCACCTGGATCAGTCGTACCCCCTTAGGAAGAAATTGTACCCATTGCATTGAGTGCCTCCATGAGACGGGGAAACTTCTGTTGAACTTGGTCCCTGGTGAGCCACTTGCCTTGGTGCATGGGTTGGCCAACTTTGACAACCCGATGTAGTTGAATCTTCTGCTGGCGACTACTATTGACCTATGTTTCCATAATATGATTTGTTGTGGCTTATTCCATGTAGTCTGGGTTTATCTATATTGGTGTGAGCTGTTCTGCAATGTCTGATGTGTCCAGTAATGTTGGGAAGTATGGTTGAATGCGTTCGACATTGAACATTGGACGTAAGCCAATGAATGGGGGAATGATGAGCTCAAAATAATTGTATCCCACAACCTTGGAAATGGTGTAAGGACCATATCAGTGTGGTTTGAGCTTCCGATGGGTTTCGGTTAGGTGTTCTTTCTGCAAATACAACCAAAATTTGTTGCCCACTTGAAACTTGTGTGGCACCTGATGGTGATTATGTCACTGCTTGTACTTGGCATTTGACTTTTCCAAGATGTTGTGAATATGCCAGTGGATGTGTTGGATGTATTCAATAAATCTGGTCGCTTTATCAGCCTACATGTGTGGATTCTATCTGTGTAGTTCCATAAAGAATGACAACATCAATCAGACACAATGGTTGGAATCCTAGACCCACTTGAAAGGGACTGCGACCAGTCGAGCTATGGAGAGCTATATTATAAATATGCTGCACATAGGGAAGAATCTCATCCCAGGTTCATGGATGCTTGGAGTTGTACATGCAGAGTATGTGCACTATCATCCTATTGACGACCTCCGTCTAGACATCAGAGTGGGTATGGAAGGCAGTCAACTTGGTGAGCTTGGTGTCCAATAGTGTCCAATGGCTTAACCAGAATGTGCTCAGGAACCTACTATCCTAATATGATGTAATGGTCTACTGGATCCAAAAATGTACCCATACTCATTCAAAGAAGTGTTTGGCAGTTTCCTCTGCTGTGATACTCTTCTTGCAGGCCACCAATATAGGCATCTTAGAAAATCTATCCACGACCACAAATACACAATCATTACCATGCTTGGTAGAAGGGAGGCCAGACATATATTCCATGGAGATGGATTCCCATGGCTCGCTAAGAGTAGGAAAAGGAGTGTACACGTCTTACTTCTTGATGGTTGGCTTGGCGATGGCGCAAGAAATGCAGGATCTGATATATTTTCCAACATCCAGTCAAAGTTTGGGAGAATAAAAGTACTTTTGTAGTACAACCATATTTTTCTTCACATCAAAGTGTCCTACGACCCGACTGTAGTGCGCCTCCCGAATCATCTTGGCACGCTTGATTGAAGGAACAAAAAGGTGGACCAAGGATCATAATAATACATCTAGAGGTGGAAATCAAGAACTTGCTTTCCATCTACTAGCATCTGGTATATGGAGGTGAACTCTGGATCATTTTTGTATAGTTGCAACCATTCGGAGGTCTTGTGGCCACAAGAGTTGAGAACAATAGTCAGTGCTAAAAGTGGGGGTCATCTAAGGCAGTTTGCAACATTATTGGTGCTTACCTTTTTGTATGTAATGTTCAAGTGGAATTGCTGCGATATGTAGACCACTTTTGATGGTGATCATTCTGCATCTTCCCTTGTGTCTGTATAAACTGAAGAGGTTGGTGATTAGTTTGGATGGATGTCTCCTTCCCCAGAATGTAATGATTCCATTTCTGGCAAGCCTGCACGATGGAATACATCTCTTTATCATAGGTGGGGTACTTCCGAATTGTATCGGAAAGTGTATCACTATTATAGGCCATTGGATGCCCATGTTGGGTGAGGACTGCACCAATAACATAGTCTGAGGCGTCTGTCTTGATTTCAAATGGCTGCTATAGGTTTGGTAGTGTGAGTACCGGTGCAGAGCATAACTGGTGCTTCAACTCAACGAATGCTTTCTGTTGGGACTCAGACCAAGAAAAATTTACTTTCACCCTGCCCTTAGTAATCTGACTCAAAGGCTAAGTGATATGGGATAATCCCAATACAAACCTTCGATAAAAATTTGCAAGGCCCAAAAAACTACGAAGCTCCATTGGAGTGATTAGGGCTGGCCAATCTCGAATGACTTGGATCTTAGTCGGTTCCACATGCACGCTACCCTCATCTATGATGTAACCCAAATATTGGACCTAGCCCATGCCAAAGGTGCATTTCTCTAAGTTGGCATAGAGTTTGTGCTTCCGAAGGGTTTGAAGGACCTATTGAATGTGTTGTAAGTTTTCTTCCCAACTCTTGTTGAAGATGAGGATGTCGTCCAGATAAAAAATCATGAATGATTTGGCGAAGGGCCACAAATTGACATCCACTAGCCTCATAAAAGTAGCTGGGGAATTTGTCAATGTGAAGGGCATAACCAGCCATTCAAAAATACCTTCCTTGGATTTAAAGGTGGTCTTCCATACATCTGTGGGATTTATTGGAATCTGTTGATAGATAGACACAAGATTTATCTTGATGAAATACTTGGTCCAGAAAGTTACCAATCCATGGGATTATATACCTGTTCCTAACATTGATTTTGTTTAGTTCCCGATAATCAATTGAGAGTGTACAGGTCCCATCCTTCTTCTACACAAGTACAATTGGGTTCCCAGAATGCGAGGAACTTGGTCAGATGTGCCCTTTTTGCTACAACTCCTAGATTTTCACTTGATCTCTTCATTTTACAGAATGGAGAGACGATGTATCAGCCCTTTAGGCAGAGGTGCTCCGGGAGTCATATCGATCGAATGCTTGACCTGACAGTGCAAGGTACCCCTGTGAGTGAAGAGAATATGTCCTTGTATTCTTCCACGACCGTATCCACTAGCTTCTGTTTCATAGAGGAACCCTTCCCGGGGGCGATGGATGTGGCTATGATCTTCCCCTTACTTTGAGAGTGAATCAGAAAGAAATTTTTTTTCCCAGTCTGGGAAATGATCTTACTGCATTGTTTAGTAGAGATCAAAGAGATGGTGGTAGGCAGGGCTACCTCCGGTAGCCTGTATAACGTACTACCCAAAGAAATAATAACAAAGTGGGGTTTAGAATAATATACAACATGTTTCTTCCAAAAGTATGGTTGTCCTAATAATAAATCACAAACTTCAAGAGGAGAAACATCACACAATACCTCATTCATGAAGGGCTTGATGCTGTAAGGAAGGCGACATTGCTGACTGAAGCATAGATCTCTTCCTTGGTGAAGCCACCCGATGGTGTACGAATGTAGATGTGATGTAGTCGATAGGCCCATCCACTTCACAACCTCTACTGAAATGAGGTTATTTTAGCTCCCGCTGTCGATAATGAACTGCAGCAGTGAACCCTTCACCCAACTATGTGAGTGGAATAGGTGTTCCCCCTCCTCTTGATCTTCAAGCTCAATCTTCTAGATCTTGGTGGTGTCCATAGTGGCACTCGGCTATGAGTCAATGATCTTCTTCCCTTTGTAATTCCCCTTGTCAGGTTCTAACTCATATTAGGAATGTGTGTCTGACTCGGAAGCCTTCAGCTCTTCCACCAGTGACTACTTGGTATGACACTTACTTGTGTTGTGAGTGGAGCTCTTATGGAATTCACACTACTTTCCCCTGTCCTTATTTTTCTTCATGGTGTTTTTCTTTTCTTGTGGCTTTGGCGGGTTATCCTAGGTTGCCCCACCTTGTATTTTCCCTTTGCTCTGTGGTTTGGGGACGCCTTTCCATTTCCTTGGATTCACAAATCCAAAAACTCACTTTTTATGTTTAAACTTATTTTCAATATTGACATCGTATTGATCCATCGTGCCGAGCAAGGAGATGTACAGGAACTTCATCTCATCCTGGATGTAACTATGTAGGCAACGACAGTACTTGAGTACCAAATATTTCTCAGAATCCTTGATACACAACTTCATGTGAAGGGTATGAAAAACATTGGTAAACTCCGACATGTCTTGGTCCCTTCCCTACCGTAGCATGGCCAGGTTATGTATTTATCCTCATAGCTACCGACAGTGCAATATTGCTCCTTGATGGAGTCCGGAATGAATCCCAAGTGGGTGAGGCGGAAAATAGTGAGGGTATACTTTCATCCTTCTTCTCATAGTAGGTTTCCCACCAGTCCTTAATGTGGGGGTGACTTTGAGAAGTGCAAAAGTAATCTTTTCCCTGATGGAAAAATCATGAACACAAAAATATCCTTTTAGCAAATTTAACCATTTATCTATGATGTCCGCATCTATCTGACCCTCAAATATGGGGATGTCAAAGTTAACTTGTACCTTAAAGGGTGTGGCTCTTCCAAAGTAGTTTCTAGAAGGAGATGCACCACCCTTGGGTAGCCACTGAAGGATCTGGGAAAAGTTGTCCATCATTGTGTTCCTCTCTTGCTCGAGGGTTTCTTTGAGCAAGGTTTTGAACGTCTTTCTTCTCTTCTGCCATGGTAGGCCGTCTAGATTTGCGAGGATGATCTTGCAGAGGTTTGACCAATTCGAGCCCTTATTCCTTATATCTCGACCTCGTTGGGGACATGCAAAGAAAAACATAGAAAGAGCAAACCACTATGATACCACTGTTCTGAACTTAAATAGGAACACAAAAATTTATGGATATAACCATAAATATAGAGATGTAACAGAAATAACACTTCATTTCATTAATATCAAATACTGAAATATGCTTACAAACATAATGGAAATAAGACTAGTGTTTAGTCAATTTAGTGTCCTAAGTTGCTTGCATAAATTATTGACCGAGGGTTGTAAACTAATGAAGTGTGGTGCACTTATGTGCTTAGTTAACCTTTTTCTTACTTCGTTGTTTTGTATTTTATGTTGTTTTTGGGGGGTTTCTATTCTTTGATGTCTAAGAATGTTCAACCTAAAACTATGAGAAGATTTAAGTGAGTCTAATGAATTTTAAGGAGGAAGAAAAGGAGATGTTCCTAAGTTAATCTAATTTTCATAAAAATAAACCAAGAACTATTGGCTAGTTAGAACCTAATTTGGGAAACAAAGCATCTATCTTATCTTATCATTAGTCCTAATCCATGGATCTAATTCTTAAAACCAAGAATGAAATTACAGTGCTTGTTTGAAGTAAAGGCAGAAAATGAAATCAATTAAAGTACTTTTGGTTACTTTAGCATTCAATTATGAAGTATGATCTTCTTGAGATGGAGTATAAGCAACTTTCTGTACTTTAACTTCTAATGTCCTAGAAAAATAAGCAGAGTATGCAGAGGAAAATATCTAATGTATTCTTAGCTACTCCAACATTCAATTGGGAAGTGTGACCTCCTTGAGATGGTGTCAAGTAACCAATTATACTTAATGATCTAGAAAACTAAGTAAAGCATGCAGAAGGTAACTCAGTAATTGCATTCATTAAACATTCAACCATTCAATTTTGGAATATGATTAAATCAATCTCCTTGAAATGATTATTGGGAATATCAGTGATGCAACTAAGTGAGGATTTGAAAGAAAAAAGGTGAAAGCATGTAAAACTAACAATAAACAACTAATGTATTTTTGACTTTCTCCAACATTCAAATGTGAAGCATTTCCCTCTTGAAGTGTTGTGCAAGAAATCAATTATACCTTAATTCCTAAGTTCCTAGGAAAATAACAATGTATTGAGTAAATTCAATCACTGTATGAATTTAGACATTTATCCATTTAGTTTAGGATCATCATCATCTTGAAATGGATTTTGAAAACATCCATTAACACAGTTAATTAACAATTATGTTCTAAGAAAATGAATGACAAAGCATTAAGAAAACTAAGCAACTGTGTATTCTTATTACTTCAATCTTAATTCAGTTTGGAAATAGAGTTATCTTTCTCCATGAAATATCTTAGAAGAACAAGGCTACACAATTGTGATTTATCACTATGCTATTGATCAAAAACTAGAATGAAATATTATCCTGATTAGAAAACAGATTTGCTGAAAACAAATTAATGGAAATTGAACTAAAAACAACAAATGAAAAAAACCTCCTCTAGCGTAGGGGCCCTCTGCAACTAATTTGGCTGGACTGCTAGCTAGTTAAGGATGCTCTTAAACAATCGTTCGCAACAAAAACTTTATATTATGATAAAATGAAGTCTGAATACAAAGTATTAGCAAAAAGCCTGAATTTAACACTTAATTTCTGAACTGTTTCTTGATTCTATGTAACCGATATTTAAAGGAAAACAACATAACTGTTTGTGAGATAAACCTGATACAGGTGTCTAATTCGAATTATATTTGCAATAAGATTGTTGGACTCTTGATTTTTCTACGAAAGAGAAAATCAAGAGTCCTACTGCTTCCGGATAACGTATTTTGACTCCATCTTTGACCATGATCTTAGGCTCGCTTTTCTATCAATCTGGACCGAGTGAATATGATAGAATCCATGTGGAGATGATTCTAGAAATGCACATGTGGCCCAATTCTTCATTTGACACCTGAAACCTACCAAACCATTATAGTAGCTATGGAATCCATAGTTAGTTGCAGAATAGGTTGCGTTTTGTAGCGAAATTGAAAAAATCTACTCTAACAGTAAGAACATGAAAATATAATATGGCAATCATTTTAATGCTTTCCTTAAGACAAAACTTAGCATTTATCATTGATTGGGGTCTGTAATCTTATGAGAAAGTGAGGGAAAAAGGTGAGAAAAACTGTCAAGGAGAGGGTAATTATGAGGTTCAACATACCCCCACTGCAAAATCATTGCATGTCCTCATGCAATTTGCCAAAAATGTGAGTTCTTCTTCCCTACTGCATTTGCTCAGACACCTCTACTAGTACATCCAATTTCCTTCTTTTGTTCTTCTTTGAAGTGACTGCCATTCTAGGCCTTCTCATAAGAAGCTTGTACTTGAGGTTAATGACTTCTTTGTTCAAAACCTTATTCTTTCTTTTCAATTTCCGTTTTTCTTATACCACAGTCCTAGATGCAGAATGGTATTATCATGAATTTCCTTGTCCAATTTATTTTGTTCCTTCAAGGTCTCATTTTCCTGTTTGATATGTCTATTCAATATCTCTAATTCATAAATATCCTGTTTGAGAGCATCAATTAGAGGTTCTTGTGGATTGACAGAAGGTTCTGGGTTCATTGAGGCACTTCTCTTCTCCAGTGATTCTATATAATCATATATTTGTTGTTGCACTAGGTCTATGCCTGGAGATCTTCTACTGGGGCTACCTTCAAACTGATAAACAGGAGAATTTTGAGGACTGTGTGCAGAAGAGATGTTAACAGGAGATGGTACTGGGGTTTCCTCGTCTAAATTTATAAGCTCTGGCCCTTTTGATGATGTTTTCTTTATCAAACCTCGGAGTCTAGAGCTCCTTCTAGGTTGTGGAGGACTTACATTTTCCTCATTTGTAACCTTTTTCTCCTTTCTTATCTTCCCTCTTGTCTTGATTTTCTTTCTGATCTCTGTCAATTCTTCAGAGATTAGCTTTTCATCATTCTTCTGCAATGAAGACTCAGGTCTATTTTCAATAGTTATATCTATCTTCTTTCTTCTACTTCTTTTGACATTATATTCTTTAGGTGACTCTAGTGCTTCTTGAAAATGGTTTCTAATAAGGAAATTCTCCCAGGTATCTCCTATGCTCTTTAAATGAAACTCAACCAATATCTTTATCAACCCATGATGATACATGGTTGTATCTATGAACTGTATTTTCTTTTGCACATTTGAGGCCATCCTTTTTAAACTATTTAGCAGGAAGAAAGGAAGATTAATTTCCCCTTTTTCTAAGAAATTCATCAGTAAACGGATATGGTAGACATACATGCAACCAAACCTCCCTTCACAAGTGATAAATTTCTGTAAAATCAAGAGCATGTTCCTCCATTTACTTTTAAGAGCTGAGCTAGGGATACCTTTTCTAAAAATGGAGACATCCATACTTGGGTTTTTGAGTATTACTTTCCATGATTCATTGTGGAACTCCTTGTTCTTGAACCATCTTTCACCATGCCTAGGAAGTTCTGTAGCCTCGGCCATGAATGACTCAGTCACTGCAAATTTGATATCTCCAATTTCTACCTCTGTGCCATCAAAAGATCGAGCAAAGGATTTTGTAATCTCTTTATGAAAATCATCAAATTTCTCGATGAATTTAAGCCATCTAGCTTTCTACAACATTTCTTTGAGTTGTGGGTATCCTTCCATGTACTTTGCTCCTACCGGTTCTGATCTGACAATTAGCCCCATGCCTTCTACTGTGCAAAGTTCTCAACCTTCAGAATTACCCTTCCTTGTTTTATGAATTGCCTGTGAATATGGTGAAAGGAATTGCGGGTTGGTATGAATAAATAGATGGTAGGGTTTTGGAGAAACGTAGACAAGTATGTTTTTTTTTCCCATAAGGAAAAAGTCGTAATTTCTATTAATGGAGAAATTACATTTTGCAGATGCATTTGCATTCATAATTGTGGGTCGGTGACCATCCTGTAGGTGCCTCGTTTATCATGTCTTCTGATAGGGAGTCCTAACAGCTAAGGCTGAATATGCCTGAAATAACAACTTACATTCCGGCTCTGCGCAGAGAGCCCAACAATTGCTGATTCAGCTACATAGATGTTATACATAAAAAAAAACAATAATAAAAAAAACTACAAGAAATGTGCACTGATTATATGTGGGTCTAAAGCCCATTCCTAAGGAAAATCATGAAATGGTCTGTGGTAGTATTGATGGGATGATCCATCAATCACCTCTTGAATTAGCCAGTCATCCCTTTGATTTTGCGCTGCTGCTTTGGATAGCTGGTCCGCCTCAGTGTTCTGTTCCCTGTATATGTGGCTGCATTTGAAGGATTCAAGTGATGTGATCAGCCTTTTTGTCTCTTGGAGGATGTGACTCAGAGAGAAAGTATAGCAATGTGTTGTATCGTTCAACCAGTTGCATACAATTTGTGAATCCCCGAATAACTGAAGGTCGCTGCATTGTTTCTGTATGGCAAAATGGATGATATGCTTTGCTGTGCATAATTCAGCAAAATTGTTGGTGCCACGACCAAGATTAATTTGAATTTTATAATAATGATCATCGCTGAGATATAGCAGCGCTCCTCTGCCACATCCTGTTTCTTGGGCAGAGCCGTCGAAAAAAGCCCAAGGCTTTGATTTATCAAGATTAATATGCCTGAAGGTGCGCGTAGGATTTTTTGGAACAGCTGTAGGGAGTAATTCGAAATCTGCAATGGTGTGGCTCAGGATGACAGGCCAATGAGGTGCCTTATTCTGAAACATAACCTGGTTCCGAGCAATCCATATTGCCCAGCAAACAAGCAAAGGCATGTTGACGGATTTGCCTGTATGAGATCGGCACCAATCGCTCCACGCCTCCATGAGATTCTGTCCCTGCCAGACTTTGAGGGATGGATAATGTGAAGTAATGCTTTGCCAAAATGATTTAGTGACCTGACAATATAGGAACAGGTGCGCTGTGCTTTCCTCTCCTGAACAACATAGGTGGCATCTGAACGGACCGTGGAATGTTCGTTTCATGAGATTGGTACCTGTTGGAATTTTATCGAATAGTATGTTCCACATAAGGAGTTGAGTGCGAGGAGCTGCATCCAGCTTCCAGAGCTCTTTCCAGATGGGGAGAATTGCCGTGGGCTTGTAAGGCTCCATGAGTTTTATATATCCCAACCTGGGAGAATAGATACCATGGGATGCGATTGCCCAGATAATGTCATCGGGGCCTTCGGTGAGTCGTATGTGCGCCTGCGAGAGAGCATCAGTAAAAGCCCGCCATTCTAGATGCCACTGTTCAGGTATCTCTAAGGTATGGGGGGATGCCCAAGCTTGTTGCAGAAAGGTGGTGTTCGCCCTGTCTCCAATATGCTTGATATGCGTGATGCCTTTGTTATGAAGGTGCGCTAATAATTCATCAGATAACCTGTGCGAATTGCTGCACTCGACCCACGGATCCACCCCAATCCTTACACAGTTTCCTTCATTGATGCGCCAGGGGATGCCTTCCCTCTGGAGAAACGTAGACAAGTATGTTACGTCGTAGTCATGACCGTTAATGATCAATGAGGGAGTCAATTATGGACCGTTATGCAACAAAATATTGAGGATGTGGCTGATATGTAGTATGATGGAGATTGCAATCAAATCAAATGATGATTTGTCAAGGAAACATATGAATATCCATATTATACATGCTTTATGTTTTAACCTTGCTATTAAAATAATTTTTTTCACTTTACCTTTTAGAACTTAACCTTTTCGTTTGCTGTTTTCTTTGGTGTTGATCCTTAGGTACCCTTTTAGTGTGTTGGTCTTCAAAACATAATTCTTCAACTCCTTGCAATCATCATTTGTTTGTAAGCTGTACAATTGTGTCAGAGCTGCTGAATGAGATATGGCTGCAGAATCGAATTAGTTGTAGAATGGAATCAGCTGCAGAACGTGATTTGTACAAAAATGAAGTATGGCTATGGAACATGAATGTGAAATGGAATATGATGGTGAAATGGAATGAAACTGAAAAATGAAATGAAAATGGAGTGAGATGGAATGAAACTATAAAATGAAATGAAAATGGAGTGAGATGGAATGAAACTGTAAAATGAAATGGATTTGCAGATTATGAACTACAAATGAATGTAGCTTTATGTCACTACTTATTACAGAAAAGAAATGGAAAATATAGGATGTCAGAAATCTCTGATTTTCACCCTATATTTTCTGTATAAGTATGCCAATCAATGATTGGTTTTCATATTTTCATATATATATATATATATATATATATATATATATATATATATATATATATATATATATATTTATTTTATTTTTATTTTTATTTTTATTTTTTATATATATAGGAAAATAAAAGCTAATTTAGTGAAGAAGAAGAATTCTTCTTCACCAACTTCATTTGAGTGATATCCTGGAAAATCTTGATAAAATATTCTCTTGAAATTGGCTTATGATATATCTTCAACCGATGACCATTCACAAGAAGAGGTCCCTGTATTTCATCTATTGCCCTTATCTTCACTGCTCCATTATCAAGGATGTTTTCAACCTCATATGGCCCAAGCCAATGAGTCTGAAACTTCCCTTGAAAATCTTTGAATTTTGAATCGAACAAAAGTGTCCAATCCCTTGCTTGAAACTTCTTCTCTTTGATATAATTATCATGCTATTTAGCCCTTTGCTGCTGGACTATACTGGTTCTTTTAACTGCATCTTGCCTGATTTCATCAAGGTCATTGAGTTGCTCCAATCTATGTTTCTATGCTTCTGATAAATCAAGTCCCAATTGGACTGCCATCTTGAAGGTTCTGATTTAAAAAACTATAGGGAATAGGACTTGCTTCCCATAAACAAGTTCATAGGGAGTATGTCCTGTTGTGTTCCTCCATGTAGTTCTGTAGGCCCATAAGGCTTCAGGAAGTATTTCTTCCCAATCTCTTTTATGTAGATGTATAGTCTTAGTGAGAATTCCTTCAATCACCTTATTAGTAGATTCAACTTGACTATTTTCTTGTGGATGATAAGGAGTGGATTTTTTGTGTTTGAGCTTGTAATCTTCCACAAGCCCTTTCACCATTTTAGATGTAAATTGAGATCCCCGATCTGTCACAATTTCTCTTGGAACACCAAAACGAGTGAAGATTTCCTCAAAAATAAAATTAACTACAGATTTTTCATTAGTAGAAGGTAATGCATTAGCCTCTACCCATTTAGTGACATAATCAGTGCATACCAAAATACACTTATTTTGTTTGGATGGAGGATTAATTGGTCCAACAAAATCCAAGGCCCATTTTTCAAAAGGCTCAATGAGTACTTGAGTTTGTAGTGGCATTTCATCTGAAGGAGCAGGTTTTCCTACCCTTTGGCAGCTATCACACCTTTTTACATATTCTTTGACATCTCTGAAGATGGATGACCAATAATATCCTAAATAAAGGATTTTATAGGTTGTCCTCTTGTCAGCAAAGTTTCCACCACAAGGTTCATCATGACATGCCTTAAGAATTTCATACATTTCATCTTCTCGAACACATCTTCTGATCATGAGATCTGGACTTGTTTTATGGACTTGTTTTATACAATTCATTAGTAACCCATGAGTATCTTGCACTTATTTGAATGATTTTTCTTTTCTCCCTAGGAAACAAATGTGAAGGTAATTTTCTTGTGATTAAGTAGTTGGCAATATTTGCAAACCAAGAGGTTTGAGTAGTCACTGAAAAAAGATATTCGTTAGGAAATTTATCTTCAATTGGAGTGTCATCTTTGATATTTTGAATTCTAGACAAGAAATCAGCAACTGTGTTTTGTTTTCCAGGTCTATCTAGAACAGTGATGTTGAATTCTTGCAAGAGTAATAGCCATCTTGTAACTCTGCCATTAGTAATAGATTTATTCATTAAGTAGCTAATTGTAGAGTGGTTTGTATGAACAAAGGTTTCATATCCCGTTATGTAATGTCTGAATTTGTTGATATCATGAACAACAACTAAGAATTCCTTTTCAGTTACAATGTAATTTAACTCAGTGGGAGTCAAATTCTTGCTTGTGTAATATATGGTGTAGGGGATCACATCTTTTAGATTTATCAACTTTAATTTCATCTCCTCAAATGTGATGTCCTAAAACAATCCCTTCTGTAAACATCATAAAACATTTTTCATGGCTTAGTGAAAGGTTTTCTTCCTTACATCTTTTAAGAACCCTTTCCAAATTTTCTAAAGCTTCTTCAAATCTATTCCCATAAATTGTGAAGTCATCCATATACACCTTTACACAATCACGTATTAGATCAGAAAAAATTCCTAGTACTGCCCTTTGGAATGTTGCAGGTGCATTGCACAATCCAAAATGAAGTACTCGGTAGGCATAAGTTCCCCATGGACAATTGAATGTGGTTTTATCTTGATCTTTAGATGCTACCTGAATTTGATTGTAACCACTAAAACCATCCAAGAATGAGAAATACTTCTTACCTGCTAATGTATCTAACACTTGATCTATAAAGGGTAGAGGAAAATGATCTTTTAGGGTAGCTTTATTCAATTCTCGATAATCAATGCATACCCTCCATTTACCATTCTTTTTAGGCACAATCACTAGAGGGGAAACCCACTGGCTGTCTGAAATTGGGTAAATGAAGTTTACATTCAACAATTTTTGCAACTCCTCCTTCACTATTTCCCTAAGATTGGGGTTCATCCTTCTTTGAGGTTGTCTGATAGGTTTACAATTTTCCTCAATGTAGATGTGATGTATACAAGTCTTAGGACTAATTCCTTTCATGTCAATGTATTCCCATGCATATGCAGAAGAATGTTGTTGTAGTGTTTTGATTAGCTTTTCCTGTTGTACTTTTTCCAATTTATTGTTTATGTTCAATGTTTTTCCTGGAAATATTTCAACTGTAGAGCTACCAAATTCTTCCATAGAATAAAGAGACATCTGCCTAGATGAAAAATATTCAATATTAGATTTTTCTTGAAATTGATCATGTTCATATCCTTGAGATGATTCAAAATTTTCCATTGTATTTAAGATTTGACTATCTTCACTAATGGTTGAAATAGTAAAGAGAGGTTGAATATCAAATTCATCATCAATCCATTATTTTTCATCTATCTCTGTGATTGTTCTTGCTTGAGGATATAGAGTGAATTTCTTAGTTGAGTTACCATCAAAGATATACATATCACCAGATCTACAACTAATGAAAGCATCAACTGTAGCCAACCAAGGTCTTCTGAATATAAGTGGATGTCCTCCTAGATTTTTCTTAGGGGTTAAGATCATAAAATCAACAAGGTATTGATGCAGGAACATTCAACCCAAGGAAAATCATTGTATTTCAGTAGACATGGGGGGGTCATGTGTTTTAAGGAAGTTGGTTTCCTAAGTCTCAAATTAATGTAATATTTAGGATTTAAAGTGATTAGAATAGGAATTAATTAGATGTGTGAGGATGTTTGTAAATGATCTCAAATAAAGGAGAACATGAGTGGTTAATAATGACAAGAGAGTTACAAGCCAATTATAACTCTAAAGGTAGTTTCATGATTCAAGGAACTAGAGAGAGTTATTAGGAATAAATTGAAGTTAGAAGTGGACATAGAGGACATCTAGGAGTCAGTTCAGTAGATCTAGGATTTGAACCAGAATTAGTTCAATAGAACCTTTCTAGTATAAATGTAAGCCTACAGGCAGATTATAGGGGAGGAGTCCATTGATATTGAAGATCAAGCCTGTGAGACAGAGGGTCTCGATATGTAATCAATTGTTTATATTCATGTATATAAAGGTTTATTCCAGAATTGCATAGATGTGTGAATGGATATTAAATGATTGAATTACGTGAAAATTGTGTATTCTGTAACAGAGGTTGCAGGCAGAGTTCTGTAGAACTACGCAGAGGAGAGAATGATTCAGAGGAATCATAATGCATCTTTGAATCCAATTGGAGAATCAGAGTGGAGCTCTGGAGAGGTAGCGAAGTGAGAATTCGCAGAGGAGTTAAGCTTAGAGGAAGTTGAGCAGCGGAAGCGGAAGGTCGAAACCCTGAAGAAAAACTCGAACCCACAGGAAAAACACTGAGGAATGAATTAAAGTCAAGGCAAAGGGACGAACGAAGAGGCGAGTCGTCGATACATAGGAACCATTGGATCTCGAAGATCAACGGCGTAGGTGACAAAGAATGAGAACCATCGATCTCATAGATCAACGGTCATCGCACGGTGAAAGAGTGCGGAAGATAGTCAGCGAAAAGGCGGATTTATATACGGAAGTGGTATTTCGGGTGAGGTCTAAATGGTAAGTGGTATGGAAGGGTGAGTGCCTGATTCCACTCACCATTCGACATGTAGCACAAAGGTGGTGAGGGGAAACCACTTTATCAGGTGGTTAATCCTTGTGCTCGTTGTCTACCCGAAACCAATATTAATCGTCGGATATGATGGAGGAAGATCGACGGTGAAGGGTCACTGTTCTGTTTTTTTGATCGGTTGAAAGTCCAACTGTCAGATTGAGTCTAGATTGACGGTCATAATTTGATCGCTGATCAGAGTTTGAATGGAAAGCGCAATGGAAGGATGATGGATGAGTGCGGCCCTGATATGGTTATAAGCGCAGTTTTATATGATTTGAAATCCGAAAGGAAGGTTAATTGCATATCAGATGCAGAGGAGGTGTGTGTTAATGTGACCGTGGAGAGTCTCGATTGTGATCAATGATAAAGGGGAAACATTGGAAACTATGCAAGGCTTTAAAAAAGGCAAAAAGGTAAGTTATGCATGTTTATGTGTATTTCTATTTATAATAGAAATAAAGCACTGATAGGGGGTTTTATGGGTTAAGTCCGCATTAACCAAAGTTTAAAGAGGGGTTTGTTATATATATGCGGCAACAATGTTATGAAGGCCTAATGTGTGGCTTATGGGTTTAAACTAAGGTTTATAAGGGTGGATAGAGTTCCGATAGAAAGAAATGAAAGACTGGGCTATTGTAATGAATGGTTCCATTGAGTTAATAAGGGGGTCTTAACCATTGATGGTTGAAGATTTTGACTCCTTAGAGAGTTAATTTCTTGGAACTGATGTGCTTATGCATTGTATATGCATACTGTGGGTGTAAGCAGGGGTAACACTGCATCAGGTACTCCCAAGAGTCTAAGGACACTAAAATATCTTCTAACACACCATCTGGTTTTATATTACAGATCTATCTGCCAATTGCATAATGTAGGTGTATAAAGAAGATTAATAAGCTTGAGCTGTTCCATGGTTTGTTTGCTCATGATGTTTATTTCTGCTCCTAAACCAATTAATGTATTTGGAATTTCAACTCCATTGATATGTGTTTTTACAACTGGAATTCATGGATCTAAATATTTTTGTATGGCAATTTTTCCCATCATAATGTCTGCTATTTTTCCTACAAGTTGAATTCTTTTTACTTCTTTTATCTTTCTTCCTGGTTTCTTCATGCTCAACTCCTTTATTTTTTTAGCTAAAATTGGAATTTCCTTAATGGATTGTAACAAAGAGATTTTGGTACATACATTTTTCAATTCATCTAGAAAATCATAATTAGGCAACATAATATGCTTTTCTACCCCTCTATCAACTGGTAATCTTTCAGGAAAAGGAGGTGTAGAAGTAGATACTGATGGTTGCTCTATGATGGGAGTTGAGTTTATTGGTTCTTTTTGTTCTTCATTTTCAATGTTTTGGTTTTGAAGAGATTTTCTTGTCCAAAACTTTTATTTGGCTGTAGAGAATCTTCCTTAGAATTGTCTTGTTCTTGAATAACTACATAAGGCTTTTTCTTTTCTAATATCCTCCCAGATCTTAGTTGGACATCATTGAGATCTAGAGGAGTGATCATATAGGTTGAAAATTGTTGTCCTTCCACCATATATGTATTATGAGGATTTTTATTATTGGGGTTTGGTAATGGTTGGGCAGGTAGCTGATTTGGTCTCTGTGAGAATGGTAGTGAAAGTTGAGAATTTTGGTTTTGAAGTCGGAGCTGTTGATTTTGTTGAGGAATTTGTTGCGGAGGATAGTTTGGATATGATGGAGGATATTGATAGTATTGAGACAATCTTTCATAAGGGTTTTGCATTCCTTGAGCCTAAGGTTGAAATTGAGATTGAGATTGCGGTTGAGGCCAAGGTTGTTGCCAAGAATTCCAATTTGGTGGGGGCTGATTATACATTTGGTTGTTAAAACCTTGGGTTTGTGGCCCCTGCCAAGGTCTTCTAGAGACAAAGCAAAGAGATTTTGTTGGATTTGAAGTTTTTTCTTCTTGAAAAATAACCTTAAGACTAGGAATTGAAGGACAACTCTTGGTTTCATGGTTTTCTGAACAAATCACACAAGTCTCTATGATTTTTGCATCCAAAGGGAATTATCTTAAAGCATGTTTCTTTATGCATTTGGGACAGAAAATAGCTAAAGCATCAGTCTCAAATTTCTGCTTGTTTTGTATCTTAAGGGTGTCTATCTATTCACTAAGGTTCTCTAGAATATCTGTTTTAAATTCATCAAGCATGTTTCCAATTTCTGCCCTACTCACTGATCCAGTTGCAGATTTATTCACTCTAGTAAGAGAAGGATCTCTTGGACCTTTCCCAGTTTTGGCTTTTCCTCTTGAGAGATGAATACATAATTCTCCAATGTCATTTAATGGAAGTTGAGAGATATCTCCCTTCCCCATCATATTAAGGATGTCTATCCACTCATCTCTAATGGCTTTTAATAAAAGAGCTTTTAAAGTATCCTAATCTAAGTTCTCCATTTTTGCTCTTTTTATGTTATAGTTGAATCTTTCAATTAAATCCTCCAAATTTTCATCCTCTTTTTGCATCATTTTAAACACTTCATCCTTGTGATTGATAGGCCTGCAATAATCCAAATACCTTTCCAAAAATGCTTTCTTCATGTCATTCCATGTCCTAATAGACTGAGTGAGCAACCCCATGAACCATTTTAAAGAAGATCCTTTCAATGTTGAAGGAAACAACTTAAGTTTTTGAGAGTCTTGTAAATAATCATAAGTTCTGCACAAGACTTCAAATTCAAATAAAAAGGTTTCAGGATCTTCACTTTTTAATCCATGGAAATTTGGGAGGACAGAAGGTGAGATATTTTTCATTGTGGCATTTGTATCTTCATCAACTATAGGGAATCCAAAAGAATTATCAACTTCCCTATTTCCTCCACCTCTTCCTCCTCCAAATAGTAAATTTTCTCCATTTATAACTTCTTCTCCTTCTCTTCCTGCCATTATAGATTCTTCAGAGCTAATATAAGATTCAACCTGCAAGGTTAATTGCTCTTCCTCTGGTTCCTCTATCAATGGTGTATTGAAGAAGGGTTCTCTTTCTTCCTCTCCACTAGGAATTTCTAATTCTTCAGCTAAAATATGTTCCCCTGTAGAGGTGAAAAAGGTTACTCTTTCTGTTGGAGATCCAAGATTTTCTTCCTCTAGGACTGCCTCAGTGGATGAAGTAGGAGATCCTCTTAATTGGATTTCTGACCTTAAAACTTCAGGAAGTCTATGGCTAGTAAAATGTGGAATATGAGTTTGAGATGGAGGTGTATCTCTTCTTAGTCTTGGTGGAGTAAGTGGTGTTGTAGGAATTAAACTCCTGCCTCTAGCTATGAATCTACCCCTAAGGACTCTTTCTCTACGTATATCATTTTTTTTTTTAGATGTAAGAGATGAGGTTACCTAATTACACTTCCTTGGAAACAACATCAAAATGTTTAGTCAATTTAGTGTCCTAAATTGCTTGCATAAATTATCAACCGAGGTTTGTAAACTGATGAAGTGTGGTGCACTATATGTGCTTAGTTAACCTTTCTCTTACTTCATCGTTTTGTATTTTATGTTGTTTTTGGGGGGTTTCTGATCTTTGATGTCTAAGAATGTTCAACTTAAAGCTATGAGAAGATTTAAGTGAGTCTAATGAATTTTAAGGAGGAAGAAAAGGGGATGTTCCTAAGTTTATCTAATTTTCATAAAAATAAACCAAGAAAGAACCTAATTTGGGAAACAAAGCATCTATCTTATCTTATCATTAGTCCTAATCCATGGATATAATTCTTAAAACCAAGAATGAAATTATAGTGCTTGTTTGAAGTAAAGGTAGAAAATGAAATCAATTAAAGTACTTCTGGTTACTTTAGCATTCAATTATGAAGTGTGATATTCTGGAGATGGAGTATAAGAAACTTTCTGTACTTTAACTTCTAATGTCCTAGAAAAATAAGTAGAGTATGCAAAGGAAAATATCTAAGGTATTCTTAGCTACTCCAACATTCAAGTGGGAAGTGCGACCTCCTTGAGATGGTGTCAAGTAATCAATTATACTTAATGATCTAGAAAACTAAGTAAAGCATGCAGAAGGTAACTCAGTATTTGCATTCATTAAACATTCAACCATTCAATTTTGGAATATGATTAAATCAATCTCCTTGAAATGATTATTGGGAATATCAATGATGCAACTAAGTGAGGATCTGAAATAAAAAAGGTGAAAGCGTGTAAAACTAATTGTAAACAACTAATGTATTTTGACTTTCTCCAACATTCAAATCTGAAGCGTTACCCTCTTGAAGTGCTGTGCAAGAAATCAATTATACCTTAGTTCCTAAGTTCCTAGGAAAATAACAATGTACTGAGTAAATTCAATCACTGTATGAATTTATACATTTAACCATTTAGTTTAGGATCGTCATCATCTTGAAATGGCTTTTGAAAACATCCATTAACACAGTTAGTTGACAATTATGTTCTAAGAAAATGAATGACAAAATAGTAAGAAAACTAAGCAATTGTGTATTGTTGTTACTTCAATCTTAATTCGGTTTAGAAACAGAGTTGTTTTTATCCACAAAATATCTTAGAAGAACAAGGCTGCACAGTTGTGATTTATCACTATGCTATTGATCAAAAACTAGAATGAAATATTATCCTAATTAGAAAACAGATTTGCTGAAAACAGAGTAATGGAAATTGAACTAAAAACAACAAATGAAAAAAACCTCCTCCAGTGCAGGGGCCCTCTGTAACTGATTTGGCTAGACTACTAGCTAGTTAAGGATTCTCTTAAACAATCATTCGCAACACGAACTTTATATTATGATAAAATGAAGTTTGAATATAGAGTATCAGCAAAAAGCCTGAATTTAACACTTAATTTCTGAACTGTTTCTCGGTTCTATGTAACCGATATTTAAAGGAAAATAACATAACTGTTTGTGAGATAAACTTGCTACAGGTGTCTAATTCGAATTAGATTTGCAATAGGACTATTGGACTCTTGATTTCCTACGAAAGAGAAAATCAAGAGTCCTACTGCTTCCGGATAACGTATTTTGACTCCATCTTTGACCATGATCTTAGGCTCACTTTTCTGTCGATCTGGACCGAGTGAATAGGATAGAATCCATGTGGAGATGATTCTAGAAATGCCCATGTGGCCCAATTCTTCATTTGACACCTGGAACCTGCCAAACCATGAGAGTAGCTACAAAATCCACAGTTAGCTGCAGAATAGGTTGCGTTCTGTAGCTAAATTGCAAAAATCTACTCAAATAGCAAGAACATGAAAATATAATATGGAAATCATTTTAATGCTTTCCTTAAGAAAAACCTTAGCATTTATCATTGATTGTGGTCTGTAAGCTTATGAGAAAGTGAGGGAAAACAGTGAGAAAAACTATCAAGGAGAGCGTAATTTTGAGTTTCAACAACTACCTTGGGCAATGGTAGCGTATCTCTGAGAAGAGATGTGGCAGATAGATGCCTTTGAAATATGTTACCATGAGGCTTGAAGGCCAATTTATTATTGAGAAACATTGAAAAACCCTAAATATAAAAAAACCTAACCCTAGGAGATGAAGCGACAAAACTATGGGCCCCGTTTCGATAAATTGGTACATCAACTTCCCACGATCGTAACTTTGGAATGCAATATTCGTTTGATGCGCACAATACCTCATTAGAAATATCTATCTGAGGCCTACAAATTTCAAGTGGAAAACACTACCCAAGTAAACATGTTGGTCTCATTTCCCCCAAAAAACGTTGTTTAGGGCCTCAAAATGGCTTCAGAAGTTCAGGACTCGAAAAATTGCCAAAAATAGTGAACTGTGCTACAATTAAGGAAACTAAAAAAATGAAAGAGGCAGTGGTGGGGTTCCAAGTGGAATAGGTGGGTGGCCACCAACATCCACCTGGATCAGTCCTACCACCTTATGAAGCAATGGTCCCCATTGCGTTGAGTGCATCCATGAGATGGGGAAACTTCTGCTGAACTTGGTCCCTAGTGAGCCACTTGCCTTGGTGGAGGAGTTGCTAAGATTTGACAACCCGATATAGTTGGATATTTTTTGACGATTGTAGTTGACCTTTGTGTCCATAATCCAATTAGTTGTGGCATGTTCCATGTATTATAGTTTTAACTCTGTTGATGTGAGATCTTCTGCAATGTCTGATTTGTCCAGTAATGGTGGGAAGTATGGTCAAAGGCGCTCCACATTGAACATTGGGTTCATGCCAAAGAATGGGGGAATTTTGAGCTCAAAAACATTGTCTCCCATAACCTTAGTAATGGTGTAAGGACCATATCAGAGTGGTTTGAGCTTCCGATGGGCTTTGGTAAGGTGTTCTTTCTACAAATGCAACCAAACTTTGTTTCTCACTTGAAACTTGTGTGGCACCCGATGTTGATCATGTTGCTGCTTGTAATTGACATTTGACTTATCCAAGATGTTTTGAACCTACTAGTGGATGTGTTGGATGCGTTCAATAAATCTAGTCGCTTTATCATCCTTGGATAATGCATGTGTGGATTCTGTCTGTGTAGTCGAATGAGACATAACAACATCAGTCAGACACAATGGTTAGAATACTAGACCCACTTGAAAGGGACTGCAAGCAATCGAGCTATGGAGAGGTCTAGTATAACTGTGTTGCACATAGGGAAGACTCTCATCCTAGGTTTGTGGATGCTTGGAGTTACATGCAGAGTATGTGCACTATCATCCTATTAACGACCTCTGTTTGGCCATCAGTCTAGGGATGGAAGGAAGTCAACTTGGTGAGCTTGGTGTCCAAAAGTGTCCAGAGGCTTGACTAGAAAGTGCTTAGGAACCAGCTATCTCGATATGATATAATGGTCTGTGGGATCCCAAAATGTATCCATACTCGTTCAAAGAAGATTTTGGAAGTTTCCTCTACTATGATACTCTTCTTGTAGGCCTCCAATATAGCTATCTTAGAAAATCTGTCCACGATCACAAATACACAATCATTACCATGGTTAGTAGAAGGGGAGCTAGACATATAGTCCATGGAGATGGATTCCCATGGTTGGCTGGCAGTAGGCATAGGAGTGGACATGCCTTGCTTCTTGATGGTTGGCTTAGGGATGGCACAGGTAGTGAAAGATCCATATATTTTGTAACATCCATTCAGAGTTTGAGCATTGCAAAGTACTTTTGTAGTACAACCACAATTTTCTCCACACAAAAGTGTCTTGCGAACCGACTAGAGTGTGCCTCCCAAATTAGCTTGGCACACTCACTTGAAGGAACACAAAGGTGGCCCAGGTAGCATAATAATGCATCCTAGAGGTGGAACTCAGGAAATTTATTTCCATATACTAGCATCTGGTATATGGAGGTGAACGCAGCCATCCAGAGGTCTCGTGACCATAAGATTTGAGAATAGTAGTCCGTGCTACAAATGGGGGTTGGCTGAGGCGGTCTACAACATTATTGGTGTTGCCATTTTTGTATTTAATGTTCAAGTGGAATTGTTGTAGATATGTAGACCACTTCTGATGGCGATCATTCTGTAACTTCCCTTGTGTCTGTATAAACTGAAGAGGTAGGTGGTTGGTGTGGACGACTGTCTCCTTCCCTAGAATGTAATGCTTCCATTGCCGATAAGCCTGCTGATGGAATGCATCTCTTTATCATAGGTGGGGTACTTCCGAATTGTATCAGAAAGTGTCTCACTATGATAGGCCACTCGATGTTCGTGCTAGGTGAAGAATGCACCAATAGCATAGTCTGAGGCATTTATCTCGATTTCAAATGGTTGCTGCAGGTTTGGTAGTGTAAGTACTGGTGCAGAGGAGAGTCGATGCTTCAAATCAACGAACGCCTTACATTGGGACTCAGACTAGGAAAAATTTTCTTTTTCCCCGCCCTTAGTAATCTGAATCAAATACAAAGTGATACGAGAGAATCCCAACATGAACCTCCAATAAAAATTTTCTAGACCCAAAAAAATGTGAAGCTCTGTTAGAGTGGTCAGGGCTGGTCAATCCCCAATGACTTGGATCTCAGTCGGATCCACATTCAGGCCATGCTCATCTATGATGTAACCCAAATATTGGACCTAACCCATGCCAAAGGTTCATTTCTCCAAGTTGGAACATAGTTTGTGCTGCTGAAGGGTTTGAATGACCTTCTGAATGTGTTGCAAGTGTTCTTCCCAACTCTTGAAGAAGACGAGGATGTCGTCAAGATAAACAACCATGAATGATTTGGTGAAGGGCCAAAATATGTCATCCATTAGCATCATAAAAGTAGCAGGGGAAAATATCAATGCAAAGGGCATATCCAACCATTCAAAAATGCCTCCTTGGATTTGAAGGCGGTATTCCATACATCTATGGGATCTATTGGAACTCGGTGATAGCCATACTTCAAGTCGATCTTGTTGAAATACTTGGCACCCTTGAGTTGGTCCAGAAGGTCATCAATCCATAGGATTGGATAGCTGTTCCTGACAGTGATTTTGTTTAGTTGTCGATAATCAATTGAGAGTGTCCAGGTCCCATCCTTCTTCTGTACAAGTACAATCGGGTTCCCAGAAGGCAATGAACTTGGTCAGATGTGCCCTTTTTGCAGCAAATCTTGGATTTTCCACTTGATATTTTCATTTTCCAAAATGGAGTGATGATGTATCATACCATTGGGTAGAGGTGCTTCGGGAGTTAGATCGATCAAATTCTTGACCTGATAGTACAAGGGTACCTATGTGGGTGAGGAGAAGATGTTATTGTATTCTTCCACGACTGTATCCAATAGATTATTTTGGATTTAGATCTCAACAATGAAATAAAGTGGATAACCCTTCACCCACAACTGTGAGTGGAAAAGGCGTTCCCCCTCCTCTGGATCTTTAGGCTCAATCTTCTGGATCTTGGTTGTGGCCACAATGGAACTGGGTTCCGCGTAATTATCTGCTTCCCTTGGTCGTTCCCCTTGTCAGGTTCTAACTCAAAGTCTGAACATGAGGGTGACTTGGAAGCCTTCAGCTTGACCACCAGTGATTCCTTGGCCCAACACTCACTTGTGTTGTGAGTGGAGCTATTATGGAACTCACACCACTTTCCCTTGTCCTTCTTTGTCTTCATGGTGTTGTTCTTTGCTTGCGTCTTCGGTGGGTTATCCTAGGTGCTCCACCTTATCTTTCCCCTTTGCTCCGTGGTTTGGGGAAACCTTTCCCTTGCTTCAGATTCACAGATCCAAAGTCTTGATTTTTCTATTTAAAATTCTGTTCAATCTTGACAATGTATCGATACGTCGTACCGAGAGAGGAGATGTCTAGGAACTTCATCTTATCCTGGATGTACCTATGTAGGCAACCATGGTATTTGAGTACCAAATGTTTCTTAGAATCCTTGATACCGAACTTCGTGTGAAGGGTATGAAAAACATTGGTAAATTCTAACACGTCTTGGTCCCTTCCCTGTCGTAGCACGGTCCACTTTATGTATTTATCTTCATAGCTCTTGATAGGGTAGTATTTCTCCTTGATGGTGTCCCAGAATGAATTCCAAGTGGGTGCGGCCAAAAATAGGGAGGGTATTCTTTCGTCCTCCTTCTCATAGTAGGCTTCCCATTATGCCTTAATATGGGGGATGCCTTTGAGAAGTGCAAAAGTAATATTTTCCCGGCTAGAAAAATCATGAACAAAAAATATCCTTCTAGCAGATTTAACTTTTTTATCTATGACATTTACATCTATCTGACCCTGAAATATGGGTATGTCAAAGTTAACTTGTAACTTAAAGGGTGTGGCACATCTAGAGTAGCTGCTGGAAGGAGATGTGTCACCCTTGGGTAGCCACTAAAGGATCTAGGCGAAGTTTTCCATCATCACGTTCCTCTATTACTCGGGGGCTTCTTTGAGCAAGATTTTGAAAGGATCTCATGTACCCTCATCTTTATTCTCATCCGCCATGGGAGGCAGTTGGGATTTGTGAGGTTGGTCTTGCAAAGGTTCGACTAGTTCGAGCCCTAACTCCTTATATACCAACCTCGTTGGGGACATGCAAAGAAAAATAGAGAAAGAGTAGACCACTCTAATACCATTGTTTCGAAATTAAACAGGAACACAACAAGTTACGGATATAACCATAGATACAGAGGTGCAGCAGAAAAAACACTTCATTTCATTAATATCAAATACTGAAATATGTTTACAAACATAATGGAAATAAGACTAGCTCAGGCGATGGTAGCTTATCTCTGAGAAGATATGTGGCGGATACATGCCTCTAATTTATGTTACAATGATGCTCGAAGGCCTATTTATTATTGAGAAATAATGAAAAACCCTAAACATCCAAAAAACTAACTCTAGGAGATGAAGAACCAAAACTATGGGCTTCATACATTGGTACATCAACTTCCCAAGGTCATAACTTTGGCATAAGATCTGTGTTTTATGCGCACAATACCTTGTTAGAAATATATATCTGAGGACTACAACTTCTGTGTGAACAACATCTTGAAAAAGTCCATGTTGGCCTCAATTTTCCTGAAAAGCATCCCTTAGGGCCTCAAAATGACTACGGAAGTTCAGGACCCAAAAAACTGCCAAACAAAGTGAACTGTGCTACAATTAATAAACTGAAAAATTGAAAGAGGCAGTGGTGGGGTCCATGTGGAATAAGTTTGTGGCCACCAACATCTACTTGGATCAGTCCTCCCCCCTTTGGAAGCAATGGTCCCCATTGTGTTGAGTGCCTCGAGGAGATGTGAAAACTTCTACCGAACTTGGTCCCTAGTGATCCACTTGCCTTGGTACAAGAGTTAGCCATCATTGGCAACTTGATATAGTTGGATCTTCTGATGGAAAGTGTTCTTGACCCGTGTGTCCATAATTCAATTTGTTGTGGCCTGTTCCATGCAGTCTGAGTTTAACTCCGTTTGTGTGAGTTTTTTTGCAATGTCTGATGTGTCCAATAATGGTTGGAAGTATGGTCAAAGATGGTTCACATTAAACATTGGGTGCAGGCCAAGGAATGGGGGAATGATGACCTCAAAAGAATTATCTCCCACAACCTTGGTAATGGTGTAAGGACCGTATCAGAGTGGTCTGAGCTTCCGATGGGCTTCTGTATGGCATTCTTTCTACAAATGCAACCAAACTTTGTCGCCCACCTGAAACTTGTGTGGCACCCGATGTTGACCATGTTGCTGCATTTACTTGGAATTTTACTTTTCCAAGGTGTTGTGAACTTACTAGCGGATGTGTTGGATGCATTCAATAAATCTAGTCACTTTATCAACCTGGAACAATACATGTGTGGATTATGTCTGTGTAGTCGCATGAGGCATGAAAACATCAATCAAACATAATGGTTGGAATCCTAGACCCACTTGAAAGGGAATGTGACCAGTCGAGCTATGGAGAGCTCTACTATGACTGTGCTTCACATAGGGAAGACTCTCATCCCATGTTCGTGGATGCTTAGAATTGTACATGTAGAGTATGTGCATTATCATCCTATTAATGACCTTCATCTCACCATCAATTTAAGGATGGAAGGTAGTCGAGTTGTTGAGCTTAGTGTCTAATAGTGTCCAGAGGTTTGACCAGAATTTGCGGCCATCCATAGGTGAACTCTAGATCATTTTTGTATTGTTGCAGCCATCCGGAGGTATCATGGCCACAAGAGTTGAGAACAATAGTGAGTGTTGCAACTAGGGGTCGGCTGAGGCGGTCTGCAACATTATTTATGCTGCCCTTTTTGTATTTAATGTTCAAGTGGAATTGTTGCAGATATGTAGACCACTTCTAATGCTGATCGTTCTGTAGCTTCCCTTGTGTCTGTATAAATTGAAGAGGTCAGTGATCGGTGTGGATGACCCTCTATTTCCCTAGAATGTAATGCTTCCATTGTCGGTAAGCCTGCACAATGGAATACATGTATTTATCATAGGTGTGGTACTTCTGAATTATTCAGAAAGTGTCTCACTATGATAGGCCACTAGATGCCCGTGCTGGGTGAGGATTACCCCAATAGCATAGTCTGAAGCATTTATCTCTATTTCAAATGGCTGCTGCAGGTCTGGCAGTGTGAGTATCGGTGTAGAGCAGAGTCAGAGCTTCAACTCAACGAACACCTTCTGTTGTTACTCGGACGAGGAAAAATTTTCTTGCACTCCACACTTATTGATCTGACTCAAAGGCCAAATGATATGGGAGAATCCCAACACAAACCTCCGATAAAAAATTGCAAGGCCAAAAAAACTGTGACTCTACATTAGAGTGGTTGGAACTAGCCAATCTCGAATGAATTGGATCTTATTTAGATCCACATGCACGACACACTCATCTATGATTTAACTGAAATATTGGACCTGGCCCATGCCAAAGGTGCATTTCTCCAAGTTGACACACAATTTGTGCTACTAAAGGGTTTGAAGGACCTGTTGAATGTGTTGCAAGTGTTCTTCCCAACTCTCACTGAAGATGAGGAAGTCATCCAGATAAAAAACCAAAATTGAGTTGGTGAAGGGCCTAAAGATGTCATCCATTAGCCTCATAAAAGTAGTCGGGGAATTTGTCAACCCAAAGGGCATAACGAACCATGCAAAAATGCCTTCCTTGGATTTGAAGGTGGTATTCAATACATATATGGGATCTATTGGAACTTGGTGATAACTAGACTTCAGATCGAACTTGCTGAAATACTTGGCCCCCTTGAGTTGTTCCAGAAGGTCATCAATCCATGGGATTGGATACTCATTCCTAACAATTATTTTGCTTAGTGCCCGATAATCAATGCAGAGCCTCTAGGCCCTATCCTTCTTCTATACAAGTACAATGAGACTTCCATAAGGCAAGGAACTTAGTTGTATGTGCCCTTTTTGCAAAAAATCTTGGATTTTCTGCTTCATATCTTCATTTTATAAAATGGAGCAATGATGTAACGACCCATTGGGTATAGGTGCTCTGAGAGTCAGATCGATCAAATTCTTGACCTGACAGTGTAAGGGTACCCTTTTGGGTGAGGAGAAGACATCCTTATATTCTTCCACGACTGAATCCACTTGTTAGCACCCTAAGAAACTCACCTAGGTTATATATCAGTGATGCTCGGAAACATTACAAACTCAGCAAAATTGTTGGATAAATGGTGGATGAATGTTAGAAATGCTGCATATTCAAGCCAAATAACCACTCCTACTATGCTGAACCCAAAACATGGTGAACAACCCCAAACTACAAGGCTTTTAACCACCAATTAATCATAGTTTAAAGAAAGTGTGATGATGGAGAAGACTGATCACACCAGCAGATGCACATGACCCTATGATGGCCAGCAGCAACCAGTTAAAAGGTCTGTAAATTTGTCTTCTAATGCACAGACAAGATGACAACTCTCTGGCACTAAAACAATAGAAACCTGCATACAGATCCAATAATGCTAGCTAGATACTAACACAGAGGTGGGATGACAGCCCCTCTAATGCTAAACATCTACAACAAATGAAAAATGCATGACAGGCACAACCAGGAACATAGAAGAAGTGAAAAATGAGCAATTAACAGCAAAATAAGCTTGTATTAGTTGGAAATGAAGACTAGACACTGCAGGTCTCACAGTAGTTACAGTCTCCAGAAGTTGAAGCTTACAACAGAGTAACACCCATCTAACACTCATCAATCTGATTACATATTTTTTCTGAGTATATATAGAAAATTGTTTACAAAAATCTTTGCTAGGGTATGCGTGGAGGTGTCTTAATTGACCACCAACCGCATTTACAAACTATTATGAGCTTCTAATACATTCTGACTGTTTTAATTAACAAATCTGACAATCTCTGGTACTTTGGTGTACTGCTTGAACAGGTGGAATGTTTCATGAATAAATGTCCATAATTTCTAAATGAATTCAACTGCTCAAGGTAGTAATTTCTCATCCTTGACCGTGCAGCTCTTTAACTGTGGTAGATGAGGAATTCATGCATTGACAGATGGATCATTTCTTGCTTCTTCGCACGTACAAACAGGCCAAAGACACAACAAAATTCATCAACTATGGACGAAGGGCCGAGGAGGAACACTGGCCGTTGGATGACAAAATGGATGGTGCAGATTGGATCTAGATAGCTATCGGGAAATAGACAAACGAGTCAATGAGGGCCGTTAGATCATGATCAGGGAGATCTGATGGTTGACGAGAGGTGGAGTTGATCGTAGGTTAACGGGCGGGGAGTCGTACCGGAATGGTGGTAAATGGTTTCCCTGCACCGCTTTATGGCCAAGGGTGGTTTATGTGCAAGGGCATGCGATCCAACAATTTCATGACACATGGCTGGCGGAATACCAATTCCCCGTGGGCAATATAATGTGTAGGTTGACGGAGCGGGGTTTGCATACAATGTTGGATCGACGGGCGGAGGATCGAATGGTGGAGAATTAAAACATAAGTTTTAGTTAATGTGATAGGCGACGTGACAGGTAAGGGGCGGGCCCGGGCTTTATTAAAGCTTAGGGTTAATAAATTCATTATATGCGCGGTGTTATAACAAAAGACATAGGTTAATATGATTTATAAAGGGCTATCTGGGTTTTTAACGTTAAACACAAAAATGCCCAGGGACTAAAGGGAAAAGGGGAAAAAGGGGTTGTGAAGGCATTAAGCAGAAAACAAAAGAAAAGGAAGCCATAAGGGTGCAATTGAAGTTTGAGTAAATATGGGTTTACACAGGGTTTAAGAAGAAAACAGGGATTAAGGGGTAATGAGGGAAAATAAGGAGAATGAATGGGAAGAACAAATCCACTGCTACGAACCTCTTGAAAGCACCAGCAGCACTGCCAAACCTGCTTTTTTGCCCATCAAATACTGCAAATTGTAGCAGAGCTAACACTGGCTCGTTCTGGGGATGAGAGCCTCCCTGTGAGGTCTCAAGAACCCGCAGACCATTTCCTTCATACAAAATTAGATTAAAAACATTGCCTAGTATCCATTGGGCATGGAGTCAAATTAAGCCTACTCCTAAAACTAAAAAAGAAATTTCTTACAATCTACACAATTACTCAAAAATTGGCCAACTGATAGGCCATCAAAATAATTTCTCCTGCTCTCGGCCCCTTCATCATAGAGCTGCAAAACATGATTTATTTGATCATCCACCTCAAACAGTTTAGGACATTTGAGCTTAAGAGGCAGATATGGATCAAATTTCATTTCCCTTCTGTGTGCTTTCCTCCTTGGATGTTCTTCATGGGAGCCTTTGTACACCTGTTGAATAATCATGGCTGTGTAATTTTTTGTGTCTTCTGTGGCCTGCAAAACCAATATGAATGGTGTACCAATATGTTCATGTGTAGGGGACACAGAAACATTATCTACTCCTGAATATTTCTTTGAACAATCCTCATCCAAGGAGGAGTCCCAAAACTGTGCATCCTCTTCCTCTGTCATCTGAAAAGCTGCCTTTTCATTTTGTGTGGAGGCCATCTGAGCAGGCTTCAGAATATCAAGACTGAGATGATCAGCTTCAGCCTTGAGAGTAGAGCTATTTCCTGCCTCAGTGTTCAAGGGGCAACTTTGAGGGATTGTCTTTTGAGCAGGTAGAGGGGTAAAAGATGATGGGGAGCATTCCTCTGCCTTATTGATCACTGGACTGGGAATAATAGTAGGCTGGCTCATTTGTAGATCTGCATAGCCATGTGAAGATGGGCTACCATCGAGCACATATTCTTGGAGGATGAAGGTTCCTTCTGCTAATTGCTACTGCTGATAAGCTTGTTGTTCTGCAGGCACAACAAACTGACAAGCAGTGCCTCTTGATAATGCTTCTTCATATGTAGCTCTGGTTAGGAAAGGAGCACCTTCCAAACCATGGACCTCCTCCTCTTCTTTAGGATGCTCTTCTTCCATGACTATATTTTGACAAAGGGTCTTCACCCTTTGATCTTCGTTTGCATCTCTGTTTCTTTGCAAAATCTGCAACTGCTCCTGTGTTCCTCTATATGGATTTGGAGCTAGAAGAGAAATGGAACAAGGAGCTCCTACTTCCTTAAAATACTTCTCAACTTTTAACTTGGAAACTTTAGAGGCCAAAAACTCAATTATCCTAGCTAATTCATCTATTTCAAGGTCATAGGATGATGAGGATTCACCTCCCTGTCTTCTGTTTTCATCATCACCTTCGAGGCTTTCTGCAACAATGATGTTTGCTTCTATTTCAAAGGCTGCATTTTTCATATTAGCCAAAGAAGAAAATCTTCTTTCTCTTAACAACAGGAAGAACTGAGAATCAAAGTCATTAGCATAAGTGAGCATGGCAAAAGCAGGGGTAGGTCCTACTTTAGGTGGCATTCTGCTGTACGTATGATTAAATTTGAGATTGAAATCAGACATCAGCTCACCATCTTCTCTCTGCAAGTTCCCAAATTCATCATGATAAAAGAGTAGATCTTTATTATTCCCTAGTGCTTTAAGAACACATCATCTAGGGCCTCAATGTTTGCAATAGACCTAGGGGGTAATTCTCTAAACCATTTTCTAGCTTCCCCATCTAGGATTTGGACAAAAACCCTCATCCAGACATCCTCTTCACTGATATCCAAGTTATCAACATAGCTATAAAAAGATTCAAGGTGCTCTTCAGCTGATACTCCTTCTGCACCAGTAAACTTAGGCATGTATTCTTGATAATCTCATGCGGGCATGGCATTCAAAGGGGTAGGAAAGACTAAGGGTCCATACCCAGCAGCAACGATTCTTTCAATATTTGTAAGAGCTTGATGGCTTGCCATGACTGAGGTAGGGTAAAAGGATACTGGTGGATTGAGTGTAATGAATCAATGGATTGGATAACAGAAACAGAGGAATATGATAGACAGCATGGAAATCTTCTTTCTCTTGAGGTCAAAAAAGGAAATGAAAGACTAAGGAGCTTTATGAATCTCTGAAGGTGACTTTCACTAGCAGGGATACATGGAATTACTAAGGCTTACCTGGTCCTGATGCTCCTTACTGCGATATTTTCTTCTACTGAACGATCTTCTCAGGATCAGGCACTGATTCAACTGATGATTTCTAAGTATTTCACTGAACATGCCTCACCAACTGCACCAGAACTGCAATTTGGAGTCATCAAAAGACGGTCTTCCTCTAGTGGAGTTGCCAGATAGATGATTACAACCAAAATATGTGTTCAAACGTTGTCTATCATCAAAGCTTGAAACTGTGTCATTCTCCCAGGGAAGCGGAGCTTCAATCTCCTCTCCCCGGCAATGACGCCAATTAATGTTATCACCCCAAGAAACTCAGTAGGTTGTATATCAGTGATGCTCGGGAACATTACAAACTCAACAAAATTGTTGGATAAATGGTGGATGAATGTTAGAAATGCTGCATATTCAAGCCAGATAACCACTCCTACTATGCTGAACCCCAGACATGGGTGAACACCCCCATACTACAAAGCTTTTAACCACCAATTACTCATAGTTTAAAGAAAGTGTGATGATGGAGAAGACTGATCACACCAGTCGATGCACAAGACCCTGTGATTACCAGTTGCAACCAGTTAAAAGGTCTGTAAATCTGTCTTCTAATGCACAGATAGGATAACAACTATCTGACACTAAAACAACAGAAACCTACATACAGATCCAATAATTCTAGCTAGATACTAACACAGAGGTGGGATGACAGCCCCTCTAATGCTAAACATCTACAACAAATGAAAAATGCATGACAAGCACAACCAGGAACATAGAAGAAGTGAAAAATGAGCAATTGACAACAAAAGAAGCTTGTATTAGTTGGAAATGAAGACCAGACGCTGCAGGTCTCACAGTAGTTACAGTCTCCAGAAGTTGAAGCTTACAACAGAGTAACACTCATCTAACACTCATCAACCTGATTACATCGTTTTTCTGAGTATATATAGAATCTTGTTTACAAAAATCTCTACTAGGGTATGCGTGGAGGTGTCTTAATTGACCACCAACCACATTTACAAACTATTATGAGCTTCTGATACATTCTGATTGTTTTAATTAACAAATCTGACAATCTCTGGTACTTTAGTGTACTGCTTGAATAGGTGGAATGTTTCATGACTGTTATCGGGAAATCTAGTGTCTATGCAGAGCTGCTAGTCCCACTAAGGCTGGTAGCTACCTTAGAAACAAACAAACTAAAACCACTTTCGTTTTCCTTTATGAGAAATAGATAAGAGGGGAAAGAAGGAGACCAACCTCTGTCTTGCGCTTGGTTCCTCTCTCTACTGATAGATCTTTGCCACTCGCTTCTTCGTCTACCCAGCTTCAAAGAGCACCTATAGAATCAAAGCAGCATAACACTATCCAAGAACATAGATCTACTATCATAAACAATATAGGACCAGATATATATTGACCACAGAAATGCATATATCATCAATCATACAAGAATGTGGAGGAAAACTTGGATAGCTTTATTAATAATCAAGAATAGCAAAGAGGATTACAACCAATTTTTCTGACCCAGCATCATGCTCTCAGCAAGAAAGCCCTTCTTCACCTCATGAAAAGCTTAGATCACCCAACACTATGATGTTACACCAAGAAACCAGTAGCACTTCCTTACAAGATACAAAATTCCAGCCTCTGGATCTCTGGGATGAGCGATCCATATAGAGATGTTTGCAAGGGGGGTGAATTAGCTTTTGATATTTGATTAGTGTCCTCTCTCTGATAGTTCTTGATTCCACTTGGAGATTGATGATCTCTTACTCATCCCTCGGCGAATGCAGAGAGGCAAGTGTCACAGGAGAAGTTTCTGGAAGATTCCATGATCCTCCACCTTGTAGATTGACCTTGCAATTTGTCCACTCTCGCCCATTGCACCCCATAGAATGGCTTTTCAGTATGCATCGCACCTCCTGTGTGTATTTAGGTGGGATGTAGCGCACTTTGACCATGGAGCAGGTGAGATGGTCTAGTTTTGACCAGTTCTGAGTAGTTTTTCATGGAGAACTTCTGGGAGAAGATGTAATTAGTTGACCTTGTTCTTTTAGAGGTTGGAACGACACTTTTAGGGACTTAAGAGCCCTTGTTTATGGACATTTATGATTGGGGTTGCAGTGCCCAAAAATGTCTATAACAGTTGCCCCCTAAAGCATGAGGTCGTTAATATGTTGATGTTGGGTGAAATGCTTTATCATGAGGATCTGAAGTTTTTTCAAGCTGGAAGTCGACCTGTAATAAGATACAATACAATACATTATCTTCATAATATTTTCATGATCTAGCTGAGGCGGGAATTCCCATGCTCAGCTTTATAAATTCATTTTCATGTACATAAGACAGACAATCGTCTGAGTGTAGACTGATGAGCCTGGTAGTGCCATCATTCCTTGGATTGGATGATTATCTATGCAGTAATGATGTACATTTGATGTCTTTATTTTCCTGAATATATATCGTAGCCCAGATGGATGAAACTACATCTGGGGTCTTCAATATCGTTCGATCTTCACTCAAAGTACAACTCGATCCATGTGAGAGATGTTCTAGAGTCGAACACAGAAAGACATCGCCTGATTACCAGCCAATGATGTAAGCCATTAACAGGCACGAGAGGAATCATTGATAATGATGATGACCCTCAAGGTACAATAGTACAATTCACGTGGTGTGAATAAGGGACTTGCCGTCGAACACCACGCAAAATATTTCGGTCGAAGGCCATTGATGTAAACCTGTCGCCGGAAGTGAGAAACTTGCCATTGAGGCATGCAAGCTTCAAAGTACTGAAAGGGTTGTTCCTAGATCAACTTCTTGGATAATGAGCTGATGTCGACAAGAAGTGATCCGTCATAGGAGGGCCTTAGTGAATCCCACATCAATGACACGGAACGGAGCAAATGATTTTAATGGAGGTGAAAACGATCTGGTGATATAAGGTTCAGGGTAGCGGTCATGAATGAATGGAGCGTAAATGTATTGTAGTGGGTGAGACACAGGTGAATTATCTGAGCGACTTCTCTTGAACATATCGGCGACACTGACATAATGGATTGGTAGCGTTAACCCCAAATGTGGATGGTGTGATGGACCCATGGTGGTATGACCAGTGAACGGAACAACCCAACCCGACTCGGATGCGGAGTGAAAGTGTCATGTTCAAGCTCGACTTGCTACCAATAAAGTTTCTTCAAGTTTTCTTCCCAATTTTTCCCCAGTCATTGCTGACCAGTACCTCTTTATTTTTGTCAAGCTTGAGGAGGATAACATATGCTTGTTCTATAATTTTCCCTTCGAGCAAACCCATCGCTATGTTTTAACGAGCCTAGCGATAGTGAAACTCGTTCTTGTCTGTATGGACAAGTTTGTCGCTATTTGGGTTTTAACGAGTTTAACGACAAGGATAACTCGGTCCTTTTCAATTTTAGAGAGTCTAAAAAAGGGACATAAAGAAAACTCCAATAATCCTTTTTCGTCATATAATCCCTTGAGTCCGAAAAAGTATAAAACAATACAAAAGGGATGAATTTTTGGTACTTTTAACGAGCCGAACAAAACAAGCGCTCGATATTTTTGTGTAATGATCCCTCAAGTCCAAAAAGATTAAAATCTAAAGGAGGGATAGCACTTCTGGTCCCTTTAATGAGTTGGAGAGGCCAATTGCTTGGCAATCTTTTCATATTTTACGAGTCAGTTGAAAAGAGCTTAAAGGTGACTCGTTTTTTGAGGTGTTATAGCTCCAAATCTCACTCTTATGGTTTGTGATGCTGTACTCATGGCCTAGGGCAACCCCTCCTTCCAGACCTGGTCCTCAAATTTAAAAAACAGTGTTTTATCCCTTATACCCGACATTTCCCTGAGTTAAACGCGTGTATACGTGGGTATGTGTATAGCCAACCCATGTGTATGTATTAAAACACTTAAAAAAATATAAAACTCCTCATTTTCGGGCGGAGATCGCGGGTTTTACCTGCTGATCACCTGTTAGTGCCCGTGGCCCAATTGTTCCCAACCAACTCCTAACTAAAAAAACTACTTTGGAGATGGTATAAAAAGACCTCAAAGGGAAGGCCTAAGGGAGGAGAGAATAGAGAGAAAGGTTATTATGCTGATATTTTTCCCTTGACCAGGTCTGAAGTCCCTTGTGCCTTCTGCACTTCCCCCATTTTGTACAAGAAACCTTTGTTTCCTTGTGTGTTGATGTTCATCCACCATTTATGACATCATAGAGAGAGTCATGGAAGGAGTTTTGTTAGAGGCTTGAGGCTGGAATGGATCCGGAAGGAAGCTTTGCTTGGAGCCTGCTGAAGGTGATTCAGGTGAACATATTCCTTTTTATGTACTTTATTTGTCTATAATAAAAGAAACACATGTCTTGGTTCCCGAAATGAATCTTCTTTATGTTAATGATAGTCATGTTTAGAATTCATATGTAAATGGTTGTTTGGATTTCATAACTAACTACCTTTCTTTATAACATGAAGATGGTTTCTTTATAAGTTTTGTCCATGTACTGCTGTGTTCTTTGAATTGGTTGTTTTGCAGGACAAAAGAGAAGAAGGGAACTCCAAGAAGGGTTTGGACCCTAAAGGCCTTCTCAAACGTAGGACCAAAGGTACGTACCCTTATCATAGAATTTGCTTATAATAGCATAATGGCTATATGAATGCATGTTTCTTTGAATAGATAACTTTCAGTCTGTTAGGGTTTCAACCCAAAAAGCCCTAGGGGAGTAATTCCCTCTATCATGAGGAACGAGTGATAAATTCGGGTAGCTGCTGATTCCAGGTAAGGTTTGGAATTTTCCAATCACGACAGTGTCACAAGGATGGCTAACAGGATCACTCTTCGCAACTGTTCCTCAAAAAGGGTAAACAATCAAATGGAGGTGAATGATCGGCCAATATAGAGTGGAGGTGATGATGAAAACACGACCAAGGCTTCAAAGGCTGATGATAATACATTCACGAAGGTTATTTACCAGAAAATTGTTCATTTTTTAATGAGCTTAAACTCCGGGGGAACATTTGCTCATTGCTTATGTTTATTTTTTAACGAGCTTGAATTCCGCGTTAAAACTGCTCGATATAATGGTCATTGATTATCTTGATTTTACCATTGACAACATTGTTCTTTCAAAGGTTGTACTGCCTGCTCAATTGCTTCATCAAACTAGTTAGAAACGAACAATACATGTTTGAAAAATGAGTTAAAACACTAATATTTTACTTGAATAATGTGAAAAGTAATTTAAAAGTGCTTTTTACCTCTCATTTTACCATTTCATTTGAACTTTGATTTGTTGGAGCTTTGGAGGTGCTTTCCCCCTTGATTTTAACTAGCTGATTCCGGGAGATTCTGTGGACGATTCTTGGCGCCGTCTAGACCAGGTAGGAGCTAAACCTGAGCTCTTTAGTTTCATCCTTTCCTTTTTGAACTCTGAACATGTCTCTATTTATCGTTTCTCTTATAATGTTCTTGTGCTTTCTTCTATCAAGACTAATCAAAACTCATGTGCTCATGCAGATGTTGGACCAGTTCGGCCAGTAGTATGCCTGAGAGTGCCAGTTGCCGCTCCAGCAGGAGAGGGTGTGGGAAGGGCTATCCTTCGTGACCTTGATGTGGTCGAGATTCTTTTAGCATTGCAGGATTAGGTCGAAGGCCTCACTCTTGGTATTCTGGACGTGAGGACTAACAAGCTGCCTCTGACGTTGCAGTGACATACTACCGGCATGCCGAGTCGGTGGACTAGGCTTTTACACATGATTGCATAGGCGGTGACTTGTTATCACCAGCATCATTAGACTAGGGTGCCCCCTAGCGTTTTGAGTTTTGGGTCATTTGACCAATTTTGTCTTGGTTACAGAACATTATGTGTAAACCATAAATAGTTATATATATATATATATTTTTGATTTTTGAAGTTTTATTTTGGTTAAGTTACATGATCCTGATGCAAATACTGATGAAATGCTTCTTTTTATAAATGTTGCAAATGTCTATCTAACACATAATTTTCCAATGAGTCTATTAATGTGTTTAAGTTTCTAGAAATATGCTGATATTGAATAAAATTAAATTTCCTTTCCAAAATCTTGACCCTTAGGAACATGCGATAGATAGATGGATTTCGGACGGAGTAGATACCAGTGAGTTGTAGTATGACGAGCTGTGAGTCTAGCCTGACGACAAGTCGGCTTATGTCATGTGTGATGGCATCAAAGAGGAGTTCTATCAACGCGCTATATTTAGCGATGTTATTTGTTGACCGACCAATACATACCCCTCTGAAACTTACTAACTCGCCGCTTGGATCAAAAATGGCCCAGGCCGCGGAAGATAGGGTCCGCGAACTACGACTCGCTCCGTCGGCATATCCAACAAAAGATTCCAATAGGTTTGACATCTGTGACAAATGTAAAAAGTGGATTACTTGACCAAAACAATTACTCTTAGCGAAAACAAAAATGTAACAAAAGCATATGGGTTACCACACTGAATCATGCGTAATAACACTTAAGGTACAACCTGTTACGGGGTTGCACCAGTGGAATCCCATCGTAATCCATTAACTCGTAGGCTCCTTTTGCTAATACACGCTTAACAATATAGGGGTACATCCACAAAGACTTGAACTTACCTGCTCCCAATTTATCGGATTCCTGGTCGTAAAGTAAGACCAAGTCACCTTCTGAGAAGACACGGGGTTTGACATTTTTGTCGAACTGTGCCTTGACTCATTTCTTATGGGCTTCGTTAGCCAAAGCGACATCACGATGGGTTTCATCCAATCGGATTAGTTCCAAGAAACGAGCCTCCTCTTCTGAAGTTTCGGGGAGAAGGTCGACTGCGAGTTTGAGAGATGAGATTTCACACTAAACTGGTAAGATTGCTTCTAGGCCATACACCAGTTGAAAAGGTGTAAACTCGGTTGCATTTCTTACCGATGTTCGGTATGCCCACAAGGCTGAGTACAGGATTAGGTGCCAACTCCTTTTGTGGACTCCAATCATCCTTTGCAGCATCCGCTTCAGGACTTTGTTGATTGCTTCAACTTGTCCATTGGCCTGCGGGTAATATGGAGTAGAGCTGTCATGGGACAACCCTAATTTGGCAGCCAATTCGACCATCATGTGATTGCAAAAATGCGATCCATGATCTGTGACTATAGCCTGTGGAACGCCGAATCTGGCGACTACATGATTGAAAAAGAAAAGGGCAGCTGTTTCACCAGTGTTATCTAATGTAGGCATCGCCTCGACCCATTTGGTAAAATAGTCTACTGCGACTATGATATACCCATGCCCCCCAGTCGAGGTGGGGTTACATGTCATGAAATTGATGCCCCATTTGGCGAATGGCCCAATAGCAACTATCGGTTGCAGGGGTGCGGGTGGTTTTCTGGTTTTGCTATCGAAAATTTGACACGCATGGCAACTTCTGACTGCGATTATGCAATCTTTGAACATTGTTGGCCAGAAGTATCCTGCTCATAAAAAATTTTGCGCCGTAGCATAACCAGATTGATGCCCCCCACACACGCCTGAATGGTAATCATTCAGGACTTTTTCGGCCTCCTCATGGGTGAGGCACCTCCTCAAAACTGTATCGACACCACGACGGTAAAGTGTATCACCGACGATCATGTAGTCTTTTGATTGGTATCGAATACGTTTTTGTTCCGAGCGGGAGGTATTAGACCTATATTTTTGGGTTTGGAGATAGATGATTATATCTCCATACCATGGATTGCTTGAAGATATCAGAAACAAAGATTCATCCACGATGGTTTCTTCGGATGTTTCATCGTTGGACGATGATGGGAGATCGCATAGTAATTCTGTGAAAACCAGGGATTTATTTGATTTGGATTTTACGAATTCCAGATCAAACTCTTGAAGAATTGCTATTCATTTTGAATATTTTCCCCCCAGCAACTGTCGCGACAATATATAGGTCATTGGGTTGCAATCCGACAAAATGGTAGTTTTTCGAAAGAGGACATAGTGTCGAAATCTCTATATCGCTTGAACAGCTGCGAGAGCCAGCTTTTCAACATAGGAATACTTGATTTCTGTATCATTTAAGTTCCTACTCAAATAATATATAGGATGTTCAATTCCGTTTTCTTCTTGAACTAAAACCATTGCGATGGTTGCATCCGCCGCAGCCAGATACAGGTTAAAGTCTTTTTGATAATCAAGAGCGTACATTAATGATGCTTTCATTAGGGATTCTTTTAAAGCATCAAAGGAAGCTTGCGCAACCTGATCCCAGACGAAGGGCACTTCCTTTTTCAATAGACGTGTATAACCTTTAGCAAGTTCGGCATAATTTGGAATGAACCTCCTCAGAAACTTTGCTTTCCCTTGGAGTTTCTGAATCTGAAGCAAATTTGAAGGTGGAGGCAAATTTATGATTGCCTGAACCTTACAGGGGTCAAGATGAATCCCGTCCTTTGAGACTACAAAGCCAAGAAAACGACTAGAACTGACGCAGAACACACATTTGTGTGGATTGAGTCGTATCTTGTAGTGTTGGCAACGTAAAAATATCGCTCTCAAATGCTGTAGATGATCGGTCTGCTTTCGCGAATGAGCCAGAAGGTCGTTGAGATATGGTTGAACGATGTTTTTGATGTCATGGAAGGCATAATTCATTGCTCTCTGAAATGTTGCCCCTGTATTCTTTAAACCAAAGGGTAATTTGCGATATGCAAATGTGCCCCACGGACAAATAAATGCAGTCTTTGACTGGTCCTATGGGCGGATATTTATTTGATTGTACCCAGAGAACCCATCCATAAATGAAAAGATTTCACATGCGGCGCATTCATCAATTATCTGGTCAATAAAGGGTGTAGGGTAGTTGTCCTTTGGACAAGCTTGATTTACATCCCTATAATCGCCGCACACTCTAATCGTTCCTTGTTTTTTCATCACAGGAACAATGTTCGATATCCAATCGGTTAGAGGAACCGGGTAAATAAAACCAGCATGGAGAAGTTTCTCAACTTCTGCCTTGATGGCAGTGGCTTTCTTAGGGTGCACCTGCCGTAGCCGTTGTCATACCGGTTTGACATCTGGATACATCTTGATTTCGTGTTCAACTATACTCGAGTCAATGCCTGGCATTTCATCATATGACCAAGCGAAGACATCCCTGAATTCGTGAAAAAGAGCATTATATATTTCCAGTTCTGAAGGAGAACAACATTTGCCAACATAAATACTCTCTACAACATCCGTTTTGGTCGAGATATTTATGGCGATAGTCTCTTCAATATTGGACAAGTTTCGATCGAAATCCACTGTGTTTACAGTATTTGATAGGAAATCAAAAACTGAAGGATGATGAAGGTCATCAGGAGTATCTTCTTGACAATTCGGAAGATGGGAACGATGGTGGTAATCTTCCCATGGTGCCCCTTCAATTATTATTGATTGAACAATTCCTTCATCGGTGTAATGCACTTGTGACCAAGGATCTGAAGGGGTGCCATATTCATTAGACCTATCTATCCAAACACTTGATGAGCATTGATTCGGGTCTGCCTCCATACCGAAAACATTGATTGCTACAATATTTCTATTGGGCTTGGAGGCAATACCTGCAGATGATCCATGTTAATATCGTTTTCTGAGATCTTTTGAATCGAATATATCATATTACAGGTTCCTACCGTCGCCACTTCCGCCAGATTGATTGGAGGCGGGAGGGCAAAAGTCCCCATAAATATAGGGTATTTTAGTAGGCCTACTCCGATATTTTGAAGCGAATGGGGGCTTCCATAGATCATTGGAATGCTTCCCGTAACTTGGGAACTATTGGGGAGAAATATTTGTTGGTTGACAATTGTAATTCCTCCTTGGAAAGGAAATGCAATCTTCCTAAAGTATGTCGACACGACCGCAGCCATAGCATATATCTAGGGCCTTCCCAGTAGGATGTTGTAATCGAGGTTTCCGTCGATTACTTCAACATCTATTTCTATTGTTTTCCCTCCCAGTTCAACTTGCAAGTTACTTAGAATCCCATATGGGGTATATGTTCGTCCATCAAATGCTTTTAATGTCATCGAGGATCGCGACAAGGTTGGAGATCTTAAAGTTTTCCAGCAACTCATCGACATAATACATGTAGATGCCCCCTCATCAATAATTGTTCGATGAACAGTTTTGTTGAGGGATTTCACTTGAATGAGGAAAGGTAATTGAGCTGGTAACTAAGGATCATATCCTTTGTGATTAAAGGACACAAGATTAGAATCCTTTGGGTCTATCCCACCTATAGCTGATAATAAAGCCTGCTTTTGGGATGGGAAATTTTGCAGTACCTCAAGTGTCGACATAGCGGATGGCGATTGCGCTAGATCTTCCACTATATTATAATGTTGTGCTGCTCTGGCACATGGATTAAATGTCAACTTTTGTACTACTCCCTTTGGTGGTTTTATTGTTAGCTCTGGAATGATCGGCACCGCAACTTCTATCAAAGTTGTTGTCGAACTACTAGGTTGATCTTTATCCTTGTTGTTCGACAGCTGTGGATTCCCGTAATCTTTATTCCTTGTCGATATCAAAGCATCATTTTGCTGTTTCGAAACCGACAACATCAGCACTTGGGACGGGGAAGCATTTTCACTAGCAACCATATTTGTTCCTGGATTTGGAAACGGCTCAGTCAATATCGCCGAGGTTTTTTAATTCTTGAAGAATTTTCTAAGCTTAGATTTATATGGACAATCTCTTGTCCAATGATCCTAATCACATATAAGACATGGACGACTTGGTTTCTTATCTCCAAAAGGGTTTGCAGAACATTTTTCAGGTGATGATTCCTCCTGTTTCTTCTTCTTCCCTTTGTTTTTCTTCTTGCCTCCTGGTTGCTTGGTTTCTTTGCCTTTATCAGTCGAGATGGCATTTACTTCCGAGGCGAGAAGTTCTTCTTTTTCATTTTGACTAGAAATCTCACGGGCCTTTTTGGATGTAGCCTTTGTCGATTTTGTGTCTATCGTACCAATCACACCATCGCCAGAATGAGAGTCATTGTTCGATTTAGGAGGGGGAGGAACGAAAAATTCCGGCCTGGGAGCGTTAGGAATTTTATCGTAGAGCGTGCCAGACTGAGTATAAATCAAGTCTAAATATTGTGCACGAGCAATAACTTGCTCTTCAGTGATAACTCCTCCTTTTGCCACATCTTCTGTAATGGAAGGTAATAATGACTTAATAAACCATTCAGCTAAAAGCTGATCAGGAACATACGTTTTTACCATTCTATGACGACGTTGCCACTCATGAATATGATTGGATATGTGAGTGGCCATTGTTTGCTTGAAATTGGTAAGAAGTTCTGTTCCCGTTTCATACCTTATCGGTAACTGAAAATGGGTTAAAAAGGTTGTGGCTAGGACACTAAAGTTGTCAAACGAAGCTCTGGGTAACTCGATATACCATTTTGCTACCGGACTAGTTAACGTCCTCTGAAAAAGGCGAAGCCTAATCGAATCATCGTTTAGGGTGTTTGATGAACACCATAGATGAAATTTCATCACATGATTCGACGGGTCTTCACCCAGATTTCCATTAAATTTAGGAATATCTGATGGAAGTTTATGCGAAATCGCTAGCCACCAAGGGGTGTAAGCAATTGGATCGTTCGTTAGCCGATTTAGATCCGGTAACTCTAAAGTTGCCACGAAGGGTAATTGTTGATTCAGGTTTGGTGAAGCATACCCAGGATAGGATGGAATGGCCTGAGCAGTTGGTCTTTGCATACCAGCATAATGCATTTGATGCTGGTAACTTTGGTAAGGTTGATGGGCATAACCATTGTAGAATGGTTGATTTTGACCGTTTTGAATATACGGCTACCCATTATTTGCAAAGATTTGTTGCTCAGATCCTTGGTATACTTGTTGGAATTGCGGTTGTTGGTATTGCACCAGCCATGGTTGTGAAGCCATGTGCTATTGTCCAATACTGGCCGTTTGACCAAGATGAGGGGTAATTGTACCCGTTTGGGCCTGTGTCATTCCACTAGTTGGCGATTGTGGTTGAGTCGTAGGGACAAGAGGTTGTTGCATTACAACTTGAGAAACCTGAGGTTGGCATACAACAGGCAACGCTTGTACTTGTGACACCGTCACAATAGCCGGCGTAGTTGGTATATTTGACATAGGTAAACATTATTGCATCGAGTATACAACTCTTGGTTGTTGAGGTAGTATTGGCACCCAACCGCTAGATGTAATTCTAGCATAACCTGAATTTTGTTGTGAACTCTCGTATGGTTGTCCTCCTGGAGGAGACAATGAAAGGGTATATTGCCCCCCATATGGCGGTAATGCGGTACTCAAAGGAATTGTTTGTCCTTGAGGACCAGACTGCCCAAATTGACACCCGGAAGGATCAATTTGCTGAGACTCAACATAAGAGTTCCCGGATACTATTCCAGATGAACAAACAGGAACAAACCATACTGTTGAAATAGCCCCTGAGTGGGCCCCTTATAGTGATTGAGAGCTAGTTGGGATAGATGGTATGCCAGCGAACATTGTTGGAGTGACAACAGGAAGTTCTGTCGTTGCTGTGTCAAATGACACAATCCTAGATGTCGACGGTTGTTCAGACATTTCTAGTCTATCCAAAAGATTGCCTAGCGATTCTACAGGAACTTCTGATGACGGTAGACTAATTTCTGATGAAGAAGGATATAGAGTGATCCCGACTCCAAATTGCAATGGAGTACTAGATGGAGGATCCTCCACAATCTCTTCTATAGCAATCATACCAGGTGGAAGAGGTAGACCGTCAGGTCCGTAAAATATTTCTGGTGCGGAAGAAGGTATAGAATCTACAGCGACAGATGTTTGGGGAATAACACCGACCAAATCAGCTGTAGATGGAGCTGGTTCAGTAATACAGGTGTTTACCTTCACACTAGGATCAGTTCTACTATCCTTTGGTGGCTACTGAACTTCTTCTGTAAAGGTAGGGATACCAGAAATTTTTGGAGTAACCGGAGTCTCCGATGGTGTTGGAACACTTGTTCTAACTTTACCAGGGGATTTGGAACTAATTAAATGAGTTCGCTTTGGCCGTAACAGTTTCAATTCTAGAGACAAAGACGGTTGACTCGTAAGCCTCCACAAACGATGGGGTTTCAATTGAATTTCTTCCACGATTGCGGATTACTCGATCAACTAAAAATCAAGGGGAAATATATTTCCGAATTAAATGAATTTTAGATGCTTTAACACGACTTGTTTTTTCAATTTTTAAGAGTCGAGAAAAAACAAAAGATGACTCTAGTCGCCTTCGATTTTTAATGAGCCTGAAGTGACAACTGCTCAGATGGACCTTTTACTTTAAGGAGTCTGAAATGGAACGAAAGAGACAGCTCTAGAAATCTAGATAGAGGGATTACCAAACTAATCGCAAAACTGCAGAATACTTTTTACGGTACGACAGTCAATCTTCCTGAATGCTATGTTCAGTGCATTGCGATCGATAGGGTGGCAGACATGGCTTCCTATGGATAAAGGATAAAGCCTATTGTGGTCTCCCAATATATACTCGACGGTAGGTGGGAGCACAAGTCCGTACTGGAACTTATCGTCTCAAAGTGGAGGAATCACCCAACCATCAATGAAAACAACAGTTACTAGGCTTTACGACGCTGGAATACGTCTCTAGCCTAGACTTCTAAATGTTGTGCGTTAGGTTCCAAAGCGTTTTTAGATTCATTGAATTTATTTTACAGTTGATCTTGCTTAAGAAATTTTCCTTTCAGGTTCACCGCATGATGTAGATGTACAATTCCTAAAATGCAATCTAAGATGATAAGCAATCATTTAATCTTCTTTTTGCAATGAAAATCCTAGCTGCTAAGGAAAGAGAGATGATATTCTTTCAACATAGAGCAAAGAGCACACACTATATGCATTGTCCTAAATCAAACCAACAAACAGTCTAAATGCAAATGCACATGCATGTATTTGTTTTCAGCCTTCTTAATGTGTGAATGATAAAAAGAAAGCTAAGTGCAAATCTGAATTATTTTTCAAAGCGACATTACTAACAAGTTTCTTTTCAAGACAAAATGAAGACAATGACGACACTTTGCGATTTGGAATTGAAAACTTGCTTTCGACACTTGAAAAACTACTAATTCAAATCAAATACAAGAGTAACAGTGTAATCGACTATCAAGAACAATCAGATTCTCTTCTATGACTGAAAACGACACTTGCGACACTTTCAAATCAAGAAACGACAGTTCAATTACGCTACTTCTTTGTAAAGAGAACTGAAAATGGATCACAATACATAAAAACATTTACAGTTCATTGCACAATGGAGGCAGAATAATGGCAAGGAAGGGGGTTTCAACAGAGGTATACTGACTACAGACAGCAAAACTCCTGAATAGAGCTGAAAAGAGTGAACACAGAAACCAAAATCTAGGAGCAAGAGAGGTCTAATCTGATCAGCGCACCTGTAACACAAGGAAAGTGGGATGCAGTGCACCTACTACACTCGTGAAGTGCGATGCATCCAGATTCCAGAGAAGTGACTGTTAGGCCCCTATACTACTAGTGTAACCCCTTATTGTTATTAGTACAACCCACTTATTATATTGATGTACCCATGTATTGCCCATATTGTTACTATTGTGCCCCATAGAAGCTCACTATTGTTATTATTGTGCCCTTACATTATTATTGTTATGTCGGCTATGATTATGTTATGACCCCTTAGACTCCTATATATAGAAAAGAGGTCTTTTCATTTGTATCATCCAAGAATTGTTCATTTATGTAATGTAAAGGAGGTTGCCCCCTCGAAGAGGCTGAATTCTAAGGCGTTGATCTATCTTTTCTATCTTTTCTTGAGCTGGTTTCATAACATTTAGTATCAGAGCTTTGGATTCTAGGGTCTCGCTGCTCCAAATAGGTCATCGTGGAATTTTCACTATAATTTTTTTTGTGTGATGTTTCAGAGGTAAAAAAAAAAGCCCATTTGAGAAGAAATCGTGTTGAACCTTGGGTCCGAATTCCAAAGCTTTTCGCGCTATATTTGCGGAGATATGATCTGAGGAAGTTGGTCTTTTTGTAGACTCCTGAATTACATTCCAAACAGGTGACCTGGGGAAAATCGTCATAACTTTCTCTCTGGGGATCGGATTGAAATTTCGTAAGAAGGTACAGAAAGAGGACGGACTGTAGTTTCTTGTATGAATTTTTCAGATCCAAAGGTTGAAACAGTGACATGTGGCACTTCATACAATTTCTCTCTTCTGGAAAGGTCTATAATCAGGTCATCTTGGGAGATTGTGCATAACTCTTTCTTAGAGAATCCAATTTGGATCAGACTGGTGGCATTGGAAAGAGGACACAGAGGGCTACTATATTTCACAATTTCAGAACTTAAAGATCTGAAAGTACAAAGTTACAGTCATTTCAAGGTCGAGCTCCTAAAATCAAGAAAAAGCAAGATGAGGAAGTTTGATGGCAAGGATCCGGTAAATTAGATACTTCAGATGGAGCAATATTTTGATCTACATGGTGTACAACTGTTACAAAAGGTATGTATTGCATCTTCATATTTAGAACTAGATCAATTTTTATGGTATGAAGGGCTTTGTTCTCGTAAACAACTTGTTACGTGGTCAATTCTCACGGAGGAAATGATAGCACATTATGAGGATACAAAGAGCAACACCTTCTTTAGAGCAACACCACAACAATTGGAAAGAGTAAAAGGGCTTTGTGACATATTGGAAAGTAAAATTATGGCAACAAGGAAGTCTACCCCTCACAACTATAAAGATGGAAGTGTTGTTTCTCCTAGCCTTCCACAACCTACAAGGGTTACACCACAACAATTGGAAGAAAAAAGAGAAAAAGGGCTTTGTTACAATTGTGATAGAAAATGCACTAAAGGTCATAAGTGTGCTGAGAAGAAATTATTTTACATAGAATATGAAGAGGAGGAAGAAAAGGATCAAGAAATATCAAAAGAAGAAGATATATGCCAGGACCCCACCCCAGAGAAAGAAGAAATGAATCAGACCATATCTTGTAAAACATTGGCAGGAATTACCGCTCCTCAAACTCTTAAGATAGAAGGACATATCAAGAAGAAAAAGGTGCAAGAAGTGAAAGATCACATCGAGAAAGAAGAAATGAATCCAACCATATCTTGTAATTCATTGGTCGAAATTACCACTCCTCAAACTATCAAGATAGAAGGACATATCAAGAAGAAAAATGTTCAAGAAGTGAAAGATCACATTGAGCATCAAGAAATGAATCCGACCATATCTTGTAAAGGATTGGAAGAAATTACCACTCCTCAAACTCTAGAGATAGAAGGACATATCAAGAAGAAAAAGGTTCAAGCAGTGAAAGATCACATCGAGCATCAACAACAAGTTCTCCAACTTTTAAAGGATAACGCCGCTTCAGTGCAAAATCAAATGAAACAACATGTAGATCAACATCGTAGTGAAAAATGTTTTGATGTAGGTGATTGGGTATTTTTACTCCTACATCTCAAGCAAGCTATTTATGAGAAGGAAATGTTGGCAATACTACATGCACTTAAAAAAGGGCGACCTTACCGAATGGGAAGACTCTTCAAGGATGAGGATGTGGAAGCATTGTTTTGTGCTATTTATATTATCCAACCAAATTGGATAAACGAAGCAAGGGATGAATGGAAGAAGGACGAAGAAATATGGCCACTTATTCAAAAGTTGCAAAAGATCCCAATTCAAACAATATTGCCAAAAATTGAAGAGGAAGGAAAAATCATATTGGAACCTGGAGCAGTCACAGAAACAAGAACCCGATAGCTATGAAATCGATCAATTTCAGAGTATCTCATCAAGTGGATGAACTTACCCGCTGAAGATTCCACATGGGAGGAAAAGAATTTTATACAGAAGCATCAAGAACTACTCAAGCGTTGAGGACAACGCTTTTTGAAGGAGAGGGGTATGTTAGGCCCCTATACTACTAGTGTAACCCCTTATTGTTATTAGTACAACCCACTTATTATATTGATGTACCCATGTAGTGCCCATATTGTTACTATTGTGCCCCATAGAAGCTCACTATTGTTATTATTGTGCCCTTACATTATTATTGTTATGTCGGCTATGATTATGTTATGACCCCTTAGACTCCTATATATAGAAAGGAGGTCTTTTCATTTGTATCATCCAAGAATTGTTCATTTATGTAATGTAAAGGAGGTTGCCCCCTCGAAGAGGCTGAATTCTAAGGTGTTGATCTATCTTTTCTATCCTTTCTTACAGAGACAGTGCGATGATCCAGGGACGAGACTTCAACTGGGTTCCGAGTCACAGTTTGCAGCTCAGTTCAGGGATTTAGGCCGAGCAAGTGGTAATCAGTAAATCAATCACAGGGGTAGATATAAGGAGGTTACTAGATCCACCACAAGGGAAATTAGAGAGTTTGTAAATCAATTTTTCAGTTCATAAAAAAAACCCCGGAGATAAACTGAAGCAGCATTGATCTACTTTGCACTTGCATAGCAAATGCAGTTCGAAGGCTAGCTGGCTTGACTTTAGGCTTCGTCTGTAAGTTTATAAAACAAGCAAATGTAGACAAACAAACAATCTATTCGATCCCCAGCGGAGTCACCATTTTGTTATCGGGAAATCTAGTGTCTATGTAGAGCTGCTAGTCCCACTAAGGCTGGTAGCTACCTTAGAAACAAACAAACTAAAACCACTTTCGTTTTCCTTTATGAGAAGTAGATAAGAGGGGAAAGAAGGAGACCAACCTCTGTCTTGCGCTTGGTTCCTTGCTTGGTTCCTCTCTCTTCTTATAGATCTTTGCCACTCGCTTCTTCATCTACCCAGCTTCAAAGAGCACCTGTAGAATCAAAGCAGCATAACACTATCCAAGAACATAGATCTACTATCATAAAAAATATAGGACCAGATATATATTGACCACAGAAATGCACATATCATCAATCATACAAGAATGTGGAGGAAAACTTGGATAGCTTTATTAATAATCAAGAACACCAAAGAGGATTACAACCAATTGTTCTGAACCAGCATCATCCTCTCAGCAAGAAAGCCCTTCTTTACCTCATGAAAAGCTTAGATCACCCAACACTATGATGTTACACCAAGAAACCAGCAACACTTCCTTACAAGATACAAAATTCCAGCCTCTGGATCTCTAGGATGAGGGATCCATATATAGATGTTTGCAAGGGGGGTGAGTCAGCTTTTGAGATTTGATTAGTGTCCTCTCTCTGATAGTTCTTGATTCCACTTGGAGATTGATGATCTCTTACTCATCCTTGGGCGAATGCAGAGAGGCAAGTGTCACAGGAGAAGTTTATGGAAGATTCCATGATCCTCCACCTTGCAGATTGACCCTACCATTTGTCCACTCTCGTCCATCGCACCCCATAGAAGGGCTTTTGAGTATGCATCACACCTCCCGTGTGTATTTAGGTGGGATGTAGCGCACTTTGACCATGGAGCAGGTGAGATGGTCCAGTTTTGACCAGTTTTGAGTAGTTTTTCATGGAGAACTTCTGGGAGAAGATGTAATCAGTTGACCTTGTTCTTTTAGAGGTTGGAACAAAACTTTTAGGGAATTAAGAGCCCTTGTTTATGGAAATTTATGATTGGGGTTGCAATGCCCAAAAATGTCTATAACAATGAATAAATGTCCATAACTGCTGAATGAATTCAACTGCTCGAGGGAGTACTTTCTCGTCCTTGATCATTTAGCTCTTTAATTGTGGTAGATGAGGAGTTCATGCACTGACAGCTGGATCATTTCTTGCTTCTTCGCATGCACAAATAGGCCAAAGACACAGAAAAATTCATAAAATATGGACGAAGGGCCGAGGAGGAAGCTGGCCATTGGATGACAAAATGGATGGTGCAGATTGGATCTAGATAGCTATCGGGAAATAGACGAACGGGTGAATGAGGGCCATCAGATCATGATCGGGAGATCTAACGGTTGACGGGAGGTGGAGTTGATCGTGGGTTAACGGGAAGGGAGTCGTACCGGAAGGGTGGTAAACGGTTTCCCCGCACCGCTTTATGGCCAAGGGTGGTTTATGTACAAGGGCATGCGATCCAATAGTTTCATGACACGTGGCTGGCAGAATACCACTTCCCCACAGGCTATATAACGTGCAGGTTGACGGAGCGGGGTTTGCGTACAACATTGGATCGAAAGGCAGAGGATCGAATGGTGGAGAATTAAAACATAAGTTTTAGTTAATGTGACAGGTGATGTGACAGGTAAGGGGCGGGCCCGGGTTTTATTAAAGCTTAGGGTTAATAAATTCATTATATGCGCGGTGTTATAACAAAAAACATAGGTTAATATGATTTATAAAGGGTTATCTGGGTTTTTAACGGTAAACACAAAAATGCCCGGGGACTAAAGGGAAAAGGGGTAAATGGGCTTGTGAAGGGATTAAGCGGAAAACAAAAGAAAAGGAAGCCATAAGGGTGCAATTGAAGTTTGAGTAAATATGGGTTTACACAGGGTTTAAGAAGAAAACAGGGATTAAGGGGTAATGAGGGAAAATAAGGAGAATGAAGGGGAAGAACAAATCCACTGCTACGAACCTCTTGAAAGCACCAGCAACACTGCCAAACCTGCTTTTTTGCCCATCAAATACTGCAAATTGTGGCAGAGCTAACACCACCTTCTTGTGAAAAGTGGAGGAACCCTTCCTTGGGGCCATGGATGTGGCTATGATATCCCCCTTACTTTGAGAGTGAATAAGAAAGAAAACAAATTTCCTAGTTTGGGAGATGATCCTACTGCATTTCTTAACATAGATCAAAGAGACAATGGTAGGTAGGACTACCTCCAGAATCCTGTATAACTTACTACCCAAATAAATAATAACAGAGCGGGGTCTAGACTCATATACAACATGTCACTTCCATAAGTATGGTTTTCCTAATAATACATCACAAACTCAAGAGGATCAACATCAAACAATACCTCATCCATGAAGGGCTTGATGCTTTAGGGAAGGCCACATTACTAGCTGACGCGAAGATCTCGTCCTTGGTAAAGCCACCCAATGGTGTACAGCTGCGGATGTGCTCTAGTCAGTAGGCCTAGCCGCGTCATGACCTCTATTGAAATGAGGTTCTTTTAGCTCCCCCTGTCGACAATGAGCTGCAACTGTGAACCATTCACCTACATTTGTGAGTGGAATAGGCGTTCCCCCTCCTCTAGATCTTCATGCTCAATATTTTGGATCTTAGTGGTGGCCACAATGGAACTAGGCTCCATGTCAATGATCTTCTTCCCTTTATCATTCCCCTTGTCAGGTTTTGACTCAGAGTCAGAACATGCCTCTGACTCAGAAGACTTCAGCTCAACCACCAGTCACTGCTTGGCCTGACAGTCACTTGTGTGGTGAGTGGAGCTCTTATGGAATTCACACCACTTTCCCGTGTCCTTCTTTATCTTCATCATGTTGTTTTTTACTTGCGGCTTCAGTGGGTTATCCTAGGTTGCTCCACTTTGGCTTTTTCCTTTTCTTTACGGTTTGGGGACACCTTTCCCTTGCTTTGGATTCACAGATCCAAATTCTTACTTTTTATTTTTAAACTTCTGCCCAATCTTGATAGCATATCAGTATACCATGCTGAGTGAGTAGATGTCTAGGAACTCCATCTCATCATGGATGTACCTACGTAGGCATCCGCGGTACTTGAGTACCAAATGTTTCTTAGAATCCTTGATACCCAACTTTGTGTGAAGGGTATGAAAAACATTGGTAAACTCTGACACATCTTGGTCCCTTCCCTGTCACAGCGTGGTTAACTTTATGTATTTATCCTCGTAGCTCCTTAAAGGGTAGTACTGCTCCTTGATGGCATCTCAGAACCAATCCCAAGTGGTTGTGGCCAAAAATAGTGAGGGTGTAATTTCTTCCCTCTTCTCACAGTAGGTTTCCCACCAGTCCTTGATGTGGGGGGCGACTTTCAGAAGTGTAAAAGTACTATCATCAAATTCTATTTTGTCTCAGTATGCTTATGGTAATCATCAAACTTACCTCTAGATCTTGGTCTTCTCATCCTTGATGTAAGGTACATACCTTAGTAGCTCCTTGGTTTATTCTTTAGGTGTCATCTGCCTCATTTTTTTTCATAGAACTCGTTGGCTCTGTTGTCATAATAATTTTCAGACAAGTACCTTGCTCGGAAGTGCTTTTCAAAATTTCTCCATGTCATCTCTCTTTCCCTGATACCTTTTATATTATTTAAATTCCCCCACCATATATCATCCTTTCCTTTTAGACTAAAAACAACTACCCTAACCTTCACGTTCTTAGTATATTCATGCAACTTGAAGTACTTCTTAATTCCCAAAAGCCAAGACTTTGCATCTTCTGCTTTCTTTACCTCTCCATCATAGGTTTTGGTTTTTTATTTCTTGAATTCTTCTTGCATGGGAGTATTTATACTCTTCCTTTGATGATGATATCTGGTGGCTACATTTTCCATTGATTGGCTAGGACGACTTAATCCTCTTTTTGGAAAGGTGAGAAATTATGTTCCTCATTTTGCATGTCTTCTCCTTTTCTTGATCGAATTCCCTCTGCTTTCTTATCATCCAATTTGTGATTTTGGATCTCATATGGGCTATCCTTAGGCCCGCTCTTGTCATGATGGCTGGAACCAGCGTCTTTTAATATATGTATTTGTAATTCTCATAGACTTTGCAACAATAAATCACTTACTTCTACTTATTCTTTGAGAATCTTTTCATTATCTACCTTGCATCTTCCTATCTCAACTCTTAGACATCTAAGTTTGCCCATGAGTTCAAGAGTGTATTCCTCTTTCATCTTCCTAATTGACTCCTCTTAGAGACCTTGCAAGGTCCAGTTCATACCATGTTGTTCAAATCTTCCCCTCATTTCTTCTCATCCTCATTGTATTTTCATGCTTATCTTTCTTATTTTTACACACACAATGATATTATCCAACTAGAAAGAACATTCAATTGAGATATCTACATACCCACTTGCTCTATCATTAGATATTTAAGTATCAAATATGAGTTAGCACGTAATCATATTCAATCAACAATTCTATACAACCACATATTACAATATTCTACAATTAGCATAAAGGGAATACTAGTCAGGTCAAACATATCATGCATACTAATCAATCATCTAGTGTGTGCATGTGAGCCTCTTCAGGTCAATTGTCTAAACTTATTTCTTTGATACCACTTTGTAACATACCCCTTACCACCCATAGGCCACACTAAGGGTATAAGGAAGTAGTTACTATGATGACTCAACCCCTATTTTTCAATTATGGGAATGGGTTCATAACATCCCTCAAATTTCAACTCCTTATAAATTGTAAACAAATATTACCATCATGACCAGCTCGTCATGATAGTTTTGGTAATAAAAGTTATATCTAAATATTACACCTAGATAACAAGTTATGTCTATTTAATGTTTGGCCCAACAAAACCCTAGCCATGTAAGCAAGAGCACTACCACCCAACACTTGTATGGAACTCCACCTCATCCGGTGGTCCACATTACCTACCATGTGGCCTTTTCCATGCCACATGAGCTTAGGTCCCACCATTAAGAACGTTTGGGTTGACCTCCTCACAATGAAATCCATTTGCACACCTCTGAAGCCTTGACTTTCAACTTGGCCTAGGTCTCAACCTTTAACCTTTGATCTCGCCAAGGTCCTAACCCCCGAATAAGGTTGATATTGGCCCACCAGTTGACACTTTCATCTAAGAGCAATTTTATAAGGTTTGTCTGCCTTCTCGACCCTCGAGTAAGGTCGGTCCTAGCTCACCAATTGGGAACTTCCATCCATAACATAACCCCAAAGGGTATCGACCCCAAAAGGCCCCAACTATTAGCACTTAGTTAATTTTATGATTTTAACCATTATTCTACTCTATCACAATTTCTCTAGTTTGGCCTTAATTTTACTTAGAGCTTAAGAACTTAAATAAAAGCTTAGGGCATGCCTTCAATCTGGCTAGTCTTATTGATAAAATAAAGAAAAACAAGGTATGCAAAGAACATTTACACACATGAAATGATCTTGCTTTAACAATACATGTTTAATAGTCTCAACAAGCTTACAACCACGCCTGCAACTTCACTAAGACTCAAACCATATTTATGCTCTATGCATTCAACATTTAGCAAGACTAACAGTCTTGTATTTAACATACAAATCTAGTATGAAACAAATATGACTCACATAACTTGCATGGCTGCATATAACACAATAAACTTATGTAGGCATTCAGAGTATTTAACTTACAACTCACTAGTAGAGATTTATGAAATCCATAGATCATATCAAAGAAAATCAAACCAATTAATTTCATGTACCAATTTCTACAACCATGAGATAATCCACAAAACTATATATTAACTTTGGCAAGACATGGTCCTTAATATCACAACTTTCAAATAAAGGAACTTATTTGCACTCAGACCATCTCTTAATATATGCAACAAACAGAGACTGCCTTATATATGCAATAACAAAGAAATTCCCAGGTATTGAACTTACAGTTGCATGATAGAAAATTCATCAACAAAACCATAAAATAGTCAAGGATTCAATCAAATCCATGCACCAACATCAAATTTCCATGCAACAATATTCAGATTTACATATGTTCATAAATAACTTCTTTAATTCCAAAGATATTAACTCAGATCATTTCATGTACAATTCAAAAACAAGGCAAACAAAAGGTGGGACTTCCATTTTCCACCCAACCATAGACCTAGCGTACCCAAAAGTACTTACAATAATTACCCTTGAGCCAGAATCCATTATCTAAGGGGAAATTTTCATTTTAGTAGCCTCAACAAGAAGCCATCTTCAGATACACGTAGGATAGGAAATACATATGATAATGGGTGGTTTGTTAGTTAGTCAAGAACAATAAAATTCATAGTAATGGGTGGTTTATCAGTTGGGTCAAGCACTCTAGGAGTGGTTTATCATCCCCTAGCAATCACCCTAGGTGGTTTATTAGCTATGTCAAGCACTCAACGAGTGGCTTATCATCCCACATCAAACACCCTTTTTCATGTGGTTTATCAGCCCTAGTAAGAACCCTAGGTGGTTTATCACTTGTGGCAAGCACTCAATGAGTGGTTTATTTTCCCACATCAAGCACCCATCCTATTTCCTTTTCATCCTCTTACTCTTCTGGTTGCAATTATCTCTTTCAAGGAATCCCATTCCCTCATCTCATAAATTGTTCCAACTTTACTCATGAGCTTCACTAACAAGAGGTCCCACCCCAACATTGTTGTGCATTTCCCTTTTTATCATTTCCTCAGGGGTCTCTTCATATTCCTCTTGGACTCTTCCTCTTACTTTTGTCATTATTTGCACCATAACATTAATTTAAGGTGCCAACCAACCCCACTTGGTTTATCTTTACTCTTCCTTCTTAGATCATGGATATGTGGTCCCACACTTTAGGACATTACATAAAAACATACTCATGTATAATTTCAAAGTATCATTACATTACAAAATCAAGGGAAAAAGTTCTAGGGGTGTCACATGAACTCAGGTAGGGAAGATAACAACCATTCCACCCAACCACCTAAGATAATCCAAATTGATGAATTAAATGGTTTTATGCATAAGTGAATTAATAATTATATGAATTTATTATTTATCAATTTATTTATAAAACGATGGTAACCTTTTTCTATTTTTTATTAAATATAAAAAATAACAATAATTATTTTTAACTAAGTGGTCCTAGTTATTACATAAAAATCACTCACACAGTTATGTAGAGGATTACTAGAAAATTCATTAATGCAACTTGAGAAAGGTTACCCATGGAAATTAAATGAACAACTCAAAATTAGTGGAAAAACTATTGAAAATGGGTTTTTGAGACATGTGGACAAATTCACAGTGTGATTTTTGCATGATTTGCACCACTATTTCTTCAATAATCATGCAGACTCATAAGATAAGAAGTCTCACTAACTTTCGACGTAATAAATGTTAACATCCCATCAAAATTCCATACTCAAGCTTGAACTAGGATGGTTCAAAGCCCAAGATCATTGATAAATAGTTCTTTGGTAACCCAAAAGTCTCTTCATGCATGGAAGTCCACACTTGGATTGAGCTTCATTCACACTTTGAGCTAGCTTTAATGGGGTTGAAGTTTTTTTTTTCTTTAAATACCAAACAATTAGTAAGCATTTGACAAGATAATTGAAAGTGATGTTATGCTGCCAGATTTTTGCAAGAGTTCCAATAACTCCCCACCATTATATGTGTTATCATTACCACAATGAGAAAGTTATCCACCATTGGAGAATATTAAAAGCTTCTTGAAATTGAGAGAGACTCTATAAGGGGGAACAAAAAGACCTTCCTTAAAGGGATTATAGTAGGCCACTCTACCTAATCCAATTCTCTTTTATGTCTATTCAAAGTCTGTCAAGGCTTGTTACCTTTTACCATTGAAGAAACAAATTTGCTTCCCACCATCTCACCTCTTGTTTATTTCTTGTTCATTTGCATGTTAATCCATTTTTTTTGACAAGTTATTTCTTGATTTACTCCAACCTTAACAATTTCCATTACGTTGAAGTGGTGCAATTCCTCTTTGAAAAAACAACATAAACAATCTTATCGATACTAGTTGTTTAAATAATAAAAGGAGATAATATGTAGATAAAGATATAAACCATGCAGATCTTACACTTAAAAATGCTTCATAATTCACTAAAAAGCTTGAAGTTCTAAAACACGTCATTTCTTTCCAAGATGATGATTGTTAAGTCACTATAAGGAAAACACCTTGTAGTCAAAGTTTTTCTAGAACCTACCTAGAAAAATTATTCCTTTTCTATTTATAATAGAGTTTGCTAGTAAAAATAAATAGAGTTTGCTAGTAAAAATGAGGAGCTATAGGTTTTTTTTAAGAGGTTTTTACCTAAAATCACCTTGTGCTCACAAAAATAATACACTAATGCTAAACAAATAAAACACACCCATAACCGTCATTACTATAAAATATTAAAATGTCATTTTTATTTAAAAAAAAAAAAAAAATGCATATTGGTGCTCCCCACTAGATTAAGAATATCAGATCAGATCATGTGTACAAAACGTATTAGATTTAGTTGAAATAATTAGTTATTTCAGTAAAAAATAATAATTTAAAAATCAAAAACTTTATTAATGCACTTAAAAACCCTAGCAACCTCGCCGTATATACAATATGAGCGCACCACACAAACATTAACTGGTAAATTTCCCAAGTTTGTCTCAACGATTCATCCTGTGAATTTATAGGAAGCACCATTAGTGGGATGCCTCATTATAAAACAAAACACACCCATGTGTATTAATGACTTCTCATATTAAAAGAAGCATAGTGCGCATATTATTGCATTTCATGATTACATTAGCACCGATGCTTCAATAACGTAACTACTCTTATTTATTCAATAACTACTCTTATTTATTCAATAACGTAATTAAATGATTGCATGTTTAAGTAAATGATTCATTACGGCATATTTTAGTAATTAAAAAATAATTCATTAATTATATATATATATTCCACTAAAGTAGTTTTTTATCCTAATAAGTGTTCATATTATTATCTTTAAAAGAGACAATATGTAAATAAAGGTATGGACTATTATATTCTTAAAATTGTTCCATAATTTATTAAAAAAATTATATTATAAAAATAATGATTATATTGAAAAGGTTTATATTATAAAAAATATTTTTTTTCAAGATAATGATTATAAATTGTTGTCAACTTTTCATATCTAATATTATAAAACAAGAAAATATGATTGTGTTTTTTGGTTAACTTTTGGAATTATTAAGTTTCACTAGTAATTAATTAATAATAGTTAATTATAGTTGTTAAACATTTTTTTGTGAATTTTAATTAATTTAATATTTAAATTATATCCACAATAAACTACTTCCTTTAGTTGATGAAATTTCTCTCTAAAGTTCCAAAGTAAGATGAATACAATTATGTAGAATTTGTAATAAAAATATTACACTTAAATCCATAATAAGATAGTAAGATGAATACAATTATGTAGAATTTGTAATAAAAATATTACACTTAAATCCATAATAAGATTTTTAAAGAAGTACAGTAAAATCCATAACATCTAATATATCTACAACTTAAATGTTAAATAAAACATGCACATATTAGTCTTTGTTTCTATCACTCTAATTATTATCTTCGCTTGACATGTTGATGATGTTGCTCTCAAAACCATGTTTTTATCTCAATTCATGTTTTTGTATAAACCATCAATCTCTATCAATCATATTTGGGTAAAAAGCACTCAACTGTAATGTTTTAGAATTCGTAAAGCTCATTCATTTTGTTATAGATGAATTTGGCCAGCGTTGAACTTATGAGTTTATTTAACCCTTTGTTATAACTTATCTCAGTGGTTTTGATTCTTCTCAAGAATGATAAGCATGTTTCCTTTTATTGCCTTGAAGCAACTCACCAACAACTTGCAAGTTGTGATTCGTAAACTACCATGGATATTCCATTGGACAATTCATCACAATAGATCTAATAACATTATGCTTAAAATCTAAAATCTATAGTATGAGGTTTATTTCTCCATATATTTTTGGATCTGTTAATTATTGTATATTGGGTATGAATGTAAATGATAATTATGCAGAAAATATACAATAAATGAATAAAATAAAATAAAAAATTGATAAACCACAATTGGCACAAGATATATCCCAGAAAACCCTTTCAAGAGAAAACGTGAGATTGTTCTGCTCTCTTTCTCTAGATAGAAAATGGATGCAAGTACAAAGAAGTGAGGCCCATGGCCTGAAGGCTGCTACAATGCACAAATCCTCTATGTTTTCTCTCTTCCTAACCACTCTTGGCTATTCTTTTGATTTATGAAACAAAATGCACTTGAATACAATGTAACCCATTTTCCTCTCAATGGTATGGTCATAACACACCATGATAGCTTCCTATTCATTAAGTTTGACTCCCTCAACTCATATCTAGAGTTACATTACACTCTCTACTAGAGTCTTCTTCATCATGATCACATGGCTAGCTCTTTTTGCATGAGTAATGGGGGTTGATGTGGTATCCTCTCGAATTATGGTGGTAAAAACGGGAAGGCCAACTTCCGAATGGCATAACCTTTTCATATCGACTTTGATTGAGGAAATTATTGAATCGTTGGAAATATCTCTAGGTGTATAATAATACCAAAAGGTGTGGCTCATAAGCGAAGAGTTAAATTACTAAAAAAACATCATTTGATGCCTCAAAATACTCTCGAAAGGTCTCAAATCCCATTTTATGAGTTGATTCCTCCACTTTTTCCACTTTGAAAGCATCAAGATGAATGCCAAACAATATAATAACAATTAGCAACATGCATGCACACACAAATAACCTAAATAATTTAAGATATATTAAAAGTGTGGGATTGTAGAGAAGTATGTGGATATAGTACACCTATGTAACATAGATCTTGAGCCTAAACTACTTGAAACAAATCTCAAGTATATAACTAGAGGGTTCATGGTTGGAGAAATATAACACCCTCTTGTTTCAAGAACAATTTGGAGGTTTCAAAACCCTTAGTCCCTTTCCTCTTGAGAGAAATTGATATGACCCCAATGATGGCATACATGGGGTTAAATATATATGATATGACCCCAAGGGAGGCCGTGTATGGGGTTAGATGTGTTTTTTAGATGTAAATATATACATAATAGGGTCATCCTAATAATAAAGGGGCCACATGGTAATTTGTGAATAGGTATATATAGAGATCATGTACTCATTACAGGGGACATGTGATTTTTATGAATGCATGTATTTGGCTAATTTGAGGAGGTTCTCCAATTATTTAAGGATTTATTGTGTAGCTTATATCTCTTATCTATACATTTATCCCATATACCACCCTTGGGTCATATTAGAAACTTTAGTTTTTATCCAACTTTGACTTAATCCTCTTAAGGTTTAATACAAGCCTATATTTTCTCCATCAATGAGGTTCTAATCCTCTCATTGAGGATTTGTACTTGTACTTGAAAAAAATCCCTAAAATTCTTTCATCCCACATATTTTTCAGTTGATACATATCAATCCATTATCTTGATATTCATTTATATTGCTCTATTCTAAGGTATCCCATGACTTGCACCTAAAATTAACACATTGGAAAGGCAATAAATCCACTTATATGGTCTCTTATAACTTTCCAATGTTATTTAGCTTTCCTTTTATTAGGGTTTGATCATGGTTGATAGCATGACTAGATTTATGAAACTTGGTCTCCATTGCATAGTCATGTTTGATATCTCCATTGTTGCAGCCTCAATATGAAAATGATGTCCATATGACTAATAGATGGGAAGAAATTCACTTGTAAAACTATGAACAAATGGAAATGTCATATATTTAGGAACTTGAGCAATAAAAACATAATACATGTTGACATACATTATCAAATGGACAATTAACATAGAGACAACATTATAAAGTTGTTGCCACCAATATCTTTGTTTAGTTCATCCTATTCACCATATGAGTAACAATTAGATAAACCATGTTTTACTCAGATATGGTCATTTATTCAACTAATGGGATAGATCATCAATGTATCTCATTTTAAATCATTAGGATAATGCATGCTTCTACTATCTAGGCATTTAAATTTCCCTCCAATGCCCCCTTTTCTTCAATTCCCTTCATATAATGCAACATATGGTCATGTTAAATGCACATAATAGAGAATAAATCTATTTATGGCATCAATTTATAAAGTCATCAATGTATTCATGAAAACAAAGTATGATATTAAATTACTATTATCAAGTCTATTGTGTTGGCATTATGATACATGTGTTTTCCTTGATGGCAACTCACATAGATGACAGTTCACAGTGCAACAGGTTAACAACAAAGGATTACAGATCAGACTCTAGAGATTGAAGAAAGAGAGTGGTTTAAGAAGTATATTCTGGTTCACTTTGTCCAAGGAGCGTATACACGTGGGTTAGCAGAACAAGAAGGGTGTATACATATGCACGCACCTTCACAAAAGGAAAAGCATGCTTGGGATAGAAAATCAAGGTTTTAGTCCAAGGTATTAGTCCGAGGTATTTGGTCCGAGGTATTGGTCTGAGGTATTTGGTTCGAGATATTGGTCCAAGGTATTTGGTCTGAGGTATTGGTCCTAAGTGGTTTTGGTTGAGGTATTGAGAAAGGCCTAAAAATATATAAGGAGGAGAAGATCAAAGGGATAGGTGTGCAAGTAATGAATATCTTACGAAGAGTGAGATCAAAAGCAAATATGCTTGTTATGGGTTTCTAGTGCTTTGCTTGATCTAAACTAAGGATGAACCTTAGTGGTTGATGAGGGATGAGATCTAATAATGGATCAAGATCATAAGACCTGAAATGAATTATCATTATGTGGTCTAATCATGGATAGTCTAGATCTGAATGCTAACGCATGATTTACATTGTAAATGTTATGATCTGGGTATGACTTAAGTCTAGAATAGTTGAGATTTTTTAAGTTAGTATTTGCATATCTGTATGCTAGTTTTCTCTGATAAAAGTGTGTATACACGCTAGTTCGGCACATCGAAGTAGCGTATACATTATGAAATATGATGTTTGAAGTTGCAGCTGGTTCTGGTTTTTGATGCAGAGCTTTGGGTTCTGCTTTGTGTTCTGGTGACTGTGTTTTGGTGACAGCGTTCTAAATCTTCAGATTGATTGATTGTGATTTGCTTCAGTGATGATGGGTTTTTCAGTGATTGGTTGTATTGCAGTGATGATGAATTTTGAGCTTCAATGTTGCTGATGGGTCCAGTGTGAAAATTTGATGAAATGTCGCCTTCAGATTGTAGTGTTGTGTTCCAGGAGTATCCAGTCTGAAAATTTATGAAATGTGGTCCCTAGAGGAAGAGAGAAGGTCATAGCCTTCTGTAGGTCAGCGCCTACATACTAGTAAACAAATCAGCCAGTACAAGATCCAAGGGGTTGGAGCTCCCTTCCAATAGCAGCTGGAAAATGAGTGAAGGTTGGAGCCTTTTGTAGGCCCGCACCTACGTACTAGTAAACGGATCAGCTAGTATAAGAGCCAGGGGGTTGGAGCTCCCTTCCAGTAGCAGCTAGAAAACAAGAGAAGGTTGTAGCCTTTTGCAGGTGGGTGCCTGCATACTGGTATGAGTCTGCATGAGTACAAAATTGTAAATAGGTTTTTCGTATATTAAAATAAAACAACAGCAGGTGGTTTTTGTCCCACATTGGGTTTCCACCTTAAATCTTGGTATTTATGTGTGTTGCTTATGTGTGATGGTTTATTCTGTTATTACTACACATGGTTGCTGTTTATATGGTTAATGAAGTACTTATGCACTGATTAAAGATCAACATATGATGAATTAACTAAATCATAAGTTTGTTGGATATACGTTGGTTACTTTAAAGACAGTTGGATGTATACGCGAGTTATCTTCGTTGAAGTAGCCTATATAAATCAGAGTATGAAAAGGAAAAGTTATTGATTTGACTAATACTGATTCACCCCCCCCCCCCCCCCCCCTCAGTATTATTTCCAACAATTGGTATCAAAGGAGATCCTTTGGCAGAAGCTTGATCGCTTGAAGGACATCCATAGTAACAATGGGGAAGAAGCAAAAGAAGAAAGCACCTCAAAACAAGAAGACATCTCAAAGGAAAGGTGATAGTGGGAGAGGCGATTGGCTATTATGTGGAAGCAACTCTTCAGATTCAAAATCACCTTAGAATGAAGATGAACAAGAAAAGAAAGTATCAGGTACAAATTTTTGGTCTTCTAGTGATACTTTTCTCTATTCATGCAATGTTGAAGATATTGGAAGTGATCGTGAAAGAAACGTAGAGGCAGAAGTTAAAATACTTACAGATAAAATTAGAGATCAACAAGATCTATTTAACAAAATGGAGTGTGCCTTCAAAGAAGAAGTTACCAGATTAAAAGCTCAGTTGGAGGAAGGAAACAAAGTAAGGAAGCAGTACAAGGAAAAAGAAGATCAATGTCAAAAGATGCAGGATGAAGTGACATCATTAAGAAATGAAGTAAATGAAAAGAACACAACAATCAAGAGACTTAAAGATAGATCTAGTTACTATGAAAGTCTTGAAGCTAAGATCCTCTCTCTAAAAGAAGATCTTGAAAAATCAAATAAGAAAAATGAAGAACTACCTCAAGCAGATGAAGAACAAGAAAATGAGATTCTAAAATTAAGGCAACAAGTGTAAGAAGGAAGAAAGGTTGAAGAAATCATGAAGAAGCAATATCTTGAAAGGAAGAACAATATCAGGTTGAGGTAAATAAAAGGTAAATTAGAAGAAAAGGATACATTGTTATGATTTCAAGATAGTACTAAGATTTTGGATAATATTCTTAGTAGTCAAAGGTCTCCTACCATCAAAACTGGTCTTGGTTTTCATGAATCTATTGAAGGTGAATCTAGCTCTCAAGATGAGGCAAGGAACTCTAATGCAAAATCTGAAATTCTCAACAAGGAGATGAGAAGTCAACCCCATCAACAACCAAGGAAAGAAAGTCTTCAAAGAAAATCTTTTACTCTTAACTATGGAAGTGATAGTCAGTTATTTCCTCTAATGAATAATGTTGAATGTTTTACATGTCATAATTTTGGACATGTTGCAACGAGATGAAAAAGTAGAATGGTTCAGGACAGTCACACAGAAAGATCTTCAGCTTCCAGGTACTTTAAGGGATATTTTTTTCTTGCAATATGTTTGGTCACAAAGCCATTGACTGCTATAGAAGGAATATGAAACATGTTAGATGTTATGCATGTAACAAGTTTGGACATATAGTAAAGGAATGCAGGAGCAAATTTTGACCACCATACCAAAAGAAGAAAACATCATCACACTCGAAGATATGGAAGAAGAAGGAAGTACAGTCAAAAAGATGTGGCATAGCACAGTATAAAGACATAACATATTCATGGGGAGCTGAAAGTGTGAAACTTCAGAATTCCAATTCTCATACGCATTTATCAATGAAGACAAGTCGTGTATATATGTTATGCATGTAACAAGTTTGGACATATAGTAAAGGAATGCAGGAGCAAATTTTGACCACCATACCAAAAGGAGAAAACATCATCACACTCGAAGATATGGAAGAAGAAGGAAGTACAGTAAAAAAGATGTGGCATAGCACAGTATAAAGACATAACATATTCATGGGGAGCTGAAAGTGTGAAACTTCAGAATTCCAATTCTCACACGCATTTATCATGAAGACAAGTCGTGTATATATGTGAGTTAGAAGTTGCGCAGTCACGTATATGAGGTTTTGAGGAAAAAGCAATGGGACAGACTTAGGAAAAGGGATCTGATATGGTTCAGTCAGTTATCTTCTCTGTTTGATTATGGTTACAATCTATTAATGATATGTGGAAGTGTTTTGGTCCTCATAAACTGTTAAAAAGTTAATGTATATCTGATTGGTGATGATGCCTTGATGATTCTTACTGATATTTGCAATAATCAGATCTAACAATGAACAGTTGGCATAGGTTCAGGGGTAGTATGTTTTTATAATAATGCATTGTTTGCATTATATTATAAGACCTTGGTACATGATGATACTTATATTGCTTGATCCACATAGTTGTTTGATTCAAGTGACTCTTTTGATGATGGACATATATAGGATGTTGATCTTGATGTTGCTGACAAATGCTGCTGACAGATGTTGAAGGTGCAGATCATATATGGTGTATGATAGTTGTTGATGACTATCATGGTCTTGTTTAGATCGTTGGTCCTTGTGATAAATGTCATGTATATCATTTCATGTAAAGGTCATGTAAAGACCTAATTTGTAACCCATTATGCATGGGAAGGATGATGTAATTTCAGTCATGTATAAACATTTGGTATATCCCCACTTGGTTGGGTGGACAAATCAAATTTAGTGTATCTTCACTTTGTTGGGTGATTGATGTATGTATGATTCATTGGTCTTAGGGAAGTCATACTCACTTAACTGAGTTATAGAGTCATTATTTTGAAAAAATATCTTTGCAGACTTTTCATGTACTCAGGGGGAGCATGGACAACATAATGTCTATCAAAGGGGGATAATATCTTGGTCCACGCTTTGCCCTTGATGTCAAAGGGGGAGAGTGTCTCAGTGTTGTTGTTTCCATCAAGTCCAAAGGGGGAGATTGTTGGCATTATGATATGGGTGTTGTCCTTGATGGAAACTCACATAGATGACAATTCACAGTGCAATAGGTTAACACCAAAGGATTACAGACCAGTCTCCAGAGATTGAAGAAAGAGAGTGGTTTAAGAAGTATACGATGGTTCACTTTGTCCAAGGAGTGTATACACATGGGTTAACAGAACATAAATGGTGTATACATATCCACACACCTTCATAGAAGGAAAAGCACGTATGGGATGGAAAATCAAGTTTTTGGTCCAAGTTATTGGTCCGAGGTATTTGGTCTGAGGTATTGGTCCGAGGTATTGAGAAAGGCCTAAAAATATATAAGGAGGAGAAGATCAGAGGGATAGGTGTGCAAGTAATGAATATCTTATGAAGAGTGAGATCAAAAGAAAATATGCTTGTTATGGGTCTTTGATGCTTTTCTTGATCTGAACTAAGGATGAACCTTAGTGGTTGATGAGGGATGAGATCTAATAATGGATCAAGATCATAAGACATTAAATGAATTATCATTATGTGGTCTGATCATGGATAGTCTAGATATGATTGCTAATGCATGATTTACAATGTAAATGTTCAGATCTGGGTATGACTGAAGTCTGGAATAGTTTCAAGATGTTTTAAGTTAGTATTTGCAGATCTGTACGTTGGTTCGCTTTGATAAAAGAACGTATACACGTTGGTTTGGCACATCGAAGTAGCGTATACAATATGAAATATGATGTTTGAAGTTGCAGTTGGTTCTGGTTGTTGATGTAGAGTTCTGGGTTCTACTTTGTGTTCTGGTGACAATGTTTTGAATCTTCAGATTGATTGATTGTGATTTTCTTCAGTGATGATGGGTTTTTCAGTGACTGGTTGTATTGCAGTGATGATGAATTTTGAGCTTCAATGTTGTTGATGGGTCCAGTATGAAAACTTGATGAAACTTGGCCTTCAGATTGTAGTGTTGTGTTCCAGGAGTATCCAATCTTAAAATTTATGAAACATGGTCCCTGGAGGAAGAGAGAAGGTCGTAGCCTTCTATAGGTTGGTGCCTACATACTGGTAAACATATCAGCTAGTACAAGAGCCAGCGGGTTGGAGCTCCCTTCTAGTAGTACTGGAAAATGAGTGAAGGTTGGAGCATTCTGTAGGCCGTCGCTTACGTACTAGTAAACAGATTGACTAGTACAAGAGCTAGGGGGTTGGAGCTCCCTTCCAGTAGTAGCTGGAAAACAAGAGAAGGTTTCAGCCTTCTTCAGGTGGGTGCCTGCGTACTGGTATGAGTCTGCACCAGTACAAGATTGTAAATAGGCTTTTCTTATATTAAAAGAAGGTATCAACAAATGTTTTTTGTCCCGCATTGGGTTTCCACCTTAAATCTTGGTGTTCATGTGTGTTGCTTATGTGTGATGGTTTATTCTATTATTACTGCACATGGTTACGATTTATATGGTTAATGAAGTATTCATGCACTGATTAAAGATCAACATATGATGAATTAACTGAATCATAAGTTTGTTGGATATACGTTGGTTACTTTAAAGACAGTTGGGTGTACACGCGAGTTACCTTCGTTGAATAGCATATATAAATCAGAGTATGAAAAGAAAAATTTATTTATTTGACTAATATTGATTCACCCCCCCCCCCCTTCTCAGTATTATTTCCAACATATTGTAAACAATAAAAGGTAAGCGGATTAATCTTTATCATCCATCCTTTTTCAATTGGTTTGGATTAGCTCGCCTTCCTTTATGTCATCATTTCCAAGGTCACCCAAAAACCATTGCACTTGATGCTTTGTTAATTTTCTTGATGTAATCACCATTATAATAGAAAAAATCATATATTATGTACTCCTTTTCCATAGACCCTTATGGTTTAAATAAAACCCTTCAATTTGTTCATGTACTTCTCCAAGAAGAGCATCCATTGATATGAGACCACCCTAGATAGTTCAACCTTATCAACTAACTTAACCTCTCTAAGGAGAATGTCAACAAAGTCCATGAAACTCATGGGTAGTTTTTTCTCAAGAACAAAACAATCTTAGCTATTTCTCTATCCCACCATGGAATTCTAGCCATGTGAATTTCTCAATTTGACATTACCCAATATACAAATGCAAATAATCTTGATATGGCATGTCATAGGCCTAGGGGAAGTCATCATTCACGTAACCACACACAAGTAATGATAATGATAGTGTAAAATAAACACATATAGAGTTAAAGAGAGAATGTATTATGACTAGACACCATATAACCAAGGAAACTTTTAATGGCTCAATTTCACCCATGGACTAATTTTCCATGTTTTTTTTCAAAAAATATTTTCCAATTTCCATTTTTTTGAAAAATAATTCACTCGAATTCTATAGGATAAAAGTATTTTACTCTAAAAATGGTCAAAATTTTGTAAAATTATATAAAATCGTTTAAAATTTCACTATCTTTACACAACAATCACCAAAAACTTTGGTTGACATTTTAAGAATTACTAACATCAAAGTTTCTAAACTTTAAGGTAAGTGTGGATCCCTAAAATTTTCCTTACATATAACTGCCACCACAGAAATAGAATCATGTATTTCACTCACCCTTATAAGGCTTAGAGAATCATGTGATTTTAACCCTAACAAATTTCCTTCCATGATGAAGCAACGTTGGAATGTTGACCAATATAAACAAGGTGCCTTTACACCTAATACATGACCCTTCATTAGACAAAAATCATCTTTCTTCAAATCCATTGAACATCGCCTTCTTTAAAATACCAAGTGGGACTAGCCTCTCTTCTAGATATATTTGTTTTGGTAAATTTTGTTTTTAAATCATTGAAGCAATAAGATATGTTATAACGCCCAACGTGTCACTTTGTTTTAAAACATTTTTCTTTTAATTTTTTTATAATAGTGCCTCCACAAAGAAGATTACACATTTTTGTGTATATATATATATATATATATATATATGAAGTTGGTAATCCTAAAATTCTCCCAAATATGGAAGCTTGTAAAATAATATTTTGTTTTCATCCTAATGGGCATTTTCTCAATATTGGTGTTGCAAAAAATCAAGATCATTGAACATAGGCTTCTCATTTGAATTAAAAATATATGCAATTTCCTTATTATTCCATGTTTCATATGCCCAAATCCAATATATCATGGTCATTTTTCTAGGTCTTTAGGTTCTCTTTCGTTTAACATTTAAAGAAGATGTTACTCTTCTCTAAGGGCACCCTTTTGGAAGAAATAACTTGAACAATTTTATAGTAACTTTCATAGGCTATCAAATCACCTAGATTTTATATAAGTTCCACAATATTAACACCCATGATACATTTTTGTTGCAATAGTTACAATGTTATTATTATAGAAAACGCTAGTGCTAAAAAATAGTTGCACCAATTTTAGTATGCCAAATAGTAGAGTGGATTCAAATAAATGAATCAACATGCTTACCTAAACGCCTAGTCTTGGATAATCATGTGCAGTGTACACATGATGCAATGTAAAATACCTCTCTTTCAAGATGGGCCTCGATATGTTGTCTGCATGTATAACTTCCTTTAATTTCTTGAATTTATCAATAAATAGTTGGAGATAGACATTCATTCTCTTTAGTTTTCTTCTACTGGGAACTATAAGAGGAAACCTAAAATTTTGATCATGGACAACCATGGGGAGATATTGTTATTGATTACTCCTATTTTATTTATTTATTTTTATAACAAAAACTAGTAGATATTCATATTATGCAAAAATATGAGGTACATGCTAATTCGTAATTATAAAAAGACATTATAATGGCAATATGGAAGGCAAAAGTCAACTAACAAATCAAATCTATATTGTTGATTAAGGGTGGAAAAAGCCACTGAATATATCTTGAAAACAAGTATACAAAACTTAGTTGTATATATCATACAAAAAGACCCTAAAATCCATACAATTTTATAATACATTGGCTAAAAGGAGGGAACACCATAATTAATCCGTAATGTCCCCATGGGATTTAAAGAAAAAGATTCCTTTGTTGGAGCACTAAGGTCTAAAAGGTTGAACTGCTTTGCTTCCTCCTTTTTCCTTATTGCTAGGATTGATTGGATAATGGAGGGACCATCTACAAAATTATGAGACAATAAAGTGATGATGGATCAAAGAGGGGCACATTCAATTTCCAAATTGTTGTGCCTCTTAAGTTATATGGCCACAATATCTGTGAAAATGCTACTTTGTTCAAAGGCTAAATGATCTTGTTTTTATAACTAGTAATAGAGAAAGATAGAGAAAAGGCATGATTTTCCTATATTTTAGAGCCTTGGTGTTGCATGAGGGCCCAAAATTAGTCGTAGATTTCCATAAGGAACCACCAAGAATACCTGCAACCTAACTTAATGAGGATGAGAGAAATGATAGATTAGGATGAAATGCCAGAGATTAAGAAAAACCAGGGGGGAGGTAGATGTACCCACCTATTCCAAAAATGAATGAAATTTTTCTAGGGTAGAGGGCCCTCAAGGAATGATAATATAACTTATATGTGAATGGCGAGAACCATTAATGAACTAGGCAATATACCAAACCATTGAACCACCCTTGAGTATATTTTTAAACTAATTAGCCACCACCACGAACCATTAATGAACCATCACCATGGAAGCCACCAAATAGATAAGCCATCACTATAAGATCCACCATTTAGGAAACACTTACACATAGAACTAAATAAGTTGGGAGGAAAAATCATAACAAGCAAATCAAGCCATGAGGGGCGAGAATCTAAAACTAAGGGGAGAAGACTAACAACAAAGGAAAAGGCTTCTCCTATAGCCAAAGACTCCATGATCTAGGTTGGATCCAAACACAAACCAGATGAAATTTCTCTATGCTATGAAACTTTGTTGTCTTGCATCCCAAAAAATATTCATCCCACATACATTGTGTCAGACAGGGGTACTAGATTCATAATTAAGACATTGGATTGACATGAGATCAAAGGTGTGAGGTTCTCGCAACATTCCTAACTAAATGAAATTATATTCAAGGAATTTCATGAGTTCCAAATGGTTATTAAATCATTATGTGATGTCATTTTTGAGGCCAATCATACTTCATGCGTTGGTTGAAAATTAAGCAAGCCATCAAGTTCAATAAAACCTTGTTTTCCCTGAATGGATAAATTGTCTTGGAGATATATTTTATTTTTCTTTATGTGTAGAAGAAATTTACCTTTGGGATGCTCTGGAACACTTGTCTAGTCCAAGTGAGAATCAATGCTACACTATAGTAAACTACAGTAATATCAAGGACCATACACCATATTATAATCAATGAATCACCTACTATGATCAACTTGTGGTAGAGAGGATGCAATTCAGAGTCATTTAAGCCAAAGATAGTCTTCTACTAAATTATTTTAGAGGGTTTCGAGGATCCAAGCATAGGTTCAATTTGATGAGGTTATTAATTTACCTTTCTCAATCATAAATTATGTAATTTTCTTCCTCATTCTTTATTCCTTCCACTGCTATTATTCAACCAATTTCACCTCATTTCACTATTCCAAGATGCTATATTTTTATGGTTGGAATTTTCTACAAAATTAATGAGTTTTCCTAGGAAAGTAACAAGTCTACATGATTTGTGTGTTAAAATTGTAAACTTGTTAACTGCAGGATTCATTGGGATGTCAACATGATTTTACTATTGATCAGATGCATTAGAATTCTTTTTCAGAAATAGATGTTGCATGATTTTTCAATAGCGTCAATTTGTTGTATCAAATATCAATTATTGTAGATTTTCTTTGTCGTAGAAGTACCAAACCGAGGAAGAACAAGTTGTTGCAAAATTTCTTTGTTGCAATGTTTTTGTGCTAAGATTGTAATTATTGTTTTTAATACTTTACTATAAAAAATTATTAGACTTCCACATCAACAATTAAGAGTATTGACAATTACACACATTTACCCATTTTGCTTAGATGCAATTTGTGGATCATGTAATTAGTGAGGTGGTTAAGGAAGCTAACACCATAAATTATATTTTGGAACTAGTATCTTGTTTCTCTCATCCATTTAAGGAAATATGGCTAGTTCATTTTTCCAAATAAGTTAGTTTTCTAAAATCAAGAAACCATTTTTGGGTTAGGGTTGTTTCGAATGTATAAACAATGTAAAAGAGAATTCAAGGGTCTCACAATTTTTACATAGTTTTAATACAAAAATATTTTAGTGAATCTTGGTTCCATTTATTCTTGGTTTGTTAAGTTTTATGTAGTAAATCATACGACAAATTTTAGAGAAAGAGCCACTCTATATGCATGGTGATCCCCTCATTTTCCCAAATTTTCAATTATGTACTATTCTTTCTTTTTAAGAAAGTGTGTTGATTTAAATTTGTTACATTTCCATTATTCTCTATGTTTAAGAAAGTGCGTTGATTTAATTTTGTTACGTTTCCATTATTCTTTCTCTTTAAGAAAGTGTGTTGATTTAATTTTGTTAGGTTTCCATTATCTGCACCTAGTTAACCATATTTATTTCATAAGATTGATTACTCTATTGCGATGATAATTTAGGACATATTTCATCTTGTAATTAACAAGAACTTGTGGAACTAATCTTGTATATCAAAAATTATAAAAATGTAATAGCTTGGATAAGCTTAATTAGATGTTGTAATTAATTTCCGTAGTTGAAATAGTTAATGTAAGTTAATTTCCGTAATTAATTTTTGCAACTGAAATAACATAGTTGATAGAAGTTTATTGTTGTAATTGTTTATATAAGCAAAGTTAGTCAGCTTTTAATAATAAGTCATATTTGAATTCCTTTGTAGTAGAATTAATTTAGCTAATACACCACTAAATTAGGAACAAGAGATTGTACATTTCTCCCCCAAGAAAGAACCCAACCATTAGAATAGATTGCCAAGAAAGTTAAGGCTCTAAAAATGCATATCTGGTGCACAAATTCTTGAAAGTTATATGTTCCTAGATTGATAAATAAAGTAGGTTTTGATGATAAATGAAATGTTCTATTCCATATACGATTGAAGCCTATCACATTTTGGTGTTGTTGCCGAGGAAAAATGCTAATTTTTAGAAATTTTCTTTTGTATTTAGCCTTATACAATAAATTACTAAAAGATACAAAGTTGAAATGGTGGGTTTTAACCTGTAAATTTAATTGATGTAAATATTTTGATAAAAACAAAAAATATGCAATGGCACACATAGAAATTCAACATAGAGATATTACCTTGGAAATCCAATTTGGGAAAATTAGAAAGATTGTTTTTTTTTTCTTTTGTATATTATATATTTACAATGTGAAAATACAATATATATATAGATATATAAGCCCCAACGGTTAGCTCAACTGGTCAAATAAGTGCCTCGCCATTCGAGAGGTCACAGGGTCAATTCTCCTGGAAGCCCTTGGGGTTAGGCCTAGCTATTGGCCGCGGGGCTTGATACCCTTGATCAAGCTCAAATATTTTCTGTGGATGTAGCGGCCACCTAGTGACCGCTGAAGTCCGTGAACCACACATCAAAAACAATAAAAAACAATATATATCTATATATCTATATATATATATATATATATATATATATATATATATATATATATATATATATATATATATATATATATATATATATCTTAGATTAGAATATAACCATAGTTCCTTACCTCCTAGACCCCCGAAAGGAGGGATACCACCTCCCATCGCACTCCATACATATGAAGCACACATGGGGCTAGTCGTGCAAAGAATATAACACATACCCATCATTCTGCACTTGTTGTTTCCTTTGCATATAAGGGGTCACAAGTGTACATGATCAATAATGTAGGGAAACAATGCCCATTGTTTCTATACACCAAGAGGTTTCTCAATGATTACATATTTTAATAATTAATATAAAACATTCTTCAAAATGTCCACCTTTACTAGCATCACCTTCTTATCTTCAACCATATATTCCATAAAGTGATATTTGACATCAATATGCTTTGTCTTAGAATGACAAGAAAGGTTATTTTCTGAGAATATTATACTTTTATTCTCACAATCTACCCTTACATATTGTTGTATCAACCCAATACCTAAACATAATATTTGTAAGCATGCTGCTTCCTTGCTTGCATGAGTGGTTGCCATGTATTCAACTTCTATAGTTGAGAATACCACTAATTATTGCCTCTTAATTATCCAACTGATTTCTCCTCCAAATAGGTTAAACACATGCTCACTTATAGATATTTTGTGATCTAGATCTCCATCCTAGTTTGCATCAACAAAACCATATATTTCCAACACTCTGTTTGTTATTAGTCTTCCTTGGTATCATAGTCCATAACTAATAGTGCCATACACATACCTAAAAACCCTATTTATTGTTGCCTAATACAAGCTCCCTGGTTTTGACATATACCTGCTCAATACTCCCACTGTATGTGCAATGTTTGGTCTACTATATACCATTACATACATCAAACTGCTAAATGCACTAGCATACAAAACATGAAACATGTCCTCCTCCTCTTCCTATATCTTGGGACATTGATCTACACATAAATTTGTATGTGTAGGAATTGGGACCTTTACCAATTACATTCTTGCATATGAAAGCTTTGTAATATTATCTTGACATACTTCATTTAATTCGTCCAAAGTTTCTAATTTTCCTAATCTCTTTTGATTTCTATGCCAAAAATGAATTTTTCAGTACCATTATCCTTCATGTCAAACTTAAAATACAAATGAGTTTTTACATCTTGGATAATTTCCTTGTCATTTCTAATTAGCAACATATCATCCACATACAACACCAAATAAAAAAGTGATAACTAACTAATTTGAAATATACACAGTGATATTCTTTGATCCTTGTGAAGCCAAGTCCTAATATATAAGAAGAAAAAATTTGATACCACATCCTTGGTGATTGCTTTAACTCATAAATGAAAATTTTCAGCTTCCATACTAACTCTTTATTTTCCTTCACTACAAAGCCTTATAGTTGCTTCATGTAGATTTATTCTTCTATATCTGTGTGTAAGAATGTTATCTTCACCTCCATCTATTCTACTTTAAAATAAAAAGTAGCAACATTAGATAAATGAAATCTAATAGAAGTTTTCTTGGAAAAAGAGATAAAATCTCACCAAAGTCAATTTCCTCTACTTGGGAATATTTTTTATACTATTTGATCTTTTTTTATTTTTTCTTTTTCCTTCTCATCTCCTCTGACAACAAGGATGAGGCTATTTCATCAAAACTTCAATTAGGTGCATTACTACTTATGGAAAAAACTAGACTATCCCAAGAGTCTGGTGAAGAACAAAACAACATTATACACTTGTCTTCATTTGAAATATTAATACCAACATATAATAGTTGAGTTACCATGGTATTGAAGGCATTTAGATGATTGGTTACTGAGTCTCCATCCTTCATCCTTAGGTTATATAGTTTTTTTCAAGAATAATATGCTCACTAGGGACTTAGATTGATATAAAGCCCCTAACTTACTCAACAATGTTTTCAATGTGGCTTCTCTTGAAGCATTTAGCAATATTGAATCTAAGAGAAACAATCATATTATGTTGTTTTCCTTCTGATCCAACTTGGTTTGGTTATCTATCGACATATCCATTTATTTACTATTTGGATCCACAAAGATTCACTAATATTTTTCCACCAAAATATATTCCATTTTGACCTTCCATAGCTCAAAAATTTGCCCATTGAAGTTCTTCACCTCTATATCTGAACTGCTTACCATTTCCTTTAGTCACAAGAATCTCCCCCCATTCCGAATTTGAGAAAATTAAGAAATAAAGAATATTTCTCCAACTCTTATTAGAAGGGAGCTACAACCCCCTAATCTTGTTTACCAACTTCTACTGGATGGAAGCTCATACCCCCTTTCTGAAGGCTGCAACCTTCAACTCCTTGTGGACCACTTTTCAAAATGTTTCAAAGTAGAACCACCTGTCAAATAGTCATGAAACAACTTGTAGGCCACCTTTCATCACATTGTCATACCAAACCCATATCAACAATAAACCCAAAACAATATATCAAACTGAATCACTGAATCTGAGACCTTATAACATTTCAAATCAATTGAATTTCTAAAGCATCAAATCATTGAATGTAGAACCCAACCAAAAACAACAAAAATAAAATTCCATACATGACAGTACTGAATAATACTTGCATATGTATGTGCCTCCTCTATATAACACATGTGTACATATCTTAAAATACTACAAACTGAATCATGAATAATTGTAATGTTGAATCAATCACTAAACCATACATAGAACAATAACAAAATATTGAACCAATCATAGATCCCCACACTAAAGCATCATTTCCAATCAACTAGCCCAATCATCATAGTCAGACATAGATCATCAAGATAGAGACATCATTGACAGACAACAGAAAATATATCAAAACTCATCAAGTGTCATCATCAAAGCACACTGCAAACCCTAACATATATATCTATCTATCTATCTATCTATCTATATATATATCTATATATATATATATATATATATATATATATATATATCTATATATATATATATATATATCTATATATATATATATATATATATCTATATATATATATATATATATATATATATATATATATATATATATATATATATATATATCTATATATATATATATGTATATATATATATATATATATATATATATATATATATACATATATATATATATATGTATCTATATATATATCTATATATATATATGTATATATATATCTATATATATATATATATATATATATATATATATATATATATATATATGCAACTACCATAGTATAAATCAACGTATATGCATGACTATTATGCATAACACTAGCTTACAGATCTCAACAAACTGCAGAATGTATACGTGACCCTATAATAGCAGATCTGCGTATGTACGCGACCATTCAGAAGAAAAATAGCAAGGAGATCTAAAATCATTGAATCATACCTTCACAATATCTGTCAAACCTAAATCTTGGCCCACAAACATTTTTTCAGTCAACATCATTATATGCAGATTCACACCATCATCATAGATCTAACATTGTTAGTTACATACACAAATAGATCAAGCAAAATGTATTCCTTTCAAATCTATGAGAACTAAGTCATCTCCGTGCTCCCTTGTGCACATCTATTTCAAATCAAATCATTCATAAACAATTCATCACTTGCACACTTGACACCTTGATCTCCATATCCTTATATAACTTTACCCTTGGCCAATACCTTCCGCAAATCCCTTGGTAATTGATCTGAAAATGGGGCTCTTAGGCTTCTTGTTTAACTTACAAGAACCTCTCCCATTTCCAAAGCTTTAAAATCTTCCCTAGTCTCATTGTTTAACCAGTGCGGAATTAAGAAATGCTTGACAATATAATGTATGCTTGTGTTTGTCTTAAACTGATTATGTATTTTAAAATCTGTTATTTGTGCTGATATGTGAATGTCCTTAAACTGATATATAAATGCATATAATAGTGAATAATGCAGCAATAATCACAAACACATAAGACATCAAATTAATTAGGAGTTCACCCACAACTCTTGGGCTACATCTCTGTGAGCTCTAGTCAACTCAACTAGGCTCTCTGGGATTATGGCAAGGTCCTTTTTATAAGCTCTTGGCTCAACTCCTGTTGTTTTACATAGAAATAGCAGGTCCAGACACCATGTTATCCCCTGGCTTTTGAAGCTCTGGCTCTTGGCTTTGGCTCTTAGCTCTGGCTCTTGGCTCTTGGTTCTGGCTCTTAGCTCTAACTCTGCTCTTTGGCTCTGGCTCTGGCTCTCTGGTTCTTCACTGGGTACAACCCTTTCTGGGCTTTTCACTTGAACTCCAAGTGACTCCCTTGGCTGCCTTTTGCTTCTACACTGCCTCCTTTGGCTTCTGCATTGCCTCTTTCACCTTGGCTTCCTGCCTTGGCTTCACTTTCAGCAACAAAAACCCCAACAACACCCTCAGCAACCAACAGTCCCCTCGTTCTATTGTTCTGTGGCTTTTTAAGCCAAATCGCGCTGCCTGTTCATTTTCCCTCTCGGGCTCTGCAACTTCCAGCTTTGGTCTGCTCAAATCCCTCTTCTAGTGTTCAATAATCATTGCATAACGCCTTTAGGGCAGGCGGCCACCTGTTCCGTAATGGAATGGACCCATCGGCGCTTGAAATCCTTCAAAAATAGTCGTTCTCTGTTTACACAGAGAATGTTGTAAAACACGGGAAAATCCGCAGAAACACTGTCTTTCAAACTTCAAAAGTCCTTAATCCCGCCTTATATTTCTATCGGGTCTGCCTGGGAGTCACTATCGCATATCACAAATGGCTTGGTTCCAAGGTTTCCCTTTGTATTTCGTTTGATAACGAAATATACGAAAATACATTAAAATTGCCTTTCGGCGGATCTCAAATCTTATGCAACAATGTTTATATTTCCATCGGGTCCATAATATCGGTGTCGCATATCGGGGGACCCGGGGTAAGCCATATGGCGTGACCAATGCCAACGCTGACTACGATCTGTCGATATCGATGATCGGCACATAGCGTGTCGCAGGATCCTGTCTTTGCCTTGTGGCATCATCGATTGTGATCTACCAATATCGGCAATCGGAATATCACTCGGCCTGATCCCATCGCATATCTGCCAACTGCCACCGCCGATTGCGATTTCCGATCGGATCTGGACTGTTGATCGGCCTGATCCGATGGCTCCTATGCAAACACTGTTCAAGCCATTGTTTTGCCTCTTTTTCCTTTGAAAAAGGGCAGCTTCATTTTATGATAACTCCATCATCTGAAGTCCATTTTCGCCCATTCAAGTTGCATTGGATTTAGAATGAGGAGATCTCTGCAATGAGACTATTTCTGAGAGCAGCCTGCGATTTTGATTTTCCTTTGATTTACAAAGGATTTATGCCATTTGGCACCTTTTACCTCTTATATGAAGTCTTTTAGACTTAGAGGTTTATCCAGGATCCATTTTTGGATCATGCCTTCCCACTAAGAGAAATTTTGGTCTCCAAAAGACTGATATACTGATCTGAATAGTAAATGAGAGTGACTCACCCTCTTCTTTCAGCCTCCCTACACTTGCCTCTGCATAGTGCCTCTGCACCAATAGTTTTGACCACTTCCCTTCTTGGATGGGCTAGTCTTCCTAGGAAGAACAGTCTTCCTCCTTGCCTTCCTGCATAACTTCTGCTGAAATGGTCATAGAAGGTAGTTTGAGCTTCTTTGCCTTGATCATTGATCCAAGGTGGCTCAACAAATGTGAAGTACATCTGCTCCATAAAAACTTTCATTTGTACCTATTTGACAAGCTACCAACACAACTGTTAACAACAACAGGCATAGAGACAACAACTGGATGGACTAAACTCCTGCTTCAACAAAAGAAACAGATTTCACATCTTGTGAACACCTCCATGTCTTGTATCTACATACAAATGATGGACTAGATAACAAGCCCACAAAATAGGACTTTAAACAAATGACCCTTCAAGTCAAGCATGTAGGAAAATACCATTAGGACTCTTTTTCCAAAAGATGAAACCTTCATCATTATCTCCATTTGGAGACCAAGTTAACTTCTCCCAAGTCAACATGGAATCACATGCATGTCAAAGCAATCAACCCTGCAAGTTAATTACGCATACATGTTCAAAAACAAGGAAATCATCAACATCCCTGTGCTCATGCATCTCAAGCTCATGAATGCGTTTCATCCTTCACCTTTCACTTGAGCACACTGTACTTTTGAAGTTGAAATGAAATATAATGTAGATGCATCAATAGACATACAATCTCAATCGGATAAGAACTCTAACCGTTCCTTAACAATCCCTTTCAAAGGTACTACCTTTGTCTGCACATCATCATCATCATGTGAATCATGCTGAGACACATCATTCATGGAATATTCACTTCCATTTCTTCCATATTCTCTTTCCACTTTCTTCAACTTTTGTGGAAGCATTGTTGGATTCAGAGCCCAACATTTTGCAGCAATATGTCCTTGCTTATGGCAGTAAGTGCAACACATGTGCATCCTCTTGACAGCATGATTTGCCTTGTCTAATGGACCTTTGGCTTCTTGCTCCTTTTCCTTCTTCTACTTCCTGTATGTGGCCATTCTCTTCCAACATCTAGAAACATCATGGTTATCCAAACCACAAAAGGAACATGCAACTCTTTTCCCATACATATGTGGAAATTTATCATGCTTTGCACAATCAAAAGGAAAATGTTTGGAACCAGATTTATACCTTTCTCTTTCACCTTTATTGCCTTCATGCGGAGGTGAAGCAAATGAAGAAGTGGCTCCCTTTGGAACACCATCAATCTCTTCAAGGTTGTTGGAGTGTCCCCAACTCTTTGGTTCAAGTGCGTGGTTCTAAACACCTGCATCCTGCAGTTGATGTTTCAAGCTATTGTATTCCTCTTGAATACAACCTTCACATTTCTGAGGTAGAAGACATGAGATGAAACTCCTTCTTGGGACTATTTCAATGGCATTCATGGCAGCTTTGGAATTCTCTCCATAATACTATCCATAGACAAGACCCAAATACTTAGGCCTTTCCTCAACCATTATTAGTTCAACAATACCTTGTGCATGCTTACCCAAGCCTTTTCCTTCATAGCCCATCTTGGACATTAGCTTGGAACCTATGCCTTTAATATGTTTTTCAAAAGAACCAATACAAGCATTCTCAAAGGAATTTAAAGACAAACTGGAATAGCTTACCTCTTCTTCAAGCTGGTACTTGACTAAGTCTTCTTGGGAAACAAAGAGCTGTGTTTCCAACTCATGCATCCTCTTCAAGTTCACATTTGCAATATGAAGTTGCCTCTCCATTTCCTACAATTTGCTAGAAAAAAACTGCTTATCTTCCTTCATGGAATTAAACTTCTCTCTAAGCATGCTACTCTTCCTTCCATCCTCATACATTTCTCTCACCATATCCATCATGGTGGACAATTCTTGCTTCATGTATTCATCAAAGAATCTTGTGAAGAACGCAAAATTTGAGGACCCACTTGTAGAAGTTGTCACTATGCCAATGACTTCTTCTTTCTTCTTGTCTTTGCTAGACTGAGCTTTCTCTTCACCTCTGCAAACTCAAACAATAGTTAGTCTGCAACAAGCATAAAATCAACCTCTAATTGTTTAAACACCTTTCAGACAAGCAATCTTTGCTTTGTCAATCAAGCATTCTGATATAACATTCTTTGAAGGTGGGGTTAGTCAATCTTAAGCTCTGATACCACATGATCTGAAAATGGGGCTCTTAGGCTTCTTGTTTAACTTACAAGAACCTCTCCCACTTCCAAAGCTTTAAAATCTTCCCAAGTTTCATTGATTAACCAGTGCGGAATTAAGAAATGCTTGATAGTATAATGTATGCTTATGTTTGTCTTAAACTGATTATTTGTTTTAAAATCTTTTGTTTGTGCTGATATGTGAATGTGCTTAAATTGATATATAAATGCATATAACAGCGAATAATGCAACAGTAAAAACAAACACATAAGACAACGAATTAATTAGGAGTTCACCCACAACTCTTGGGCTACATCTTCGTGAGCTCTATTCAACTCAACTGGGCTCTTTGGGATTATGGCAAGGCCCTTTTTACAAGCTCTTGCCTCAACTCCTCTTGTTTTACACAGAAAAAACAGGTTCAGACACCATGTTATCCCCTGGCTTTTGAAGCTATGGCTCTTGGCTCTGGCTCTTGGCTCTTGGTTCTGGCTCTTGGCTCTGACTTTGGCTCTTTAGCTTTGACTCTGGCTCTCTGGCTCTTCACTCTAGCTTCTTTCTACCTTTTATAAGGTTACATCTCTCTCTGGGCTTTTCACTTGAACTCCAAGTGACTCCCTTGGCTGCCTTTTGCTTCTGTGCTGCCTCCCTTGGCTTCTGTGCTACCTCTTTCACCTTGGCTTCCTGCCTTGGCTTCACTTTCAGCAAAAAAAACCCAACAACACCCTCAGCAACCAACAGTCCCCTCGTTCTATTGTTCTATGGCTTTTTAAGCCAAATCACACTGCCTATTCATTTTCCCTCTCGGGCTTTGCAACTTCTGGCTTTGGTCCGCTCAAATCCCTCTTCTAGCGTTCAATAATCATTGCATAATTCCTTTAGGGCACGCGGCCACCTGTTTTGTAATGGAATGGACCCATCGACACTTGAAATCCTTCAAAAACAGTCATTCTCTGTTTACACAGAGAACGTTGTAAAACACGGGAAAATCCGCAGAAACACTGTCTTTCGGACTTCAAAAGTCCTTAATCCCACCTTATATTTCTATCGGGTCCACTTGGGAGTCGCTATCACATATTGCAAATGGCTTGGTTCCAAGGTTTCCCTTTGTATTTTGTTTGATAATGAAATATACGAAAATACATAAAATTGCCTTTCGGCGGATCTCAAATCTTATGCAACAATGTTTATATTTCCATCGGGTCCGTAATATCACTGTCGCATATCGGGGGACCCGAGGTAAGCCATATGGCGTGACCAATGCCAATGCTGACTGCGATCCACCGATATTGGTGATCGGCACATCGCGCATCGCGGGGTCCTGTCTTTGCCTCGTGGCATCACCGATTGCGATCCGCCGATATCGGCGATCGACATATCGCTTGGCCCGATCCCATCGCATATCTGCCAACTACCACTATCGACTGTGATTTCTGATCGGATCTGGACCATTGATTAGCCCGATCCGATGGCTCCTGTGCAAACACTGTTCAAGCCATTGTTTTGCCTCTTTTTCCTTTGAAAAAGGGCAGCTTCATTTTATGATAACTCCATCATCTGAAGTCTGTTTTCTCCCATTCAAGTTGCGTTGGATTCAAAATGAGGAGATCTCTGCAATGAGACTATTTCCAAGAGCAGCTCGCAATTTTGATTTTCCTTTGATTTTCCTTTGATTTACAAAGGATTTGTGCCATTTGGCACCTTTTACCTCTTATATGAAGTCTTTTAGACTTAGAGGTTTATCCAGGATCCATTTTTGGATCAATAATATTGATGGTATCCTTTGACAGGATAAAATAACCTTTTTGGCTCCATTACTATGGGCCAATACCATGGTCAAGACCCCTAGTATTCAAATTACCATGGTTCAGATTTTGTACGTGACTTTCTCTTATAGGACCTACATATGTACGTGGCCTTTATTCATAGGATCTGTGTATACTTTCTCAAACTTCACCTTTAACATGCATCTGTCTCATTTGCATGTATTCTCTGTCCATACCATCTATAGCATCTACATAAACATCATGTTAACATCTTTATCAAGTAGGTTGCCATCAAGGACAACACATTAGACATAATTCCAACAAGCTCCCTATTTGGAATTGATCGCAACCACTTTGGTGTTTGATCATTACATGTAAATACTTGCAAACACACCTGCAAATATCAAAACTTCTCACCAAGATTCTACAAGCATTCTTCTCCAACACCAAGCTTCTCTGCCCATTTTACATCAAGGGAAAAGGGTTGAACCGGGCTGAATGAAGTCTTCTCCCCCCCTTTGTAGAGAGGAACACTCCCCCTGAGCATATGCTAAACCTTCTGAAGATATTCAATAGAGTACAAGTCTTTATGACTCAACCAAAAATTACCTTTCCTATGATCAATGACTCTATAGTCTCATGATTACATCAATTATCCAACTTGTGGGTTTTACATATTGGACCAAAAATATTACATTAATGTCCCCTCAAAGGGAGATTACATACGTTACATGACATGATCCCAAAAGCCCATATACAACTGAATTTTACAATGATTTACAACATGGGTATTTTCATGACTTTTACATCAAGAGACATATATGACACTTATAACCAGAACAAGGATCTCAAAAATGAGGTATCAAGATCATGATAGTCATCAACAACCACCATACACCATCTAGGAACCTGCAACATGAACATCTGACCACAGCAGCATTGAAGTAAGATAAGGAAATGTAGCATCAATTTACGATCATCACCAACAAGCAATCATCAATACTAACAATAGCATACACATCCTCCTCATCAAGCATACCAATAGATATGCATCATTCATAACTTTATCATTTGGAATCCATGCATCATTGATAACTAGTGACAAAATAACAACATATAAATCTTCAGTAGTAATAGTAGAAACATCCAGACATTAGCAAAGATATGCAACAAGACATGCTCAGGAAACCATAATGCCAACAAGGAACTATAGGGCCATAATAGTTTCTCCCCATGAACCAACAAATTGTAGCAAACCAATGTCAGAACCAAAATACCAAACATGAAATGATGAGTACATATAGGGAACTCCCCTTGGATTTGTGCCACTCTTTATCAATCACTAAGATGTATACACGTCTGTCTAACTCAGAAATCGCGTATATACCCAATTCCTTCACACCATCGGTGTATAGAAATTAAACTGTAGTATTTACAGTCACAACTCCCCCTGAACATGATATACATGTTAGAAAAATTAGCAGAGTGATGAGGCAGGAATCATTCCTAATTTTTGTCTGAGATATTCAAAGGAATCATGTGGAAGTGGCTTTTTAAATATATCCTCTTCTTGTTATTTTTAAAGAAAATACTCCAGTTTGACCTTTTGATCAAGCACCTGCTCTCTCAAAAAATGATATTTAATTGGAATGTGCTTGGTTTTTTAGTGTATGATAGGATTCTTAGAGATACTTATGGCACTAGTATTGTCACAGAGAATAGGTACAGGTTGAGGACAAGTGACTTGAATATCTTGCAATGTTTGGATCATCCATAGAAGTTGAGTACATCAAGATGCAACAACAACATATTTTACCTTAGCAGTAGATAAAGTTATAGAACCTTATTTCTTGCTAGACCATGAAACCAAGTGGGGCCCCAAATAAAATGCTCCTCCACTAGTACTCTTGCGACCTTCAATATTACCTTCCCAATCTGCATCTGTGTAAGAATGAAGTGAAAAATCTGCATTTTTGGGATATCATAGATAAAAATCTTGTGTTCCTTGTATATACTTAAATATTCCCTCAACAACTTGGAGATGAGTTTCCTTAGGATTTGCTTGAAACCGTCCAACTATGCCAACAACATGCATAATGTCAGGTCTTTTACCTGTAAGGTGGAGCAAATTTCCAATCATAGATATGTATTTTGGCTGATTAACTGAAGGAGAATCGTCATTTTGACTAATATTGCATCCTATTATCGTTGGTGCACATACATGCCTGCAGTCTTCCATTCCATATTTCTTCAAAATCTGTTTGAGATACTTGGTTTGAGAAAGAAAGATACCATCATTAGTTTGTTGGAATTCAAGACCAAGAAAGTATGTTAGTTCGACAAGTAGAGACATTTCAAATTCTTGCTGCATAACTGAAGCAAAACCTTGACCCATAGATTCTACATTGCTTCCAAATACGATGTCATCTACATAAACAACAACTATCTAAAGTTTGGCATTATCAAATTTGATATAAAAGTTTCTATTTACATACTCCTTTTTGAAGCCTTGTCACTGAAGATACATGTCAGGATGATAATATGATGCACGAGGAGCTTGTTTTAACCCATAAAATTCCTTATTAATTTTGCAAACAAGATATTTATCATTGCCAAGAATGAATCCTTCAGGTTGTTCATTATAAAATTCTTCTTCTAGATCCCCATTTAAGAATGCAAATTTAACATCTATTTGATATATCTTAAATTTATGAAAGCTGGAAAATGAAAGAAACATTCTTATGGTTTCAAGTCTAGCTACAGGAGAAAATGTTTCTTCAAAGTCTATCCCATCTTATTGAGCATAACCTTTTCATACAATTCTTTATTTGTTTCGAATTACTTCTCCATTTTCATTTAATTTGTTCTTGAACACCCACTTTGTTCCAATTACATTTTTATCTTGAGGCCTTGGGACTAGTTCCCATGTATGATTCTTTTCTATTTGATCAAGTTCTTCCTGCATTGCCTTAACCCAACATTCATCTTTGCTTGCTTGATTTACATTTTGAGGTTCAATTGTGGATAATAAGGCTAAGTGACTAGAAGTCCCAACAAAATTTCTTCTAGTTTGTATTCCTACTTCTTTATTTCCTAGAATTTGTGATTCAGGATGATTTTTTCGAACATACCTTGATGGAGTCTTTTCTGACATATCTGTGTTTCCATTTCCTTCTTCTGATGCTTATCTTTCTTCTCCTACAACTTCTTGGATTTTAGTAGGGAGGGGTTCATCATCTGCTTGTGCTTCCCTTTTAGTACCTGTGGATGATTCATCAATCACAACATCTATGCATTCAACAATATTTTGAAGCCTTTTACTGTAACATTTATATCCTTTGCTTCTAGAAGTCTACTGAAGAAGATTTCCTTCATCAACTCTTGATTTAAATTTTCCAAGCTTATCATAATTTTTCTTTATGTAGCATTTGCTTCCAAAAATTCTAAAGTGTTTGATAGTTGCAGGCTTACCAAAGCATAGTTCATATGGAGTTTTATCATTGTTTACTTGAACATGAGCTTTGTTAAGTATATCCATGGCTATATGTGTTGCTTCTCCCCAAAAGGTGTGAGGTGTTCCTGACTCATCAAGCATGGCATGTGCCATTTGCTGAACGGTTTTGTTCATTATTTCTACCACTCTCTTTTGTTGAGGAGTCTTAGCTATGGAGAATTGTCTTTTGATGCCATGTTGTTCACTAAAATTGAAAAAATCATCTGATATAAATTCTCCTCCTCTATCATATCTAAGACATTTGATTTTTAGATTTAATTCATTTCTACCAAAGTCTTGAATACTTCAAACTTATAAATGCTTCATCCTTATACTTTAGTAAACCAATCCAACACATTATTTTAAATTCATCAATAAATAATATTAAGTATTGTTCACCACGAGGATACTTCTTTCTCATAGGACTACATCAATCAATGTGAACAAGTTCAATGGATTTACTTGTAGCACCTTCTTTAGATTTAAAATAAACTCTGGATTGCTTACCAAATTGACATGATTTGTAGATGTTATTTTCAAGTGGAGAGATGTTGGGAAATTCACGGACTACTCCCATCCTGCTTGATTTGTATAGTTGAGAAAATTTAAGGTGCCTCAGCTTTTTGTGCCAAAGAAAAATTTCTTCAAAATTGCTAAAATAATAGTGCTCTTAGCCACCTTCTAAGACATGGACATTACATGGAGTTCTTGTTCCCTTTATTATGATCTTACCTGTATCCAGATTTCTTACCATACAATTCTTTGATCTGAAAATAACGTCATTCCCTTGATCACACATTTGACTAACACTTAACAAGTTATGTATTAACCCATCAACAAATAATACATTTCCAACCTTGTCATTTTTCTTTAAAAGCATGGTTCCTTTCCCTTTGTTAGAAGCAAGTGAGTTATTACCAAAAGTCACATTATTTTCTTTCTTAATTTCATTAAAAGAAACATACTTGTCTTTTTCACTTGTCATATGCATTGAACATCCACTGTCTATGTACCATAGATTCTCTTGGTCTCTTGCATAAAACACTAGACGAGAGGCAATAATTTTATTTTTCCATACCTTGGGTGGTATTGTCTTCTGTTCATGTTGGTAAGGTGACTTCATCCTGCTTTTGAATTTGGTTTCTTCATGGACAAATTGATTACAAATATAAAATTCAAGTTCATTCTGAAGAGGTGAGAAAACATTGTAAGAAGATTTATTTGTCCTGATCTCCTCTTGTTGTTTTCTTGCTTCTCTAGTCATAATTGTTTTATAAGAAACACAATGAACTTCTTTATGACCAAAATTGTGACAAGTGAAGCATTGACCATTGAAGTAGGAATACTTGGGATTATAATACCTTCTTGAGTAGATTGCCTTGTGTTCATGGTAAGATTGTTTTGCATGGGAAATATTTGATCCTTCATTCTTTGTTTTGCATGGGAAATATTTGATCCTTCATTCTTTTGTTGAGGTCTATAATTCTAATGACTACTTCCTTTTACTGCATTGATGTAGCTTCCTGTACCTATTTCAGAAGATTTCATATTTTTTGATGTTTCATCATTTGGATTGTATCCAAGACCAATATTGAAGAGAGGAGAAAATTCAACTTTAATGATTTCTTCTAATGTCCCAGATCCTTTAGAAAATTTGAGAGTTAATTTTCTCAATTTCCTTTCTTAGACCCAAAATTTCAAGTTCTAAGTTTTCATTGTGACTTTCCTTTTCTAAAACCTGTTTCTTCAAATCTTCTTAAGCTAATTTAACTTCTTCTAGACAAATTCTTAGCTAATTTATTTATTCAACAATCTAGTTTTCCTTATACATACTAATTTCCTTGTCTTGATTTTTTTTTATAACCCCAAGTCTATCAATTTCTTCTAGAGCATCAATAAAAACATCATAAGATTCATCCACACACTTTTCTTCAAATGCCATAAGTAACTAACAATCCTGATTTGGTTCATCATCCTCATTATTGGAAGAATATTCACTATATTCATGAGTATAAAAACTTTTCTTGCTATTAAAATTTCATTTAACATTCCTATTTGGAACATTCTTCCCTTTCTCATGATTTTCTTTATAAGTAAATTTAGCGGCATAGTGACCTACTCTTTCACAAGAAAAACATTTAAAGGAAGCTTACCTTTAAACCTGCCAATTCCTACTTGGAGTTTCTTCACAAAATTCACTTCTTCTTTGTCTGAAATGTAACCTGTTTCCCTATGATCTTCCTTCTCCTTCCCTTTGTTTGTAGCCTTGAATGTTGCTTCTCTAATATCTAATTGACCCCCTTTTCTCATCTCATAAGTTGTTAAAATCCCATGGAGATCTTCAACAGTGAGATTCTTCAAATCCTGCATTTCTTCATTAGCAAAGACTTTGGAATCAAACTTTGAGGTTATAGATCTTAAAATTTTCTCAACAGTAGTAGAACCCTTTATTTCGTCACCAAGATTTTTCATTGAGCTAATGATCTCATCAAACCTAAGGAAAAAACTTGAAATAATTTCATCATCATGCATTATAAGAGTCTCATACTGAATTCTAAACATTTAAAGTTTAGCACTTTTTACCTTAGTGTCTCCTTCATAGCTTTGGACAATCTTGTCCCATATAGCCTTTGTTGTATTCAACTACATGACCTTTACAAATTTAGATTCAGTGAAGCTTCCCAAGATAGCATTGACTGCCTTTGCATTGGTATCATATTGTTTCTTCCCTGCATCATCTGTGGGGATGGAGGATGGGTATTGATATCCACCTTCAACAATTTCCCATACATCAGCTCCAAGTGCCTGCAAAAATGCTCTCATTATGACTTTCCAAAATACAAAGTTAGTTCCATTAAACAAAGGTGGCTTAATAGAAAATGCTCCTTCTTGACTACTCATCTTGATGGATCTCCCTTTAAGTGATCAAGCTTCTTCTAAGGGACCTGCTCTGATACCAATTGTTGGGAAAAATACTGGTGGGGAGGGGGGAATCAATATTTTAAACTCAAACACTCAAATCTTATATTTTGAAAGATGTACATCACTGTTATTAAATCAACCTGTGTATGTATGATAGTTTTGAGAAAGAAACCGAAATATATCCAGATTTTAAAATTTAAGCTTCTGTGATCCATATTTTGTATATTTGAAACATTTTCGGAAGAAATCACATTGGAAGAATTAGGTTGACGTGTTTTGAACCAACCTGTGTGGTTCATCATCAAGGCAAGAAGAAGAATTAGATCATAGTGGCAAGTTAAATAGGGAAATAAGACCTTCCAAAGGCTATAAGGAAAATGACTATAAAAATGGCTATATTTGACTGGGTGAGGAAAAAAGGGGAAGAAATAATATAAATAATTGAAAACTTATTTTTAATTAATTTTAAAATAATTTCATTTAATTTAATTTAACTTATATATATATAAACAATCATAAAAATAACATAACCAAGAATAGGAAATATATAAATAAAGGATTATAACAAATTCCTAAATATAGTAAAAATTATTCTAATAAGAAAAATCACTTCATTAGTCAAAGAGTGAATATAAAATATTATAGGCTGATAAAAATGATATAATTTAAATATTTTTTTTAACTAATTATAAACTAATTAGAGATAAGAATTTAATCTTTTGGTTACAATTTAAATAAATAAATATATATACACTTTTTTATTTTTTATTTTTTATATAGTTTTTAGAATATTTGAATTTTTCATGTATTATATCATATGATTATCGTTAATCATTGCATTAATAGATTAATTACTTTTTAGTATGTAGTAAAGAAGATAAATAAATCATAACATATGAGCAGCACACATAGAACACTGAGACTTTTTAGGTGGAAACCCAATGTGGGAGAAAACCATCGTTGTTGTTGTCTCTGTCTTCTTTCTTATGATATAAAGAAAAATATTCATTACATTTGTACTGATGCAGACTCTTATCAGTACGCAGGAACCTACCTACAGGAGGCTACAACCTCCACTCATTCTCCAACTCCTACTGGAAGGGAGCTACACCCCCTAATCTTGTTTACCAACTTCTACTGGATGAAAGCTCCTACCCCCTTTCTGAAGGTTGCAACCCTCAGCTCCTTGTGGACCACTTTTTAGAATGTTTCAAACTGGATCCACCTATCAAATAATCATCAAACAACTTGTAGGCCACCTTTCATCACATTTTCAAACTGGACCCATATCAACAATAAACCCAAACAAATATATCAAACTGAAGCATTGAATCTGAGACACTATAACACTGCAAATCAATTGAATTTCTGAAGCATCAAATCATTGAATGTAGAACCCAACCAAAAACAACAAAAAACAAATTTTGTACACGACTGTATTGAATAAGACTCGCGTATGTACGCACCTCCTCTATATAACACCTACGTACATATCTTAAACTGCTACAAACTAAATCATGAATAATTGTAATGTTGAATCAATCACTGAACCATACACATAACAATAACAAAATACTAAACAAATCACAGATCCCCACACTGAAGCATCATTGCCAATCAACCAGCCCAATCATCATAGTCAGACACAAATCATCAAGATAGAGACATCATTGATAGACAACAGAAAATAGAGCATAACTCATCAGGTGTCATCATCAAAGTGCACTGCAAACCCTAACATATATATACGTGACTACCATAGTATAAATCAACATATGTACGTGACTATCATGCATAACACTAGGTTACATATCTCAACAAACTACAGAATGTATACGTGACCCTATAGGAGCAGATCCACGTGTGTACGCGACCATTCAGAAGAAAATCAACTTGTAGATCTAAAATCGCTTAATCATATCTTTGCAATATCTGTCAAGCCCAGGTCTTGGCCCACACACACTGTTTCAGTCATACATCATTATATGCAGATTCACACCATCATCATAAATCTAAAATTATTAGTTACAAACACAAATAGATCAAGCACATGTATTCTTTAGATCTATTAGATCTGATTCATGTCCAGTTTCCTTGGTACACACCTATTTTAGATTAAATCATTCATAAACAATTCATCACTTGCCCACTTGACATCTTGATCTACATCCCCTTACATAGCTTTAGCCTTAGCCAATACCTTAGGAAAATCCCTTGGTAATGTCATTGGTATACTTTAACGGGATAAAATAATCATTGTTTCTCCATTACTATGGGTCAATACCATGGCAAAGACTCCTAGTATTCAAATTACCATGGTTCAGATTTTTTACGCGAATTTCCCTTATAGGATCTGCGTATGTACGCAACCCTTCTTCATAAGATCCATGTATACTTTCTCAAACTTCACCTTTAACATTAATCTATTTTTGAACTGTCATTTCTCTGTCCATACCATCTGTAGCATCTGCATAACCATCATGTTGGCATGTTTATCAAGTAGGTTTCCATCAAGGACAATACATTAGCCATAATGCCAATAGAGATTCCATATTTGTATATTCGGGAGTTTGGATGTAATGGAACAAGATATAAATATTTTGATTAGGACTCGATACTTAATTTAACATGGGAGATAGATAGGAGGGACATGAGGAATGATATGAGGTGGAAATATAATAAAGAAGGCATGATATGCATGTTGATGAAGAAGAAGAAGAGGACTTCCATTTCCTTTAAGGGAAATTGTTGATGATGCTAACATAAAGAATATTAATTCTTTAGTTCTTCTAGTTTTTTGTGGTTTGATACAAAAGACCTCAATACTTGTTGTTTGAATTTGAATTTTTATGTAGAACCTATAATTATTAAATGGATTTCCAAAAGTTAAGGTTGTTCCCTTCAACCTTGAAAGGTGCTTCTTTAAGATAGTTTATCGGACTAAAAGGAGGAAGCATAGGTACTTGGGAGGAAATGAAATATAGTTTCCTAAGGAGGAAGCATAGGTACTTGGGAGGAAATGAAATATAGTTTCCTATAAAAGTATAAATATTATTATAAAAAAGGGAAATACATAATGAAATATGTTATAACCCTATTTTCCACTCCATTATAGTGAGAGAAACCCAATATCAACTTACCTATGTTGTTTGGCTAGAACACACCCCTTTTCACCTTCTCTTTTACTTATGTAAGATTTATCCCATGATAAAAGGGTGGAATTACATAATTGAGCAATTTCTCATAATTATTTTTCCAAACACTATAATTATGAGATAATAATTATTTCATAATTGAGATAATTGAGAAAAAACTCATAAATGTGAAAAATGTTTCTAGATTTTTCTATTCCCAAGGAGATCAACTTGATCCACTTGAGTATGAGTTAGCTAAGGGTCCATTATTGTAAAAGTTTCCTAAATTCTCAAACCCCTAGGTGGCTAGATGCATTCTCCCGAAGGATAGAATAAGGCTTTATAATCTCACCAAGAGGAAAGGGGGTTAAATCTAGTATCCACACTATAGCGCGAGATCTCTACTGTATTGGGAGAGGATACCATGTTATAAGCTTGAGGAGAGGATCTCATTTGTTGAACATATAATTGTACCATTTGATTCATGATTAATAGAAATTTATGATTCTTCCCTATATTTACATGTTTGTAACAGTTACATATATTGATTCTATGATGTTTTGAGCTAACGATCTTTCGAGGAAGATCACTTGTCATCCTTGAGTGTTTGTGGTTGTGTGTAGGTGTTGAGATCGAGTGCAGATGAACCATATCACTTAATCAATTATTACATGCATGTTATTCATTCTCAAAAGAAAATTCTATTATTTGTATTTTTCAAAGAAAATTAGAAGGCTTGTTATCCAATACCTTCTAAAACAAATTGAATTTTAGATTTTTTTTGGCTCCAAAAGCTGACCAAGTCGGCCCTCACATGATCAAATCGGATCTACCCCAAGAGGCACCTATTTGGACCCTTCAAGAAGTCTATAAATAGGCCATTCAACATCTCTCCAAGAGATAATTCACATCTCATCAAATCAAGTATATTTTTGCTTCCTCATGCGAAGAAAGACAAAAGAAGAAGGTTGAAGACTAAAAGGAAGTCAAAGGAGATAGAAGACCTTGCATGTGTGAAATATTAGCTCTATTATTGCTGCCATGTGTGAAAGCAATCCAACTTTTTCTGTGGGTAAATTCTATTGTGAAGTCCAAGTTTTTTGTGGAAGAGAGAGGCTGAAATCATAGACCTTGACCAAATTTGACTGAGCTTTCAAGAAACTATTTGTGGAGGGTTGACTTGGCTTGTTGGTGGAAGTTTTTCTTGTTATCTTGTTGGTCAATTTTTCTATCATCTTGACTTTGATGTCTCTCTTGTTGACTTGAATCTATAAGGAAAGGTTGTTGGGTTTTTCTCCCATGCAGATTTTCCCAGGATAAACTCTTATGTTCTTGTGTGGTTGTCTCTTTATGATTATCTAGGAATTATTTGTGTAATTGTTTTATGTTGAATAATGAATGTGAGAAATTATCAATCTAAGAAAAATCATAAGAACAATTATCAGCTTAGAGGGTTGTTGAAAAATCAACATAGTAAAGGTGAGAAACTAAAGGTTTGGATGCATGGAGAGATGGCATATAATGCTTCTAAAAATTGGAATGATGTAATCAAAGCCAAGGATACCAAGTGCATGGGTGGTGAATCTCAAACCAATGAATGTAGAGGTATAGGAAGTGATAGTAGGGTTGATATATATGAGTATTTGTAGCATATAGGAGAAGAATCCACTGCTATATGAGCCCAAGTCTCATGAGACTAGGTGATGTCACAAGGAGGAAAAGATAGCATTCTACCAGGTGAAGGCACAAAGAGGAAGAGATAATGTGAAACCAAGTGAAGATGCAAGGATTTTTTAATAAATGCAACAGTCATTAGTAATGACAAGATCTGAGTTATGTGGTTGAAGTTACAAATCCAAGCAAGAAGAGGTTGATGGAAAGGGTTTGAAGCAAAGAGTAGTGAGGAAAATAAGGGATCTAGATCTAGGTTTGAATCTGGTCTATGTGATTCTAAAGTAGATTAAAGATGTTGGAGTACCTAGTCATAAACAAATATATTGTTTTTTTGGGAAACAAGGATTGAACCATCATTTCTCGCAAAGAGAGTTGAGGGACCATCACAACCATTGGAAACAACAATAATCCCATCTAGTGGTGGTGGCACCATGGGATATCTGAGATAGCCACTAGAAAACTACACTTTTGAGACAATGGAAAAGGAGTGGTATTTTTTTTGGACAACAATTTGGAGGTCTAGAGGATAAAATTATAATTGTGAAGAGGTTTATATCTCGATTAAGAAGGGATATTGTTTTATTTGCACTCGATGAGGAGGTCAGAAAGGATCAATGATGCTCACCTATGGGAGATAGTCCAACAATATCTTTGGTTTCCCTTTGAGTCATGTTTGTGTTGCATTATATACAATTATGTGGTCCATATTTTCATCATGTATTGGAGATGGCAAAGAGGCAGGTGAATATGTGGGGCGATTAAGATGCACTTAGGTAGATGAAGTTGTAGGGAACTTAGGCAGTGCTTAGGCAAGAAATTAGACGACAAGGGATTGACCTTCTAGAGAAGCACACATGGAACCATTCCAAGAAGTAAACTTGGGGATGATGGCAACAATAAGACATTTAAGAATTTGAAAATGATGGTTGATTGGTGGATTGTGTGTAAGAGATCTACACAACAAATTAGTATCACCTGGACTAATGGCATGGTGAGAGAAACAGTGAGAGCTAGAGAAATCTATGACCAAGGGTTTTGGTAGGTAGAGGAAAGCATTGCGACGAAGTGCTAGGTGTGTTTCAAGGCAAGAGGATGGTAGCATAAATGATGAAGCAACAAGAAAAATACTATCATCTTATAATAGAGTTAAAAATTTTATTACATGTAAATGGGCATACTTTTGTAAGACCTAGTAAGGCATGTGTATCCATAGGAAATTAGCGTAAAGTTTGATGTTATACCTACGTGATAGGGAGGGCATGCAAATCCCCTAGTTATACAATTTGAGGGGCATAAGGGATAGAGTGAGCAACACTGACTCACCTAGTTAGTTTGGCTAGTTTTGATCAAGGGAAACCCCAAGTCAAGGTCTAAGGGGAAATTGTTAGGTAAAGTTGACTAGGTCAAGTGGTAATGGTTTCACGAACATGGTTTAGCGTACCCATGTTTTTCTACCAACGGAATTCATGTAATGAAGCCTTTTAAAAGTCTAGGTGTAGACTCTATTGTAATGGTATAAGGAGATGAGCGGTGAAGTCTCACTTGGTTGGCTTGGCAGGGTTTTGGACAAGGGATATAATGAAATTTCATTAGCTAGGTTTTTCCTCGAAGTTATGGTTTTCCTAGGGTAAACATTGTGTGCATTATGTTTATGTTTTATGATTGTTGCTAGTGTAATGTTTCTCTTAATAAATATATATCTCTCTTTTAATTTCTTTAATAAGGAGGTGAATGATTGTTGCACGTGACACATTATGTTTTATAGTGGCTCCAGTTAGTACAATTTTGAGTTCACACTTGATCGTCCATGCGATTAAGGAACTAAATGCATGCCATATATTCCCTTAAAAGAAAAGGCCCCCTTTTTATTCATTATTATATCCTTGTTGACTTTGGGATCCACATCCTATTTTTTTTGTTGCTTCATGTGAAACCATTCCACCTTGCATTCTATATGGAAGACTTGATCTCAAATTTGATTGATGATGGTTTCTAGTCAAATCTTTAGCCTTTGATCCTTTACTCATGCATCTAGTTATCAATTGAGAGTAACCAAACACCATTAGATGAATGAGACAAAATGATCTAACTAGGAAAATTCCTTTAAAGAAAGAATATGCTTTTGCCACAATATTGAATTCCGCTCCAAATTTCCATGCATATTTTTCTTCAATTGTTCCTCTAGCGTGAAAAATAACCTTAAACACCTACCTCCCCTTTTAATTGGGAATTTGTTATCCTCTACTTACATATTAATGAATATATTAATTCTTTGACATTAAATGAGATCTCTCATTAAATATGTATTTTTTTCTTTTAAACTTAAAATACAATTTAATATTCAAATACTATTAAAAACTTATAAAATTAAAATAAATATTATGGATTTCATAAAGGAAAAAAATGTTACAAGGAAAAATATTCCTTTACATTTTATCAAAGTGAAGATATAAATAATTTATTATAATGAACACATGTAAATTTTGGAAACACGAATCATATATATATATAAGGAAATACTTTCTTTTGAAAAAATATTTTAAATTTTTTTGATAAAAATAAATAAAATTGATTAAAATTGATTTTCTATTATAAATTTAAATATAAATTTTGAATTTTTTTTTAATTTACATTGCCTTATTTAGAATTTTTTCATATACTAGCAAAGATATTATTATTCATGCAATGTTCACTCTCAATCTATTAGGAGGGAAACCAGATCTATTGACCATTAACCAAAGTTTAGATATTTTAAAATAAAAGAAGCTAACATTGATATGGCCGAGTCTTGAGCAATTGTTACAGTTGGATCCCAATGTTTTAGCTCATACTGAAGATGAATTGCAAGTTAAGCAAGCTAGGGATACAAACTAGCAAGATGACAACATTGATAACATTATACTCACTTGATTCCATTCATGGAAGAGATTAAGTAATTGCAGTCTTCATGTTTCTCCTTCAAGACCCTACCTAAAAGTGTTTTCATCTGCCAATGAAGGGTGATGGAGTTAAGGTATTGGCTCTGGCTTCCCTTGGTATCTCTAGGGTCAGGAACCTAATTGGCTACATCCACTTGGATTTCTGAATTAGAATAAGCTTGTCGATCACTGGTGGTCAAAGCTTCAAGTTGATGAATTTCCTCATGCATGTCAGGGGGTAGTAGAGTGGATGATAGCCACGTCATCTTCTGCTTGGGCTTGGGCATGCAACTCACCCTGAGGACCCCTTCCCCCATCTCCTTGGTTGTAGCACATTTGCTACCGGGGCATATTAAACTAAATAATAAATAACTAGGCTAGATTTCTTACCTACAATATCCAGAGACCCAAGGGATTGATACTGAGAAAGCCAGATGAAGGAAAAATGTAAGGGGTTCTGGGTTTCTAGAGCAATCTATAACAACTATCAGAATCAAAAAAATGAAAAGGAATAGAAGATGAAAGACTCCTGGCAGGGTCTAATAATCACCATGAGACATCAAAATTCAGATTGCCACACACACCAGCTGAGATCAAAACATAACAAGCTATCGTCCACCAGCTAAAAACATTACCAAAGAATGAAATGAATGAACCAAAAAATTTTGATATAGATAACATTACTCTATATTGACCAGCCCCCAAACCTGAACAAGCAAGGTCGTACGAGCTAGGTGAAGATTGTGCCTCTTTCTTCTACAATGTCGAGCTCCAAGGTTGTCATCAGTGTCTTGAGAGATGTGACCACTACTTGCCCCAGGTCTATCCCTTTACAATTTCTCAATGGTCAGTGAATGAGTTGAAGTCCTTTAATCTCTGAATCCAAGTTACCTAGAATGCAAGTGCATGTCGATTCATGACCATAACAAAAATCCAATCCCTAAATCTGAGAGAAATTTCACCAACTATGCCCCAACTCTATGAATTTGTTGTCAAGCACAAGTCCCATACTCTCAGTTTCCCAAGGGAATTATCCCATTTGTTGTGGGGAAGAAGTCCAAACATAACATAAAAACCAGAGAACAACATCTCTCATATCATAGTGGACGAGCATAGTGTTGTCTGACATATGAATGAAAAGTGGTAAATGGTGTTTCCACGTGTGTTGCATGGGGTGGGTCAGCCCCACCATTCCCCCTCTTAAATGCGATGGGAGGCAACAAGGTGGTAGGATCCCCCTGACCTGGCAATGTCCCAACTCCCAATACCCTAATTGGGGGCATAATTTGATAATTGTATTAATTATTAATTAACAATTAAATTATAATAAATTTTATCATTTAAAAAAACAATATTAAAACCTTTTTTTTAATTAAAAATATATTAATAAAGTACGATTTTATTTTATATTTTTTAATATTTTATAAAAATACAGCCAAAGGAACTTAGCTCGAGTGGCATGACACACATTTTGTGTCCCCAACTACGTGGGTTCAATGGCCCTTGTGACATTTATGAAATAATTGTTCTACTTGGTGAAAAAGTAGTAGCCATATGTACAAAGTTACCAATTCTACTAAGTGGAGTGTACTCATACATACATACATACATACATACATACATATATATATATATATATATAACTTTGGACAGTTTTAATAAGCTCTATTAAAAATGACTCTGCATAATTAATTCAAATAATAATTAAAAATTAAATTATAAACCCCGGATGGGAGTGTTAATGCAGAAAGGATGGGCCCTAGGTTATTGTGCCCAACACCCTTGGTAATTTGCACTCCCAATTAATGTGGGAGGTATGTGATGCTTTACTTGCATGCCGTTAAAACAAAGGAGTGGGTATCGATCCATGGCATGTAGTATTGAGGAGAATGCGAGAGTCGAGGTTTATTTCTCAACCTCATGGTGTATATTGTATAAGCAAGATAATGAGGGAGCCCTCCTTGCATGGATTTCTCTAGTTGTTTGTTTAATAAGAGTGGGGAATTGGGGCTAGCCTCCTGCTAGTGGGTGAAGGTGGTGCTTTGGGTTTGTGTTTCATGTCTATTGACGAGGTGGCTGACTCATCTCTACGGACTGGAGTATTAGGTTTTTTATTTTTCTTCTTCAGTTATATCTTGTTGTTTGGCTAGGTTTGTTGTTTGTCTTGAATTCTTGACAAATTTTCTTTAAATGGCACATCCTTTTCAACCCTGGCTTTTCAATTGTTTCAAGATTGAGAGTCTTCCTCTTGCTTGGTCTTATATCTTAAAGTTTATGGGCTTTCATTCTCTGTGTCGTTTCGGTTGTATTCATAGTGTTGTGTGTAGGCATGTTTTGTTGAGGGCGACATTGGTTTTATGTGGTGTCAGGGTTTAGAAAAGGGATTGTGTCATGCTTCTTTGGTTTCCGTTTTGCTACTGGTATCGTGTTTTGGGGTGGTGTTTTATTGGTCAAATGGTTGAGGAATTGAAGTCCGTTGTGGAATTTATGTTGCCCACTTCTTGCGCAGGTGGTTTTCTTTCTAAACTCAATCATTTCATTTGGAGCTACTGTGATGATTCGGTGTGGTGGTGTCCTGACTTTGTCAAGAGGGAAAGAGTTTGGTCTTTTTGTCCTTTTGCAAGAAGGAGTAATCCCCATAAAGATACAAGTCAACCCCTTGACGACTCCGAGATGCCTCCAAGGAAATAACATAGAAGAAAAAGAGGTGGAGGGAGCGCTACTCGACTTGGTCAGAGGGGTGCAAGGTTGTTTGCTCATGATACAGTGGCATCCCATTTCAGCACCGTCCTGCCTGAAGTGCATATGGAGATAAGAGAATTAGAGAAAAAGGAGGGAGAAGAGAGGAAGTCAATGTCTGAGTCAGAATTACTTGAGGATTTGGGTGGGTGGGTTCCAAACCCTATACACTCAAGAGGCAGAAAGAAACAATTCCTAAACTCAGTGGTCCCTCATTGGTAAATGAAGACACTATTGGGCTTAGTTCACAGAGACAAACAATTGAAAAGTACAACATCTTTGCATCCTTGGAAGATGCTAAGAGGATGTTGAGAAATATGTTCTTCTGCGTTGATGGGATTGATGCTCGCCTAAGGAATGTTAAGAGCCATGCCCCCTGTGAATCAAAAGGAGGTGACCCTAGAGACTTGCCTAGTTCAAGTGCTTGTGCCCCGGCTAATATTTCTTCGTTAGATGGATACTAGTGAAGAAGGGTGGGAGAATAATGGTTTTTTGGATGTCTCCCTCAATGGTAGACTTCAAGTTCCAGTTTGGCCCTGTGTGGGTAGCTTTCATTTGGGATTACGACGACATACAAAGTTGCAACCCAATTTTGGTGGTGGTCATGTTTTCTTTCAGCTCATGATGGTTACTTTTTTGTTGCATCTTGTATGTTCCATTGCCTCTTGTTGTGTTAGGTCTTTGAAGCCAACATAGGCTACTCATCTATGGATCTTTGGAATGTAATTCCTCTTGGGTCTTTGGTGATGTCTGATTGGAAAGTTTGTAAGCCCAAATGGGCATTTTTTTGTAAATCTCATTATGCATGGAACTAGATTCAATTAGATATATGTGACAAAGGTCAAGATTTCCAGTTGAAACTCCCTCTGCCAACATAAATCTCTATATATATTGTTTCTATGATTAATACAAAGTTTTGAAATTAAAAGGAAAAATAATTATAACAAATTTTATCTCAATACGTAATTTTAAAGAATGTTATAAAAAATTTGAAATCATTTTCAATTTATTTCTCATTATCTCTTCTTATAAATAATAAACCAAAATTTTTATTCTAATTAAAAAGAAAGACATTTCTCAGACTTTATGCTTCTGTGATTCATAATATATTGTTCAGATCTTCCGGAAAAAATCACATTGAAAACAAAGGGTCAACGCGTTTTGAACCTAAATCAAGGTTCATCATCACGACCAGAATAAAAAAGACGTTATCATTTTCCTTCAAAAATGTTATCCTCTTTATATAAAATTAGTTTTTGAAAGTAACATATTAAATTTTTAATAAATATATTACTATATCAATAATAATTTTTCAAAATTTTAATTTATTTTATTATTATTATTCTTTAAATACTATTTTTTTTAATATATTTATTATTATTATTTTTTAAATACTATTTTTTAAAAATATTTCACCTATGACAAAAAAAATTAAAAAAAATTACAAATGTCTTAATATGAAAATTTACATTAAAATAATTTTTATATTAATTAATATAAAAAATACATTTACTTCATACTATTTTATAGCAAAAATTATCTGAAATTTTTATTCCTCTCATTATTTTATATATTCGTTCCTCTTTATGTAAAGATTAAAAATACTCCATCCGCAACATTTAAAATACCAAGGGACATGTGTAAAGACTTCTAAGGAAACGCATTAGAACCAAGTTAGGTGGTTCGTGTGGTCGAAGTTTAAAATCTTTGAAGAGATCCATTCACCTGATTGATCACAATCTTTGAGCATATTATCTTGAGGTTTAGATTTCGTATCCATTTTGGATCCTCGCAAAAGAAAATGCAAAGACAAAGATGGATGCCACATATTTAACCATACGTAATTTTAATCTTATTCATGAGAGAAAAACAATTTATATTTTGTATGTGTGTTTTGGTATTCTAGAATATATGGGTCGGAAAAACATCTTCTATCGAAGAAACCCTAAAAGGCTAAGAAGAAAGCCATGGCGAAACCTAAAACTACAAACAAAATCGACCAACATTACATGGTAGAAAAAAAATCAGCCATAAAATATTCAACAAAAACCTAGATAGATAAATGTCTGCAGAAAATACACACTGACAGGTCATAGGCCGCCCAAATGATCACAACATTGAACCCAAAAACAGGCAACGTGAAACATAGCCATGAAGCACAGAGAGAAAAACGACGAAAACTCCCAATCCAACACCCATGAACCAAGAGATGACACGTAGAGACACTGAGCAATAAGAAACTGGCCACAAAGCCCAGCAAGAAGCCCACAACAACTCCAGAACGTCGCCAAACATTGCAACAAAGCAAGGCACAAACAACAACGACAAGATGACTGGACGAGGACAACCAAAACCAAAAAACTGGAAGGAGCAACTGAAACACATAAAAAAAAACACCACGCTGAGATGTCAATTACATAAGACAACAGTTTCTCGAGGTGCAAACCACTTTTTTAGTGCAAAACTTGAGGAAATGTTTGCATCTTGAGAGATTTGATCCCTCTCGGCACTTGATGGATCCATAGTTAAGATGGATCTAAGTTGGTTTCATTCGTGTGCAGCCAAGGAAAATCTATCGAACATATGATTAATTTTATCAATAATATGTAAATACATCTAATATTAATATAATAATTTTAAAAGGTCGTGGAGGTGGCGTAGTGGTAAAGTCGGCCTCGTCATGACGAACCGGTCTTGTGTTCAATCTCGAGCAAGGTCATAGCTCGTCTTGCGAGTAGTTAGTCTAAACTGGGCCCAGCCCACTACCTTTTAAAAAGGAGCTCTGGCTTCTGGAAAATGGCGGCCTAGGTTTTTGACAAACCCTTACACGACGAAGAGACAGAGTAAGCAGCTTCTCAGGCACAAGCAGATCTCTTGACAGCACAGGCTCTGTGCTTCTAGAAGCAAAGCACAATGAATATTCCGATGGGGGAGGCATCAACGCCTCCCCCCAATGAACACAACAATGAAAACCCAATAGAAGGAGGAACTCAGAATACAGAGACGCCAGAGATACGGCCTGACCAGCAGCAGGGGAAGAAAGCGCAAGAAGATCTGGACAACGAGAAAGAAGATAAATCGACAGCATCTGAAAAACCAAAGAGAGTAACATCGTCCACTTGCAAGCCCATTGCCACAGAACGGCCCAAGATTGAGCTACCCAGTCATAGGATTAATGCGCAGATACAACACATGAGAGACCATGCCCTGATTGGAAAATTTATAGGCTATTGGCCAACTGAAAAAGCTCTGCAAGGATGGATAACCTCAAAGTGGAAGCCCAAAGGACATGTCACTCTACAGCTGGGCCCTAAAGGCTTTTTCACAGCTATCTTTAACTGCCTTGAAGACCAAAATCGAGTCCTGGATGGAGGACCCTATTTCTTCAATGCAGCAGGTCTTTATCTACGTGACTGGGTCGAAAGATTTAACCCAGATAAGGAAGACTTCAGTTGGGCGCCAGTCTGGATCCGCATGTACTCGCTTCCACTGGAATACTGGGATGAAGAATCACTTAAAGCCATTGGCAATGGATTGGGAGAGTTCATAAAGGCAGCAGAGGAAACAAAGCTTCGAAGATATACATCCTACGCTCGTATTTGCGTATACATGAAGTTGGGCCAGGCGCTCACGGACTCGGTAAGTCTCCTACACGACGACTTTGAATGGATACAACCTATAGATTATGAACATGTACCTTTCAGATGCAGGAGATGCCATGCTCATGGACATCTTTTTCGTGACTGTCCCTTAAACGCTCCTCCTAAACCCACAGAAAATGGAGGTAAGTCTGATCCAGAAGGATACACCAAAGTGGCCAGCAGAAAAAGGCATACCAAAAAACCTCCCACAGTACCTAAAAATGTTACTCCATCTTTAGATGTGCCATCCTCCAGCAACAGCTTTGATATATTGGAAAACCTAGATATGCCTGAATCAGATCCCCCTGCAACAGCAAAAGCAACCTCTGTTCCATCCACCGCTCTTTCCTCCATACCTATTCTCAATAAAACAGGTCAACCATCGAAAGTCAATACCTCTATTACGCATGCCTCAAACTCGCAACTTATCCCCAACTCTAATCAAAACAAAGCCCTCTGGTCCGACAAAGTTATGGACATTGATGAAATACTGGCAGAACCTCCTCAGCCATTATCCCTTATGGAGGGCAGCAGTGAACAAAGCTTAATGGAAGAAGAACCTGAAAGCTTTGATCTAGGAGATATAGATATTTTCAGTCTAGAGCAAGCCTGTAAAAGGAAAGAGTTTGATACAATACTAGACAGACAACTGGAAAATTTGGAAGTAGTGTTAACAAGAGTGCATCAGCACAATACTTTGGGCATACAGCAAGGAGGTAAATGGGATGGGAAACACATCATCAAAGATGGGAAGAAAAGAGGCAGAAAGACAGATCTCCAGTGCACTATTTTAATTGGAGAAATGCTAGTGGAGTCCGGAATGTGCTCCAAGTTGACCAAATACTACTGATCCCTACCTATAGGTCAACCATGAAGCTCATCTCATGGAATGTAAGAGGACTTAATGGTCCCAGGAAGTACAAAATGTTAAAGAACATGATTCAGCAGGAACAACCACAAATTGTATTCATGCAGGAAACAAAATGTAGCACTAGTACATTAGCCTACACTTTATCCAAAGCTTGGGCAGGCTGTCAAACTGTGACAGTAGACGCAACAGGAGCTTCGGGAGGGCTCGCCATAGCATGGAACACTCAGCATATCTCCCTCACAAATTTCCATGCCTCACATCATTTCATTCAAGCAACGTTCCACCTAATCGGAACCAACATACATGGCCATTTAACTAATGTATACTTCCCTCAAGATGGCATGCAAAAAATCAGGGTGCTAGAAACACTGGAAACTCTTAATGCTCTAAGAACTTATCCTCTCTAGATCATAGGAGGTGACTTCAATATGATCACACGGCTGGAGGAAAAACTTGGAGGCAGAAGAAAGTTGGACAATGAAAGCAATAACTTAAAAGAATACATTCAACACAATGGGCTCATAGACCTACCATTTGATAACGACACCTACACATGGAACAACAAAAGAGCAGGCTCACAGCAAATATCATCACGGCTGGATAGATATCTAATCTCAGACAACTTTGTACATCTAGGTAGGGACATATGCACCTCCATTCTCCCCATGGCTGGCTCGGACCATTGGCCCATTTCCTTGCAATGGAAAAATCCGGGAAAATCAAACAGAAAACCTTTCAAATTTGAAGCTTTCTGGCTCACCCACCCTGAGTTCAAAACAATGGTCAGATCAGCGTGGGAAAGCTTCCTTCCCAATGGAGGCTCACTAATGTATCAATTCCAGCAGAGATTGAAGCACATCAAAAAGCAAATCAAAACCTGGAATTACACTACATTTGGCAACATATTTCAAGAGCAAAAAGTTCTGGAGCAAAGCATGAAAGAGCTACAGCAGAAGATCATCATAGAAGGCAGAACAAAGGACCTAGCCAGACATGAACAAGTCCTAATAACACAATTAGACGAAAGAAGGAAACAAGAGGAACTGCTCTAGAAACAAAAGTCAAGAATTAGATGGCTAAAAGAAGGGGAACGAAATACCAAATTCTTTCATTGCACAACCATACAAAGAAGAATGAACAATACAATCTTGCATATTCAAAACTCACAATAAGACAGAATGGAGAAACCGGAAGATATAGAGAAAGAGCTCACTAATCACTTCAAAACAGTGCACCAAGAGTCGCCCATAGACAGACAACCTGCCATCAACGAGATATTTCAACATATTCCTAGACTCTATTGTGGCCAGCAACAACCCCCCTTTTCTTATTTAGTGTTATCCCTAATACTAAATAAATGGGAACCCTTTGTTAAAAATTTAAAAAATCAAAGTAGTGTTTAAATTTCCTTTTTGAATAAAATTACCATCATAAACTTAGGAAACCCCCTTGGAAAATCCAAAAAAGCTAAGTTTTATGATAAGGTAAGATAAAATCTTTCCTTAGGAAATATCGCATCGCATAAGATAGCGGGACGCCACCTTACAAGCACACTTCCAACATTTGCGAGATCGCGATATGCGATAAAAAACAAATATCGCATCGCATTCAGCACAACTCTCATTGAAACACTTCAATTTGCCGATATGCGATAACGCCGATCGCAAGATCGCATATCGCAGAAAACAGGTTAACGAAGTCTGTCATACATAACATTTCTGCGATTTGCGATATTGCAATGTTGCGATATTGCGATTTCGCGATGCAACGATAATACTATAATGCGATGTCACGAGCGATCAATATTGCGATTTTGTGATGTTGCGATTTGCGATGTTGCGATCTGCGATGTTGCGATCTACGATGTTGCGAAGCAAATCGCAAAATCACTTCATCGCAGATCTTTCGGGCGCGTTATTCAAGAAAATTATTTTCCCTAAGCTGACACATAGTCATGCGCTTTAATGCTAATAAATGAGGTAGTTGCCAGTTTTAATGGATTATGGGTGTGTGCTTATCGAAAGAATCATTTCACATAAGGTGGTATGCTTGATATGTTTGTGGCATTTAAAACTTTTACCATCACCCTTCCTTGTCATTCATTTTCGCTTCACTCGTGAATTGCAATAATGGAGGACAGAGGCCAATACAAAGCATTACACAGGTTGAAATGGGAAAGAAAGGCAAAGCCCCGAGCTCAGAAGAAAAGGAAATGGCGCCCTTATATACAGACACGGCCTGTAACAGAGACGCGGGAATAGCTACGTGGGAAGGCATGTATAATCTGCTCGAAGAGGAAAATCCCAGGGTAATGGAAGTAGTTGCTAGCGCGGGCTCAAATGGTTCTTCAGAAGCGTCCCTTTCAGAGCTAGCCTGCTCATTCTTACACCGGATAGCAGCAAGGCCAAAAATCCTCCCATACATGGACATGGTCAAGTGGATACTGGATAGTGCAGAAATCAGAAACAAACAGTTTAAGACTCAATGTCAAGAGTTCACAGAAGTATTATGTTTACAAATATTGAACTTTATATCTGTTGGAAGGAAAAAGCGCAAAAGGCGAAAAACGCATCAAGGAAACCCGGATCGAGAAACAGAGGCAGTTTCCGATGTGCGATTAGCGCTAATCACGCATCGCTGAGAAAAATTTCTAAAAAAGGAAAGTTGCTAGTTGCTCAGCCACCTGCAAGTCCCGAAAATCGCAAGAAAGTAAAACTACAGGCAGATTGGAAACAAAGAGCTCAAGAAAAGGCACAAGCAATTCAAGGGTTAACCAAGTTAAACTGGGATTATTACTGGGCATACTTGGTTAAGCCACATAGCCAATGGATGACTGTTAAGTGTATCATCAATTCGGCCGAAAAGATGGTGCCAGCGCTTGTCGATTCTATTTACTCAGCTCAGCTAAAAGCGGAAGTCAGCCAGCCAACTCTGCTCAAACAGATGCTGCATGCGTGCGATTTCAAGGACCAAATACATAAGTAGTTTAGTGTTAGATTTAATTTTAGCTTTAATTTTGTTTTATTTTCCTGAAAAGAGGACGGTCATTTAAACCACATCCTACATTTTTGTAATAATTTATTTTTAGAATTAGTTAAGTAGTATTTAAACCCTTCTCATGCATTTAGAGAAGGGTCTTGAAATTTATCAAAAACTTATCCCCAGAACATGCACTTTTGTACCCTCTGAGGAGGTTTTGATGAATGAATGGAACATGATTTATTAATGTTTGCATTTGATATCTGCTACTGATGTTGCACTTTTGTACTCTTAGTGGATATTTGATCAAGGAGAGATAAATCGTGATCACTTGAAGCTCATGAGTAGGACTAGTTATAAATGGTATTTCTATCTCTTAACTATTTCTGCCTTGTGTTAAAGTGATGTTCATTTCAGTTATTTATATATTAATGTATGAATGCCTGAGTTATCATTTGGCACTTTTGTACGGTGATAGCTATTTATTTATGCTTAGTGTATGAGTAGCTCATTATGCGATATGTTTTTCACAACTGTTTCGTCTAACTTCTTATACGAAGTGGTTCATCTTCATTGAATTTTTTTCTCATAATAGCTTAATGATCTTTATTACCAGTTGTTGTTTGAAATCATTTTAGATTACATAGAAGAAAATCACACCCCGGGTTAGTGTAGACTTACATATTCCTGTTATTAGAATACAGTTTCCTTATTATTAGATTAGAATTAGAGTAGAAGTATTCCATTTAGAAACTGTTAGAAATAGAAATATCAGATCTTCCTCACACACACACACAAATTGGGAAATTGGTCCCATATCCCCAATCGAACCCGCTATACCAAACAGAAAAGGAGCTGCCAACCAAGGTCCGGACCGGGCGGGTATCCCCCTTGTTGTAGACCCGATTTTGGGGCTTCAACGGACTCATAACAGAGGAGCATAATCAGCTACTGCTAAGACCGGTCACCCCTATGAAGGTCGAAAAGGCATCAAATCAATTGAAAGCGGGGAAAGCACCGGGACCTAATGGTTTCACTTCTAACTTTTACCATCATTTCTGGGACTTAATTAAAGTAGATGTTTGAAATGTGGTCGAAGAATCACGAGTCATGCATTGGCTACTTCCCTCGCTCAATGCGACCTTCATCACTCTTATTCCTAAAGAAGCGCAGCCAAGCACTCCAAAGAAGTTCAAGCCCATCGCACTCTGCAATGTCCTATACAAAATTATCTCGAAAGTCATTGCCAACCGCCTCAAACCGCTCCTCCCTCTTCTCATTTCACCAGAGAAATATGGATATGTAGAAGGACGTCAAATCCTGGACGACATTATTCTGACTCATGAAACCATCCACTCATTAAAGAAACACAAACAGGCAGGCATGCTTTTGAAAATCAACTTATCTAAAGCCTTTGACAAGCTCAGCTGGACCTACATAAAACAGATGCTGACTGCCTTTGGATTCAGTCCAACCTGGGTAAGATGGCTTATGACCCTTATTTCCTCTCCTCTATGCTCTGTTCTAGTCAATGGGATCCCCTCCAAACCCTACTCCCCTTCTAGAGGAATACGTCAAGGTGACCCTCTATCCCCATTTCTCTTTATCATTATGGCTAAAGGTTTGGGTCGTATTATAAAGCAGACCATTCATTCTCATGATCTCAGAGGGATCTCCGTACATGGAACCCCTGCAATCACTCATCAACAATTTGTTGATGACAACATGCTCTTTGGTCATCCCTCTGTCAATGAAGCCCGTACCTTCAAAGCTCTTCTAGATACCTTCTCAAAAGCCTCTGGCACCACTATAAATACTGCTAAATCCCAACTTTTCTTCTTCCATACTCCTGTTGCTACTCAAAGAATCATTGCTCGAATCATTGGATTCTCTCAAGCCAAACTTCCTTCTCATTATTTAGGGGCCCCTCTTATAGATTCAGCCTTAAAGCATGCTTCCTGGCATCAACTTATTGAGAAAATGGAAAGCAGGCTATTGTCTTGGACACACAGAACCCTTAACATGGCAAGCAGGCTTGTCCTAATAAAGGCAGTCCTACAATCCATGCCCCTCTATCTTTTCTCAGTCCTTGCTGCACCGAAATGGGTACTAAAGAGAATCAAGAATATGCAACGCAATTTCTTATGGGGTTCCACAGGACAAAACAGAAAATGGGCATTAGTAAAATGGGACAAGGTTTGCAAGCCTAAAAGGCAGGGAGGTCTAGGCTTACATGACCTGCAACATAGCAATACTTTGATGGGAGCACGGATCTGGTGGCATTGGGTCTCTTGCCCACAAAAGCCATGGGCACAACTCTGGACTGCTAAGTATGCAAACAATTGACTACAACAAGAGCTAATAAGGATAACTACCACAATCACAGGATCCCTAATTTGGAATGCAGAAAAGCAACATAGAGAGATCATAGCTTCTGGGAGATAAGGGACGGGAGGACAGCACGCTTCTGGGTGGATTCATGGCAACAGAGACCAAAAATTGCAGAACTCTTTCCTTGCACAAATTACAATGGAAACGATATTAACCAGGAGGACAATGTAGCACAATTCTGGACTCTCGGCACCACACAGGGCTTCAGGCAATGGAAACCTTCTGTTCAAATAACACAGCAAGAAGCAGAAGCTTATAACTTGGAGCTACACAAAGAACTCACCAGTAGAAGAATCAGATTCAACAATGGAAAATATGTACTTAGATGGGGACATACACCAAAAGGAGTATATACTGCCAAAGAAGCATACCAGCTAATGCTCCAAACACAGGAACCAACTGATCTTGCTTGGAATCGTATCTGGACTGCAGGGATTTGGCCAAAAATCTCCACTTTCACCTGGCTGCTATATCACCAAAGAATACTCACTTGGGACAACTTAATCAAAAAAGGTTTCAGGGACCATCCTATTGTCCCAACTGTCAAAACAATGAAGAAACTATTCAGCACCTTATGGACTCCTACCATATGGCTAACCATCTTTGGGAAAAGCTCACTTTCAGATGTCAGCGACCTTGCAGACTTCTAGGGGATATAAAAGGTACCATTCGCAAATGGACACTAGAGCCCTATAATAACAAAGTTCTCAATAAGCTATGGACAATTCTGCCAGGCTTCCTTTTCTGGACAATTTGGAAGGAAAGAAACAAGCGAATTTTCAAAAATCAAAAAACTTCATTAGAAATCATATGGACTAACTTATGTCAGAATATCAAGGAAACTCTAGCTCTATACCATTGGAATACTGAGGACTTTCCCACCCAGCCTCAGGAATTAAGCATATGGGCAAACTGGAACCTCCAGCTTCAGCAAGCTCCACTGGATCCCAATAGAACAAGCACTATTACCAAGCAACTCTCACATTGGACTCACCACCCACAGAAAGTGATTAAGTTAAATTTTGACGGTGCCTCCAAGGGCAACCCAGGCAAAGCAGGATATGGGGGCATATTCAGAAACCATGAGGGCCAACCCTTGCTAATATACTTTGGCTCCATTGGATGGGATACGAATAACTCTGTAGAACTGGAAGGCTTATGGCAAGGTATGAACTTAGCTCACCAACATAATTTTCATCCCATCATAATAGAGGGGGACTCCCAAATTCTAATCAATATGGTTACTCAAATCCAACAAGGAAGCACTACTTCGAGAGTCGCCAAAAGCTGGAGATTAATGGCTAGGTTTGAACTAATAGAGCAATGGATGAAAAATAGGAGAGCAATCACTTTTATTCATGTCAAAAGGGATAGCAACAAAGTTGCAGATCTCCTGGAAAACATTGGAGTAGAATAGGATCATATCCTACATTCAGGTGCAATCAATATTCTAAATGACCACAATCAAATGCAAGCTTGCACTGACCTGTTGCACAAAGACGCCCATCTCCCGGATGTGGGTGAAAATGGCAGACGATGAAGTGGCCACCAACTAGGTTAGTGCATGGAGAGAGCACATGGCCTCCCACAGGGCGGTACAAGGATCCAAACATGGCATTTACCACTGCCATAAATGTGCCTCGAGCAATCGCTGCCACCGCTCTGATAATTGACTCCAACTTCGGCTCGAAATCACAATGGGCTCTTTGGAAAACACAACCTTTGCTCCTGCCATTCCTCCTCTGCAACCACCTACCATTACTCCTATGCAACCTCGGCCCCTGCATTGCCTCTGCTCTCATGCAGTGGCGGCGCCCAGCTCCCGCACCACCACTGGTAGGCGGTGTAGTCTTTACTGCTGTATAGATTTTGGCTCAGGCATCCATTTCACCCACAGCCTGAACCTACAAATTCTCATTCCCTCGGCCCTGGTAGCTCATTCCTCCACAGATTTGCCTGGTAATCCCGCTGCAACACAGCAGTCCACTGAGCCTAATTTGGACCCAAACTCGCCTCCAATTGTGGAAAGTATGGTGCGCCATAGGATGTGCAGTCGAAGAGGAGGGAACTAAGGGAGCTTGAACTGCTCCAGGCACTCTTCTACTTCAGAAACAACCTCCTCCCTGGCTAAGCAGAACACTGGCCGCTACCCCAACACGCATAGTGGCAGAGGTCGTTTCCACTCGGGAGCCTCTGCTACGCCTCCCTCAATTTCCGGCCCTTCTACCAGAAGCACTCCGCCTGCCCCTCAGCCTCAGTCCCAGAATGCTTAATTTACCTTTCGCTCGACCCTGAACCAACCCCTCATCACGACCACAATTACCATTAGTTTTCATGAGGAGAAGCAGAATTCGGAGGCTCAAGACTCTGAGGTTGGCGGCCGACTCATGGCAGCTGAGCAACACAGAGCTATGGAGGGTGGCTACACTAACGCAATGGGGCTCTCAGGCACTGAAGCGGGAGGACGAACCACTACAGGAAGCAGTCATCACAAAGCCAAAACTGAACTGGCTCAATCAAGTCTTCAGGGTGCAGGGGAGTGCAGCACTGAATTGCCAACCAGACGAGCAGGGAAGGAAGTGGAAGCGGCTCAGCAGAGGAACTGGGTTTTTGATGAGTATTGTTGCATCATCGAGGAAGAGTAGCCAGAGCTGCAGACGGGTGACACGGAGGCGGAGCCACTGGCAAGTGGCGACATGGATGAATACCGATGCTTCATCATGGAGGAGCACCCTCCGTCGCCACCACGTCCCTAGTGTCACCTCGTTGCCAAGTGCTAGCCACTTGGTCTGCCACCCTGCGGCCTTTCAACACGCCACATGGCTGCCCAGTAAACTACCACTCAGTCGCCATGTGTCTCAGGTTCATTTGGAGTTTGTTCATTCAGTTTCTGGTTTTTATTGGTTTTTCTTGGGGAATACTAAAATGTTAGGCACTTCTGTTAAGTTTAATTTTAATCTCCTCAGATACAATGTAGTAAAACTTGTTAATTTGCTGGTTTCCCCTTCGTGGGCAGCAAGATAATATTTTTGAAAACCTCGGTTAAGAACTAGTTTCTCTTTGGGGCAATTCGAATCTAGTTTTTTTTGCTAGTTAATGCCTTTCCTCTGGCATAGCTAAGTACAGGCTTCGGCCTCTGTGTATGATATTTTTTCTTACTTTAATAGAAATAGCCTAACTTAGAAATAGCCTAAATATTTTTGAGATTTATTTGGTCATTTTAATTTTAAATTTGCTTAGTTACCTTAGTTTGTTGAGATGATAAATATTGTTAATAACTTTAATGATGAAAAATGATGAAATAAAAATTTTGAATGCAAAGTGACAATGCAATAGCGTTTAATGATATAAAATGTGTAATAAAAATGTAGTCAATTACAAATAGTATTCACTGTGATCAATCTCAAACTATTTTCTTGTACTATTCTTATTGTCGCCCTTGTTAGTTTTGACATATTTTCATATCGATTATATGAAAAGGATAGTTGAAATCGTAAATCATTTAAATCTTTAGCTCGATCTGTTGTAGTAAACATCGTACCTTGTCTCTCTTGCTCTCTAATATTAATAGGTTGAATTACTATAACGCAAAAATCAATGTACATTGTTGATGAGCCCCAATTTTGGTACAATTTGGGCTCATTTTGGCCTATTCTACTTGCTCAAACCATTCATTTTTTATTGCTTATGCATGCATTTCTTAGTTTATTCATGTTGTTTGTAGGAAGAAGGGTAGGCACTCTCTCTACGTGACTAATGCATTATGATTCCAGGTTTTGGCATTAAAAGGGAGCAAAAGACAACGAAAAAGGAGATAAGGAGACAACGAGGTGGCACTGTGGGTTTTGGGAGAGGATGTCCATGGTTCTAGGGACATCCCTCGTGATTCCCATCAAGAACTCCGAGCTCTAATCCATCTCCCCTCCAAGCTTAGAAAGCAGCCAGCTGTTCTACAGGAACAGCAGTTATAAACTGCTCTACAGGAACAACAATTATGACCATCCTACAGGATCAGCAGTTAAACTCTAGTTGGACAGCCGAGCTCCTAAAATGTAGGACACTTGTTGGATCATCGTTTTTGTATAAGTATGAAGGCTTTAGCCTTAGATAGGTTGTTGAAACTCTCGTATTGCTATTGTAATTTTGGAGCACAGCTCAGTTTTCGTTCCTTTTTGTAAGCCAATTTGGCATGATATCAGATTATGAATAAAGAGGGCAGATTCTGATCTAGTTCTGAGTTTTTCTTAAGGAGAATATAGCTCTCAGGTTAGGGCCCAACCTGAGAGCCATAGGTCCCCTCTGCTGTAGTGTTGTTTCCATTTCATTTCAGCACTTTGAGCTTTTCATTTACACATGCAATTCGAATTACAGGTTGTTGAGTTGGTCTTTTTCATGAGTTAGGTAGGAGATTGCTTATGGTGAATTTGTTTCCACTTGCTTAGTGTAGCAGAGGATAGATATAATCGATTGGAGCTCCAACAAAAAGGTTGTTAAGGCTCACTGCCGTCTCATCTGGGATTGGAGTGAAGTCCATGATTAACCACCAAAAATACGCATTTCTTTATTCCATGGTTGCTGCAAACACAGTCACGTTATGTTAGATGCTTCCACATGATTCACACCTGCACCACACTCCCTTACCACAGCTTCATGCACATTCTCCTTCACGTTTAGATTGCTGCTCATTGAATTTACAAGCATAGGTAGTTTAGGTTGATGCATTTTTGGTTGAGTGACAGTCATAAGCATTTGTTTCACTTACACTGCTCTCTCTCGTTCCATCACTTTGTCCTCCATCTTGATCACGCATGCAGACATCTCTTTGATCCCTGCTCCGCTCTGTTATCTCACAAAGCCTTTCACTCCTCACGTACTTCCATTCTCTAACCCTTTCGTTGACATAGCCCTCTACCTTCCATCCTCCTCCCTACACTCACTTCCCATCCTATTCTTCCACTTCTAAAGCCATCACCAGCCTTATTCCTACCTTACACATCTCCCCCTACCAATCCATTATCCCTCCATCACTCCAAACACTCACGGTAGGTCATCCTGTAGCCATTTGTAGACATCCTGTAGAAAACAGAGTATCCTGTAGGATTCTCCACAGCCATCCTGTAGGAGGCCACTCTCTCGGTTGCTGAGCATTTGAATGCGAGGAACCTCTGTGGATGGGTGCTAAGGATCCCTAGGGACCTCTCCTAGCCTCCCCAACCTATCCCACGCTTTCCTTCCTTCTCCATCCCATCTGCACAACCAAACCCTAGTTAGCACAAGATCGCCATCATTCCACACACTTAAAGGAAAATTACAAAAACATAACTTTCATGATGCAAGTAGTTTAGATACATGCATTTTCATTTATTAGAGGTAGTGACATCATTGGTAGAAGTTGCATTTACATTCCTTGCATTGTAGAGGTCAGACTAGTTAAATTAGGGTTTCCTAGGTTTACATGCTTTGATTTGCTTTCAGTTCATTTTTGCCAAGTAAAGTAGCTTTCCTTTGAGAGTAGCTTTCGTCCATCAATTAGCAAGCTTCTTCTGAGAGCCTATAGAAGTTGGCTTGAGCCCTAGCGGACTTGTGCCAGCTGACCAAGTGACAGCTGCGACAAGAGCTAGTACTTGTGCATATAGCACCGTCGCTTCCAAGTTTGTACGAACTACCGGGTTGATAAAATGAGAGACAGGAAGCCCCGGGAGTTGTAGCATTATTGCTACAATACTGGAGCTCACCAATTGTCAATACTTTTTTGTGCTTACACTGAAATCAATGCACACTGTTAATCCAATCACTTTAAAATTAATGTACCATCATACATCCAATTACATCAAATCAGAAATCAACATCTACACTGAAATCAATGCATTTAATGCAATCAATCAAATAAGATTAGAAAACAACATCTACACTGAAACCAAAGCATCTAATGCAAGTAATCAAATAGGATTAAAAATCAACATCTACGCTCAAATCAATGCATCTAGTGCAAGTAAGCAAATAGGATTAGAAACTAACATCTACACTCAAGTCAATGCATCTAGTGCAAGCAATCAAATAGGATTAGAAATCACCGTCTATATTGAAATCAATGCATTTAGTGCAAACAATCAAATAGGATTAGAAATCAACTACATTGAAATCAATGCATCTAGTGCAAAAAATCAAATATAATTAGAAATCAACATCTACATCGAAATTAATGCATCTAGTGCAAGCAATCAAATAGGATTAGAAATCACTATCTACACTAAAATCAATGCATTTAGCGCAAGCAATCAAATAGGATTAGAAATCATCTACAATTAAATCAATGCATCTAGTGCAAGTAATCAAATATCATTAGAAATCAACATCTACACTAAAATCAATGCATTTAGCGCAAGCAATCAAATAGGATTAGAAATCATCTACATTTAAATCAATGCATCTAGTGCAACTAATCAAATATCATTAGAAATCAACATCTACACTAAAATCAATGCATCTAGTGCAAGCAATCAAATAGGATTAGAAATCACCATCTACACTAAAATCAATGCATCTAGTGAAATAAATCTTCTTCCCTCTCTCCCCCCTCCATCTATATCTATATATCCCTCCATCTCTCCTTCTTTGTCTCTCTATCTCACCCCCCAAACTCACACGCTCTCTCACTCCATATATATCAATCTCTCTGTCCCCCCTCCCTATCTCCATCTCTCTCTTCTTCCCTATCTTCATATTCCATCCATATCTCTATCTCCCTATGTCTCTCTATATCACCCCCAAAACATACATTCTCTTTCTTCAATTTATTTATCTCTCTCTCTCTCTCTCTCTCTCTCTCTCTCTCTCTCTCGATTCTATCTCTCTTCCCTCCCATTGTCCTCTCTATCTCTCCACCTTTCTCTCTCTTTCTTTCTTCTTACCTCCCTCTCTCTCCCCCTCCATCTCCATCTCTCTTTCCCTACCTCTCTCCACTATCTCACATCCTCTCTCTTCCTTCCTCTCTCTCCCTTTCTCTCCCACCTCTCTCTATCTCTCCACCCTCCAACTTTGTTACTATATGGCTCTCTCTCTCCTTCCCTCCCCCCATTCTCTTCATATCTCCTTCTTTGTCTCATTATCTTACCCCTAAACATGCACTCTCTCTCTCTACATCTCTCCCTTGTCACTCCCTCTCTCTCTCTCTCCACTTCTCACTCTCTGTGTCTTTCTTCTTCCCTCTCTCTCTCCTCCTCCAACTCCATCTCTCTGTCCCTCCCTCTCTCTTCCTCTCTCTCAAGTCCTATCTCTTGTCCTTCCTCTCTCCCCCTTTCTCTCCTACCTCCCTCTCTCTCCCCTCCAATCCTCTCTCTTCCCATGTCACCCTCTTCCTCTCTCTCAAGTCCTCTCTCTCGTCCTTTCTCTCTCTCCCTTTCTCTCCTACCTCTCTCTCTCTCTTTCTCTATCTCTCTCTCTCTCTCTCTCTCTCTCTCTCTCTCGCTCTCTCTCTCTCTCCAACTGTGTCACTATATCCCTCCTTTTTTCCTTCTATCTCCTTCTCTCCCCCGCCTTGTCTCCATCTCTTCTTCTTTGTCTCTTTATCTCACCCCTAAACATGCACACTCTCCCTCCATCTCTCCCTTGTCAGTCCCCCTCTCTCTCCACTTCTCACTCTCTATGTCTTTCTTCTTCCCTCTCTCTCCCCCCCTCCAACTCCATCTCTCTATCCCTCCCTCTCTCCTCCTCTCCCTCAAGCCCTCTCTCTCGTCCTTCCTCTCTCTCCCTTTCTTTGCTACCTCCCTCTCTCTTCCCCCATCTCTCTCTCTCTCTCTCTCTCTCTCTCTCTGCCCTCCAATCCTCTCACTATCTCCCTCCCTCTCTCCTTCTCTCTCTCCCACCTCTATCTCTATGTCTCCCTCTCCCTCTCTTACCATTCTCGACCTCTCTCATTCCTCTCCTTCTCTTACCATTCTCTACCTCTCTCACTCCTTTCCCTCTCTCTCTCTCTCTCTCTTCATTCGTCCTCTCCCCTTCCCTTCAGTTTATCTCCATCTCTCCCTTGTCACCCCCCCATCTCTCCACGTCTATCACTCTATGTATTTGTTCTTCCCTCCCATATATATCTAGAGTTAATATATATATATATATATATATATATATATATATATATATATATATATATATATATATATATATATATATATATATATATATATATATATATATATATCATGATATATATTTGTTCCCAAAAGAAAAATCGTAATTTTATTAATGAAAACAAAATTACATGTTGTAGATGCTTACAATGCATTCAATCATGCTAGTTGAAACTGGTGTTCACATAGACAAAAAACTACTTTGAAATGGAAGTACTCAAGTTACCCTTTTCTCCATTTCTTCTTTTCTACCTTTCGCCATTCTTCTTGGGATGGAGTGGTTGTTACAAGTTCTAACTAGGTCCCTTCATTCATTCTTGGATTTTCCTTATCTGAATCCGAACTTTTAGATACATGATGATGTTTTGAGCCCCTTGTCTCCTTTGCTTCAGGGATCATCTCTTGTCACGATGTGTGTGTTGGAGTTCCTGAAACTTCATGATTAACTCCCTCCTTTTCTACGCTGTCTTGTGGATTATGGGTTTCATCCTTGGTAGGGGGCTCCATTTCTTCATCATCCTCTTCTTCTTCAGGCAATTGTTGTGGGAATTTCCATCCCTTGGGTTTCTTCCCTGATTTCTTCTTCCTTCGAGGCACTTTCTTGGCATCAGGACATGAGTTTTGTAGATGTCCGGTTTGTCGACATATTCAGCATCTAAAAGTTGTGTTCTCAAAATCTAGAAATTGTGTCCAACACTGCTTGTTATGTGTCAAGAGAATATGGTCGACAATTCCTTTCTCAAATTCACCTCCACACAAATTCTGGCAGAAGTGTAGATTTATTCTTTGACTCTTTGTGTGTCTATCTTTATGTACCTCCCTACGAGGTCCCCAATGCCTTCTAGCACTTTATGATGCCAGAAATGAAGGGGGGGTTTATGCAATCTAACCCAAACTGACATTCTTAATAACACAATTGTACTAGCATCGAAATCTAGGAAGCATGGGGTGACAAATAGTCCCGAAGAACCCCAGAACCATGGACCCTCTCACAATATATATTCATGTTCCTTCGATGATGCAAACTTTACTATGAAAAAACCCCTGGAGCAGAGGTGAATCTCACAAATTGTTTTCTAAGTTGTGAAAATACAGTGGAAAAGATCCATTGGTTTTGGCTAGAAACCATTGAATTTGCATATAATTGCTTGAGATTCATAGGTTGTGCATAGATCATTTGTTTCTGATAGATCTACAGTCATTGTTGGTATTTGATTCAAGTGTTCCATTATATAGGGGATAAGGATATTGTGTATATAATCTGGTATTTTTGATGCAACATAATTCCCTTTGAGGATGTCTTTAAACGAAGGACCTCCATTTACTTGTCCTTGATTTGATTATGTTCCTTTGGGGAGACTAGATCCAAACACTCCCCCTACTCCCTTTTGATTGCTTGATCCAGGAGAGCCTCCCCGAAGCCTCAAATTTAAGATGATGGTGGATGACAGAAGAATGTTATAATCTTGTAATCTCAGTTCATCCTGCATGGATTTTCCTCCACAGATCAGGCTCCGTAGGAGCATCAAAATACCCAGAATGTGCAGGATATTTTTCTTCAATTGGTTGACGCGCTTTAAGGCCTGAACCCAGAATAATATTCATTTTCCATCTGGGATTTTAATGAAAATTTGGAAGGATGTCTTGGTTCTCAGTTCCAAATCCCATACATGACAATTGCACAAATCGTCAACTAATATATCATGATATATTAATATATGTTATAATATTAAAACTTTAATATTGTATTAATCCAAAATTATTAAATTTAATAATATTAATATTAGGGTGAATAATTTTTTTTTCATGGTATTAATAATAATTTGGTCCATGGTATTTGACCCATATGCTTGGTATATAATTAGATATTGATTTCTAATCCTATTTGACATATTTTTATTTATTTACCATACCTCTTTTATATTTATTTATTTACCTTGCCTCTTTTATAAATATGGTATTTTGTCCATGGTATTAATAATAATTCTTCCCGTAGTATTTGGCCCATAGGTTCCACCTAAATAAATCCTCTTTTTTGAGTTTTTGTAAATATAAAGAGGTTTATGGAGTAAATATAAAAAGAGGTTTTATTTATTTACCATACCTCTGGTTTATTTATATTTTTATTTATTTACCATACCTCTTTTTTGAGTGTTCATAAACCTCTTTATATTTTAAATTTTTATTGTGTTTATACATAATAATAATTAAATTGATTTTTAAATAGGACCAACATTAGATTAAAAATGTTAAATGTTAAATGCTAAATGTTAAACATTACATGTTAAATGTTTAAGTGTTTATGTTTACGATTACGTTTTTACATGAGATCTACCCCAATACTGGGCTATAGAGAGCCTCTCAGCACAATAACTATGAATACATTGTACTAATCACTAAATAAAATAATAAAATGTATCCTAACAAAATTATATTTAAAAAAATAATAATATGTGAAATGTTTAAAAATAAGGATTAAAAAATGACTTAAACATATAAAATACGAATCCCAAAATTGACCTTCTGTAAGAATTAAACCTATGAAGTTTACATCTAAAACCTCCAGAACAAAACCCCGATCCATTCTAAAAACTTGTAAGATTGAGTTTAACAATTCATATTCCAGCAATCCATTGTCATCAAGCACTGCCTCCATGTGATCCTTCCAGGCAATGAAATTTGAGCTGCCTTCTAAGGCATACTCTAATCTTAGTCCATTGAAGGCCATTCTCCTAACTCTGAAGAAATTCTGCTACACTGAAGTAATTCGAACTTCCTCAGGAACAACTTTGAAATTCTTATTCTAATGTGAATCCTGCTCTGATACCATGTAGAAATATGGTGATAGAATTGAAACTGCTCAAGAAATTTAATCTAAATCAAGAGACACAATTCTACTCTATTGCTCTATGGAAATTAATTCACAATTTATAACAACATTCACAAACATGCATCAATCACATACACAAGTACACAAATTTATCTAGGGGAAACCAACTGGTAAAAACCCTTAAGCCTACTTGCATTAATCAGATGAATAGAGAATGTATTACAATTTCTTGCTTGCTTTGAGCTCAACCTGCAAGTGAATAATTTTTCTCTCTGCTCAATGAAAAACGCTGACTCATACTTAGTCAATTGTTTCATCCACCTGAGCTCTTATTTACTTGCAAAAAACTTGAGGAATTAGGTCCCTGTTTTTTGGAATTTTCCTCCAATTGATTGCGCATTTCCTAAGGATTGATCACTAATTGCATGCAACACCTATACAATCAAAACTAGTCTGCAACTAATGTTACACTACCTTGGAATATCCACCACAATTGAGCAATTCGAAATCCTTGCATGCATGAGCTATTTTTGGTTGATTGATCAGTAAACTAGATGATCACTAAGTTAGACTACTGTCCTACTACATAACTAACCTGCAACTAGTTTTATTAACAGATAGAACTAGTTTTATTGAATAACACCAGAAATAACTGAATTGGGTTGCTACAAATTAGTAATCAACACATGAAAATTGAACTCCAAACCCTGAACTTGAATTTACTGAGCTAACTGAGTGATAGATCCATGTCACCTAAGTTAACTACCTCCAAGTTGTCTGCTAATGTGGGAATTTCGAATTTTCTCAATTTGACCAAGGTTAAGTCAAATTGAGCCTTTCTTGCTACACTTCTCAACAAGGCCCTGTACACTCAAGAGGGAAAAATAAACGATTCCTGAACTCAATGGCTCCTCATTGGAAAATGAAGACACTGTAGGGCTTAGTTCTCAGAGACAAACATGTTGAAAAGTACAACATCTTTTCATCCTTGGAAGATGTCAAGAGGATATAGAGAAATATGTGCTTCTGCATTTATGGGATTGATGCTCTCCTAAGGCATGTTGAGGGCCATGTCCCTCGTGAATCAAAAGGAGGTGACCCTGGAGACTTGCCTGGTTCAAGTGTTCGCGCCCCGGCTATTGTTTCTTCATTAGATAGAGATTAGTGAAGGAGGGTGGGAGAAGAATGGTTTTTTAGTTGTCTCCCTTAGTGGCAGACTTCAAGTTCCAGTTTGGCCCTGTGTGGTTAGCTTTCATTTGGGATTACAATGACATATGGAGTCACGACCTAGTTTTGATGGTGGTAATGTTCTCCTTCAACTCATGATGGTTATTGTTTTGTTGCGTATTGTAAGTTCCATTGCCTCTCGCTACGTGGGTTCTTTGGAGACGACATAGGTTGCTCATATGTGGATCTTTGGAATGTAATGCCTCTTGGGTCTTTGGTGATGCCTGGTTGGAAATTCTATAAGCCTAAGTGGGAAGTATTTTTGTAAATATTGATACACATGCAACTAGATTCAGTTGGATATATGCGACAGGGGTCAATATCTCCAGTTAAAACTCCCTTTGCCAGCATCAATCTCTCTCTATATATTTTTTTATGTGATTGATACAAAGTTCTGGAAAAAAAAAATATAATCACTTATCTATATATATATATATATATATATATATATAATTTTAAAATATCTTATAAAAAATTAAGAAACATGCGATTATTTTTAATTTATGTCTCAGTATATCTTCTTTAATAAGAAACACCCATGAATCATGCAATGACAGGAAGAGACCCTGAGCAATAAGAAGCAGGGCACAAATCCCAACAAGAAGCTCACAACAACTCCAGAACACTGTCAAACATTGTAGCAGAGCAAGGACCAAACAAAAATGACAAGACGACTGGACGATGACAACCAAAACTAAAAAATTGGCAAATCCAACCAAAATACATAACAAAACACCACACTGAAATGACAATTACATAAGACTTCAATGCCCAACATGGAAGATGGAGAAGACCCACGACTCCATGGCAAAGAGGCATGAACCAAGGGGCTAGGGTGATTGGGGTATTAACAAGGAAAATTGGATGAAAGTTTATCTTAAAGTTTAAAAACCTTGGCGAATCTTACTAGTCCCTAATATGCAAATTGTAAAATGTTTGACAGTATTTTTGTAAAATATTTATATTTCTAGTGATTTATATTACTCTATATAAATTTTGGTGATTTTTAAGGTAAATAATTTTATACTATAAAATGTAGGCAAATCAATTTTAGAAAAAATGGAAATTAGCGAATCTTTTTTGGAAAAAACATGGAAAATTAGCCCACCTGCTCCTAAAATTTTCCTAGTAGAGTTTCGGCCACCCCGTCCTCTTAACCCAATTTCAATGAGTTGGATGTCATATATATTTTGGGTAAATTATATATTATATTAATTATTGTTTGTAAAAATTTTGTAGTCAATAAATTTATTTGAGAATATATATGTATATGTATGCCAGTCATTAATTATATATTAATATATAAAATTATTGCAAATTTTTTTTATTTACATTATATATACATATAGATTAATATAATTTTGTTAAAGTTAAAAGTGATCATTTGAAAAATAGAATCCATAATTCTTATTTATGAATATGGATTAATATATTAAATTTAAAATTTAATAAGAAATCAACATTATTAATAATAGTTAAGATTAGCACAACTATATTAATAAATGTTATTGATAAGATATCTTTTTCACCTTTTATATGTCAATTTTTTACAAATGAGGCCTATCAACTTAATTTTATATTGTTTATTAATATTAAATTAGTATTAATGTTAAAAAAAATTATATTGAAAACATTAATATCACTAATAATATTAATATTATTAATATTAAAGTAATATAAAAAATAAAACCTAATTTTATTATCAAAGTATCGGCTAAATATGATGTTTTTATTTTTTATTTATAAATTATAAAATTGACAAAATACCAAATTTTTATATGATTGAGAAGAATATAAAATTCCAAAATTTGATAAATACACTAAAATGATTCATAAAAAATATTACAAAGTTCTTTGTATACCTTATCTATAAATAACTATGAATACAGGGTACTAATCACCAAATAATATAATAAAAACAAAATTATATTTAAAAAATAATAATATGTGAAATGTTTAAAAAATAAGGATTAAAAAATGACTTAAACATATAAAAGCTTATGTAAGAATTAAACCCACGTATTCTACATTAAAACCTTTAGAACAAAATCACAATCCTTTCAAAAAAAACTTCTAAAATTGAGTTTAATTGAGTTATAGTCTAACCAGCCTACAAATTTGCCCTTAAAATCATGGAAATTTCGACAAGGTTTTGATAAAATCTAGCTTAGATTTTTGTAAATCCAGGTTACAACTGTCAAACTTAAAGATTTGGGGTGCCCCAGAGGTTTTTGATGGTGTTGAATTCATATCCACCATAAAAAACATGATTCAAACACTACTACTGCGAGATTTTTTGAATTTTTTATGGCCGGATTCCGAACACTTTTGATTGTTCGAGCAATTCCTCCACAGGTAAATGACATCATTCATTAATCATAACAAAAAATTTAATAAACTAAATGCTAGAAATTAATGGACATGGACTCAATCACCACTCAAAATAAAGTGGAGCTAAAGTGACAAAGCAATGTTTGATAAATATTTTTTTAATAAATTTTAACACCAACAAAACAATGTTTGATAAATATTTTTTTAATAAATTTTAACACTAACAACATTTCATTAATTGTTTTTGAATAAATTAAATATAAAAACAAAGCAAAGAACTAAAAAACTATTCACAAACCTTCCATATTATCCATTAAATAGACAAAGAATATTCTAAAATTATCAAATATAGATTAATCATAATTTAAAAGTTTGAAATTCCTCAAATCTAATTCCCATATAAACCAAACTTTCAGCATAATTAAAACACGTTACTTGAAAAATAGATAAACCTTTACTCATATACGCCATAAACCAAAACCAAATCAATATATAGATAATTACTTATTTATATACGTAGTTGCCATGATTAAAACCAAAACGAACCCTTATAATTATTTATTTATATACATAGTTGCCACGATTAAAGAAAGACAACTTAAAAGTGTAGAATTCATGATATTTTATTCATCGATATAAATGTTCAACTATATGATTATATTAAAATATTGGATAAGATATCCATTTCATTGTCAATTTATTTGTATATAAGATTGTTATAATAAAAAGAATAAAAAAAATTCGTTATTAGTTGCTTATGCTTTACATGAATACAAAGTCTTTATTCGCTATAAACGAGGACACACTATACAATAGTTAAAATGAAATTTTGATTAAAGTATATAAAGGACATAGTATACAATAGTCAAAATGAAATTTTAATTAAAGTACAAAGAGGAAATACTATACAATAGTCAAAATGAAATTTTAATTAAATTATAAAGAGTTATGACAGTGATGCCCAATCATCCATGATCCTCAAAGCTCGTTTCAATCATTCCCTTATGGCAAAAGTGCATCCACCAACCCCATGGCGAAGGGTTTAAATCTCAAAAACAACTATTAAAAGGAAAGATTTATTTTCCCAAAAAAAACATGAAGGTTATTGTTGTGTATTGTATTATATTAGAGTGTTTGTGAAGGAGAAAGAGGCCACCCAACGCCCAATCATTTTTTTATTTATAGAATATTCTTTATAACACTTGTTTATACAAATATTAAAATCATTATTAAAAATGATACCTTATACAAATATTAAAATCATTATAGATTGATACCTATTTAGTATTGATATTATAAGTAATATAAATTCAATGTTTAACAACAAAGATTTCTTTATTCTAATGAGGTACATTGATATTCTAAAAAAGTAAAAGGTGCATAGAAGTGCGCTTGTCCGCATTCTCGAACCATACAACGTGCGTGCAACTTGTGGAAAGAAAGTCGTGATGTGGGACGTCATTAATTTTCTCTGTTTAATTGTAAGATTAGTATATTGTTGATAAGGGTTCTATCATCATGGGGTAGGTGATAAGGTTCAATCTTCACGAGGCGTTAGGGGTTTGAAGTGGTCAAGATGTGTGAGGTTTATATTGCATTTCTCCAAACATATATACATAGGTAAATCAAAGTTCATTTTCGTGTCATTTTTAAGAATGGAAATTAATTTTCTTTTTTTTAATTACGGTGAATCAATGATTGTTCGAGTATTATGTATGAGGTCTAGAGTCTATTTTTCTTGTTGCCACTATAATACAAGGAGTATATTCAACTACTCACAAGTTAGAATGAACATAAAAATTTGGGGGGATGGGGGGAAGGAGAGGTTGTGCAATACCTCGAATGTTAAGGAGGTAGCTTTCACACTTTCCCACTTGAATTAATATCCCTAATAAGATGACCCATTATGTCTTGGTTGAAATGGTAGACGCCCCCATTGGGATGTCTCGATCCTATGCTGAGTCACAAGTTTCTTGTTAGGTGTGGCTTGCACACTATCATACCTAGCCTAAGTTTTATAGTGGCAACCGACTAAATTTGAATCTTCACCTCACCCAAATGATCTTGACTAGTCACATATTCTCCTAGATCTAAACTATGACAAAGTACTTTCAAAGGAGGTGAAGGGGAATGTTGAAAGGTATTAAGCATGGATACAATCATGATTTCAAATACATGATTTGGTAAATCTTTTAATAAAATGGTAGGAGGCAACAAAATGAGAGGAATGGGTGGAGGATGGGTATAAGGAAGTGGAGAAGGTGGGAAACCCAACCCTTGTTTTGCTAGAGGAGGAAAATTTATGTGCTAAAATGAAGTAATTCCATTTGATGATCTGTCACTAAGCTCATGCAGTGTGCAACATGCTCATTATGGTTTGGAATCTAATGAGATGTTGATATCTCTATAATAATACAACTTAGATTGAGGACAATATAATGATAATGAAGGTAACATGAAAGTGCTAATTATGCTAACCTCTAATGTGAAATTCGGCCATTTGGAGAATGAGTTGATTTTCTACGGCGCATTGTATTTATCTAAGGCCCTCACAACCTATACTGGACATTTTACTACACCTACTACCCTTATAATCTAGTTTTTCTAAAACAAATATTTTTATCTTATTTCTTATATGCATCATATGTATAACTAAATGTGTTCTACAGTAAAATGCTCTCAGGCATAGGAATATAAACATTTAACTCTACCATTATTTTCTATGCATATGTAACAAACATAATTACATAATTAATTATGGTAGAATTCAAATAAACATTTAAATTAACACTTATATGATTAAAATACCAATTAGTTGCATAACTAAGATGTTCCTCCTAGCCATAGACCATGATGTTCATATTCCCTTAGTAGTGAGTCACCCCAAGTTAGGGATTCAACTCCACAAGGTAATAGCTTACCTAAGAACTAGGTACATGTCCAATACCAAATATGATAGGACCAAGGTATCAAATCCCAACAACCTCCAATGAACAAGGTCACATACCTTATCATCCCCACATCCAAGTATTGCACCCTATTCTCTGCATTCATAATACCTTGGGTAGTGCTACTACCTCCAGGGTGTCTGACTCGACCAATGAATAATGTGTCAAAGTCTTGTGACTCATGGAGTTTATGCTTATTTTAGGCGTCCGTAGGTACCCTTCAAGCCCTCACACTAGGGAACCAGTCCCACCTTCCACAATGTTGTTACTCATCTCCCATCAAGGTGTCTAGCCCCTTCCCCTAGTCAAATCATGTAGATTATGTGTTCCAAATCACCAACAACCTCACTTTTATGTGCATGTCTTTCATTTGACACATGGCACCCCTTAAAGTCACTTAATGAACTTAAGTTAAAAGCATATGCACTTCTTAATAATTATTAAGTCATAAAAAATCCAATTTTTAATACTCACAAAGTCTTAGATCCTCATACTCTTTTCATTTGACTCAGTATGTGGTAGTAATGTATTTATTAACGTGCATGAAATTTCATATTTACAAAGCTAGTTTCTCTGGCTCCAAAACATATAGAAACAAATGCACACTAGCACACTATCCAAAAAATTATAAAATCATATGCACACAGGCACATCATCCCAAAAGTAATCCTTGGCTCACCATCCTAAATTTCACATGTGCATGTTTATTTACAATTTGAGGGTTGAGTCAAGGTGTTGCATTCTCCTCCTCCTTATTTATGCACTATCCTAAGTGCATTAAGGTGTTGTTATGCAAATCTAATCCTCCATTACTCCACTTAAGATATACCGCGGTTTATTAACTCCCTGGTATGGTCCTCACATGTCTTGATGAAAATGATACATGGTTAAGGGATCTAAAGAGTTGAGAGCTCCATAAATCCATACTTGACCTACTACATATATCAAAGTGCATTGGAAGAATAAAGAAACATGACAAGTAGAAGGAAGGAGGACTCATTTTGTGGAGACACAACTAATTCACTCACTTGAAAAGATAAGAACTTCCATTGGTCGACAAAATATCAATTGTATTTGAATCTAATACCTAAGGAGAAGCTAAATAATAGGATTTGGATTGTTGGCGCCTCTAACACTATACGTATTCATGCAGTATTTGATTTTAGAGAACTTGTTCGTTGGTGTGCCCAATGATTCAACCTCAAGATTAGGACTATGAAAGTCTCTTTGCAAAGAAAGAACCCAATTTACTTGACTTTGGAAGCCTTCAAAGATATGCTCAAGCTACCAAACCCAAATAGGAAAATCAAATTTCTTAAGGCCAATGCTTTCCTTGATTCTCGTGGTGGTGGAATCAATGTCATTCAAGAGTTTATGGTTTAGTCTGTAGATGTACCAACCAACCTCTATTCCATCTACATATTGATGTTAACAAATATAAAACAAGGAATTTTCTTGGTCATTTACCCATATTACGGGATGTGAATCAAGATCTCATGTACCCATGTCTGCGTTATACATTATGTGTTTCTCTTTCAGGAATGACATTATTTTTATTAGGCCAAAGTAATCTCTAATGAAATATATTTTCAATTATCCAATTATTTCAAAGCTAAAATATTTTTCATGATGGCCCAATTAGTGATGGAGATAGCCTATTGCAACATGTTTAATGGTATTACCCCATAAAAATAATATGAATCGTGAAGTGGGGTAAATATAATTTTGGTATCTTGTTTTGTAGAGACATAATGCACCATTTCAGTTTTTACTTGTTCAATATAGATTTGTCATGTAACATAGATATATGTTGCCTCATTTGAATCGTAGAGGATGAATATAGAAACATAAGAGTTCTTAAAGGAAACATGAGTATACATATCTATGGAAAGACAATCATACATAAATATGAATTTATGGTAAAAAAATTAAACCTCTATTACTCCCTATTTTCAATTCGGATAGATATATTTTTTTAGAAGTGTGTAAGCAAGATTGTTCTTAGTCAATTTTATTCAAGAGGAAAAAGAAGAGGCAATTTATTTTACTACCATTTAAAGTTGGAGAAGTTTTGGTAAAGAACTCTACACATTTATCAAAATTATCTAAAACATTAAACTATTTTAATTTGAAGGAGGATGAACATTCCCAAGGATTTGATATTGAGTGTTTATTTTCCCAAAATATAGCATTAGTAAGATATGGCAACCTATTGAGTAAGATCATGGAAGGAAGTAGAGATAATGAAGTAGACTTAAAAAGAAAAGTAAAAGGAAAAAAATGTATAGAATGATGATTTAGTCACACAAATGAATGCAAATTTAGAAGGGGAGATCAAAACCAAAAAATGACAGAAGAGCCTTACAAATGTACAATCCTCATCAATCCCATAGACCCCTTAGAGTTCCCCTTTGGAATATAAAAAACAAGAGATGCTTGTAACCCATGGAAAGCATAATGAAAAATTCTTTAATAGAGATTATGGTGAAGATCCATCTCCTCACAGTATTTTGGAGAAATCTCATTGTGGTTACTTCGTCAAGCAGTAATAAAAAATCTACTAAGAAAGAGTTTTAACCAATAGAAGGGCCTACCAACATGGAAGTGGATAGTGCTACTGTGCTCAAATGGGTAGCAATATATCTAGCAAAAAAATATATAAAAAAGCAAAATAATTAGTTCTAGAGGAACTATTCATTTTTGAATAATAATCATTGACTATGCATAATACTCATTATGATAAGGTTGGTAAAAAGTTACAAATTGAGAATGATCTGAACTTAAACAAGAATGCAACAACAAATATAGAATACTTAAACAATGCAACAACTTCATAATAACACAGAGATGCATTAAAAAACAAATTAATAAAAACAGAATGATTGCTCAGATGGAAAGAGATAGCTCAGATGTGGTGGCTAGATGCCTCTGAATTGTGTTAAAATGAGGCTCAAGGGCCCATTTATTATTGGAAAATATGAGAAAACCCTAAACAACCAAAGCCCTAACCTCATGAGATGTAACACTAAGAGTTTGTGGGCCCCGATGGGGTTAGTTGTGCAACCAACTTCTTGGGGTCATAACTTGGTAATATTATCTTTGTTTGGCACGTATGATACCTTGTTGGAAAAGTCTCGCCGAGTACTATAAGTTTCGTTGCATGCCCTACCTATGGAAATGGGCATGCCGCAGACCCCAAAAAACATCGTTTAGGGGGTCAAAACTGCTCCAGAAGTTCAAGACCCAAAAAATTGCTAAAAATAGTAAATGTTGAAATGAACAAGGAAACATATGAAACTGATTGGGGGGTCTAGGTGGAATAGGCGGGTGGCCACCAATATCCACCTGGATCATTCCTCCCCCCTTAGGAAGTAATGGTTCCCATTGCATGTAGAGCCTCCATGAGGTGAGGAAATTTCTGTTAAACTTGGTCCCTAGTGAACCACTTGCCTTGGTGAAGGAGTTGGCCTACTTTGACAAATTGATATAACTGTATCCTCTGTTGGCGAGTGTTCTTTATCTGTGTTTCCATGATCTGATCAGTTGTGGCCTATTCCATGCAATCCAGGTTGAGCTCTGTTGGTGTGAGTTGTTCTGCAATGTCAGATGTGTCCAACAATGGTGGAAAGTATGGCCGAAGGCGATCTACATTGAACACTGGGTGCAGAACAGGGAACGTTGGGATGCTTAGCTCAAAGGCACTGTCACCAATGACCTTGGTGATGTTGTATGACCCATATAGGAGCAGGTGAAGCTTGCGGTGGGGTCCAGTAAGGTGCTCCTTCTGCAAATGTAGCCAAAATTTGTCGCCCACCTGGAACTTGTATGACATTCGATGTTGATCATGACACTGCTTGTACTTAGCATTTTCTTTGTCCAATATATCATGGACCTATTGGTGGATGTGTTGAATGCGCTCAATGAATCTATTAGCTCTTTCAGCTTCGGACTGAACGTGAGCCGAATCTACCTGAGTGGCTACAAATGCTATGGCCACATCAATGGGGCATAACGGCTGAAATCCCAACCCTACCTGAAAGGGGTTGTGGCATGTTGAGATGTAGAGAGCTCTGTTGTAGATGTGTTGGACATAGGGGAGACTTTTATCCCACATGCGTGGATGCTTCGAGTTGTACATGTGCAGAATGTGTATGACCATCCTATTGAAAACCTTTGTTTGGCCATCAGCTTGGGGATGGAAATCCGTGGACTTAGTAAGTTTTGTATCTAGCATTGACCAGAGGCTTGACCAAAATGCACTCATGAAACTGTTGTCTTGATTTGAGACAATGGACTGTGGCATCCCAAAGTGTACCCACACTCGCTCAAAGAAGAGCTCAACAGTGGCCTTTGTTGTGATACTCTTCTTGGAGGTTGCCATGATGACCATCTTAGAGAATCTGTTGACGACCATGAAAAGGAAATCGTTGTCATGCTTAATAGAAGGAAGGCCCGACATGTAATCCATGGATACAGATTCCCAAGACTGGCTAGGAGTAGGTAGAGGAGTATATAGGCCTTTTTTCTTGATGGTTATTTTGGAAATGGTGCAGGTGGTGCATGATCTAATGTACTTCCCAACATCCTGATGAAGTTTCGGTCTTCTTCAATGCCACCATTATTTTCTCTACTTAGAAATGTCCAGCGACCCGACTATAGTGCGCCTCCCAAATCATCTTTGCATGTTCACTTGAAGGAACAAAAATGTCTTCCAGGTGACATAAGAGTGCATCCTGAAGGTGAAAATTTGGAACTTGCTTCCCTTCCACGAGTGTCTCCTATATGCTGTTGAATTTTGGATCACTCTTGTAAAGATGCAACCACCCCAATGTCTCGTGCCCACAGGAGTCGAGAACACTGATCAGTGCCATGACCGGTGGTCGGCTGAGGCAATCAACAACATTATTTTTGTTTCCCTTCTTATACTTAATGTTCAAATGGAACTGTTGCATATAGGTGGACCATTTTTGATGCAAATCGTTCTATAACTTCCCTTGTGTCTGTATTAACTGTAGAGATTGGTGGTCTGTGTGGGTGGCCATTTCCTTCCCCATAATGTAATTCTTCCATTGACGGTAGGCCTGCACAATGGAATACATTTCGTTGTTTTAAGTGGGGTACTATAAGACTATGTTTGAAAGTGTCTCGCTATGGTAAGCCACTGGATGCCCATGTTGAGTAAGAACTGCACCAATAGCATAGTCGGAGGCATCTATCTCAATCTCAAATGGTTGTTGTAGGTCTGGTAATGTGAGCACTGGTGTAGAATAGAGGTGATTCTTCAACTCAGAGAATGATTTTTGTTGGGTTTCCAACCAAAAAAAAATTACTTTCGCTCTGCCCTTGGTGACTTGACTTAAAGGCCAAGTGATATGAGAGAACTCCAACACGAACCTATGGTAGAAATTGGCAAGACCCAAAAATATGCGAAGCTCTGTTAGAGTGGTTGAGGCTGGGAAATCCCAAATGACTTGTATCTTGGATCAGTCCACATGTACACCCCACTCATCAATGATGTATCCCATATATTGAACCTGGGTCAGGCCAAAGGTGCATTTCTCCAAGTTAGCACACAACTTGTGTTTTCGTAAGGTTTGAAGGACCTGTCGAATATGGTGGAGGTGCTCTTCCCAACTCTGGATGAAGATCAAAATGTCATCTAAATACACCACCATGAATGCATTGGTGAAGGATCGCAAGATGTCATCCATCAGTCTCATGAAGGTTGTAGGGGAATTCATCAATCTGAATGGCATGACTAACCATTCGAAAAGGCCCTCCTTGGATTTGAAGGCAATCTTCCACACATCAGAGGGTTCGATAGGCACCTAGTGATAACCTAACTTCAAGTCAATCTTGCTAAAATATTTGGCCCCTTTGAGATGGTCTAGAAGGTCATCAATCCACGGGATTGGGTACCTATTCTGGACAATGATATTGTTCAAAGCCCAATAGTTAATATAGAGCCTCCAAGTCCCATCCTTCTTTTGTACCAATACAACTAGGTTCCCACAAGGTGATGAGGATGGCCTGATGTTCCCTTTCTGCAATAGTTCCTGAATCTGCCTCTTGATCTCATCGTTCTCCATAATAGAGCGTCGATAGATCGGTCCATTGGGAAGCGGCGCACCTGGGGTCAGATTGATGGAGTAATTGAACTGACAGTGCAGAGGTACCCCTGTAGGTGAGGCGAAAATATCCCTGTACTCCTCCACGAACTTGTCCATTTGTTGTTTCTGTGCAGAGGAGCCCTGCTTGGAAGTCGTGGCCACAACTTACTTCTTTCCCTGGGGGCAAATCATAAGAAAAACAAATTTCCTAGTCTGGGAAATGATCTTACTGCATTGCTTTGCAGTGATTAAAGAGATGGCGGTAAGCGAGGATACCTCCGATATCATATACAACTTATTAGCCAAAGTAATAATCACAAAGCGAGGTCTAGACTCATATACAACATGTTGCTTCCACAAGTATAGTTTTCCTAACAATACATCACGAACTTTAATGGTTAAACATCACACAATACCTCATCCGTGAAGGGCTTGATGTTGTAGGGAAGGCAGATCTGTTGGCTGACGTGAAGATCTCATCCTTGGTGAAGCCACCCGATGGTGTATGACTGTCGATGTGTTGTAGTCTTTAGGCCCAAACGCTTCATGAAATCTGCTAAAATAAGGTTCTTTTAGCTCCCGCTATCGACAATGAACTACAACGAAGAACCCTTCACCCACATCTGTGAGTGGAAGAGGCGTTTCCCCTCCTGTCGATGTTTAAGCTCAATCTTCTGGATCTTGGTGGTGGCCATAGTGGCACTGTGCTCTACATCAATGATCTTCTTCCCTTTTTTAGTTTCCTTAATGGGTTCTGATCCAGAGTCAAAACCTGCATCTGATTTAGAAGTCTTCAGATTGGCCACCAGTAACTGGTTGGCCTGACACTCACTTATATTGTGAGTGGAGCTCTTAGGGAACTCACACCATTTTATTGTGTCCTTGTTCGTCTTCATGGTGTTGTTCTTTGCTTGCAGCTTTGGTGGGCTGTCCTGGGTATCCTCGCCTTGGCTTAGTCCTTTGCTCTATGGTTTGGGGGTGCCTTTTCCTTGCTTTGGATTTTTAGATCCAAAGTCCCACTTCTTTTGTTTAAACTTATGCTCAATCTTGATAGTGTATCGATACGCCGTGCTGAGCGAGGAAATGTCCAGGAACTCCATCTCGTCCTGTATATACTTGTGCAGACAGCGCAGTACTTGAGCACCATATGTTGCTCAGTATCCTTGATACCCAACTTCATGCGAAGGGTATGGAAAATATTTGTGAACTCTGGCACATCTTGGTCCCTTCCCTGCCATAGCGTGGTCCACTTTATGTATTTGTCTTCATAGCTCCCGATAGGGTAATATTGTTCCTTGATGGCGTCTCGAAAAGAATTCCAAGTGGGTGCAGCTGAAAACAGTGAGGGTTCACTCTTGTCCTTTTGTTCATAGTAGGTTTCCCACCAATCCTTGATGTGTGGGGAGACTTTAAGAAGTGCAAAAGTAATATTTTCTCGATTGGAAAAGTCATGAACTAAAAAATATCCTTCCAACAGATTTAGCCATTTATCTACGGTGTCTGCATCTATCAAGCCTTCGAATATGGAAATCTCGAAGTTAACTTGTACCTTAAAAGGAGTGGCGCCTCCAAAGTGGCTGTTGGGTGAATATGCATCACCTATGGCTAACTGTCGAAGGATCTGGGCAAAGTTATCTATCATCGCGTCCCTTTGTCACTCGAGGGATTACTTGAGCAACATTTTGAAAGGATCTCCTACCCCCTCTTCTTTCTTTTCTTTCACCATGGGAGGTCATTGGGTTTTGCGAGGTTGATCTTGCAATGGTTCAACCAGATCAAACCCTAACTCCTTATACCCTAACCTCATTGGGGACATGCAAAGAAAAAAAAGAAAGAGCAAATCGCTCTGATACCATTGATCCGAACTTAAATAGGAATGCAACAACTTGCAAATATAACCATAAACACAGAGATGCAACAAAAAAAAACTTCATTTCATTAATAAAAAAATACTGAACTATGCTTACAAACAGAATGGAAATAAGACAACTTGGGTGATGGTAGATTATCTCTGAGAAGAGATGTGGCAGCTACATGCCTCTGAACTATGTTACAATGAGGCTCAAGGGCCTGTTTATTATTGGAAAAAATGAGAAAATCCTAAACAACCAAAACCCTAACCCCATGAGATGTAACACCAAGAGTTTGTGGGCCCCATTGGGGTTAGTTGGGTAGCCAACTTCCCGGGGTTGTAACTTGGTCATATTATCTATGTTTGGTGCATACGATACCTTGTTGGAAAGGTCTCGCTGAGTACTATAGGTTTGCCACAGGCCTATGCCAAAGGCTATAAGCCTGTCATGGACCCCAAAAGAATTCCGTTTAGTGGGTCAAAACTGCTCCGGAAGTTCAGGACCTGAAAAACTGCTAAAAATAGTAAATGCTGAAATGAACAAGGAAATAGATGAAACTGACTGGGGGGTCTAGGTGGAATAGCTAGGTGGCCACCAATATCCACGTGGATCAGAGAAGGTGCATATTATGAATACAGAGGTGACAAAGAAATCGAAGTCGGAAATAGAAGTACTAGGAGTTGGACCTACTAGACTTCTTAAATTACATATGACTCTAGGGGATGCACTTGATCATTTTACCATAGAAAAGGAAATTGAGAACAAGTGATTGAAAATCTAGGTTAGTGATATTGAAGAAGCTCTCAATCCTAAACATTTGTCCATGCCCCATTTGGCTATCAGAACCCCAAAACTTGCACCAATAATCACACTTGGAAAACCAAATAGAATCAGTAAAGTAGTAAAATTATTGAATGATGTAACATACCTCAATTTGTCATATTTTTTTTTTCCTTCTTGCTATAAATATCCAAAAGAATAACATTATATTTACAATCTTTAATTTTTATTAAAACTATTTCACTGTAAATTCTTAAATAACTTCAATTTATTTAAATCTAACTTTGATACTTCTAAATATATTAAAACTTGTTCTCTTACTTACTAGCACCACAAGGTATTTATTTATTTCTCAGAGTCTTCTTCCAATTTATTTGTGTCTCATCACAACCCATAATATAATATCTTGCATTTCATAATATGCCAGGATCAAAATTCTCTTAAACCACAAAGAGAATGGCATTCAAAAACCACAAAGAGAATGGCATTCAAAATTATAAGAATGCTAATATAATTATATAAGACCTCTATGATAATTTTACTACAACCCTCTCATATTCTATTAACAAGTTCTCAATTGAAGTTTCAAATAATAAAAGAAACAACAAAACCAATCCATGGTATGACAAAGATTGTAAAAGTGTGAGGAGAGAAATTAAGGAAGCTGTTGATGAATCTCTTAAAATGGACAAGATAAAAATATACAAAGCCCTAACTAAAAGGAAAAAGAGGCAGTACATTCGTCAAAGACAGGAGAGTCTCTTACACCTCTCTAAGGTAGTTCCTAAGAAATTTTGGAGGCAGATTCTGACTAGGAAAACTAAAGATAATAATAAAATTGCTCTTCACGATTGGAATTCCTATCTTAAAAAGATTTATGAATCTCCAAATGTCATGGATAATTTGGAAACGCTGCTCACAACGAAAGAAGTTTTCTCTTTAGAAGACATTAGGTTTGGGGTTAATCGCCTCGCTAATGGGAAAGCTAAGGACATTGAAGGTTACCAGGCGGAAATCTTAAAAATTGAAGGTCCTGTCCTCATCCCCCACATCCACAAGCTTTTCGATCAAGCAGTTAAGTAAGGGTTCCATAAACCTTGGACTGAGAGCCTCATTATCCCTATTTTTAAAAATGGGGATACAAATAACCCCTCTAATTATTGGACAATTATGATCAGCCCTCTCTTAGCCAAGTTATATGGTAGTATTTTGGAAAATAAGTTAAGCATATGGCTTGAAAGTGAAGGTAAGCGGGCTAAAGGCCAAGCAGGTTTCAGAAGGCATCACTCAACAACAGACCACCTCGTTACGCTTAGGATCATTGCAGAGGAATGCCGTAATGATAAATCCAATTTATTTCGTTGCTTTGTGGACTTTAGAAAGGCTTTCGATATGGTTCCTAGATACAACCTTTGGAATAGATTAGAAGAGCTAAAGGTTCCTCTCGAGTTGAGCGCTGCTGCTATAAGGTTATATGAGAATGTAATTGCCAAGCTAAAGAGCAATGAGGGGTGGTCGAAAGATATTAAGTGTAACATCGGAGTTAAACAAGGCTGCCCCCTCTCCCCTACCCTATTTGGCATTTACATCGATAAGCTCGAAGGCTATTTAGAGAAAGCAGGATGTGATGGCACAATCTTAGCTGGGATAGTCGTCATCCTTCTTCTCTATGTTGACGATATTGTTCTTTTGACAAGGTGCCCATCTAATCTTGATAAGCAACTCAGGCTTCTTAAGGATTTCTGCTCTACCATGGGTATGACTGTTAACATTGACAAAACAAAAGTTATGATTATCAAATCCAAGAAGGACACTTACGCTAATTTTATGTATGACAATAATAACTTGGAGGAAGTGTATTCTTACAAGTACCTGGAATTGATATTCATCACAAGCTCAACTGGAACCATAGCATTGAGAAAATGATTAATGGGGGGTGGAAAGCTTATTTTGGTCTTGAAAATAATTGTAAAACAACAAACCTTGTAATGTGGGATAAAAAGAAGTTCCTCTTTGAAACTTTAGTCACTCCTGTTATCTTATATGGCTATGAGGTTTGGGGTTGCAGCATCTCCAGAGAATCATGGAGAAATATTGAGCAAATCCAGAAGCGTTTTATAACTTATAACCTAAAAATTAAAAGTAATACACCCTATCCTATTCTCCTTATAGAAGCAGGTCTTTCCCCTATTGAGAGCTTAGCTATGATTAGGTTTCTGCTGTACAAGCACAAAATCAATAACATAGACGATCATAGACTTCCTAAGCTAGCTTTAAATTCCAGCCAAAACCACCTAAGGCTCAATCGGGGTGGCATAAAGACACAAGGGCCTGGTTAAACTATTGGGAGATCAACGAGAATGATGCATTGCAAAACATAAATAACATTAAAGATATTGTTACTTCTAAGTTCAAAGAAAAAATGTGGTGTGAGAAAGATTTAGCGGCTAAAATAAAATTAAGTTATTATAAGAAGGTCATCAACCCCACCTTAGAAGATCAAAAGTATCTCTCTATTTTAGCTAGCTCAAATAAGAAAATTAATATAGCAAAGATTAGAACGAATTCTCATGAGCTCCATAGTGAAACAGGTCGTTGGGCAGTTCCTAAAACGCCATGGATGGAAAGGATCTGCCATATATGTGAGAATAGGAACATCGAGGATGAAAACCACTTCCTCTTAGAGTGCCCCGCGTACAATCACATTAGATCTCAGTTTCACAATCTTTGTTACAATACTGACCTTCTTAGCCTTTTACAATGTCAAAATTATAGTGAGCTCGGGAGGCTTCTCTCCAAGCTTTTTGAGCATAGGAATAAAATCTTAAATCAAAATAAATAATTTATTTCTTTAGGTCCGATAGACCAATGTTTGGTCTCAGCAAACGTTAACCACCACCACCATCATCATCATCATAATAATAATTATAAAATATTATTATTATTATTATATAATTGCATGGCATTCAATAATACTCAACAGATGCTTGTTAATACCCATGATCTCTAAACCCATATATATACGTATTATGAAGCACATGTTTATATATATATCCCCTTACAAATCCAATTTTAAACCATAATATCAAATTTTTATGTCATATGAAATTTACTAAGGAAATTATGGGAATGGGTCGCGGTCATTACACTTAGCACAGTGAGTATAATCCGTTCGATATTTTCCCATGTGAACCCACATTTTTCTTGTAATAATGCATCTCTAACGGGGATGATTAGTTTAGTTGATTAGACGGTGGAGAGGGATTAGGGTTAAACTCTCTCGAATTTCCCTACCACCCACTTTGTTCGACCTCATTTGTTCCATGCTCTCAGTCAGAATGTCGCCATGATTCATGGCCGGATTTATGGCCAATTGGTTGCTACTACTCAAGGAGATGCTTCAAAGGAGATGCTTGTAATATACTTAGAGTTTACGTTGGATGCTTGAAAGTTACACAGGGAGCTTTAATAGCAATTGCCTGTAAACTATGAACTAGTAACTAGTAGCAATTAGTTACAGGTAGCTTATAGCAACTGCCTGTAAATTGTTATAGCAACTAGTTCACTTTCTTATAACTATCTGTAATAGGTTATAAGTCTTTATTTATAAAGACTACCTGTAAATTGTTCACATTCTTGTTTATACTTTGCAGTTTTTCACGGTAAAAGGAACGATGACTTGGTTTATGACGTCGGTGGGTCAGTTGATACTTGCAGAGATGGAAAGACAATGTTTCTCTGCTAATTATCGGGAATAACCCATCTTTTATTTCCTTCTTATCACTAACACTTCTTATTTATTTAAATCTACCTAATGAAAATCCAAGGCCCTAACTCCAGTATGTATAATCATGGTACAGGTATGCTAATCAATCCTAACTCCAGTATGTATAATCATGGTACAGGTATGGCAATCAAATATATTGGTTGATTTTGGTTAATTTGCAACAATATGTTTGACACTGCCAGAAGTAAAATTTTATCTCTCTCTTTTTATAGGTTGGCATCTTCAGTTTCTCAATCCCTCCTGAAGTTTACTTGATGTACACTTATAAGTTGAAACTAACGTAATTTGGGTTTTCTTTGTTCTATGTTTTCATAACCCTACATGGTTATGTTTTGTAACCTTTAGTTGTGGCCTTAACAAGCCACCAAATTGCATTATAAATATTAACCAATTGGCTTGTACAATTATTATTATTATATTTAGGCTATAATAGTTATGAGTCTATGTATGGAGTTGTGTTATACTTTTTGACCAAGGGAGGGTTCGTTTAGGTGAAAAAGGGATCTCCATCGAGCATTTAAACACTTGATCGATTCTTTTTTAAGTGCTCGATCAAGCTACTTGAGTGATAAAAGATATCTCAATTGAGTGTTTAAAACAACCCTCAATCGAGCTCATGTTTAACCCAAGTTACAGGAGCTCGATCGAGCAATTAATTCCTATTAAAAGCTCGGTCGTGGTTTGCACAAACATTTTTTTTTTTGCGTAAACTATGAGGAGATAGGGGCTTGACCAAGGGATATAACACTCGATCAAGGGATTTAACGCTCAATCAAGGGATTCGAAACTCAACCGAGATGGAGGAGCTCAATCCAACTACCAATGACCCTGCCAATGACCTAGAGGCTTAAGCCAAGTTGGGTTTTTGTTATTATCTTTTTTGTCTCTTTTATTTATTTATTTTTTGCAAAATAAAATAAATTAATTTGAAATGAAAACCCACTATACAAAGACAAAAAAAAATGACTGTGAAAACCACCAATAAAACCCCTAAAAACCACCATAAACAACCTATAAAACCACAAAAAACCATCTAGAGAACCCTTTAAAACCACAAAAAAAACTATAATTTAGGTTTTAATTTTTTTTCATTTCCTTGTGTAAGTTTTTCATACAATGGTAGCTTGTTTATTATGAATTTTTTTATGATTTTCAATAGTAAAATCTTTATTTTCTAATTATTTTAGGCTTTAAAGTTTTTTATTAGGAATTTAATGAAATAATTTTTCGAAAAAAAAATATTGTTATTTAAAATGCATTTTAAATTTTGAACAAATTTGACCAAAAATATGCCAAAAAAAACAGCGAAATAGAAAACTATCATACTATAACTAATAGCTCCAAGGGATAGTGCAATTGGTCAAGTTCCTGTTGCTAAGTACCTCACCTAAATCTCCTCGACGCCCTTGGGGTTAGGCCTTGTTAATTTTCCTGGCAGGTAGATCCCTTCGGATTGATCTACCTAGATTTTCTCGTGGATGTAGCGACCATTCAGTGTTCGTGAACCACCCTTAAAAAAAACCAAATTATAACCAATAAATATATAAACTAAGAGCTTGCAATTGACATGATGAATAAATAAATATATAAATTAGGAGTTTGAAATTGGCATGATGAATATGGTTGCATAAGGTGAACCTCTATTTATCAAATAAGAAATTTATTTATTTTAAATTTAAATTAATTTACATTTTAAATATTTGTTTACTAATAAATAAAAAAATTTGTTTAAAAAAATTAATTGTACTTAAAATAAAATATTAACTAAATTAAAAGTCCAAAACTAGAAATTTTTGTTATTTATTTAAATTTGAATATATATATATATATATATATATGTAAACTATGATATATGATAACGATATATATAGTTCTATACATTATAACTATATAATTATAATTTGATTATATATAACATCTAATATATAACAAGTAACATAACTATATATAACTAGTTCTTGTTTGTAGGTTTATGTGGGTAGACTCTGAAGAAGATAATTTTGAAATATGCTCCACAGTTTCAATTTCAAGTCGATGTTTTAAGTCCATACTAGGACCTATCATCACGATAAGGTACTTGAGAGAAGAAGGCAAAGTGAGAGAAGAAAGCAAAGGGATCAACCATTCTTCTCTTAATATTTATTTTTAATTTTTTGAGTAAACAAATCTCACACCAAGTTTCCCCTCTATGTGGTGTGATATTTCTTGTTTGTATGTTTCTGTGGGTAGAATTTGAAGAAGATAAGTCTGGAATATGCTCCATAGTTTGATTTTCAAGTCCATACCAAGACCCATCATCAGGACAAGATGCTTGAGAGAAGAAGGCGAAGGGATCAACCATTCTTCTCTCAATATTTATTTTTAATTTTTCAAGTAAACGAATCTCATGCCAAGTTCCCCCTCCATATAGGGTGATAATTCTTGTTTGTAGGTTTCTATGGGCAGAATTTGAAGAAGATAACACTGGAATATGCTCCACAATTTCATTTCCAAGTTGAAGATTCAAGTCCGTACCAGGACCCATCATGAGGACAAGATGCTTAAGAGAAGAAGGCAAAGGGATCAACCACTCTTCTCTCAATTTTTATTTTTAATTTTTCAAGTAAACGAATCTCATGCCAAGTTTTATATATATATATATATAATGTAATTATACAACTATATAACATAAATGTACATAACATTATAACATAACATAACATAACATAACGTGTAGCATAACTATAATATAACTTTATAACATAACATTATATATATATATATATATATATATATATATATATATATATATATATATATATATATATATATATATATATATATATATAAGTTCAAGTTTCAACAATGCACCATTGGTAGATACATTAAATCCATGATCAAAAGTGCATTTAAAGTTAATAAAATCATTTTGACTCTTTTCTAATTTGTACCATGTTGTTTCATTATATAGTATATTGTACTAGAAACATTGTCTTCATGTGCTTGCACCTAGTACATGTCACGTTTCAAAGTCAAACATTATAAGAACATGTCTTATGGATTATTTGCTTGGCATGAAATTTTATTAGTTTTGCAAATAGGTGTATTTTAATTTTTTACATATATTTACATATTTATGCTCTATGAATAAAATGCATTATTTACAAATGGGAAAAAGAATGAAGCTAGATTTGATCACCTCTTTCTATTGTGTTTACATGGAACTCAATACTTTAGTTGATAAATTATCAAAAAAGGGACTCTAAAGTTTAGGACTTCAGGCTATATTATTCTATTCAAGTTTAGAAATGTTTTTCTTGTCAACATTCTTTGTAAGTCAACATATTTTTTCTTGGATTAGTTTATATGTATTATATATAATATGCAGAGGCATCTCCTATATGCCCCCCAAATGCAGGCCATCAGAGTGCGGGCGGGGGGGGTGTCTTTTATACATGGTTGTGCTCGTGATAGATTACGTAGCCCAACCAGAGTGAATGTTCCACTCATAGATCCTCACTCTGACACCAGTCGAAGTGTCAAAGGCAGTGTTTCTATCTTTTTGGATGATCCTGTTTTAGATAATTGACCTTCTTACTAGTTCCAAGTACACATCATGCATTTTTAAATCATCTTTAAAATTTACGTGTTTACGTCTTGAAATTGTCTTTAATTTTTAAATCATTTTCAATTTATGTATTTGAATTTAATGTATTTGTTATTATGCTTCTATTTTCTTATATGTATGTTAAATTATGTTTATGATTTACAGACCCTCAGTAGGGCGAAGTTGAGGAAGTGAAATATCTCTACTATGATTGAGATAATATTCTACACCAAGTTCTTTTGAGTTTTTGTAAAGCTATCATGGTAGGTGTTGGGATGGGGTCCCCAGGGGTAGAATTGAATTAAGTTAATCATTTTTTGTAAATAATTTTGTAAAGCATGTAAATTCTCCGCAAAATATGGATGTGGAGCACGTAGCTAGCCAAGAGTCACAGGGCCTTAGCCCCTTGTTTGGGTAAGTGATAGGCGGTTTTGAAGACTCACCCATGAGCCGGGGGCCATGTTATTGTATTAGAAAGGCTATAAATAGTTGATTCATAGTGAGTCTTAGAGATAATTTTTGATAGACAAGAATATAAGTATGAATGAATGAATGATGTTGTAAAGGTTTGATAGACAGGAAGGTCTGTTCCTGTCAGTAGCGAAGGAAAGGCTCTGCAGCTGAGTGCATGGAGGCCTGGAAGAGTCCACAGCTGAGTGCGTGGATCCCTATAACTGAGTGTGCAGGGTAGTTGAAGTCTATACTGGAATGATTTTGATTAATAAAGACTGATTTTGGGTTGAAAAATTCCTGCATCTATCTCTTTAATTGTTATGTTACTTTCACTAATGATTCTATAATTCATTGTGTTTTCTCTATGCAAATTGGGTTAGCTGAACATGTTTATGCCTAATAACATGATTGAATGATATTCGTGAAGATCTAAATCTAGTTTGGGTTAGTTTCGGATAAGGAAGATAGGTATGCGCAATGCCAAATCTAGATTTCAAAAGCCCTAGAAGACCTATTTAGTTGCGTGAAAGTAGAAGACATATCCTGTTATGGCCTGATTAACGCCATTTCCTAGTCCCGCGAAGAATTGAAGGTAGTTAGGGCTGAATTAGCAGTCTTAACTCTATCGGAAGGTTAGATCTACACAGAAGCAGGCCCTGAAAGACATCACACTAGTCTCTGGATGCAAAAAATTGGTTCTTGTATCTCCCCATACTACTTCGGGTGAGATTGTGACCTGTGCTACACAGGTTGTTGCCGAAAGGGCCAGGAGCGTAGGGTTTTTTTGGTTGGCGCAACTAACTCCAAACCTGGGTTAGGACCCCCCTAAGCCAAAAAATGGTTTCGTTGTCGGGACCGGGATTTTCTTAAGAGATTTGTGATGTCGCATAATTGGAATCTGACTAAGAAAGAGATTGAAAAGTGGTTATATCGAAAGATTCACGAGTCTGCGGCTCAAGAAAACAGGAATCCACGCCTGTCAAAGGAGGATTGGTTGAATAGATATCTGTATACAGAGATACACAAAATTTTCTTTTTTCACTTTTACATGTGAATTATATGACTGGTTAGCTAAGTTGGCAGACAGTCAAGGGAGGTGGAAACTCAATAGTCCTATAGTGTGGACTCCAGAATTGGTGCAACAACTAGAGGCATCTAAAAACAAGACCGCACAGGTTGTCGATCATTGGCTTGATCGAATTCTGGGAGAATTTGTTACTGAATTTACAGTTGACACCTCAATTAGCTATAGCGAAGCAGAGCAAAGATTCTTCAAAGGACCGCATGGTAAGTACTTAAGGTCATTGAATACTTGGATTAAAATACTATTATGTGAAAAGTGGGTAATTCCATTACCTTCATGTTTGGAGCTACGCGAAGTGGAATATTCTTTAGAGGAAGTAACGGATCAGGTCTAGAGTATAGTCCATTGATTGAGCCTCCTTTAAGTGACGACGAAGGGGTGGTGCTAACTACACCATGAAGCATTGTTAAGTTAATAACTTAGGGTATTCTGAGGATATCTCATCCATACAATCCACCTCCACCTCCACCTCCACCACATACACCTTCACCTACACCTTCGCCTCCACCTCAACCATTCATCATGGCAAACGCAATGAAGATGTTGATATTCAAAGGAATGGGAAGTGAAGATCCAGAGAAATTATGGTTTGTTGCGAACGCTGTATGGACATCGCAACAAGTCACCAATGATAATATAAAGAAGGCATAATGGGTTACTGCCTTGGCAGGATCATGCACTAACCTGGTACATTAAGTATTTCTCTGATAATCCTCAGGCATCGTTAGGAGAGAATCAGACAGCTATGAACAAAGAATTTAGTAAGCCTAAATCCAAGGCATAGTTGGTAATTGAATTTAAGGAGATCCAAATGAGAGTCGATGAGACACCTTGAGACTTTTATTAGAGGTTGAAGTGCAAGATTATGCAGGCTAATATGAAAATATCAGATACCCAACATCACGACTGGTTTATAGTATCACTTTTTCCACACTTAAGAATACCTCTATCACAGTAGAAGATAACAACGTAGGCAAAAGCCTTGGAAATCGCGATGAGGCTGCACTCATCACCTATTCAGGATACATACCTGGGGGTACAACAGATCCACTCGCAGTTAGAGAGCCTGCACTGAGAATTACAGAGTCTAAAGAAAGAGAAGGAGACTAAGCCAAAAGTGCATACAAAGGTTTGGTGCTTGAAGTGAAAGGGCTACAGGCATGATAAATATCATTGTCCAGTATACGTGAATTATTTTATAGGGGGGCTAGCTTGTTGAAATGTGGCAACAAGAATATTCCAATTTTAATTTGTCCTTGAATTAAAATTCGAATTTAGTCTCACCAGCTGCTTGAAAAATAATTAATTAATTCATCTTGAGTTAACTAGTTGGAGAAATTCAAGTTAGAAGTCTTTTTGAAGTCATGCAACAATTATCCCTTAAGGAGATTATCCCTTAATTAAGGAGATAAGATTGAATTATATTTGAATTGTAATTAGTTAGCTCAGTTTACTGAGTTAAGTCTAGTTAAATTAGTTCCAAATTGGTTGAGGAACTAATTGTGAGTTATCAGTCAGTTGGTGCATGCATGCACTCAACTAGTGTACTCCAGATAATTAAAGATTCTCCCATCAATAACTCATGCATGTATATTCTGAGAAAGACCCAGTTGAGATTAAAGACAGGGATAGTGTACTATCATTTCCATGTGTTTTCCTATATAAACAAAACTCATGCATGCAAAAGGAATTCATTCCTTGAGGATTGCGTAGTTTTATAGGGTGTGAGATTAGTGTGAGTGATCAGTGTACCACTTGGTAACAGGAGGATCACCTAGGAGAAACAGCTTAAGGAAATAGGAGATCAGGAGGGCAGAGGAGAAGGCCTTTGTGTAATTCTGAAATATTTCCAACTTGTAATGATAATACAGATAGTGGGGTTTTTAGCTGAGGCTTTCCCCTGAGTATTTTCTGTGTTTCATGTGCTTTGATTCTTCTCTGGTTATATGTGTTCCACTTGATCTTGCTCAAATCTTTTAAGCTTCCGCTAATTTATTGTAGAAGTAGATTAAAGTATTTTTCTTTATTTATATTGCATTATCAGGTTAATCTACAGTAAGAATTTCTACATGGTATTAGAGCAAAGGTTATCAGAGTTGTGAACAATATACTGAGAAGAGAATTCGAAGTTTGAAGTTCGGGGTTGCAGGTGCAAAATCGAATTCTTATCATACTTCAAGGTTGGCCAATGGCGTTCAATGGCTTGAGACTCGAGTATGCCTTGGATGGTAGCTCGAATTACATAGCATGGAAAGATCACATGGAGGCTGTATTAGAAGACAATGACTTGAAGGAATTCATTGATCAAGAAATCCAAAAGCTAGCTTCAACTAATGCACAAGAGTTGGCTGAGTGGAAGAAGTGTGTGGCGAAGGCGAGATGGATCATCCTTGAGGGAGTTTGAGACCATATTGTCTCGAGTCTCCATGGGAAGGATACTCCATTTTCAATGTGGAAGACATTGAAGGACCTCTACCAGAATAGTAGCGACTAGAGGAAATTGACACTCAAAGATAAGCTTCGAAGAATCAAGATGGAGAAGGGCGATACTATTTCCAAATATCTGAAAAAGCTCACCACTTGCAGAGATGAGCTTAGTAGTGTGGGAATAACTACTACCGATGCTGATATGGTGAGCCTCGCTCTCCTTGGCCTTCCAAAGAGCTGGAATAGCTACCAGGACTCTATGAATGGGAGGGAGAAATTGCCAGATTGGGAATGACTGTGGTCAGATCTCATGCAGGAGGAGATCAGGAGGAGCACACGAGATGGTTCTTCATCCAAGAATGACGATGAAGAAAATCTGGCCTTAGCAAGTAAGGCAAGAAAAGGGAAGGGGAAGGCTTCCCATTCAAAAGTGAATTCTTCTCATGGAGGGAAGAAGGTTGACAAGTCTAATGTGAGATGCTTTAATTTTCACGAGATGGGACATTATGCGACTAATTTCCCATGGAAGAAGTCCAAGAAGGGATCCTTGAAAGGATCGAAAGGTGAGGCGTTAGCCTCTTAGTTCGAAATGGACTTTACCCTCATCGCATGCATGGTGCCATCGATGATGGGTTGTTTCTGGCATCTTGATAGTGGAGCCTCATTCTATTCAATACCTTGTAGGAGGAAGACCTCAAGATGCGCATAGAGATGGGTGACAATGGAAGGTATAGTGTTTCAAGAGTGGGCACAGTTGCTTTTCAGAGGAAGCATGGAGCTCCTCTCACCTTGACAGATGTGATGTATGTGCCTAGGCTAAAGAAGAACTTGGTATTGGTCGCGATGTTGGAGGAAAAAGGCTATGATGTTGTCTTTAGTAAAGGAAAGGCGTTCCTAAGACACATAGCCACGGGTCAGACTGAGAGGATAGGGATTCAGGTGAAGAATCTATATAATCTAGAGGTAGATGATTATGCAGCATTGAGTATGAAAGTAGAATTGGTGCAAAGCCAAGACATTGTGGCACAGGCGGTTGGGCCATTTGCATCATGGGGCCTTGAAGATAATGCAGCAGATATCTATAGGACTCCCCAAAGGTAAACTTGAGCAAGTTGATACATGCAAAGGTTGTACCTTGGGAAAGTACACCAAGTCTTCCTTTCATGATCAAGACAGTCGAGCAGAGGCTATCTTAGAGTGAGTTCATACTGATGTGTGTGGACCGTTCTCGACGGCATCCACAACGAAGCAAAGGTATTATGTGATTTTCATTGATGATTATTCTCATAAATGTTGGATATATTTCATGCAGAAGAAGGACCAAACCTTCACAGAGTCTTATGAGTTCAAAGCTTTGGTCGAGAAAGAGTCAGGGAAGAAGATCAAGGCCTTGAGAAGTGACAACGATGGAGAATATGTCTCTCACGAGTTTAAGAACTTATGTGCAGCAGAAGGAATTAAACAAGAGTTGATGACACCTCATAACCCACAGCAGAATGGGGTGGCCGACAGGAAGAACATAACTATTGTAGGGGAAACATGGGCGATGCTACATGACCAAGGCCTACCACTTCACTTGTGGGTTGAGGCATGTAACACAACAGTCTATTTTCAGAATAGAAGCCTGCATCGCATACTTGGGATGAAGAAACCAGAGGAAGCTTTCTCCGGTAAGAGACCAAATGTGGGTCACTTCAGGATCTTTGGCTCATCAGTATATTTCCATGTGACAAAGGATGCATGGAAGAAGCTTGAGCCGACAGTAGAGTTGGGGATACTTGTGGGGTACACTAATACACCCCACAACTATCGGGTGTATCTGCTTACTAGTCGGAGGATAGTGGTTCGCAGAGATCTCAAGTTTGATGACCAGAAGGCCATGCGAGTTTCCATTGAGAGGGAGCTCCAACTATAGGCTATGGAGGAACTGTTGGTTCCTAAGGAGGAGGAGCCTCAGACTGATGTAGAGTAGCCACATGCAAAGGTTTTAGGAGTGGAGACATCCACTCAAGTAGAGTCTTCCAGAGATGGACGGAAGCACACAAGAGAAATTGATAGATTGTTGATGGATGTGAGAGATAATGTGGGAGAACCATCTTCTCAGCATAGACAAAGGAGGTCACCTGAGAGGTAAACTGGATAAATGGCCCTTGTTGGGGAATGTGTTGAGACTGAGCCATCTTCCTTTGAGGAAGCAGTGCAACAACCGATTTTGGTTGATGATATGGTGGAGGAGTATGACTCCATAGTTCGTAATAGTGTTCGGGACGTGGTTCCGAGACTAGAGAACAAGTCAGTTGTGAGTTCTCGTTGGCTTTACAAGGTAAAGCAAGCTGCTGAGGGTAGTGTGGAGAAGCATAAGGCAAGATTTGTTGCCTGTGATTTTTCCCAAGTCGAGGGGATTGACTATGATGAGACTTTTTCTCCTGTCACAAGGTACTCATATATTAGATTGATGTTGGCACTATCAGCATAGATGGATTGTAAGATACATCAGATGGATGTGAAGACTGCATTCCTCAATGGCAAGATTGAGGAAGAGGTGTACATAGAGTAGCCAGAAGGTTTTGAGACCTTCGATCGTGAGTCACATGTGTGCTGACTCAAGAGATCTTTATACGGGCTGAAACAAGCACCTCGTGCTTGGTACACCAAGATAGACAACTAATTCACCGGGTTGGGCTTCACAAAGAGTGAAGCAGATGCACACCTGTGCCACATCATGGTGAAAGGTAAGCCGTTGATCATATACTCTATGTTGATGATCTCATATTGAAAGGTGATGATCAGTTGATCATGTCTTGCAAGGAGGACCTTGCAAGAGAATTTGGGATGAAAGACATGGGTCTCATGCATTACTTCCTTGGCATGGAAGTGTGGTAGAAGGATGGGGAGTTGTTTGTGTCTCAGGGCAAGTATGCTAACGAGATACTTAGGAGATTCCACATGGAGAAGTGCAAGCCCATGCAGACTCCTCTAGCAGGTAACTGGAGGAAGGAGGTTGCTACTTTAGGAGAAGTCATAGAGGCTACTGTGTACAGGCAGCTTGTGGGTTCGCTGATGTACTTAGTGAACACACGACCAAATTTGTGCTATGCGGTGAACCAACTAAGTTAAGCGATGGTTCAACCTACTAAGATGTTTTGGAAGGCAGCAAAGCATCTATTGAGATACATCAGAGGCACATCTTTGTATGGATTATGGTACAGACGGATAGAGGGAGTGAAGCTACAGGGCTTCACTAATGCAGATTGGGTAGGGAGTCCATCAAATCGGAAGAGCACATCAGGAGGGATTTTCAACCTTGGGTCAGCTGCAGTTTCTTGGTAAAGTAAGAAATAGAGGTCGGTTTCACTTAGCTCGGCAGAGGCTGAATACATGGCTGCAAGTTAGGCAGCATGTGAGGCCATCTAGATGTGGAAAATCTTAGTTGGTTTGTTTGATCAAAGGATGGAAACAACTGTGATCTATTGCGATAATGAGAGTTGTATCAAACTCTCTGAGAATCCAATATTTCATGATAGGTCCAAGCACATCGATATCTAGTACCATCATCTTAGAGACTGTGTAGCAAGGAGGATCATGTTGCTACAGTATATTTTGACAGAGGAGCAAGATGCTGACATTTTGACAAAGGCATTGTCAAAGTGTAAATTCGAGTTCCATAGAGACAGGATCGGGGTGGTAGATAATCCCTTTCTTGTTGAGAGGGAGTGTTGAAATGTGGCAACAAGAATATTCCAATTTTAATTTGTCCTTGAATTAAAATTCGAATTTAGTCTCACCAGCTACTTGAAAAATAATTAATTAATTCATCTTGAGTTAATTATTTGGAGAAATTCAAGTTAGAAGTCTTTCTGAAGTCATGCAATAGTTATCCCTTAAATTAAGGAGATTATCCCTTAATTAAGGAGATAAGATTGAGTTATATTTGAGTTGTAATTAGTTAGCTCAGTTTACTGAGTTAAGTCCAGTTAAATTAGTTCCAAACTGGTTGAGGAACTAATTGTGAGTTATCAGTCAATTGGTGCATGCATGCACTCAACTAGTGTACTCCAGAGAACTGAAGATTCTCTCATCAGTAACTCGTGCATGTCTATTCTGAGAAAGACCCAGTTGAGATTTAAGATAGGGACAATGTACTATCAGTTGCATGTGTTTTCTTATAAACGAAACTCATGCATGCAGAAGGAATTCATTCCTTGAGGATTGTGCAGTTTTACAGGGTGTGAGATCAGTGTGAGTGATCAGTGTTCCACTTGGTAACAGGAGGATCACCCAGGAGAAACAACTCAAGGAAATAGGAGATCAGGAGGGCAGAGGAGAAGGCCTTTGTGTAATTATGAGATATTTCCAACTTGTAATGATAATACAGATAGTGGGGTTTTTAGCTAAGGCTTTCCCCTGAGTATTTTATGTGTTTCATGTGCTTTGATTATTCTCTAGTTATATGTTTTCTGCTTGATCTTGCTCAAATATTTTAATCTTCTACTAATTTATTGTATAAATAGATTAAAGTATTTTGCTTTAGTTATATTGCATTATCAAGTTAATCTACAGTAAGAATTTTTACACAGCTCCCTTGAAGCTAGAAGCCCAAGCCAAGCCAAGCACGTGAGCTGCACTATGGTGAGCCATTTGTCAAGTCACTGGGAAACATGCGACGAATAACTACCACTTACTTCAGAAGTTCGTTCAGACACCCCAACAATTTTTTTGAAATTTATATAAATCTGTGGGCCATGATGAGCGCCATTGTCGAAGTTATGAACCCCTACTTACTGTATGCAAGCAGAAAGCTAGCCCCAAGATCAAGACGCAGGAGCAGCGTGTGGAGGATTCCAAGGTCGAGGATGAGGAAGAGGCACTAGATGAAGGTTATGGCGTGGATAGATAATTTTCTATAACTGTGGTGAAGCAGTGCACTGCTCATTCATGATTTTCCAAATCCCACACATCCGTCATGTCAGTATTGTTGATAGTTTGATCACGTCATAGAGGAATGTCCGGTCCTTATGGCGAAGATGCAAGAGAAGAAGGCAAAACCACAACAGCCTACACAAAATTTACAAATGATGAGAGCTAAGCCTCGCGAAGAGGATCCGAATATAAACATTGTGTTAAGAAGTGGTATAACAATTGGCACAGATAAAGGCAAGAAACCTGAGGAAGAGGGATGGGTACAAAAGGCTACTGAGAAAGAAGTTGATTTTGATATGAACCGCGCTAAAGCGACATTCTTGGAGGCAAAGAAGAATTTTGCTGAGGCCTCCACCTCAGGAAATTAGGAGAAAATGTTGTAAACTAATGTGTTGCAGGAAGTAGATCCTTCCACACTAGCTACTTTCCTGAAAAATTGTATGAAGTTGTTGTGTGATCAAAAAGTTGTTGAAGGATTGCAAGACTTAATAGATAAGTGCGCCAATAAGGAAAAGACTCCGATGGAGCAACGAATATTTAGAAATATTGGTAGGCATAAGGCACGAACAGGACACGAGATGCGGTTAACAGTGTAGATAGGCGATTACGAAATGGACCAGGTAATTTTGGATCTGGGGTCCGATGTGAATGTTTTGCCGAAACAGACATGGGAAAGGATGGGGAGACCTACACTGCAGTGGTCTCTGATTCATCTTCGAATGGAAAATCAGTAGAAAATCATCCCCATGGGATGATTTTATGGAGTGAAGATTGATATTGAAGGTACGAGTACATTAGCAGACTTTAAAGTTATAGAAATTGTCGATGATAGTAATCCCTACCCTGCGCTCCTGGGAATCGACTGGGATATTGATATGAATGGAGTCATTAATTTGAAGAAGAGGAAGATGACCTTCAAAAGGAAGTCACTTAGGGTCGTAGTACCACTGGATCCTACGGAAGGATAGTGCTATACCGAACACATACGCGATTATGTAGAAAGTGACGACGAGATAGACCAAATATATAAGATAACAACACGAGATCAGGATTGGATCAATCCAATGGCGGATGGACGGATCACATGGGACTGGGAGAGTTCATGCACTTCTAAATTAGATGAGGAATTAGAGCATTGGCAAAACTACTTACATGAACTATCTACATTGCGGTGCAATATGATGACGAAGTCACTATGCTGCGTTTTGTATGAGGTAAGAAAGCTACCTTATTATGATGGTATGACTAATGTATATATGTTTTTAGATGAATTTGAGAATGAAGTCCCTAAAGACCATTGTTTTCAAGAATTGGAGCTGGCACTGTGAGATACACCTACATGATGGTGGGGTACTGTTGTGGTCACCAACAACCCCCCTCTTTGTTTGATATTAGTAATAACATCAAGCAAAGGGGGACCCTTAACCAAAAAAAATCAAAAAATATTTTTGTTTGAAATTTGTTTTTGTATTAACTCCCTAAGAGCTATATCGCATCGCAAGGAAAAAAGGAGCGCTTTCCCAAAGCGCATAAATACATTGAGGAGGAGCGACGCGAGAACTCATCGCATCGTGTGCATTAAAAGCGCTCAAAAAGGGAAAACCTAAAGAATCGCCGACGGTCGATATGCAACGTCGCACGTCGCAATGTCGCATAAGCAGCACAGAGTGATAAAGCGAAAAGCTTGCGACCTTGCGATATTGCGATATGCGATCTGCGACCATGCAAAGCTACGACCTGCGATCTATGGTGTGCGACAAATGAGACTATCAATTGTTGCGATGCCACCTATTTACATCGCAATCTTCGATGCTGCGATGCAAATCGCAGAAGCCATTCGTCGCAGGCATTCCTCGGCATGATCTGTGAGCCCAAAATTAGGTGCGCACCTTACGGGAAATTAATGATTGTACGCCTGTGTATCCAAAGATGATTATGTTGCGTTTTTCGAAGAGTCAAGTCATAATGGGTGACATGATTATACATTCATTAGAACTTAATTGCTTTCATGTCAATCTTTTCTTCTGTCTCTTTTCATTTACGTGCACTATAAGTCAGCAACTAATATAAATCTATATGCAGGAAACATCTAAGGAAAAGCGCCAGAGCTAGAAGAACAGAGAGGAGATGACTTCGCAGATGGATACCGCATACAGCAGGACCGCGGATTCCAGAGTATCACTCAACAAATGCTGATGGAAATAGGCTATCTAGGACTCAGAGTCAAAGCCGCACAAAAGCAAAGCGTTTATGAAAGATCCTGAGTCCCAAATTGGGTAAAGCAAAAAGAAAAACGCTTAAGGGGAAAGATGTTTTAGAAAAGCCTGAAACAAAGAATGGAAACAAGTTTCAATTGAGAAAATCATTTAGGCAACAAAATCCCCAGCTCATTGAGTCATTCGCACGGCCGGAAACCGAAATAGCAACAACACAATCAGTTTGAAAGAAATCTGAGTTGTACTAAGTATACACGCCGTGAAGACACTCCTCCAGAAGAACACTTTCAAAAATATCTTCTAATTTGTCAGAAAGAGGTGCCAGCTCTTGTTATTTCTAATTTTCAAAGCTCGAACTAAAGGAAAGGACAAGCAGCCGACTCTTTCACGGCAGACAGCGCATCGCTTACAGCACTAAGGAGCAGATACAGAAATGGTTAGAAATTAGATTCAGTTTTTAGAAATAAATTTGTTTTAGTAAAAGGGCGGTCATTTGAAGCCGTTCCCTAAATTTGTGTAATTAAAATTAGCCGGTTAGTAGTATTTAACCCTTCTCGTTGCATTGGAGAAGGGTCCGGAAATTTGTCCAAAAACTTGTCCTCAGAACATGCACTTTTGCACCCTCGGAGGGGGTTTTTGATGAATGGATGGATCAAGATTTATTTATGTTTGCATTTTAATACCTGCTACTGATGTTGCACTTCTGTACTCTTAGTAGGCATTAGAAGTAAGTAGAAATAGATCATTATTGCTTAAGGTCTGTGAGTATAAAATCAGTCATAAATGGTACTTTTATCTCTTGACGAGTTTCTGCTTGCATTCTTAGAGTAATATACAGCTGATGTTGTTTATATGTTAATGTATGAATGAGTGGACTACCATTTGGCACTTTTGTACGGTGGAGTCATTGATTTGTGCTTAATACATGAATAACTGATTATGTGATATGCTGTTCACAATCGTTTTGCTTAACTTTTTATGCAGGATGGTTCATCTTAATTGATTTATATTCTCATAATAGCTGAATAATCTTCATTACCAGTTATTGTGTGAAATCTTTCTAGATCGCATAATGGAAAAAGTTCTATCCCGGGTTAGCGTAGATTAGATGTGTTGTTCTTGATAGATTAAAGTAGTATAAAATTCAGTCTCAGAGTTTAGAATTAGATTAGCTTAGAAATAATTCCATATTTTCATTATCATATGCTACACACACACACATCATCAAACTCTACACACACACACCCCCTTAGAACGGGAAGCTGGTCCCGTTATCCCTAGTCGGACCCGCTACACCAAACGGGCACGGAGCCGCCAACCAGGTTCCCGACCGGGTGGGTATCCCCCTTGTTGTTGACCCGATTTCAGGGCCCTCAACATATTTGGCGCTAGAAGGAGGGCACGAACTATGAATGGCACCTAAAGAAACATCTAAATACCATTCTGAGAGTAATACACCCTCATTAACTCCCTCGACTTCTCCAACATGGTTAAACCCGAAATTTGAAGTCGCTCGAGTATCTACCACTGCTACATATTCGAATATATCAGACCAATCTATCATTGAACCCCCTGAAATTCAAACTTTGATTCGTAAACTCCAGGGATTCTCTATTTTTAACCAGAAGTCTGATAAATCTAAAAGCAGCGTGACTTCGCAGTACAACCCTACTCATCCCCTTACCAGATTAAAGAGTGAAATATTTGGCATACAACCAAGTGAACTCCCTCTCCCTACCAGGAAAAGAGCAAGGAAAACACCACCAGAGTCTGACAGTCAGACTCCTTCATCCACTTCGTCCATATCAACTCCCTCACCATGAAGTCAACCACCCACTCTTTCATTCCAACTCACTCACCCATCTTCTACAAACCTTCCTCTTCAAACATCAAAAATCTTAATATCTTCATCTTCTCAGCATCAGGGATCATCTTCTGCACTTCCATTAACTAGCAGCTCAACGATGGCCTAGTCTCCATGGAACAATCCTGGGGCGGTTTTAATGCCTCCACCCCTGAGCCCTATACCGGCCCATCCTGAGAAATGGCTGCCTAAATTCAATCCGGAAGCAGGCATGCTAGCCGAGGAACATATCGATAATTTCATGCTTTCTGTTAATCTCAATGGAGTCACTAACGAAGACACTGTTGTCCGGCTTTTCCCTTATACAATGCAAGGAATAGCCGGGTCATGGTACTTTTCGTTACCTTCCGGATCCATCACAAGCTGGGACATTTTTCAAAGTCAGTTCCTCACCAAGTTTGGTGATGACAGATCCACGGCGACATTGATCAATGACCTATCTAATCTTAAGGCTGAGGCTAGAGAACCCATTAAAGATTTTAACTTACGGTTCAATAAGATCCTCAACAAAATCCCCGCTGCCTCACAACCCAGTGAGGAAGTAAGATGTGAATGGTACATCACATCTTTACCTCCAAACTTGGCTATCTTCGTAGATAGGGCAAACAAGACCACCTTAGTCGACAACTTGACAGAAGCGTTAGCAGTGGAAAAACGCGTGGTAGCCCTAGAAAAGAGATCTGCTATAGAAGAACGCAAATCTAAGAAGATTTCTTTCAAAGAAGACACCAAGAAGAAGCAAACGAAAGACCCTTTCGATTTGGAAGGATTACAAAAAGTGTTGAAAGCCATGTCCAATGAGATGATTGATATTAAGAAACAAGTAGCAGAGACCTCTTCGAAAAAGCCCTTTAGGACTTTTAAAAGAAATCCTCCCATGGAGGTAAGACCACCTAGTGTTGTCTCAAACGTTGAATCTGAAGAAGACGAAGAAGAAGAGAATACCACTGAAGGGCAGACCGACGAGGAAGAGGTCGTAGAATTACAAGGAATGTGGGACTTCATCCTCCCACAAGAAGAGGATCAAGAAGCATTTCCTGTTAGCACGAGAAGCAAAAATCAACTTGATCCTCCCCTAACTACCCCAAAACAAAAGGGCGCAAACCCTGCAACAAAAGAAAAGGTCGCAACAAAAAAGACAACTGCTAAAGCGACCCAGCTTAGCCCAGTCCAATCTGACCAAACACCTCCATCAAGAACACTAATAGTGTCGGATGAAATGGAGTATAACATCATTGATGACATGAAGAAGACTAGGGCTAATATCACTCTATATGAATTGAGTAAATTGAAACACTAGCAGAAAATAATGATGAAAGAATTACATGCTGTGCCTACTACATCTTTACCTACAGCTGTAGCTTCCCACAATCTGGGAAGGCCTCCAACCAACACGATCAATAAAATTGATCCAAATGACATCGCCTTGATTGGAGGAAGATCAAGATCTCATACTCCTCCTTTTCTTCTCACATATGAAATCTTCAACAAAAACGTGCACAATTGCTTGGTCGATTCTGGTGCTTCAACGAATATTTTACCCAGGTCAATATGTGCCAAATTGAATGTGCAACCTCAAAAATCCGCAGTACGAATAGTTCAACTTGATCGATCCCAAGTCGAAGTGATTGGTGAACTTAATCAGGTGACCATAAGATTGTCGTCTAACCCAAAAGTGTGTCAGGTTATCGACATTCTAGTAGTTGATATCCCTGAGTTCTATGGTTTGATTCTTAGCAGGGATTGGTCGGAGAAACTCCACGGATATTTTTCAACCGATTGGTCGCACATGTGGTTACCATACAATGGTAAACCAAATCAGATAAAGGTTGAACGAGAGTTGCACCAAAAATACATAGTGACAGAACTGGAAGGAGAAAATGAAGCCATAACGTACAATAGCAGCATTGTAGGCAATTACGCAATAGATTCTTTCCTAGGTAATTTCAATGCTCATATTTCACCATACTTAGAGAATTCAGTTTTATCCCAAGTTGAAAATTTCTCCCAGACTGATGACTCAAAATGTTTTAGTTTTTTAGATAATTCTGTAAATACATCTTTATTTTGGAAATTATATTTTGACGGATCTAAATCCAATGAGGGGGTAGGAGCAGGATGCGTTCTGATTAACCCAGACGGGAACAAGATTATGCTCACATGCAGACTTGAGTTCGATTGCACGAACAACACAGCGGAGTACGAAGCCTTGGTTCAAGGCCTATACAAAGCAATCGGATTGAACGTTAAGTATCTTCAAGTCTTTGGAGATTCGGAGATCGTCGTAAAACAGGTACGTAACACCATACATTGCCTGTCAAGTCATTTAAAGCATTATCAATCATTAGTTCAAGATCTCACTGCGCATTTCGTAGCATTCAACATCTCGTCGATTCCAAGAATTCAAAACGCGAGCGCAAACCTGTTAGCTAACGTAGCCTCTAGACTTATCCCTTCCGAAGATTTTAGTCCTGATAGGTTTTCAATAGAATTAATCTTTAGACCATCCATCCCTGACAATATCACCAATTGGAGAGTGTTCAACGACGACCCTGACATCGTAAATTTCCTTACTTCTGAAGGATCCTACTCAAATCAGATAATCGACGAAGACCATCATGATCACCAAATATAACAAAATGGCTCTGACAATGCTATACCGAAATTGGTGGTCAAGTTAGAAGATTTATATGATTTGAAAAGTCGGTTTAAAAGGTCCGCCAATGCTAAACTTTGCAGTTCTACCCTGAACTATGAATTAGTAAACCTAGGGACCGATTAGAAGCCACAAAACGTTAACCTAGGTCACGGCCTAGCCCCTGAAGAGAAATCAGCATATATCCGTCTTCTGAGACAATACAAAAACGTTTTTGCCTAGAATTACGATGAGCTAAAGACATACAACACTTCTATCATTCAACATGTTATCCCTATGATTGACAATGAAAAACCTGTCCAGCAGAAGCTCAGAAAAATACACCCTAACCTAGAAAATCAGATAAAAACTGAGCTTAATAAGTTGTTGAGAGCCAGAATAATCTTCCCCATAAGGCATTCTAAATGGGTATCCAATATGGTGCCCGTTAGGAAGAAAAACGGAGACATTAGAATCTGTATCGATTTCCAAAATCTCAACAAAGCCTGTCAGAAAGATAACTTTCCCCTCCCACCTATGGAGCAAATATTACAGGCAGTAGCAGGCTCAGAATTAATGTCATTCCTGGATGGATTTTCAGGATACAATCAAGTACTGGTGCATCCCGATGATTAGTTAAAGACTACGTTCCGAACCAAATGGGGCACTTATGCATATCGGAAGATGCCATTTGGTCTGATCAATGCCGGAGCTACTTTTCAGAGAGCCATGGACATCGCGTTTAAAGGGTTAGTCAATAAATCAATAGTGATTTACCTGGATGATATAACCGTGTACTCCAAAAAATGAAACAACCACCTCAAAGATTTGAAGCAAATCTTTCAAAGATGCTTGAGGTATGGGATTTCGCTCAACCCAAAGAAATCTTTCTTTGCGTTAAGCGAAGGGAAATTGCTCGGATTCGTAGTGTCGAAATCTGGTATTCACATAGAACATGACAGAATCAAGGAAATTTCCGAAATATCCATACCCCATAACAAGAAAGCCATGCAATCCTTCCTTGGACAGATCAATTTTGTCAAAAGATTTGTCCCGGATTTTTCACGTATTATTTCTCCCTTACAAAAAATGATAAAAAAGAATTCAAATTTCAAATGGGGTCTAGATGAGCACGAAGCGTTCAACTTAATCAAACAAGCTACCATCGATGCTCCATCTTTGGCCACCCCAAATTTTTTGGAATCTTTTATCTTTTATACTTTTGCCTCAGAGAAATCCTATGCCGCGATTTTGACCCAAGCAAATGAAGAGAAAGCGGAAGCTCCAATCGCATTCTTTAGCTCGAACTTACAAGGTGCTGAAATTAATTACTCAGACGTAGAGAAACAAGCATATGCTGTTTTCAAAGCGATCAAATATTTCAGACCTTTCTTGCTTAAAGCCCACACTAAAGTCGTAGTACCGTTTCCGGCGGTAAGAAACCTTTTGGTGCAGAAAGACGTGGGCGAAAAGAGAGCTAATTGGATTACCGCTTTACAAGAATATGATCTTGAGATCAAACCAGCAAACATCGTAAGAGGTCAAGGCTTCTGCAAGATGTTAGCCGGAGCAACGCAAATCCCGGAGAACTCATCTGAAGAGGTACAAGCGTATGAGTTAAGCCTAAACGATGCAGAATCATTATATGCTGACACCATTTATTTTCTTAAGAACGGGTATGCTCCATCGCGTCTGGATCATACCAAGAAAAGAGCTCTGAGATTAAAAGCTAAACAATACCAGCTCATAAATGATGTCTTGTTTAAAAGGAATTACGATTCTGTGCTTCTTAGGTGTCTTGAGAAAACTGAAGCCGAAAAGGTTTTGCAGGAACTCCACGATGGACCAGCGGGCAGACACTATGCTAGAGATGCAACTGCACATAAAATCTTGCGTGCAGGATATTATTGGCCCACGCTGTTCAAAGACTCATACAATCACGTAAGGAAATGCCAAGTCTGCCAGACTGCTGCAAGAAAACAAAGGAAACTGTCCATGCCGCTACAACCAGTCATCATCGACCAACCATTCAGTCAATGGGGCTTGGACATAATAGGTGAGATCGTTCCTCACTCTTCTAAGCAGCATAAGTATATCCTTACGACAACTGATTATTTTACCAAATGGGTAGAAGCAGTTCCTCTCAAGACAGTTCATTCTGAAAATATTATTGAATTCATAGATCAATTTATCATCACTAGGTTTGGATTGCCAACATCATTAATGTTTGATAACGCTTCATATTTTTCTGGAAATGCTATGACTGAGTTTGTGCTTAAAAGAGGGTTCAAACTGAAATATTCTGCCAACTACTATCCGCAAGGTAATGGATTGGCTGAATCAACAAACAAGAACCTAATCAGAATTATCAAAAGAACAGTCGACCAAAACCAAAATAATTGGTACAAAGCGTTGGTAAATGCTTTATGGGCTGATAGAATCACAAAGAAAGCTTCAATCGACACTTCTCCCTTTAATTTAGTTTATGGGAGAGAAGTGGTTCTTCCGACTCACCTAGTCATTCCCTCTTTGTCTTTAGTGCAATATATCGATGAAGTATCTACTTCCTCTTTACAATTAAGACAAATGGAAATAATCAAACTAGAAGAACAAAGAGAACAAGCTAGGAAAACCCATGCTCATCACCAAGCGCTAATAAAATCTTCTTTTGACTCAAGCATCATAACCAGAAAAAACTTTCAGATGGGTGATTTAGTTTTGAAATGGGATAAGGCTCATGAAGAAAAGGGCAAACATACAAAATTTCAAAAGCTGTGGCTTGGCCCTTTTCAGATTGTAGAAGTCGTAGGCCCGTCTACATTCGTGTTGCAGGATCTGGCAGGAAGGAGAGATTCTTTACCTGTCAACGGATTGATTCTTAAATTATACTTTCCATAGAAGAGAAATCTTCTAATTTTTGCAGGATAGATTTAGTTTTTAGTTTTTATTTTGTTTTGTTTTTTTTTCTTTTTATGAATAAAACCCGTTGTGAATGATCATTTAAAAAGGATTCATGAAAGAGCACGCCAATTCTCTATCAGATTTTGATTTCGCTTGTACAAATAGCAAAATTTTTGAAAATCTGAATTTTATTATTGACAAATAGAGTTAACTTCACTTTGATTACGATACTCGTTTCAACCTCTAAAAAGCTTTGACAAAAGCAACCTCTGGTAAAAGAATTGTTTTGTATCAGCACCGCGAAAGGTATCATCAATAATAAAATAAGCATTCTCTGCAAAGCTGTTGTTTTCAAAAACTCTACTATTGTCGTCCAGAGCTTTCTTAAGGAAAAACAATGACTTCCTCCCTGCTAAAAGGAAATTACAGCATTCAGAGAAACAATCCAAGAAAAACACTATATCTCAAAGAATAAGAGGTCTCATCACGAGCCGGCTTATCATGATCACAGATATTATAACTTGCTGACTTTTCCAATACTGTCTATCAAAACAGGGCAACGACTTAAGATTGTTGCAATCAAAAGACAAGAGGTCTCATCACGAGCTGGCTTGTTCAGCAAAAGTGTAAATCAAGTGAATGACTGTGTCATAATTTGGCCACCAAACCAAGACATTGTTCTTTAGAGAATTAAAAAAAAAAAAAAAAAAAAAAATGTGTCAAAAAGGATTTTTCTCTGGAATGTTGCGAGTAACCTCAAGCAGGAAAAAGGATCATTGCTGGATAACATGGTAACCCTTTCGAGGCTATGGACGCTTGCAGGCAGCAGAGGCTCTACCTACAACAAATGAGCATACTTTTAAGCCAGTACGCAGAGAAGACCTTATTTTATCTTTTATCAAGACCAAGTAATGTCTGATGCGAATGCAAGAAAAAACCTGAGGAAGCAAGAAATTGGGATATAAAAAGGGTTGAGACAAAATATCGTTGACAAGGTGAGGGTTAATCTACTCTATCTGTCCATAACAAAATTTAGACATATAAAATTTTTGTTGTTTTGGAAGTGAACGGTCAATAGAAATGCAGAGATAACTGGTTCTTCACAGTGAATCGCCATTGTTGTGGTCACCAACAACCCCCCTCTTTGTTTGATATTAGTAATAACATCAAGCAAAGGGGGACCCTTAACCAAAAAAAATCAAAAAATATTTTTGTTTGAAAAAATCTTTTGTATTAACTCCCTAAGAGCTATATTGCATCGCAAGGAAAAAAGGAGCGCTTTCCCAAAGCGCATAAATACACTGAGGAGGAGCGACGCGAGAACTCATCGCATCGCGTGCATTAAAAGCGCTCAAAAAGGGAAAACCTAAAGAATCGCCGACGGCCGATATGCGACGTCGCACGTCGCAATGTCGCATAAGCAGCACAGAGTGACAAAGCGAAAAACTTGCGACCTTGCGATATTGCGATATGCGATCTGCGACCATGCAAAGCTGCGACCTGCGATCTATGGTGTGCGACAAATGAGACTATCAATTGCTGTGATGCCACCTATTTACATCGCAATCTTCGATGCTGCGATGCAAATCGCAGAAGCCATTCGTCGCAGGCATTCCTCGGCATGATCTGTGAGCCCAAAATTAGGCGCGCACCTTACGGGAAATTAATGATTGTACGCCTGTGTATCCAAAGATGATTATGTTGCGTTTTTCGAAGAGTCAAGTCATAATGGGTGACATGATTATGCATTCATTAGAACTTAATTGCTTTCATGTCAATCTTTTCTTCTGTCTCTTTTCATTTACGTGAACTATAAGTCAGCAACTAATATAAATCTATATGCAAGAAACATCTAAGGAAAAGCGCCAGAGCTAGAAGAACAGAGAGGAGATGACTTTGCAGATGGATACCGCATACAGCAGGACCGCGGATTCCAGAGTATCACTCAACAAATGCTGATGGAAATAGGCTATCTAGGACTCAGAGTCAAAGGCGCACAAAAGCAAAGCGTTTATGAAAGATCCTGAGTCCCAAATTGGGTAAAGCAAAAAGAAAAACGCTTAAGGGGAAAGACGTTTCAGAAAAGCCTGAAACAAAGAATGGAAACAAGTTTCAATTGAGAAAATCGTTCAGGCAACAAAATTCCCAGCTCATTGAGTCATTCGCACGGCCGGAAACCGAAATAGCAACAGCACAATCAGTTTGAAAGAAATCTGAGTTGTACTAAGTATACACGCCGTGAAGACACTCCTCCAGAAGAACACTTTCAAAAATATCTTCTAATTTGTCAGAAAGAGGTGCCAGCTCTTGTTATTTCTAATTTTCAAAGCTCGAACTAAAGGAAAGGACAAGCAGCCGACTCTTTCACGGCAGACAACGCATCGCTTACAGCACTAAGGAGCAGATACATAAATGGTTAGAAATTAGATTCAGTTTTTAGAAATAAATTTGTTTTAGTAAAAGGGCGGTCATTTGAAGCTGTTCCCTAAATTTGTGTAATTAAAATTAGCCGGTTAGTAGTATTTAACCCTTCTCGTTGCATTGGAGAAGGGTCCGGAAATTTGTCAAAAAACTTGTCCTCAGAACATGCACTTTTGCACCCTCGGAGGGGGTTTTTGATGAATGGACGGATCAAGATTTATTTATGTTTGCATTTTAATACCTGCTACTGATGTTGCACTTCTGTACTCTTAGTAGGCATTAGAAGTAAGTAGAAATAGATCATTATTGCTTAAGGTCTGTGAGTATAAAATCAGTCATAAATGGTACTTTTATCTCTTGACGAGTTTCTGCTTGCATTCTTAGAGTAATATACAGCTGATGTTGTTTATATGTTAATGTATGAATGAGTGGACTACCATTTGGCACTTTTGTACGGTGGAGTCATTGATTTGTGCTTAATACATGAATAACTGATTATGCGATATGTTGTTCACAACTGTTTTGCTTAACTTTTTATGCAGGATGGTTCATCTTAATTGATTTATATTCTAATAATAGCTGAATAATCTTCATTACCAGTTATTGTGTGAAATCTTTCTAGATCGCATAATGGAAAAAGTTCTATCCCGGGTTAGCGTAGATTGGATGTGTTGTTCTTGATAGATTAAAGTAGTATAAAATTCAGTCTCAGAGTTTAGAATTAGATTAGCTTAGAAATAATTCCATATTTTCATTATCATATGCTACACACACACACATCACCAAACTCTACACACACACACCCCCTTAGAACGGGAAGCTGGTCCCGTTATCCCCAGGCGGACCCGCTACACCAAACGGGCACGAAGCCGCCAACCAGGTTCCCGACCGGGTGGGTATCCCCCTTGTTGTTGACTCGATTTTAGGGCCCTCAACAGGTACACATAAGGAAAGTTTTGTTGGATGGAGGGATTATAGGCGAATGATGAAGTTATGAATTGGGCATGCTAATACCACGATGACTAAGAAGTATAGTGGGAAGGATGATCCACGTGATCACCTAGCGAAGTGGATTAAGGCGTGGGGGATATAACCGCAGCTAGAATGGGTACATATATTTTTTCATACCGTAGGTACGGTCCCAATGAATTGGTATCTCGAGACAGAGCTCCACCACAACACTGCGGAATGGGATGTACTGAGAAAAAGTTTCTTACTAGCTTTTAGCTTTGAGGACGGGTTTGCAAGCATCGATGAAGAGATTCAAGAAATCAAAGTGGTTATCTTCAGGATGACAAAGGAACCTATGGAATGGATCCAACCTGATTGGAGCACCCAGCTGCGCCATGCATTAGAATGTTATAATGTGACCACTGAAGAGGAGGAATAAGACCTGAGGAATATCAATATTCCAAAAACAAAAGGGAATTGCATAATAGAAGGGCCACAAGTAGAGAACCCAGACATCTCCACACCTTTAAAAACAAGACAGGAAAACATTGGCACTGAGGAAGAACCAAGGTTTGTGAAGGTTGGAGATTATTGGGACAATGCTACAATAGACAAAGTTGTTGAATTACTTTGTAAGTACCAGGATCTCTTCCCCATTAAGTTTTCACATTTACAGGGCATACTTGGCGATTTGGTTGTTATGCAGATCACATTGAAGCCGGATGCGAAGCCTGCCAAACAGAGGCCTTATCTCCTTAATCCTAAGTACAAGGAGAAGGTTCGCCAAGAGCTGGATAAAATGATGGATGTTGGCATTGTAGAACATGTTGAAGAGTTTGAATAGGTGAGCTCAATGGTAGTCCAAGAGAAGAAACAAAAGGGTGAAATAAGGATCTGCGTATATCTGCGGAAGCTGAATGATGCATGTGTCCATGATCCATTTCCAACACCATTTACAGATGAAGTGTTAGGCAATGTGGGAGGGCAGGAGGCCTATTCCTTTACTGATGGGTTTTCCAGTTATCACCAAAGTAAGATTGCACCAGAGGATTGAAGTAGAACCGACTTCATGACAGAGTGGGTTGCTTTCAGTACAATATTATGCCTTTTGGATTAAAGAACGCGCCTGCAATATTTTCTCACGTAGTCATAGTAGCATTCAAAGAATTCATTCATAAGTTTTTGGAAGTATACTTCGATGACTAGACCATGTTTGGATTGGTAAAACACCATGTATCAAGTTTGCACCTTATGTTGGATACATGTTGAAGATACCAGATTGCACTGAATTTGAAAAAATGTATATTATGTGTTCCTTTTGGGATCTTGCTGGGTCATGTCGTGTGTAAGCAAGGATTGATGGTGGAACCTGCAAATATCATTGTGATTGTGAACTTGGAGGCCCCTAGGAATGTCAAGCAACTGCGTGTGACACTGGAAACACTAGATACTATAGAAAATTCATTAAAGCCTATGCTCAAATTATTGCACCTGTGGAAAAACTTTTGAATAAGGATGCAACATTATGTTGGGATGAGGAGTGTCAACGTAGCTTAGATGTGTTAAAAGGAAAGACGGTGACTGTGCCCATCCTGGTATTTCCCGATTGGAAGAAGGAGTTTCATTTACATGTGGATGCTTCTTGCATTGCACTGGGTGCAATATTAACACAGGCAAGCAAAGGTGAACTGGACCATCCTATAGCCTTCACAAGTAGGAAATTATCAAAGGCTGAAAAAAATTATTCAACAACAGAGTGCGAGGGGTTGGCCATGGTCTATGCGCTGCAGAAATTCAGGCATTATCTGTTAGGGGGACATTTCAAAATGTATACAGATCATTCTGCTCTAACGTACCTGGTCAACAAGCTTGTGTTGGGGGAAATATTTTCGATGGTTTTTATTATTTCAGAAATATTATTTTGAAGTTATTGTGAAGTTGGTCGGTTGAACGCCAATCTAGACCACCTATCGAGGATTGAAATAGGCGAAGAACCTAGTGAATTTGAGGAAGGGTTGCTGGATGTGAAACTATTTACAGTACGTGTATCAGATGACCATTTTGTTGAAATTATTCAATTCTTAACTAGAGGGATGGCACCTGAAGGATGTACAACTCACCAGAAGAAAGAACCAGTAGTTTGCGCAACAGAATTTTCCGTCTTTATGGGACATTTGTACAAAATGGGAGTAGATATAATATTGCAGAGATATGTGCTAGAATTTGAGAGCAATAATAATCTCACTAAAGCTCATGGGGGAGTTGCAGGAGGCCATTACATAGGGAAAGCAACCGCGGAAAATATTTTACACGCAGGATTATGGTGGGCAGCACTCCATAAGGATTCCAAAGCATAGTGTAAGACATGCGATTCATGTCAAAGGACTAGTAGACCGTCATGGAGGGATGACTACCACTACATCCTCATGTATCTTTGCAATCATTTGAGAAGTGGGCGATCGATTTTGTTGGGCCAATTTAGCCACTAGGAAAGAAAATGGGCACGTGCTACATTATCACTGCCACGGAATATCTAACCAGATGGGCGGAAGCACAGCCGGTAAAGGAGTGTACATCGACTACTATAGCAAAGTTCTTATTTGAATATGTCTTAACGCAGTTTGGATGCCTGAAAGTATTAATGAGTAGTAGGGGAACACACTTTTTGAATGAAAAGATTAGCGTGATGAGAGATGAATTTCAAGTCTACCATCAAAAGATCACACCATATCAACCACAGAAAAATGGGATAGTTGAAGCTTTTAACAATATTTTGGAGAACATGCTGACAAATGTATGTAACGTGCAGAAAAATGACTGGGATGTGCGCGTACTTGTAGTACTATGGGCCTATAGGACAACCTGTATGAAGCTAACAGGGCAAACACCATTCACATTGGTCTATGGTGTCGGAGCGGTAATGCCTATGGAGTACATTGTACCTAGTCTGTGCATAATAGCTTTGACAGATATGGCGGATCGTGAGGCCTTGGAGGAATGGCTCGTGCAGCTAATGGAGTTAGAGGAGGACCGATTTTTGGTGGGATTCCACCAACAAGTACAGAAGGAACGCAAAAAATCATGGCATGATCACCCTATAAAGCTTCACACTTTCAAGATAAATGATATTGTGTTGTTATACAATAGAAAGTTCACCAAATTTCCAGGTAAATTCCAAATGCATTGCTTAGGACCATACATTTTCAAGGAAATTACGAAGGGTGGCTTAGTTCAGCTCGCGAAGCTGAATGGTGAACCTTTTCCAGGAAAAGTAAATGGGAGCCAGTTGAAGCTGTATACAAGGGATCCTGCCCCTACGCAATGAATATATGAATGCAGGACAATCCTAGTGCTCCAGGAAGTTGAAATGGAGCGCATGAATATAAATTACACTGCCTAACTGGGAGGACAAGGCAACAAACAGGCTACACAACGATTGACAAGGGTGTAATAGATGAAGCTGCGCTTAGGACAATGTGCCAAGAAGGAAGGTATTGTGCATCCCAAACCAAAAAAAACTGTTGAAATCACTGTAACTGATTGGACTGAGAAAATCCCGTTAGGAGGAGAAGGTAGGCGAAAATTAAGGTGAAAATATTTGAAAATCTGCCACCAAAGGTGCATTTATGACAAAGTTATGGAGGGAACAGTCGGATTTGAATCCAAAAATCGCTATAAGTATGTCCTATTGGTTTGCAAAGAAGCAATTTTTTGTCTACAAATTTCTTGCATGCACCAAGAAGATTGGGAGGTCTTGTTTAAGCACCCAGTGCTCGTTCATTATTCTGATACATTGTGCCAAGTTTCTTTGGAGATGATATATGAGCCTATGCATTCTGACACAGTGGTGTCTGAGGCCCCAACTCCAGAAGCTGCGAGCATAGAAGCTACAACAACAGTACATACGACGCCAAGGTTTCCTAGGCCAAAGCAGTCTGCTTCTAAGCCAAAGCAAAAGAAGCTAGTCATAGAACCAATGCGCCACTTGCCTAGAAAGCATCTGCAAGAGGTGGAGCAGAAGGGAAAAATGGACAAGCAAAAGAAACCTTTTGTTCCCCTAGACATAGAAGAAGAGGAACTCCACTAGGGGATTGAGGAGTTGGATGCCGAGGACGCTGAACCAATCACTATGCTTCCAGCATATGTGCCTCTGTGAAGAGGACAGAAGAAGGTGACGAAAGACCCCGATTCTAGCAAATTTTCAATTGCTACACCACTACTCCCAGCTAAAGTTCCATTTGAGGGTACACTCTTAGCGTGCATACTAGCGTTAAATATGGAAGACTGGGACCTCGCCAACTAGGCGAAATTCCTGCATTTAGTAATAAATTAGTATATGTCCCACATATATTATGAAGATACAGGGGTCACAAAGTTGGAACCAATGAAATGGGCTAGAGGAGTTCTGCTGGTGGGACTATTACACATGCTATTCGTACCCCATTTTCACCGCTCCAACATCAATATGGCGTGTATGTGCCAGTTGCTGACATTAGTGCATGATGGGTGTTTATGTCTAGGTGAACCTATCCCCATCATGGATATGTTAATCCATTGGATTACTAAGCTACCCTATAAAGGAGTGGTCCCGACAAAAGAGTTTGTGGGAAAAACTAAGGAAAAACAACTCGCAAACTGTATGAAGACCAAGTTGAGGCTTGTAAAGGGAAAGCACAGATATTCTATTGACTCCATAACTAACCAGGTGGTATAGTTTGTAGCGTAGATCCTAGTAGGAAAGCTAATGCGAAAGTGTTACACGAATGAAGTGCCTGTGTCAGTCATTTCATTAGTAGCGCAGTGTGCGAACGAGGTCCTATATAACTAGGTCCAATATCTCTGTAGAGAATTTTTGGCAAACTGTCGTGAGGCGCAAGAGAATAGCTATCTTTTCCACTATGCTTGGCTCTTATTATTAATCATTTTGGTGGAATGGAGGCTTCTGGAGGAAAATCAGTTCCCTTCACTGAATGAAACCCTCCTAGAGGTAGCAAAGTTCGCTTCATTGTGGCCGACAAAAGATGTGGAACGGAGTATATAATCCAAGGTTTTTTGGGTATTCATGGATATAGACATTTGTATGGCTATCAACCAGAGGCCAAGGTTATCTCCCACCTTATTCAAGCAGCTAAGGGCCTTTGCATAATTTAAGGCAGACTTTCACAATGTCTGGATCCGCGCGAGGATTGACCCTAAAGAGGTATGGAACAAGCTACCTTACTTAGTGGCTGACACAGATGTACTCGAGGTTGTAAATTGATGGCCAACAGAGTGGCATGAGCCTACCCAATTAGATGTCGGGACAAGCAAAGTAGGAGAAAGCTCCTCCGCACAGACCTTTGTTGCGAAAAAGAGGAAAGAAAAAGAGCAGGCAGCCGCATGGGAAAGGATGCCCAACAAAAGAAATAAGTTGTTGAAAAGACCACTGCAGAGACAACATGTGCTAAAAATGAGTGAGCAGACAAGGAACGTACATGAAAGGAGAAAGCATCGGCTTCCCCATATACCATAGACTAGGACCTATCTACACAGGGTGATGATGGGGGAGAGGAGGTGTCCACCCCCTTTAAATTCTAGAAGTGCCCCAAAGAGACAGTGATAGGTTCGTGAAAGAAGCAGAAATCAGATAAACATTCGCCAGAGGACCCTCTTGTACTCATAGAAGGTGATTCAGATGAGATCAGCGACAAGGTTCGTGACACCACATCCGAGTTATGGTCACATTTTGAGTAGTAGTATATGTAGACAATGTGCAAGTGTCCAGAAGGATCTACACGAGCTACAGATCTAGGTCGGTAGGATCCATGCGAGTGTTGGGCAAGCGATTGCGGTGCAAGTGAGCTTGACTTAAATGAGCGTGAGTGTCCCAGAAGTGGAACGAATAATGGACTTAAGGATCCTTCCTTTACCAGAAGGATCCTTGCAAGCATATAACCAGGAAGACCACGAAACACTAGCAAAGATCAAGCATATTGGAATCAATGTGGTCGTGCTGCTACTCCAGGCCCTCCACACATTGCATCACGGGGTCTTAGATGAGTTGCGGATCAGGGAGCATTGTGCCCTTGCAACCCTTAGTGAATTTAAAGTTAAAAATGAACATATGTATGTGGAAAAGACATAGGCACTAAATGAGAAAGAGGAAATGCAATAGAGATGCGCAAATCTAGAGTCAACAATTAAACAAGCTTGCAAAATAGTTCCATAATTACATATCCCAGACGATGCGTAGATTGAGACAAAAGTAAGGAAATTAGCTGATGCGATGCGCAACGCCAAAGAGGAGGTTGGGCAAGTCACTTTCGAGTTCCAGATGAAGATATCCAAAATCTAGCACAAGATTCAACCAACTACACTGCCAGAAGTTTGGGAACAAAGAGGTGCATTTATAAAAGAATCCATGGGTCAACTAGATGTCGCAGTTCACGATTGTGACTAGCTATTCAATTAGCCAATGGGCCTATGGGATACATTACAGGAGGACCCTAAGCTACAACAGTTGAACAAAAAGATCAGGGAAGCACAACAACAATATGATGAAATCAGTACGACTATACGGACATTGGCGCCAGTCCAGCACTTCACGCACTTGTAGGAAGGTAAGGCGATTCAGATGCAGATCCAGGAGTTATAGAAAAAGCAGTCCCTACTAAGAGACCAACTTCTACCTTGGATAAAGGAAGCCAACAAACTTTCACATAATATTCATGAGAAGTTGAAGGTCATGCAGTAGACCCAACGAACTACGCAACTTGCAGTGGAGGGGCCAACCACAGAGAAATTGGTCCAGGAGGTACAACAAGCAATAGAACAGAGTATCGCGGAGCTTTAGGCATTAACCAAGGCATTGAGCGAACTCCGCCAGAAAGTGGAACAACTAGCTGAGTGACTCGAGGGCGAGTCACGATCTTTGTGTTGGGGACCTGTTGGGATGGGGTCCCCAGGGGTAGAATTGAATTAAGTTAGTCATTTTTTGTAAATAATTTTGTAAAGGATGTAAAGTCTCCGCAAAATATGGATGTGGAGCGCATAGCTAGTCAAGAGTCACAGGGGCCTTAGCCCCTTGTTTGGGTAAGTGATAGGTGGTTTTGAAGACTCACCCATGAGTCGGGGGCCATGGTATTGTATTAGAAAGGCTATAAATAGTTGAGTCATAACGAGTCTTAGAGATAAATTTTGATAGATAATAATAGAAGTATGAATGAATGAATGATGTTATAAAGGTTTCATAGATAGGGTGATATGTTACCATTAGTAGCAAAAGAAATTCTCTGTAGCTGAGTGTGCAGAGGCTTGAAAGAGTCCACAACTGAGTGTGTGGACCCCTGCATCTGAGTGCGCAGGGTAGTTGAAGTCTGTATTGGAATGATTCTAATTAATAAAGACTAAATTTTGGTTGACAATTCTTGCTTCTATCTATTTTATTGTTATGTTACTTTCATTGATGTTTCTATAATTCATTGTGTTTTCTCTGCGTGAATTGGGTTAACTAAACATGTTTATGCCTAATACGACAATTGAATTATATTCATGAAGATCTAAATCTAGTTTGGGTTAGTTTTAGATAAGGAAGATAGGTCTGCGTGATGACAAATCTAGATTTCAGAAGCTCTATAAGGCCTATTCGGTTGCTCGAAAGTAGAAGACATATCTTGTTAGGGCCTGATTAACGCCATGGTTGGTCCCGTGAAGAATTGAAGTTAGTTAGGGATGAATTAGAAGTCTTAACTCTATCAGAAGGTTAGATATGTGTGGAAGCATATCTAAGGCCCTAAAAGACATAACACTAGTCTCTGGATGCAGAAACTTGGTTCTTGCATCCCCCCATACTGTTTTGGGTGAGACTGCGACCTGCGCTATGCAAGTTGCTTCCGAAAGGGCCAACAGTGTAGGGTTTTGCTGGTTGGTGCAACTAACTTCGAACTTGGGCCAAGACCCCATTAGAAAATAGTAGGAAAATATAGAAGCATGATAGGATGCATCATTTTAGGAGATGGAATTATAAGGGCATACGATTGCAGCAAGAGCACATGACATCAACATAAGAAGCTTGACAGATAATTGAAGTAGAAGTCTACGGTAGCCATCACTAAAAGGAAGTATCTCTTGGTAACCTTATTGGAAGCATAAGTAGTACTTATGGATAGAAGAAAGTCATCTAGTATAGAACTCATCATACATCATTGGAAAGGAGCATTTGCAGGATGAGGATAATTAAGATCCTCCATTGGAATCTTCATTAGAAGGTTCAACTCTTGGAAGAAGAAAATGTCTCACTAAGAATTCCACTTTAGATGGGATTCATTGTTTGAATGAATGATGGTATGATGATGGAGAAATGTGTTGGGAAAATTAATTGCTTAATAAAAACAAAAAATAATCACCTAGGCATTAATTATCAACCCGAGGAGAATTTTTTTATTTCAAGCCAATCGGCAAAATATATGCAAGCAAATACCAACAACTAACACTGGTTCTACATGATTATGTTCTACACTATCAAGCTCATTTGAAAAGAAATAAAATGTAAGACTTGAAAAAAAATACTAAATTAAAAAGAAGATAGTAAATGACAGGAACATAATTATGCTAATCACATGGTTTGAATGGATATAAAATAAAAGTACACCTTGCTGAATTCGAAATTTAAGTTATTGCACTCAATAGAATTCAAATGCTAATCTAGAGCAACAAATTAAATGAAATCTAGAAATTGTTGGAAACAACAAATATGGAAAATGCAATAGCCAACAAATTACTTGAATAAAAGGAAATTTACTTTAAAGAACAACGATTGAAATTCAAAAAAACAAGCACACAACTAAACTAGTGTAGATGTTCAAGGCAACACCTTGTCCAAGGTACTGGGTCCAGTTGCCTAAGATTCAGTTCCGCCTTGAGAAATAACTCAGATCAGATTACAAATAACATATGTAGAACTCAATGGATAAATTCCTTCATTAAAACATATGAGAGAAATAATTACATAAAATTGAAGTTCTTAGCTTTGCCTCCAATTCAACAATTGTTCATTCTCTCCCCTCCCCCTCTTTGATCTCTATTTTCATTTAAATACACAAAGAGCAAAGGGAAATTACAACTAAAATGATTTCAAACTGATTTCCATTAAAAATTTGGATTTTCCAAAACAAATTGATCAACAAGATCAGATTTGAAATATCTCTCCATCATGATTTAGCTGGAACAAGTCGAATTTGGTATTGCAATTGGAATAATTTGGAAAATGGTCGCAACAACAAATCTGAGAAAATAACTTTTAGAGAATCTTGTGTTTCTGTTAATCCAAACAAAATTTCGGAAAATGGCTCACTGAGAAACTAACTTGGTCTATTCTGCACAAAACCCATGTCTATGATTTTCAATATTCATCTTCATTTTCCTGAAACGTCCAATGCAAAACTGTAACTTTTTATCCCATCGAATTTTTGAGTTGGAATATTTGATTATGAGTTGGAGATCAAATTTGCAATTTGGAAGAGATCTCAGAGGCTAAAATAGTGAGTGATGTTATAAAAAATTCATTAATAAATCATCATTGGAAAAATCATGCATAATAATCATCAGTTTATTAAAAATAAAGGAGAACAAGTATTATTTACTCACAAGAGCATAAATAATTCTAAAATGGAATTATATGATATATTACGTTAAATAACATGATAAAGAATGGTAGAAATGGATGAAATAGACGTTAAAAAGTGATAATAATAATGGCAAATTAGTGGCCCAACAAAATGCAGCATGTTGAAATGGTTGAAGTACTTTCAATCAAAGGAAAGAAGCTGCTGAAGGAATTCTAGATGGCCAAAAGAAGAAAACATGTATGTATACACATGTTTGATATATTAATTCATGTCATCATAGCATGTGATAATGCTCTACCTCATGAGTAAGTATGATCAAATCAAAATGATCTTTTTCAAGGATGCATGAAGGCATGGTTCACATATTGACTACATGAAATCAACATAATGGTGGTTGACAAAAATGAAGGAATTATGAACTGGAATTCCTGGGAAGCAATATGTGAAGAGAGAAAGAAGATATCATGAAACATGCAAATATGGTCACATGGAAAAGAAAATGAACATCCAATGACTAGAAGAAATTGGCCATGATATCTCCATGGGAAAGATATGAAGATTTTGGGAAAGTTTGGAAAGAAAAAAAGATACTTGAAAATTGAATATCTTGGAGATGTGTCAATATGTATGCAAGATTTTTATTTTGAAACAAGAAGATGTCATGATGAAGGGCCATCACAAAAGGTAATTTTTATTTGATGTTAATTTTTATTTTTATTTTTGAAAAACATCTAGATGGGTTGATACAGGGCTATCAAAAGAGAGTTTTAGATGTTATCTACAGCTAGCACCCATGTGATTGGATGAAATATCCTGAAGGAAACATGACATGGAATAGGTAGTTGTATGAAGGAAATCCATATGTGGACTAGAAGATCACTTTTAGATAAAAGATAGTTGTTGCTAGAAACAGTTTCCTAGGCAAGAGGAAGCCTGGAAGCAAGTTCTGGTTAATAAGGAACTTGGAAACAAGTCCCTAGCTAAGAGGGAGCCTAGAAGAAAGTTATGGTTAAGAAGGAACTTGGAAACAAGTCCCTAGCTAAGAGGGATCTTGGAAAATTCCTTCATTGAGAGGGAGCTTGGGTACATTCCTTTTATGGGAATGAGTACATTACTTCATAGGAATGGATATATCCTCCCTAGTTGAGAGGGAGAGATAGGAACATCATTCTTATCTTCACTTGGGAAGAAATAATGGAGGATTGGGTATGCATTTGGAATCTGATACTCTTTAAGGATGTGGTAGGGCATCCAAGATTAGAGTATTTATAGAGGACCTATATTCTTTAAGGACTAGGAATCCAAGATAAGAATATTCTTAGAAGGACATACCCTGTGAACACCTGGGTGGGGTATGTTCCTTAAGAGATAACGATGAGGGTGTCTATAAATCATTGGTCTTGCCAACATTGTGCTCTGGTATTATGGAGAGATAGAGTTGTTAGTCAAGGCATTTCTATTTGAAAATGTTGGTTGACATGATGCTATATAGATGGGTTACCAATCCCACTCTTCTTATGAGAATTCTTAAGATTGAGAATGTCTAAGTACCTTGTATGGATTATGAATACCTCCCCAACTATGAGGGAGTGTTGAAATATGTATCTAGGTTTCATCTTCATAATGACATATGTAATCATGATTTTACGTATTTGATGTAATGAGAAAAATAAATTTGTTATTTTTGTTCTTGAGGCATGTGTTTCATGCCCAAGGTAATTCATTTTTAGGTTAAGCCCCCATTATGAGATCCTAGGGCTTCTCAATAAGTCTCCAAGTCCTTAAGTCATTGTCATGTATGGAAGACCCATTTGGGCATGTTACATATTGTAAAATGAATTTATTTGATTCAAAATCGAGTCAAATATCCCTCAAAGACCAAGTCATATTGAAATATTCAAGTCGGCCTAAAAGGAGAAATTCGACCCAATGAGAAGGCTATATAAAGGAGACATCAAATTAACTTGGATGACACACTTCATACACACAATTCAATCATAAGGACAAGAATAAGTTCGGAGCAAAATAGGACGAAGGAGGAAGAGAAACTCAAGTTTTTTGGATTGTTACCAGGGTACTTGTATCTACACATGTGAAGAAATTAGGGTTCTTGCTGCTGTAAAAAATCTGAGTTGCAGAAGTGAAGTTAGGTCATCAAGAAGAGATATTTATGAAACCGAATTCTCTAGGAGAGATAATCTACCCAAGCGAAGGAGAAAGGAATAAGATCACACCATCACTTCTCACATGTGCAAAGCTTAGGTTTTTTGCAGAAGAATTTTCTTGGTAGGTCGAAGTTGCAAAAGGTTTTTCTTGGAAGGTCGAAGTTGCAGAAAATTTTATGTGCAGGTCAAAGTTGCAAAAGATTTTTCTGGGCAGGTCGAAGTTACATAAACGTTGTTGGGCGAGTGAAAGTTGCAGGAGAAGTTGTTGGAAGTCAGAATTTGTAGAAGTTATTAAAATCACGTTTGACTTGGTCTTAGAGGTTCTTGGTCAAGGGTAAAAGATCTTGGAGTTTTTCAATTGAACGTATATAAGAAGAGAAAGAATTCTGGTGGGTTTTCTTCTCAAGTTGGAGAAGTCTTGGCCCTCTATGATTGCCTACATATTGTATCATATTATTTCATTGTTCTTTATGTTTTGATAGTTGTTTAATGATAAATAACACTCATTATAATAAAAAAAATAAGAAGTAAATAAAGAAAAGAAAAAATACATCATAAGCAGTTATCAAAGTAAGAGAAATCATTCTATGTTGCTACACCTGATTTCTCATCATGATGCAAGTCACTTTGATACTTAAAATGAACTAAAATATATCATGTATCAATTTAATATTGAGCATGGAAATAATTACAAATATGTTTCATATTGGCTTGTAGAAAGTGCCTTTTAGTGTACTCAACATGTATGTTATTACAATGATTTTAAAAATAAATTATTTGAATTCTAAATTCATCCATATATATATATATATATATATATATATATATATATATATATATATATATATATATATGGAATTTTCTGCGACCCACCCATATACCATTGCATGGTCTACTTTTTAAAGTATTTCAATCAATTCCTTATCCCAAGGTTCAATAAAAAAACAGAAATAGGATTGAAATAAATTTATTCAATTTTAAAAGATGTCTTTTAAGAAACAAATAAGTTTTATTCAATATTATTTCTTTTCAGATTATTTACGAGAGCTAAGTCATAACACGAGATAAGTCAATTATATTGGAATTTAATATAGGTCAAAAAACAATATAGTTATATAATTATATATTCAAATGTTACACACACACACATATAGTTATATTATATATATATATATATATAGCTTTAGATTACAATTTTATTATTACAATTAGTTAGCTATAACTATAACATAACTATATATAATTATAGTTAACATAACATATAACATATCATAAATAGTATATACATATAAAACTTTATTTTTGCAATGACTCGATCAACCCACAAGTTAACCACATAAATGGCTTGATTAAGGGTTTCTTAAACCCTCCATAGAGCTATTTGAATTTATAGCTCAAACACTCAGTTGAGCATTTTAAGCACTCGATTGAGCTGTCAAGGTCCTAAAAATCATAGTTTTAACACCCCTTCTGCAAATTCTTTGCAACACCATTTTATACCCTGGCAGACTTAGGGCATAATTTGTCCTTAAGTCACAAGTGGAGAAGTTGATCACGTTGGATTCATGAAAGAATCCTATATCCAATGGCATATGAGTTTGACATTTTCGAATTCATATGATATTTTTCATCTAATTTCTGCTAAAAATAATGTTTGAAATTTTCTCGGATAGTTTCAAAGGAGTTGAATAAGAAATCAATAACATAAAATATACACAACGAAAAAATTTCAATTATTTTTTCAAAATATACCAATATATTCGTTTACGAGTGCTCTTCAAAAGGGTACTCTAGGTTTTTCAATTTATTTAAATAGTTCAAAATAATCTTACATGAACGCATGTGTCTGCAAAATGTAATTGAAATATTGTTTCGCCAACTTTGAAAAATAATAAAAAATAAAATTTTATTGTGCATAACTTAGTTCTCTCCTTGTAAATCATGCTTTTATATATATATATATATATATATATATATATATATATTAAAAATTACACATTTTAGACTAATTTATGCTATGTGAACACATGCATACCTCCTAAGATGTGTGAAATTGCAAGGAAAAGCATTTCATTTAATAGAAAATTGACAGATTATACAACACTAAATTTTTTGCAAAAAATATCATTAGGACAACAACATAATTCTCCACAAATTGTATTTTACTCCGAATTAAAATTCACAATACTTATATGAATTTGAGGGTTTAAATTCAATAAAAGAGCAAAATTTTGAAAATTTGGTGTCACATTTGGCCCAAAGGTGTAACCCATCTTCATGCATTCTATTGGGATGGGGACCCCTAGGTCCAATTTTGTCTAAGTTTTGAATTTTGTATTATTGTAAAGTCTCCACAATTTGAGAAGTGGAGCAAGCAGAACACTAAGAGTCAAAAGGGGCTTTTAGGAAGGTCAAAGCCCCTTCTTTTGTAAAAGGATGGGTTATTTTGACGATAAAATGAATTCTGCCCATGGTTCATGGACCATGGTAATATAATGTAAAAGATATAAAAGGGAGTCATCTAGGTGTCATTAGAAGGAAGTCTTAGGTCATGAATGGGATTTTGAGTCTATTTTGTCTGTAATTCTGTATTCTGGAGAAGGGGAAGGCTCCTGCAGCTAGGTGTGCAAAGACCTTGGTAAGTCCACAATTGAATGCACGGGCCCCTGCAGCTGTGTGTGCAGAGTCAAAAGATGTGTATGCATTGAAGATCTGAAGTAATAAAACAAATTTGAAGCAAATGTGTATGTTTTGTGTTTATTTATATGTTATGTGTCTTTATGCTCAGGTATGACTCAATTCTATGTTATATTTCTTTAATTGCATCACGAAGGTTCATATCTACTTTGGTTTAGTAACTTATGCATGTTAGAACACTTAAGTGAAGCTCAGAGATCTAATTAAGTAGAAATCTATTTAAGTTTGTGATTCAAAAGATAAGGGTTCGCGAAGGCCAGATAGGATCCTAATTTAAGGAAACGCCTTGCTGCTACATCACATAACCTTCTGAAAGTAGAAACCTGGCTTAGCATCCCCCATTACTGCCTTAGGTGAGATTGCAGTCTGTGCGGAGTGGACTATTTCTGAAAGGGCCAGTAGTGTAGGATTTTGTTGGTTAATGCAACTAAATTTGAACCTAGGTCTAAGCCCCATCAAGCCAACAAATGGTTCTATTGTCGGGAACGAGATCTACCTGAGGGATGTGTGATTTGGCATCCATGGATACCAACTAGGAAATAAATCGAGAAGTGGATAGATCGGAAGTTGTATGAGTTTTCAGGTCAAGAAAATCGAAATCCGCGTTGGTCCAAAGTAAGGTGGTTACAGAGATATCTCTAGAAAAAAGAGCACACAATTTTATTTTCATTGTTCCCTTGCGAATTAGATGAGTGGTTGTCTAAGATAGTGGACAACGAGCCTACTTGGAAACATGGTGATCCTATTGTTTGGAATCCCGAACTGATCAAGCGCCTTGAAGAGTCCAATTATAAGGTCGCAAGGGTTGTTGACTATTGGATCGATAGTATTTTGGGCAGTTTCATCACTAAAATTTCAATTGACATATCTGTATCTTATAACGAAGCTAAACACCAGTTCTTTAAGGGTCTGAGAGGTAAGTACATGAGATTACTAAAAACTTGGATTAAAATGATGTTGTGTGAAAAGGGTGTTATGCCTTTGAATTTATGTTTAAAAGAGGTCAAACCAGATCTACGCGAAGTGGAAAGAGATTCATATTCTATTGGGACAAATACACTGAAGGTGCATATAGTCCATTGTTGCATGAATCAAACAGTGAAGAAGAAAGGACCAATGCTAACACACCTGGAGGTGCGCCGCAGACAGAAGGTCATGGCACTTCTAGGATTTTGCATCCATCCACCCCATATCCACCTTCATCACCATCTCATACACCTACGCCTCCACCCCCACCTCCACCTCCACCTTCATTCTTTAGTATGGTGAATACAGTGAAAATGCATGTATTCAAGGGTCAGTGATCAAAGGATCCTGATTAGTTTTGGCTTGTAGACGAAGCTATGTGGAAGGCGCAACAGATCAATGATAGTGACATGAAGAAAGTGAAACTAGTTATAGAGCTACAGGATAGAGCACTTGCATAGTATATCAAATATAACACACTAATCCAAATGCTATGTTGGTTGAGACAAGGACTGTGCCGAACGCAGAATTTAGAAAGCCGAAATTAGAGGCTCAGTGTGTTACTGAAATAAAGGAGATCAAGAAGATAACTAACACATCTGAGTGGGATGTGGATTAGAGGTTGAAGTACTTACTGAGACAAGATAATCTACAAATTTTAGATGAAAAGCATAAGGAATGGTACATAGCTTCACTATTGCCACATTTAAGACTACCTTTGTCTCAACAGAAGATCGAATCTTAGGTCGAAGCATTAGAGATTTTGATGAAGCCGGAGGCTTCGCCGATCCAGGATACGAATATAGGAGTCCAATAGATCTAGTCACAGTTAGCAAGCCTGCATATGGAGTTGTAGGATCTAGAAAAGGGAAAGGAGGTTCAATCAGGACTATGCCCTGAAGTTTGGTGCACGAAGTGCAAGGTTGTAGGCCACTATAAGGATTAGTGCCTTGTGTATCGGGATTATATAGTTGTTGGAGGTCCCAACCCACTAAAACCAGTCTCCTGTTGGATCAAGAGCTAGTTCAAGCATCTAGTGTAGTATTTACAAAATACAAGGAATGCATACGAAAAAAATTGCTATCTATTACAAAAGTTTGTGCAGTCCCCAAAGAAACTCTTCTGCAAATTTTGTAAATCGGTTGGACATGATGAACGATATTGTTGAATCTATGATTTGATGGTAGACAGAACCCTGATGTATAGGATACAGGTTGAAACCCATGCGCAGAATGATTAAGGCTCACCTACGGCTCGCGGAGGATTCCAAGGACGTGGAGGAGGCGCTAGAAGAGGTCGGGGCCAGATCATCTGCTACAACTGTGGAGAGCCATGACATTTTGTGTGCGACTGTCAGAATATAACTCATCCTTCTTATCAATATTGTAAGCAGGTTGATCATGTTATAGAAGAGTTTCCTGTATTAATAGCAAAGATGCAGGAAAAGAAGAACCAACAACCAATGCATAACATTCAGATGATGCAATCTGAACTATGTGAAGACAATCCTAGTGTCAATATAGTAACACGAAGTGGTATATCCACTGGTGAAGACAATGTAGAAGGTAAATCAGATACATGGGTTCACAGGGCTGATGAAAATATTGTTGGATTTGACTTACAAAGATAAAAGGAGATGTTTATGGAGGCAAGGAAAATTTTTATGGATCGAAGTGCTTCTACATCTAAAACTCAAAAACCAATAGTCCCAAAAAGAGAGAAATATGAAGAAAGTACTAGGACGGAGAACTTCGATCCCACAATGTTGAAATGTTTCTATAGACATGAATGAAGTTGTTGAGGGAATAGAAGGAAGTTGAAGGACTCCAAGAACTGATAGATAACTGCGCTAGTAAGGACAAGCTGCTCCCAGAATAGCATGCAGTAAATAAGGTGAACCGAAGAAAGAAGAGGATTGGTAGGGAAATGCAGTTGAAAATAAAAATTGGTGATTTTGACATGGACTAGATAATTATAGACTTGGGATCTGATGCTAATATACTGCCAAAACAGACTTGGGAACGTATGGGGAAACCTAAGTTGCAGTGGTCGCCAATCCAACTATGTATGGAAAACCAAAAAAAGATAATTCCAATTGGTCGCCTACATGGATTCGTTGTAGTTATTGAAGGTGCCAATGTTCTCGCAGATTTTGAATTTATTGAAATAGTATATGACAATAATCCATACCCAACATTTCTTGGGATTGACTGGACTTTCAAAATGAATTCTATTACTAATGTAAAGAGGTGAAGCATGGTATTTGAAAAGAATGGCCTTAGAGTAGTTGTTCCATTGGATCCAGCTGAACGTGCGTGATACACAGAGCCAGTCCATGATGACTATGATGACGAAGTAATTGATCACATATATAATCTCATTCCGCAAGACGAAGACTGGATTAATCCCACTGTAGATGGACGTATCAGTTGGGAGAAGGATAGTTCGTGCCAATGAGACTCAGATGAAGAATTAGAAAATTGGCAGAATCAGTTGAATGAAGTCTCTACAATATGATGCAATAAGCTTATAAAGTCTCTGCATTGTATATCAACTGAGGTACATAAAGTACCTTATTATGATGGGATAGAGGATGTCAATACTTTTCTTTACCATTTTGAAAGAGATGTACCAGAGGAGCACAGGTTCCACGCTCTAGATTTGGCTTTAAGAGATACGCTTGCAAGATGGTGGGGAACCCACAAGGATAACATTGTTGATTGGAAGGAATATCGTAGGTTGATGAGATTAATATTTGGCTCTACAACAACACATCTCAATGAAAAGTACACAGGTAAGGATGACCCGCGCAAACATCTGGCTTGATGGACTAAGGCTTGGGGTGAGGTACCTCAACTAGAATGGGTACATATCTTTATTCATACCTTAGACGTTATACCGACGAACTGGTATTTGGAGATGGAGCTGCAACGTACCTCACCCTTGCTTCGGGCGTACAAGACTTGATAGCAAGCTCATAAGCCAACCTATCCACAGGACTGCTGATTGGGATGAAATGAAGGAGAGTTTTATGCTTACATTCAACTTTGAAGATGGGTTCGAATGCATTGATGGGGCACTTCAAGAAATTAAGGTAGCGATCTTCCAAACACCAATAAAACCTATAACTTGGATGCAACTTGAATGGAGTGCACAACTATAGCTTGCATTGGAATGCTACAATGTTACTATGGAAGCAGGTGAAGAGGATCCACGGAATTTCAACATTCTTGAGTCAGAAGGAATGCACGAAGTAGCAGGACCTGATGCAAAGATCCCTTATATCTCACAGTTGGTAAAGACAAAACAAGTAAATATTGGCTCAGAAGAAAAACCAAAGTTCACACACATTGGCGACTATTGGGATGAAGACACAGTCGACAAGGTTGTTGAATTACTGCATGAATATCAGGACTTATTTCCAACAAAATTCTCTGAATTGAAGGGCATAGTAGGTGATTTGGGTGTGATGAAGATCAATTTAAAACCAGACGTGAAGCCGATTAAGCAGCGCCCATATCGACTGAACCCCAAGTACAAGGAAAAGGTATGAGAAGAGTTGGATAAGATGCTCGCGGCAGGTATAATTGAGCCAGTGGAAGAGTTGGAATGGGTCAGTCCAATGGTGGTCCAAGAAAAGAAAACAAAGGGTGATATATAAGGATCCACGCAAATCCATGGAAGTTAAATGATGCATGTGTGCATGACTCCTTTCGTACACCGTTTACAGATGAGATTATAGAAAGCGTTGGTGGACAGGAGGCTTATTCATTCATAGATGGATTTTCAAGATATCACCAAATTAAGATTGTGCCTGAGGATAGAAGAAATACTACCTTCGCTACAGAATGGGGGTCATTCCAATATACAGTTATGCCTTTTGGACTGAAAAATTCCCTTGCAATATTTTCAAGGGTGGTAGTCGCAGCATTCAAGGAATTTATTCACAAGTTTTTGGAGGTCTACTTCAATGATTGGACAATATTTGGGCTGGTTAAGAAACATGTTTCTAGTCTGCACCTAATGTTGGAAACGTGTAGGAAGTATCAGATTTCCTTGAATTTGAAGAAATGTATTTTCTGTGTACCTCATGGAATAATGTTAGGACATGTCGTATGCAAGAGGGATTGATGGTAGACCCTTCCAAGATTTCTGCAATTATCAATTTGGATTCACCCAGGAATGTAAAATAGTTAGGCACAACTTTGGGTCATATAGGGTATTACAGGAAGTTTATAAAGGCGTACGCGCAGATCACTGCACTAATGGAGAAGTTATTAAAGAAGGACAATACATTTTACTAGGATGATGACTGCCAAAAGAGCTTGGATTTTCTTAAGGAGAAGATGGTTATCACTGCAATCCTAGTATTCCCGGACTGGAAGAAAGAGTTTCATGTGCACATAGATACATCCTGTATAGCATTGGGAGTTGTTTTAACTCAACTAGGTGAAGGAGATATTGACCATCCAATTGCCTTTGCAAGTAGGAAACTATCTATGGTGGAGTGGAACTATTCAACCACAGAACGAGAATGATTAGCCATGGTCTATGCACTACAAAAGTTCAGGCATTATCTACGAGGTGTGCACTTTAAAATGTACACAGATCATTCTGTATTGAAGTACCTGGTCAATAAACCTGTATTCGGGGAGAAGATCTGTAGATGGTTGCTTCTCTTCCAGGAGTATGATTTTTAAGTGATAGTTAAGCCGTGGAGGTTAAATGATGGACCTGATCACCTCTCTAGGATCGAGAACAATGAAGAACCCACTAATATTGATGAGGGGTTACCTAACACGTAGCTCTTCATTGTCAGATTTGTTGATGAACATTTTACGGAAATTATTTATTTTTTGTCTACAAGCGTAGCTCCTGAAGGATGCACAACACATCAAAAGAAGGAACTAGTTGTAAGGGTTGTATATTTTTTAGTCATTGTAGGACACTTATATAAGATGGGACCATATGAAGTTTTGCATCGATACGTACCTAAGTATGAATGATAGTATTTTGGCTGAAGCGCATGGTGGTGTCGTAGGAGGACACTATGCAGGCAAGGAAATTGTGCAAAATATTATGCGAGCAAGATTATAGTGGACTATGGTACATAAAAATTCTAAGGAGTACTGCAGTGCACACAATGTGTGTCATAGGAATGGAAGACCATCGTGAAGAGATGCATTTCCATTAAATTCATTGGTCGCACTACAAGCATTCTATAAATGGGCGATTGACTTCGTTGGACCAATTAATCCACTAGGGAAGCAGAAATGTGCACATTATATTATCACTGCGACATACTACTTGACTAGATGGGTAGAGGCACAACTTGTGAAGGATTGCGGTGTGGAAACTGTTGTGAAGTTTATATTCAAGTACATTTTTTCACGCTTTGGATGCCCAAAGATCCTAATGAGTGACCAAGGTTCAGACTTCTTAAACGAAACAATTAAGGCATTAACATAAGAGTTCCAGATGCACCATCAAAAGAGTATGTTGTATCATCCCTAGGTGAATGGTATCGTCAAAGCTTTTAATAAAATATTGGTGAATGCCTTAATGAATATTTGCAATGTTAATAGGAACGAATGGGATGTACGCATACCAGTAGTTCTCTGGGTATATAGGACGACTTGTAAGAAATTGACAGGGCAAACACCATTTAGACTGGTATATGGACAAGAAGTAGTAATGCCAATGGAGTGTATAGTACCCAGCTTAAGGATCACAATAGTCACTAGGATGGCCAATCATGACTACATGGAGGAACATTTAGCGTAGCTACTTGGGTTGGAGGAGGATCACTTTCTGGCTGGTTTTCATCAACAGGTGCAGAAAGCCAGGGAAAAGGCGTGGCATGATTGTCACATTATGAAGCACACTTTTAAGAATGGAGATTTGTTCATGATGTATGAAAGTAAGTTCACAAAGTTTCCAGGGAAGTTTCAGATGCATTGGATGGGACCTTATGTAATCAAGGATATTTCGGAGAATGGTGGAATTTAGCTCGCGAAGTTGAATGGGGAGGGGAGTTGTTTCCTGGAAGGATTAATGGAATCATACTGAAGGTATATAGGGACGATCCCATTCTTGCAAGGCTGAGATGACTATATGACAACATGAAATTCTTAGTGCTTCATATAGTTGAAAGAAAGCACAGGACTATAAACTACTATGCCGAGAAATGGTTCCATCGAAGGAGGGTTGCGCGATGTTTAGGGAGAAGGAGAAAGTTACAACAATGTAGTTGCACCATAATGGAGGATCCCACGTAGTATATCCAGAATATAACCGTTGGAGAAGATACAGTTGATTTGACCGTGATTTTTCGTTAAAGGGAGTGGGGGAAGTGCATTTATGGAGCATGTCTATGGAAATATGCCACCAAATTCGCATTTATGAGGAAGATTTGGAGGCATTCATGGCATTTGAATTTTAATTTTTCTATAAATATGACGTCCTACTCTACATTCAGACACTTTTCCTATTGAAGAATTATTCTGATCTTTTGTGCCTAAGTCTGAGTCGGGAGAAGTGTTGCATGTCTGGTGAGGACTGACAAGACATCTATTCGACATTTTTGGCACAAGAATTAACATGCATCATGACTATTACTTCTCCTACACACACAAAAACTCCCAGATCATCGAGGGCAAAGCCCACAAATACAAGGGTGACATCAACAGTGGAAGAACTAGCAGAAGCAACAACAGTGAAGAAGCAGAAGAAACCACAGAAACCACCCATGAGACAGTCGCCTAGGAAGATGATTGTTGAGCAAAGGTGCAAGGGGAAGCTGGACAAAGAGAAAAAGAAGAAACCAATTGAATCAGTTGACTTAGAGGAGGAAGATCTTTGGGATGGAATTGAGGATATAAATGTCGACGAAGACAAACCAATTTTGTGGTTACCTTCATATATTATGCCATGAAAGCTGATTGCTAAGGTGACCAAGGACCTTGATGTAGTAAAATTTGTCATTTGTACACCTTTGCTGCCTGAGGATGTGCCCTTTGAAAGAGCGTTTCTAGCGCGGATACCGCAACTGTGCATGGAGGATGGGGATTTGACAGATGAGGCCAAATTCCCTCATTTTGAGCCAAGTAAATACCTAAAGATGGTATATTATGAGGAGGTCAGTTTCACATGCGTAGAACTAATGACATGGGCGGTGGGAATTCAGTGCGTCGGGTTACTGAACATGTTGATTGTGCCTCATTTTGGGCACAACAACATCAATGCCATATGTGTGCACCAGTTGCTGACCTTGGTACACGACAGAGATTTATGGCTGGGGGAGAGGATCACAATTGACACTATGCTAATCAGAAGGATCACTGCACCATAGGAGCAAACCATGCCAATGCTTTTGCTGGAAAGTCTCAAGAAAAGAAGCTTGTAGATCAAGTGAAAAAATATTTTCATGTTGTCAAGAAGTCACGAGGCTACGTTGTTAGCTGGACTTATGATCAAGCTGTCGCATTTGCCGTGTCCATTCTGGCTAGTAAAATTATGAGGAAGTGCAAGGCAGACAAAGTGCCAACCCCAGTCATTCAGTTGGTTGCGTTGTGCGCTCAAGGGGTACATTTTAATTGGGCCATCTATCTCTGCCAAGAGTTTCTGGATGAGTGTCACGAGGCCCAGGAAGGGGAAATTGTTCCACTATGCATGATTGTTGTTGTTAATTGCTTTGAAATCTTGGAGAATCCTCGATGAATCATAGTTCCCTGATGCAAGCCCGGACTTGTGCAAAGCTACGAGGTAAGCTTTTTTGTGGGTCTCCAAGGATCCAAGTCGGGTGATAGAGAATAAACAATTTTGGACGTTGTTTGAGATGGATCTATTTTTATGCACCGAGGTCAGCTAGAAGTCACAACTATCACCAGTGTTGTTTTCTCAATACCGCGGAGTCGCAAAATTCAAATTATATTTCCACAACGTACATATTCAAGTGAAGAAAGATGCAAAGGGCATATGGTATGAGTTGTGATATTTGGTCACATAGAAGGACATTTTTTACGTAGTCTCTAAATGGTCAAGTGTGTGGCTGGACCCCAACAAGGCAACTGAAGGAGACTAGGAAGGGACCAACAAAACAGAAGGTACACCCGAAGGAATACCCCAAGAAGGTACCTCAGAAGGTCATTGTGGACCTTGGGAAGAATACCGCACAGGAGCTAGAGTGTTAAGACAAAGAAGAGCCAGTGATCCGAATCAGAGATTCCACAAAAGACTGTCAAGAACCTTGACTGTATTGAGTTGAACAAATCCTTGAAAATTCCAAAACAGCGATCGAAAGCACCCTGAACCAATGGCCATGGCAGCTGGCATGGAATGACGAGGACCTCGGTCAAAGCGTGCTGATCGAGGCCCATGGAGACTGCGTGGGATGCCAAAATAGCCCCTGGGAGCCTCCGATCGAGAAAAGGAGCTGATTTTCAACGATCGCCATCGTTGGGCGAACAGGGCCAAAATGGGAAAGCCTGAGCACGCGGTCGCGTGGGGGCGACGAGAGGACCGTGGGCAGAGAAATGAAAAGCACCAATGTACGAAGGTGGGACCCACGACCTGGAAACTGGTGGTTTTGATCGGAGCACCCTTGAACAGTAAGAGGTTTTGGACAGGAGCAGAGTGATCCCATACACCGAGCGACGCGTGGTGGTAGAGGAGAGAGAAAAACTGTCATTGATCGCGTGTTATCAGTCGAGCAAGTCAATCGCGCTCGACGTGTGTATGATGTCAGATCTTGAGGAGCCCAGATCGAATGGCTGAGATTGCGCTCGATAGAAAGAAGTGGAATTGACAGGGAACTAAGCCATGATTTAAGGGGATTTGGAATCCGTTTGACCACCATGATGGAGAAAGAACATATCCACGACATAACCAAGAAACGAATTGACGAGCAGGCTGGCGCTATTCCGATGGGGACGCGTGGCTACTTCCCGAGCATTCATGCTGACGCCGAACAGGGAACTCCAAGCACGCAAGTGGTAGGCGAATCGACGTAGGCAGGAGAGGAACCGAACAGGCATAGGGATCGAATGACTAAAGCCATGAACAGAGACAGTCGAATTCAGATTCAGAGAGGAGGAATAGAGAGGAGTCCAAGCGACCAAGAGAGATAGTGAACAGTGAACCCTGAGAGGAGGACTGAACACAGAGAACAGTAAAGCCAAGCAGAGGAGATAGAGGGTCGAGCTGACCACAGGCAGCGTCAAGCACTAGAGAGCTTGAAGATTCAAGCCTTTCCCTAGAGGAATCTGTCCGGACTGAGCATCACATTTGGCTCTTTCCACTATAGACCAAGGGTCACAGAGCTGGTAGGAAGAAAAAGAGTTTGTGAACTCCGAGTGGCTTGGGGAATCCAAGAACCACCCTACCAAGCAAAATCTGCTTCAGGAGAACTCACATTGAGTCCTTGTATTGTAATTCCTCTGCTGTAAGATACAATAAAACAAGGCCACCACTGAAGTTGGACTGGAGACGTAGCCCTGGAGAATAGGGTGAACTCATTATTAAAAAACTGTTTTTGTCCTTGTATTTCTTACTGTATTTCTCTGCTGTCTTTCCACTTATTTTTTGTGTATTGGAAATCTGATCGATCCGTTGCTTAAATGACACAGAACACACACCATCACATGAGTCTGTAATACCTTTTGTTTTAATAAATCTTTAATTGATGGCACTCATAGAGTGATTATTGGTCAAGTGGTATCAGAGCTCTAGGCTGTAAGGTTGGACAAGCTTGTGTTGGTTTAGCTGTGAATGCTCACTAGATCAAAGCTCAAATTAGGAGAAGGAGAGTTGGTGGAAAATAATCCAGAAATTGGGAGAGTCTATTCTCGGAAGACAATGTTAGAAGAAGGTTCTATAGGGCCAGACCCTCAATTCTTAGAAATTTTCCTAGCTATAAAGTCTATGGTAGAGGAAATGTATAGAGACTTTAGAAAACATAGGGATGAAAATTCATCAGGTTCTAAACAAGATAAAGAAGAAGAAGCGTCTCATTCCCATGACCACTCCAAAGGAAAGGGGAAAGAGGAAATCTTTCTCACACCTTCTAATAGCCCTGTGCATAATAAGGAAGCATCTTTGATTAAGTTAGATGTCAAATTTGATTTGCCTATATATGATGGAGAGCTAAATGCTGAAAAGTTGGACAATTGGATAAGACAAATTGATGTGTATTGCAGGGTACAAAACATAGACTCAGACAAGAGTAAGATTCAGTTGGCAAGCCTAAACCTAGGAGGCCCTGCCTTGGTTTCGTGGGAAGGCAGAACCCAAGTTGATATGAAGAAGCATGGTAAGACCATCTCTGTCTGGAGTGAATTTGTTGCTGCAATCAAAAGGCAGTTCTATCCATTGGCCTACATGCAACAACCCATGATGAGTTGGCAAACTCTTCGGCAATTGAAAGAGCAAAGTGTACAAGGGTATACTCAAGAGTTCAAAAAGAGAGCATTGATGTTGGTTATCTCATTAGACTCACAAGAGACTCTTTTAAAGTACATTGGTGGTCTACACAGCTACATGAGGTATCTGTACAAGCTACTCATCTAGAAACGAGAGGAAAGAATGGAAATCCAGAAGTTCGGGGACCATCCCAACCCATTGTAAGTAAGAGCAAGGAGAAAAGGAAGTAGAAGTGGAAAGCAAGGAAGGCTAACACTACACAAAAAGGAAAAGCTTCATGCACTTACTGTAAAAAGGAGGGGCATGATGCTGAGCACTGTTGTTTTGCATCCAGAGCTGAGACCTAAGAATTCTGAGGGCAAGAAGAAGAACACTGTTGCAGCTATTCAGAAAGATTTGGGGTCAGACTCGGGAGATGAAACAATCATTGCAGCCATAGGTATAAAAGTTAAGACTTCTGAAGCATCTAGTAGTAATTCTATTCAATCTGTTATTGATGAAGAACATGAGAGAAAAAGACATGAGCTTTTCCATATTTGAGTTGCTTCCAAAAATCAAAAGATTGATACTTTGTTTGATAGTGGCTCACAAGTAAATCTGATTTCTGAAGCAATTGTAAAGAAATTGAGATTTGTAACCACACCTCATAAGAAGCCATACCCATTAGGATGGTTGAATGATAAAGCACAACTACAAGTGACTAGATAGTGCAAACTCAAGTTTTCTTTTGGGTCAGCATTTGTAGATGAGGTTGAGTTAGATGTAATTCCTTTGGATATATGTGGAATTGTTTTAGGAAGTCCTTACTTGTATGATAGAAAGGCTATTTTCTATAGAGTTGAGAACAAGTATCTACTTGTTAAAGATGGAATCGAATACTTTGTAAGAGCTCATAAGCTCAAGAATAATTATACTCTCATAAACTCAGGACAGATGAAAAGAATGATAAATTCATGCAAACATTTCTTACTGATGGTTGTAAAGGAAAAGACACCTGAGAAAACCAATGTATTTGAGGGCTGTAATGCTGATCAGCAAGCTGATATAGAAAAGATTGTTTCAGAGTATGATGTCTTATTTCAAGAACCTAAAGGTCTTCCACCCAAAAAGGGAATAGTAAATGATATTATTTTGCAGCAAGATGTTCCTTTGCCTAACGTTGGGATGTACAGGTTATCTGCTTTAGAGAATGTTGAAATCAAGAAGAAGGTGCAAGAGTTGCTTGAGAAAGGGTTCATCAAGCCTAGCACATCACCATGTGGGTCACCAATCATCTTGGTGAGAAAGAAAGATGGATCGTGGAGAATGTGCATTGACTACCGAGCACTGAATAAGATAACAATAAAAAATCGTTATCCCCTTCCTCACATAGATGATCTTTTAGATCAATTGAAGGAAGTTGTTTATTTCACCAAGCTGGATTTGCACAGTGAATACCATCAGGTCAAAGTTGCAGAGCAAGATGCATGGAAGACTGCTTTCAAAACAAAGCAGGGATTGTATGAATGGCTGGTTATGCCTTTTGGCCTAACTAATGCTCCTGCTACTTTCATGAGATTAATGAATGACGTACTCAGACATTTTCTTGATGATTTTGTTATTGTGTATCTAGATGACATTCTGATTTTTAGTAAAATGTGGGAAGAACATTTAAAGCATGTTAAGCAGACATTAGATGTTTTGAAAAGAGAAAAACTTTATGTTAAACTCTCCAAATGTGAATTTGGAAAAACCTCTCTAAATTATTTGGGTCATATAGTAGGGGGAGGTGAATTGAAAATAGATCCCTCTAAAGTGGCAGTCATCATAAACTAGCCTAAACCCAATTCTGCTACAGAAGTGAGAAGCTTCTTAGGAGCAACACAGTATTGGAGGAAGTTCATTTCAAAATTTTCCTCAATTGCAGCGCCCTTACATGCTTTGATAATATTGAAAAAGGTGTTTCAGTGGGGAGGCAAACAGCAGAAAGCCTTCGACACCTTGAAAGAAAAGATTAGTACAACACCTGTACTAGCACTGCCAGACCTACAAAGACCATTTGAGATCCAAACTGATGCCAGTGACTATGCCATGGGAGCAGTGTTGACACATCATGTAAACCCATATGTTATCATTATGAGACTTTTAATCCATCAGTAGTCAACTATTCTACATATGATAAGGAATTGTATGCATTAGTTCAGAGTGTGAAAAAGTGGAAACATTAATTAATGGGCAAAGAAACAGTAATACATACTGATCATCAGCCACTTCAATACCTACACTCCCAAACTAAATTGCAGCAATCAAGACATTATAGATGGATGGGTTTTCTACACCAGTTTCATTTAGTCATCAGATATAAAAAGGGCATACATAATAAGGTTGCAGATATGTTATCTATACCCATTATAAATGCATCTACCATACTTAAGCATAATTCTATGCTGCATGAAAGCTACATAGAACAATATGCTCAGGATATGGACTTTAAAGATGTATATGCAACTTTGAGTCAAGGCAAAAGAGTAGAAGAATTGGACTATCATGTGAAGGATCGACTCTTACATCATTGTGGAAATCTCTGCATTCCACAAACTGAGAGAGTAAAGATAATTAGGGAAGCCCACACTTCTTTGATATCAGTTCACTTTGGGGTAAGTAAAACAGTTGCACAGCTGCAAAGGTTCTGCTATTGGCCGAAAATGAATGAAACGGTTTCTAGATATGTGAAGGGGTGTGCTATGTGTGCAAAAAGCAAGCCCAACAACAGAAAACTAGGATTATACACTCCCTTACCAGTTCCTTCTCACCCTTGGGAAAGCATTTCCATGGATTTTGTTGGAGGACTGCCCAAATCTAGGAAAGGTCATGATTATCTGTATGTTGTTGTGGATAGGTTCAACAAAATGTGTATTTTGATACCCTGTAGTAAACAGATTACAGCTAAACAAACTGCAAAATTATTCTTTGAACATGTATGGGTTCATTTTGGATTACCCACTTCTATTGTATCTGATCGAGACACCCGATTTGTGGGGAAGCTTTGGTCCAGTCTGTGGGAACTAATGGACACCAAATTAAAGAAAAGCAAAAATTTTCATCCACAAACAAATGGCCAGACATAAGTAGTTAACAGGACAGTGATCCAGTTACTGAGAGGATATTGCAACAAACATCCTAAGCTTTGGGATGAGCACTTGTGTTGTGTGCAGCATGCTTACAATAGAGCCAAACAATCTTCTACACAGAGATCTCCTTTTAAGACCTGTTTTGGTTTCATACCAAGGTCTCCTTTGGATTTTGTCTTTGGTAAAGATACCATGGTTGATAGACACAGTGATGTGGACAAGGCAGCTAGGTTCATTGAATAGATCCAGGAGATCCACCAGGCAGTACAGGAACAACTGGAAAAGGGCCAGGCCAAGTACAAGGCTAGGCATGATAAGCATCGGATGGAGCATAGTTTTCAAGTTGGAGACCAAGTTTGGCTATATATCAGCAAGGACAGGATGCAAGGTGAAGGTAAAAAGCTAAAACCTATCAGGTATGGACCCTTCAGGATACTTGAGAAGATTGGTGAAAATTCTTTTCGCCTTGATCTGCTAGCTTACATGCACATCTACTCAGTTGTGAATGCAAATTGCTTGAGGTTGTTTGAACCTTCAACGATTGAGGACCCTGAAGAGCAGAGTTAATTACCTTATGTTGATGACTTGCTACCTGAATATCTTAATGAGTTACGGGAAGACACAGTGTTGGACAGGAGGGTAAGGACGATGCGCAGTGGACAAGTGGAATATCTCAGGATTGGGCTTAAAGGTTCGAACCCGAGCAGTGCGAAGTGGATTGAGATTGGACAAGTGAGACAACAGTTTCCTCACTTAGTCGATGCTTGAAGAAAACCAACTTTTGGTTGTCCAAAAGTTTTTTTAGTAGGGAGGCCGTGATTCGAATCGGATCCACAAAAGACTGTCAAGAACCTTGACTATATCGAGTTGAACAAGTCCTTGAAAATTCCAAAACAGTGATCGAAAACACCCTGAACCAGTGGCCATGGCAGCCGGCGTGGAACTAAGAGGACCTCGGTCAAAGCACACTGACTAAGGCCCATGGAGACTGCGTGGGATGCCAAAATAGCCCCTGGGAGCCCCAAATCGGGAAAAGGAGCTGATTTTCGATGTGCGACTAGTGCTAATCGTGCATCGTTGGGCGAACAAGGCCAAAATGGGAAAGCCTGAGCACCTAGTCATGTGGAGGGGACCAGAGGACCGCAGGCGGAGAAACGAAAAGCGCCAACATATGAAGGTGTGACCCACGACCTGGAAACCAGTGGTTTTGATCAGAGCGCCCTTGAACGGTAAGAGGTTTTAGACAGGAGCGGAGCAATCCCATACACCAAGCGATGCATGGCAGCAGAGGAGAGAGAAAAACCATCATTGATCGTGCGTTATTAGTCGAGCAAGTCAACCGCGCTCGACGTGCGTATGAAATCGATTTTGAGGAGCCAAGATCGGATGGCTGAGATTGCACCCGATAGAAGGAAGCAGAATCGACAGGGAACTAAGCCGCGATTTAAGGGGATTTGGAATCTATTTGATTGCCACAATGGAGAAAGAACGTATCCACGAAATAACCGAAGAAACGAATCAACAAGCAGGTTGGCGCTGTTCCGATGGGGACATGTGGCTACTTCCTGAGCGTTCATGTTGATGCTGAATGGGGAAATCCAAGCACGCAAGCAGTAGGCGAATCGACGTAGGTGGGAGAGGAACCGAACAGGCATAGGGATCGAATGACTAAAGCCATGAACAGAGACAGTAAAATTCAGATTCAGAGAGGAGGAATAGAGAGGAGTCCAAGCGACCAAGAGGGATAGTGAACAGTGAACCCTGAGAGGAGGACTAAACATAGAGAACATTAAAGCCAAGCAGAGGAGACAGAGGGCCGAGCTGACCACAGGCAGTGTCGAGCACCAAAGAGCTTGAAGATTGTAGGTTTTAACCCTGTACAGAAATTACCTGCATACGAATTCTTAAAAAAAGAAAATAAACAATGCGAGAGCATAACCCATAAAACACATATGCACAGATATTTTTTCCCTGTATCCCAAAACCGGGACTACCAGCTTGATTTTTCATTATGTTCCTTTCAATGTTACAATACATATTTATACATGTCGAAGCATCCAATACCATGGACCGAAAACCATCGCGTCCAAAAAACATGTGCGAAAACATGCACAAAACCATAGGTGGGTCCGCCCAACCTAACATATGGTCCAAAACCAAAATTTTCCGGGGCGCTGCCCCGGACCCCATAAAGTGGGGTTACGGGTGCCCTTCAAACCCCTTATTAACTACGTGGAAAGAATATAACACAACCCAACAAAGATTCAAGGCTTTCCCTAGAGGAATCTGTCTGGACTGAGGATCACATTTGGCTCTTTCCACTGTAGACCAAGGGTCACAGAGCTGGTAGGAAGAAAAAGAATTTGTGAACTCCGAGTGGCTTGGGGAATCCGAGAACCACCCTACTAAGAAAAATCTGCTTCAGGAGAACTCACATTGAGTCCCTGTATTGTAATTCCTCTACTGTAAGACACAATAAAACAAGGCCACCACTGAAGCTGGACCAGAGACGTAGCCCTGGAGAATAGGGTGAACTCCTTATTAAAAAACTATTTGTGTCTTTGTGTTTCTTACTGTATTTCTCTGTTGTCTTTCCACTTATTTTCTGTGTATTGGCAATCTGATCGATCCGTTGCTTAAATGACATAGAACACACACCATCACATGAGTCCGTAACCTTTTGTTTTAATAATCTTTAACTGATGGAACTCATAGAGTGATTATCGGATCAGCCAGACATGGAGGAACCAGAGCAGGGTGGAGCAGACCCTTTGAACTAGACAGAAGGCATTGAGTCTCCCTTCATAATAAATAAGAGGAAGAAATCCATTGCTGGTGGTGCATGCAAGAAGCAGAAGTTTGATAAGACTTCCAACACTGAGTCGATGGTCCTCACTGAGGGGGACATAAATGAGATTGGGGACATTATGCGCTCTATCACTGAGGAGATGTGGGGACACTTGGAGGATCAGTACAAGTTAGTATTGTCACAGGTCTGACAGGGTCTCAAAGAGCTCAAAGTGAAAGAAAGCGTGATTCAAGTGAGCATGGTTTAGGCGAGTGAGAATCAAAAGAGCGTGGAAACAACCAGTGCAACACCAACATTTCCTTCAACATTGGTGGTCACCACAGAGATCCACATAGTGCTTATTCTAGGAGGGTCATTGTGCTTTCCTACCGTGCTAGATCAGGAAGCGGTGCCCTATGGAAGGAACTCACAGCGGAACTTAGCGGCACTGCCCATTCAGGCATTACATGAACTCCACCAGGGAGAATCTACTGAATTGAAAATCTGAGAAGAGCAGACGCTATTCGTGATTAAGGACATCAAGAGCCATAACGAGCAGTTAGCTAAGGAAGTTGCCAGGGCGATGCAGGATAGATACGCAGCCACTGCGCACAGGTAGGTGCTTGAGGACACCATCACTCAGACTTGCATTGAGTTGTTAGAGCTCCTCATACAGATTGAAGCAACTTCCAAGAAGAAGCTCTGAAAGTTGGTAGCCTCGGTGAAGGAGTCTAAAGTGGATGTTGAACGATTCCAATTTAGAATGCAGATGCAGGTTGTTGAGATTCATATGAAGCTACAACCAACAACACCTCCAGAATTTTGAGAGCAGCGTGAGGATGCTATCAAAGTTGATATGGAAATCCTCGAAGCTGCAGTTAAGGACTGTAGCCAGATTTTTGAAAACACCATGGAGATGTTGGTCGCACTACAAGAGGACCCATGTGTACAAAAGATCGAAACAGGCATCTGAGACAAACAATTGCATTTTGATGAAATCAAAGCAACAACGCGGACCTTAGCACTTGTGTAATGGTTCTCCAAACTCCAGGAAGGGAAGGCCCTTCAGGTTCAGATAGACGAGCTGTGATGAAAAGCCTCAATCATCTCAGCAAGAATGCAACCTTGGGCCGATGAAGCTAGTCAACTCTCTCAGTCTATCGAGAGTAAACTAAAAGGAATGCAATAGATGCAACAGACCATTGGATTGGAAATTGAGGGGCCAACTATTGATAAGTTGGTCGAAGAGGTTCGACAAGCCGCCACGGAGTGTACATCGAAGCTTCAAGCGTTGAAGGCAGAGTTCAGCGGCCTCAAAGCATGTGCTGATGATGTATTGGTAGAGTGACTTGGGACAAGTCACATATTTGTGTTGGGGGCCTGTTGGGATGGGGCCCCCATGTCCAATTTTGTCTAAGTTTTGAATTTTGTATTATTGTAAAGTCTCCACAATTTGAGGAGTGAAGCGGGCAGAATGCTAAGACTCAAAAGGGTCTTTTAGGAAGGTCAAAGCCCCTTATTTTGTAAAAGGATGGGTTGTTTTGATGATACAATGAACTCTGCCCATGGTTCACAGACCATGGTAATGTAATGTAAAATATATAAAAGGGAGTCATTGAGGAGTCATTAGAAGAAAGTCTTAGTTCATGAATTGGATTTTGAGTCTATCTTGTTTGTAATTTTGTATTCTGGTGAAGGGGAAGGCTCCTGTAGTTGAGTGTGTAGAGACCTTGGTAAGTCCACAACTAAGTGCATGGGGCCTTGCAGTTGTGTGTGCACGGTAAAAATATGTGTATGTATTTAAGATCTAAAGTAATAAAGAAAATTTGAAGAAAATGTGTGTGCTTTGTGTTCATTTATATGTTTTGGTCTTTATGCTAAGTTATGATTCATTTCTCTATTATATTTCTTTAATTGAATCACAAAGGTTCAGATCTACTTTGGTTGAGTAACTTATGCATGTTAGAACACTTAAGCGAAGCTCGAAGATATAATTAAGTAGAAATTGCTTTAAATCTGTGATTTGGAAGATAAGGGTTCGCGAAGGCTAGATAGGGCCCTAATTTAAGGAAACGCCTCGTTGCTACATAGCATAGCCTTCTGGATGTAGAAAGATGGTTCTAGCATCTCCCAATATTGCCTCAGGTGAGACTGCAGTCTGTGCTAAGAGGACTATTTCCGAAAAGGCCGGTAGTGTAGGGTTTTGTTGATTAGCACAACTAACTTTGAACTTGAATCCAAACCCCCTCAAGCCAACACATTCACCCCCTTATTTTTTGACTTGGTGTTAAACACATACTTAAAATAAAACAAAGTATGTATTATTAATTAGTTTATATATTAATTGTAATAGAAAATAACCGCTATATATATTTCCAATTATATCAAAAGGTCTTTCTTTTAATCAATTTATTATAGTTAATATTGTACTCATTATCACTCTTGTTATACATATATACTATCCCTTAGTGAATTCTTAGTTTTAGTTTTAAATTTCTTGTTCAATGAGAATTGAATGTTGGATTCCTTTAGTATTCATTTAAAGTTAGTATCATTACCACTTAAATATAGTATGATTCTCAATCGATGTGATTGTATCACTTCTCCTTTATTAAAATTGTATTTGTATAGCTAATTTATGAATTCATTTGTAAGATAGTGTAAAGGGTTTAATCATAAATTCCACCATGAATTTAGTTCTCTGTGTGTGGAGCTTCTAATGGAATTTATCAAGGAAAACTTCATGGTTACTCAGTTGACCCAACAAGTAGTTTTATAGAGTAATACTCAAAGTATTACTCTTCAAAATAATATTTAATATTTAAGTATCACTGGCTCGTAAAGGAAATTATCCTCATTTTAAAATTAAGGATTGGAATACCATTCCTCTAACAAAAATCTCGTAATTCTACCAAATTCACGAGTGGAATACTAAATATATTTAGTTCATAGGAATACATTAGGTATTCCTTGCTTCCTTACCCAAAGAGGCAATTTATTATTTTTCATTATACAGATATTATGTTCAACTGGAATAGAATGTTGAGTTCCTCTACTAGTCATTTAAAATTAGTGTCGTTTCCTTTTCAATATAGCATGATTCTCTATCGATGCATTTGTATTACTTCTCCTTGATTACAGTTGTTTCCGTATAACTTGTTTATGAATTCATTTGTAAGATAGTGTAAAGGGTTTGATAATAAAGTCCTTCGTGACTTTAATTCTATGTGTGTGGAGCTTATAGTGGAATTTATCAAATAAAACTTAATTGTTACTCATTTGAACCAACCACTAGCTTTATATAGTAATACTCAAAATAATATTTAATATTTAAATATTACTGGATCATAAAGGAAATTAGCCTCATTTTAACATTAAGGATGGGAATACCATTCCTCTAACAATCTCCCAATTCTACCAAACTCACAAGTGGAATACTAAATATATTTAGTTCAGTTCATAGGAATACATAAGGTATTTCTTTCTTCAGGTAATTTATTATTATTATTATTAATTATCGAGACATTATGTTCACAAGTCTTCAATGGGATTATGTATGACTTGGAAAACCTAACACATGAGTAAAGGAATCAATTTTTAATTCCTTTTTGTTTATAGTATTCTTACAAATTTGCGCGTATTATTGTAAAATAATAGGAATGTAGAAAGGGAATTTTTCCTAGATTATTATGTTTCCTTCATTAAATATATTTCCTAACAATAGGTTCTTCTGAAGCATACATATATAATTGTTTTGTTTTTACTATCAATCACCATATAATATACAAGCTATAGGATCAATTATAACTTCTATTGTTGAAAACTATGTAGTACTATATTTTTGACATATTTCCTTTAAGTATTTTTCTCATGTAACACTCAAATTTTGTAGCCATTAGCTCAACTTTATTTAATAATCAAGAAATTTCTTCTGCATGTGAAAACTATGTCATTCCCAAATATATGCATTAATCCACAAAATAATATCATTGGGTAAATCAAGAATACATACAGTAGTACTAGTTTTCTACACATTCATACATTCTTTGATCTAAATATAACTTCTTTCTTCCCTCTATATTTACCTTTTTTCTGAGGCATTAACTCTTACATGACTTTAATTATGACTGTAATTAAGAAGGTATCCTCGAATATGTTATTTAGAAATTAATATATTTATGCATGTAGAACTGATAACATATACAAATGACTATTTGAATTTCACATTCAGTCTGCAATTCTCACTATAATTATTCTAACATAAATTTATAAAAGAGAAATAAAGATATGTCTACCTATAGTTTAATGCTTGGGGGATATTCAGGACCAGTGCACGTTCCACCCAACCATGAACTATCTCCAATAGTTTCCCCCGAGCTAAGATAATATTTCCTTCAAGAATAAACCCCCTCTTTGATTCCCGAGTGGTTTTTTTATAAATTCTTCCCAACAAACATTTTGCAGCGTCTTGATTTAAGGTCTACCCACCTTTCTCCTAGTCCTTTTTGTTTTAGTTTTCGAAAAATATTGTTTTTTTTCTTTAAGGCACACATTTTTATCCTGTGATGCTTTATTCTACTTTTCGCCCCACTTAAACATAATATTTCTCTACCATTAAGTTAATATTTTTAACAACGTTCTCCAAGGGATTTTTAGGAGATGTTTAGGGAAGGTCCAGATTGCGGACTTTAACCAATTAACAACTTTTTATAATTTGGAAAGAAGTCTTCTAATAATCTAGTGCTATTTCATGAATATTTTCAAACAACTTATTTATTAATTCAAAAAATATAATATAATTACATATAATTAATATAATATAATTCCATAATATAATTAATATAATATAATTCCATTCTGGCTTCCATAGCCATTAATTCCAACAAAAATGTAAAAGTTTAAAAATAGTCATGTGTAAAAAAGAAAGACATAGGGGTGTTACAAATGAAATTAGGGTTCATGTTGCAGTAAATATCAATAACCAAGTTAGTGTTCTTGAAGAGGCATGGGAGATATTTTTATATTTAAGAAAAATTTCTCAAAGGATTCCTTCTTTTATTGATTATTTGTGAAAGAACTTGGAAAATAATCAACATTTTATTGTTAATGATTAAATGACATTTATTACTGAAGTTTCTACCATGAGTGACTCTTAGAATTTTGGAAATACTGAGAGTGGGGTGAATCAATATTCCTTATAAATTAGTATATTTTTAATTTCACAAAGAATTAATTGTTGTTAGCATTAGATAAATATAAACATTCATCAACACCATTCAACAATGCATAACAATAGAGATAGTAGACACAAATATTTTTAGGTGGGAACCCCTTTGAGACAAAAATCGCTAAATGCTTCTTAATAGTTATCTTCAAAAATGTTTACATCAAGTTTTTAGCTCTACCTAAATGAGACTCCAACCCCCGATTTACAGGCTCCAACTTGTACGACACTCCTACTCACATTTTACTAGCTGCAACTGGAAGGACGCTTCAATTCCCTAGATTTCAGGCTCCAATCTAACGGATACTCCAACACCTTGTTTACCAGGTGCTACTGGATGGATGCTTTAATGCCCTATGTAGGCTACAACCTGCCCTAACACCACCCTACCATCCTAAAGTGTTCTCAAGTTCTGACCTAAAGGAGACTCCACTCTCCTGCCTTACACCATCCAACCACCTTGATCAACCAGGTGCCACTTTACCTTAAGGCTCCATCCTTCATCTCACCTTGGCAGATGCCTTTTCACAATTTTTAGACTAGATCCACCTATAGTCTAAATCAATACAAAATAAATGTAATATAAACTCTATTGCTTCTTCTTAGTATGTATATTATTGTAAAATCCTAGTAGCATCACTTCTCAACTCTGCTTAATCTGATTATTGCACAATCTAAACATCAAACCCTACATGTAAACTCTCGCTTCATCAAGTATCCATGCATACTATTAGCACTCCAGGAAGATCTCCTAGGTTGTAGCTCGGAGATGCCTAGAAACATATAAATCTTCAATATCGTTCTCTGAACTATTGGAATGGATTGGGGTTTGGATCAATTCAGATGATTGTTTCAACTCTATTTTCACTCAAAACATGCATGAACACCCTCAGCTTGACAAGGCTTTCAACCACTAATTCTCAATAGTTTATAGATTCAATGAATAGACGGAGAATCCTGACTGTACCAGCAGACACATACATAAACACATATGAATGGCTAGCTACAGAAAGTAAATGAAGCTTACAAATCTAATTTATCAACGCAGAGATATGATGACAGTTATCTGGCATTCGACATAGAAGAAAACATGAATAACCCATTCAAGTGCAAGCTTAGAACAAAGGGAAAGATGGTGATTGAACATATAATAGCAAAAGAACCTTGTATTACTTGAATGAAGATGAGATGCTGAGAGGAGCAGAGTCTCCACAGTCTCCAAAAGTTGAACCTCTGATACTTCTAACTTTCAGCCATTTATAGGCTTTTTACAATGCTCTTGGGCTCTCTGAGGCTCGAGGTGTCTTAATCTATCCCCTTTGGCTTCTAATTGCTTGATGCCATGATTAGATAGACATGAGCCAAAGGTATCTTTTTCTAATAACACACTAACCAAATTCTAGTAATTTTACCATGCTGTCAGGTAGCTTGCTCGTGCCAGTGTGCTCCATGATCACTTATGTTGGTTCGGCTGCATCATGTTGTGGCTTTTTCCCCTTCTGGCCATCTGTCTCCCGACCTCTGTCTGCTTGAATCTCTCTTCTAGCGTTATCAATCATTTCTAAACACTTCTAAGGATGGTGGCCACCTATACTGTAACAGAATGGGTCTTTGGGCCTCTGAAATCCTTTCAAATACCAAAAACGACAGTTTTTTGTTTTACACAGAAAAATGCTGCAACATTGTGAAATTCCGCCAAAACTCTATTCATTATGGACTTCAAAAGTCCTTAAATACGTTCCATTCCTCTATCGAGTCCGTCCTCATCACTATCGCAAGTTGCTTCGGCCTTGCTCCTTTGTATTTTAAAAATACGTTAAAAATCATGAAAATAACATGAAAATTGGCTCCCTCTGGACTTCAAATATTATATATTTCCCTTCATGAAACCTTTTGGGTCCGAGTCTTATCTCATCGGTGCTATTTCTTTGTATTTCATTAAATAACAAAATATGTGAAAATACATTAAAAACGCCTTTCGGCGGATCTCAAAATCTATGCAATAATGTTTATATAGCCATCGGGTCCGACTAATCGCATCACATACATGTATGGGTATAGGCCCCGCTCCATAATGTTTCTCCGATTGTGATATCGCGATGTGATTAGTCGCAATCGCCTATCTTGATAGCCCCCGGCCATTGTAAGCGCTCTGTTGTGGTCAATGATTGTGATTTGCCGATCAGATCTAGACCGTTGATAGGCCAGATCTGACGACTACTGTGCCTTCACTTGTTTATGTCTCCGATACTCTATTTTTCATTATTTTTACATGTTTTTGGCCTCCCGATAGTGTTTCTCCACCATTCTAAGGGCTCTTCCCATGTGATTTTTTTGATCTTTGGCATGATTTTATGAGATTTTGAAGACTTAGAGAGCATATTTGGATCCATTTGGATCAGGACCCGATGCAATTATAGATGCGAGAGTAATATTTTTGAAGTCCGGCTTATGACCAAAGCAGAGCAAGATGATACGTGGCCGTTGAAGCTAAAATAGGGGATATTTTTGCTAAAAATAGCAGCACTGCACCTCAGGGACTAACACTGGCTCCTTATGGGGATGAAAGCCTCCCTGTAAGGTTTCAAGAACTGCAGACTACTGCCTTTCCAGTAACAAACAAAACAAACTTATTTCCTAGTGTTCTATTGGGCATGGAGTTTATTTGCATAGAAAACAAAACTGAAAGAACCTATTACAATATTAAGGCCTTAAAGCCTCATATGAAGTAAAGTTTAAAAAACTTCCCATTGACTGGGCCATCAAAAACACCTTCCCCCTCCAAATTGTGCAAAATGAAAGTATTGTTCATCTGAACTTGAGCAATGACAAATGGTCCCATCCATAAGGCATCAAATTTACCATGTTGCCCTTCTTTTCCTTCAATGCATCCCATTTTGTTGGCATTATGACACAGGTTTAGCACTATGGCACAGGTGTTGTCCTTGATGGAAACTCACTCAGATGGAAGATCACTATTCAGGCTCTCAGTATGAAAGAAAAAGAGGTATACGTAGGTTTCCTTTGACTAAGTCGCGTATACACACGGGATTGCCGATCAAAAGTCATGTATGTGTATGTACACACTTTCATGCACGGAAAAGCACATACATGTGGGAAAGCTTGTTTTTAGGACCATGGTATTTGGACCTTGGTATTGCATCCGAAGTATTGAAACCAGGTGTTATCGACATTTTTGGGCACTGCAACCCTAAGCATTAAATGTCCATAAACCAAGGGCTCCTAAGTCCCTAAAAGTGTTGTTCTAACCCCTAAAGGAACAAGGTCAACTGATTACAGCTTCTCCCAGAAGTTCTCCATGAAAAACTGATCAAAACTGGTCAAAACAAGATCATTTTAGCTGCTCCATAGGCAAAGTGCGTTGCATCTCACCTAAATACACTATGTGGGTGCGTTGCATTTCAAAAAGCCCTTTTATCGGGTGCGATGGGCGAAAAGTGACAAATGGCAGTGTCATTCCGCGAGGTGGAGAGGCATGGAATCTTCCAGAAACTTCTCCTGTGACACTTGCCTCTCTGAATTTGATCAAGGATGAGTAAGAGATCATCAATCTCCAAGGGGAAGCAAGAACTATCATAGGGAAGACACTAATCAAATCACAAGCTGACTCATCTCCCTTACAGATATCTATATATGGATCCCTCATCCGAGAGATCCAGAGGCTGGAATTTTGCATATTGTAAGGAATTGTTGTTGGTTTCTTGAGACAACATCATAAGTGTTGGGTGATCTAAGCTTTGTATGAGGTGAAGAAGGGATTACTTGCTGAGAGGATGATGCTGGGTCAGAACAATTGGTTGTAAGTCCCTTGGATTTTTCTTGTTTATCAATAAAAGCTATTCAAGTTTTCCTCCATACTCTTGTGTCATTTATGTTTTATGCATTTGTATGGTCAATTTACATCTGATCCTAGATTGTTTATGATTATAGATCTATGTTCTTGTATAGTGTCATGCTACTGTGATCCTACAGGTACTCTATGGAGCTGGGTGTACAAGGGAGCAAGTAGCAAAAGGCTATCAAGAGAGAGAGGAATCGAACTAGGAGATTAGCGCAAGACAGAGGTTGGTCTTCTTTGTTCTTCTCCCATCTATATTTCATAAAGGAAAAACGAAACTAGCTTTACTTTGTTTGTTTCTAAGGTAGCTACCACACCTTAATGGGATAAGCAGTTATGTGTAGACACTTTTCCCTGTAACAAAATGGCAACTCCGCTGGGGAGGAATTAGTTTGTTTGTTTATCTTCCTTGTTGTCTATTTTATAAACTTACAGACGGAGCCTGAAGTCGAGCCAGGTAGCTTTCGAACTACATTTGCTATGCAAATGCAAAGTAGATAAATGTCGCTTCAGTCAATCTCCGGGATTTGTTTATAAATTAAACAACTGATTTACAAACTCTCTGATTGCCCCTTATGGTAGCTTTAGTAACCTCCTTAGATCTACCCTTGATTGTTGCATTATTGATTACCATTTGCTTGACGAAAACCCATGAAATGAACTGCAAACTATGACCCGGAACCCAAGCAAAGTCTCGTCTCTGGCCTAGCGCAGGTACTGTTCTGTGAATCTGAAATTCAGCGCACTTCCCGAGTGTAGTAGGTGCGCTGCATTTCAAATTCCCTGTGTTACAGTTGCGCTGATCAGACTAGGAATTGTTCAATTTTGGTTTTTGTGATTCATTCTTTTCAGTTCTATTCATGAATTTTGCTGCCTGTAATCAGTATATCTCTGTTTGAAACCCCTTTTCCTTGTTGTTATTCCGCCTCCTTTGTGCAAAAGAATTGTAAATGTTTTTGTGTATTTGTTGAGTCATTTTCAGTTCTCCTTTGCAAAAAGTGACGTAATCGTACTGTCGTCCTTTGATTTGAAAGTGTCGCAAGTGTCGTTTTCAGTCATAGGAAAGAGTTTGATTGCTATTGATAGTCGATTATCCTGTTACTATTGTATTTGGTCTAAATTTGTAGTTTTTCTAGTGTCAAAAACAAATATTCATTTCCAAATAATACAATGTTGTGATTGTCTCCATTTTTTATTTTGAAAAGAAACTTGTTAATAATTGTCGCTTGAAAAGTAATTCAGATTTGTGCATTAGCTTTCTTTTTACCATTCACATACTAAGAAAGCCGAAAACAAATACATGCATGTGCATTTGCATTTAGACTGTTTGATTGGTTTGATTTAGGACAGTGCATTTAGAGTGTGCTCTTTGCTCTCTGTGAAAGAATACTGTCTCTCTTTCCTTAGTAGCTAGGATTTTCATTGCACAAAGAAGATAAAAGATTGTTTATCATCTTAGGTTGCATTTTAGGAATTATACATCTACATCTCGCGGTGAACCTGAAAGGAAAATTTCTTAAGCAAGATCAACTATAAAATAAATTTAATGAATTTAACAACGCTTTGGAACCTAACACACAACATCTAGAAGTCTAGGCTAGAGACGTATTCCGACGTCGTAAAGCCTGGTAATTGTTGTTCTCACTGATGGTTGGGTGATTCCTCCACTTTGAGACGATAAGTGCCAGTACGGACTTGTGCTCCCACGTACCGTCGAGTATATTTTGGGAGACCACAATAGGCTTAATCCTTTATCCATAGGAAGCTGTGCCTGTCGCCCTATCGATCGCAATGCACTGAACACAACATTTGGGAAGATTGACTGCCGTACCGTAAAAATTATTCTGCAGTTTTGCGATTGGTTTGGTAATCGCTCTACCTAGATTTCTAGAGCAGTCCCTTTTGTTCCTTTTCAGACTCCTTAACGGAAAAGGTCCATCTGAGCACTTGTCACTTCAGGCTCATTAAAAATTGAAGGAGACTAGAGTCATCTTTTGTTTTTTCTCGATTCTTAAAAATTGAAAAAACAAGTTGTGTCAAAGCGTCTAATATTCATCTAATTCGGAAACATGCTTCCCCTTGATTTTTAGTTGATCGAGTAATTTGCAATCGTGGAAGAAAGTCAATTGAAACCCCGTCGTTTGCGGAGGCTTACGAGTCAACCGTCTTTGTCTCCGGAATCGAAGCTATTACGGACAAAGCGAACTCGTTTAACCGGTTCCAAATCTCCTGGTAAAGTTAGAACAAGTGTTCTGACAACATCAGAGACTCCGGTTACTCCAAACATTTCTGGTATCCCTGCCTTTACAGAAGAAGTTCAGCAACCACCGAAGGACAGTAGTACTGATCCTAGTTTGAGAGTAAACACTTGTATCACTGAACCAGATACATCTACAACCGGTTCAGAGGGTGTTGCTCCCCAAACATCTGTCGCTGCGGATTCTATACCTTCTTCAGCACCAGAAATATTCTACGGACCTGACGGTCTACCCCTTCCACCTGGTCTGATTGCTATAGAAGAGATTGTGGAAGATCCTCCATCTAGTACTCCACCGCAATTTGGAGTCGGGATCACTCTGTATCCTTCTCCATCAGAAATTAGTTAACCGCCAGCGGAAGCTCCTGTAGAATCGCTAGGTAATCTTTTGGATAGACTAGAAATGTCTGAACAACCGTCAACATCTAGGACTGTGTCATCTGACACAGCGACGACAGAACTTCCTGCTATCACTACAACAATGTTCGCCGGTATACCATCTGTCCCAACTAGTTCTCAATTGCTAGAAGGAGCCCACTCAGGGGCTATTTCGACGGTATGGTATGTTCATGTTTGTTCATCCAGAATAATATCCAGAAACTCTTATGTTGAGTCTCAACAAATTGATCCATTTGGAGGTCAATTTGGGCAGTCCGGCCCTCAAGGGAAAACCATTCCCTTAAGTACCGGATTACCACCGTATGGGGGGCAGTATACCCTTTCATTGTCCCCTCCGGGAGGACAGCCATACGGGAGTTCACAACAAAATTTGGGTTATGCTGGAATTACGTCAAGCGGTTGGGTATCGATACTACCTCAACAACCAAGAGTTGTATATTCGATGCAACAATGCTTACCTATGTCAAGTATACCAACTATGCCAGCTATTGTGACGGTGTCGCAAGTTCAAGCGCTACCTGTTGTATGCCAACCTCAAGTTTCTCAAGTTGTAATGCAACAGCCTCTTGACCCTGCAACTCAACCACAATCGCCGACTGGTGGAATGGCACAGGTTCAAACGGGTACAATCACCCCTCATCTTGGTCAAACAATTAGTATCGGGCAACAACACATGGCTTCACAACCATGGCTAGTACAATACCAACAACCACAGTTCCAACAAGTATACCAAGGTTCTGAGCAACAAATATTTGCAAATAGTGGGCAACCATATATTCAAAACGGTCAAAATCAACCATTCTACAATGGTCATGCCCACCAACCTTACCAGAGCTACCAGCATCAAATGCATTATGCTGGTATGCAAAGACCAACTGCTCAGGCAATCCCATCTTATCCTGGGTATGCTTCACCTAACCTGAATCAACAGTTACCCTTCGTGGCGACTTTAGAGTTACCTGATTTAAATCGGTTAACAAACGATCCAATAGCTTATGCCTCTTGGTGGCCAGCGATTCCGCATAAACTTCCATCAGATATTCCTAAATTTAATGGAAATCCGGGTGAAGATCCGTCAAATCATGTGATGACCTTTCATCTGTGGTGTTCATCAAACACCCTAAACGATGATTCGATTAGGCTTCACCTTTTTCAGAGGACGTTAACTGGTCTGGCAGCAAAATGGTATATCAAATTTCCTAGAGCTTCATTTGACAACTTCAGTACCCTAGCCACAACCTTTTTAACCCATTTTCAGTTACCGATAAGGTACGAAACGGGAACGGAACTTCTTACCAATTTCAAACAAACAATGACCACTCACATATCTGATCATATACATGAATGGCGACGTCGTCATAGAATGGTAAAAACGTATGTTCCCGATCAGCTTTTAGCTGAATGGTTTATTAAGTCATTATTGCCTTCCATCACAGAAGATGTGGCAAAAGGGGGAGTCGTCACCGAAGAGCAGGTTATCGCTCGTGCACAATATTTGGACTTGATTTACACTCAGTCTGGCACGCTCTACGATAAAATACCTGACGCTCCTAGACCGGAATTCTCAGTTCCTCCTCCTCCTAAATCAAACAATGACTCTCATGCCGGCGATGGCGTGATTGGCGCAACAGACACGAAATCGACAAAGGCTACATCTAAAAAGGCCCGTAAGATTTCCGGTCAAAATGCAAAAGAGGAACTTCTTGCCTTGGAAGTAAATGTCGTATCGACATATAAAGGCAAAGAAACCAAGCAAACAGGGGGAAAGAAGAAAGGCAAAGGGAAGAAGAAGAAACAGGAAGAATCATCACCTGAAAATCTTCTGCGAACCCTTCTGGAAATAAGAAACCAAATCATCCATGCTTCATATGCGATGAGGATCATTGGACATCAGATTGTCTGTATAACGCTGAGCTTAAAAAATTCTTCAAGAATACAAAGACCTCAGCAGTATTAACTGATCCATTTCCGAATCCAGGAACAAATCTGGTTGACAGTGGAAGTGCTTCCCCGTTTCAAGTGTTGATGTTGTTGGTTTCCAAACAACAAAATGATGCTTTGATATCGACAAGGAACAAATATTATGGGAATCCACAGCTGTCGAACAACAAGGATAAAGATCAACCTAGTAGTTCGACAACAAGTTCGACAGAAGTTGCGCCACCCATCATTCCTGAACTGACAATAAAACCGCCAATGGGAGTAGTACACAAGTCGACATTTAATCCTCATGCTAGAGCAGCACAACATTATAATATAGTGGAAGATTTGGCCCAATCGCCATCCGCTATGTCGACTCTTGAGGTACTACAAAATTGCTCATCCCAAAAGCAAGCTTTATTATCAGCCATCGGTGGGATAGACCCAAAGGATTCCAATCTTGTATCCTTCGATCATAAAGGATATGATCCTTAGTTACCAGCTCAACTAGCTTTCCTCATTCAAGTGAAAGCCCTCAACAAAACTGTTCATAGAATGATTACTGATGAGGGGGCATCTACATGTATTATGTCGATGAGTTGTTGGAAAACTTTTGGATCTCCAACCTTGTCACGATCTTCGACGACATTAAAAGCATTTAACGGATGAACATATACCCCATATGGTATTCTAAGTAACCTAAAGGTTGAACTAGGAGGGAAAACAGTAGAAATAGATGTTGAGGTAATCGACGGAAATCTTGATTACAACATCCTACTAGGAAGACCATGGATATATGCTATGGCTGCTATTGTGTCGACCTATTTTAGGAAGATTGCATTCCCCTTTCAAGGAGGGATTACGATCGTCGATCAACAAAACTTCCTCCCTAATGGTTCTCAAGTTACGGGAAGCATTCCAATGATCCATGGAAGCCCCCATTCGCTTCAAAATATCGGAGTAGGCCTAATAAAAGACCCTATATTAATGGGAACTTTCACCCTTCCACCTCCAATCAATTTGGCGGAAGTAGCGTCGGTAGGAACCTGCAAAATGGTATCTTCAAAAAAGATCTCAGAAAACGATATCGACATGGATCATGCACAGGTTTTGCCTCCAAGCCCAACATAAATATTGTAGCAATCAATGTTCCTAGCATGGGAGGAAAACCCAAATCAACGCTCATCAAGCGTTTGGATAGATAGGTCTAAGGAATATGGCACCCCTTCAGATCCTTGGTCGAGAGTGCATGTCACCGACGAAGGAATTGTTCAATCAATGGTAATTGAAGGGGCACCATGGGATGATTACCACCATCGTTCCCTTCTTCCGGATTGTGAAGAAAATAATCCTGATGACCTTTATCATCCTTTAGTTTTTGATTTTCTATCAAATACTATAAACGCGGTGGATTCCGAGCGAAACTTGTGCAACATTGAAGAGACTATCACCATAAATATCTCGACCAAAACAAATGTTGTAGAGAATATTTATGTTGGAAATTGTTGTTCTCCTTCAGAACTGGAAATATATAACGCTCTTTTTCGCGAATTCAGAGATGTGTTTGCTTGGTCATATAATGAAATGCGAGGCATTGACTTGAGTATCATTGAACATGAAATCAAGATGTATCCAGATGTCAAACCAGTACGACAACGACTACGGCAGGTGCACCCCAAGAAAGCTACTGCCATTAAGGCAGAAGTTGAAAAACTTCTCCATGCTGGTTTCATTTACTCGGTTCCTCTAACCAATTGGGTATCGAATATTGTCCCTGTTATGAAAAAACAAGGAACAATTAGAGTGTGTGTCGATTATAGGGATGTAAATCAAGCTTGTCCAAAAGACAACTACCCTACACCCTTCATCGATCAGATAATTAATGAATGCGCTGGATGTGAAATCTTTTCATTTATGGATGGATTCTTTGGGTATAATCAAATAAATATCCGCCCACAGGACTAGTCAAAGACTGCATTTATTTGTCCGTGGGGCACATTCGCATATCGAAAATTACCTTTTGGTTTAAAGAACGCAGGGGAAAAATTTCAGAGGCCAATGAATTATGCCTTCCATGACATCAAAAACATCGTTCAACCATACCTTGACGACCTTTCGGCTCATTCGCGAAAGCGGACTGATCATCCGCAGCATTTAAGAGCGATATTTCTACGTTGCTGACACTACAAGATACGACTCAATCCACACAAATGTGTATTTTGTGTCAGTTCGGGTCATTTACTTGGCTTTGTAGTCTCAAAAGATGAGATTCGTCTCGACCCATGTAAGGTTCAGGCAATCATAAATTTTCCTCCACCTTCGAATTTGCTGCAGATTCAGAAACTCCAAGGGAAAGCAAACTTTCTGAGGAGGTTCATTCCCAATTACGCCGAACTTGCTAAAGGTTATACGCGTCTTTTGAAAAAGGAAGTACCCTTTGTCTGGGATCAGGTTGCGCAAGCTTCCTTTGATGCTGTAAAAGAATCCCTAATGAAAGCATCATTAATGTATGCTCCTGATTATCAAAAATACTTTAACCTGTATCTGGCTGTAGTGGATACAACCATCGCAATGGTTTTAGTTCAAGAAGACAACGGAATTGAACTTCCTATATATTATTTAAGTAAGAAATTAAATGATACAGAAAGCAAATATTCTTATGTTGAAAAGCTAGCGTTCGCAGCTGTTCAAGCGATACAGAGATTTCGACACTATATCCTCTTTCGAAAAACTACCATTCTGTCATATTGCAACCCCATGACTTATATATTGTCGCAACAGTTACTGGGGGGCAAATATTCAAAATGGATAGCAATTCTACAAGAGTTTGATCTGGAATTTGTAAAATCCAAGTCAAAGAAAGCTCTGGTTTTTGCAGAATTATTATGCGATCTCCCATCATCATCCAACGATGAAACATCCGAAGAAACGATCGTGGACGAAAATTTGTTTCTGATATCTTCAAGCAATCTGTGGTATGGGGATATAATCATTTATCTCCAAACCCAGAAATATAGGCCAAATATCTCTCGCTCCGAACAAAAACGTATTCGATACCAAGCAAAAGACTACATGATTATCGGTGATACACTTTACCGTCGTGGTATCGATACAGTTCTGAGAAGGTGCCTCACCCATGAGGAGGCCGAAAATGTCCTGAATGATTGCCATTCAGGCATGTGTGGGGGACATCAATCCGGTTATGCTACAACATAAAAAAATTTACGAGCAGGATACTTCTGGCCAACAATGTTCAAAGATTGCATAACCGCAGTCAGAAGTTGCCATGCTTGTCAAATTTTCGATAGAAAAACTAGAAGACCACCCGCACCTCTGCAGCCAATAGTTGTTGTCGGGCCATTCGCCAAATGGGGCATCGATTGCATGACATGTAACCCCACCTTGACTGGGGGGCATGGGTATATCATAGTTGCAGTTGACTATTTTACCAAATGGACCAAGGCGATGCCTACATTAGATAATACTGGTGAAACAAACGTCCTCTTCTTTTTCAATCATGTAGTCGCCAGATTCGGCGTCCCACAAACTATAGTCACAGATCATGGATCACATTTTCGCAATCACATGATGGTCGAATTAGCTACCAAACTGGGGTTGTCTCACGACAGCTCTACTCCATATTACCTGTAAGCCAACGGACAAGTTGAAGCAATCAACAAAGTTCTGAAGCGCATGCTGCAAAGGATGATTGGAGTTCGCAAAAGAAGTTGGCACCTAATCCTGTACTCAGCCTTGTGGTCTTACCGAACATCGGTAAGGAATGCAACCGAGTTTACACCTTTCCAACTGATATATGGCCTGGAAGCAATCTTACCAATCCAGTGTGAAATCTCATCCCTCAAACTCACAATTGACCTTCTCCCTGGAACTTCAGAAGAGGAGGCTCGTTTCTTGGAACTAATCCAATTGGATGAAACCCGTCGTGATGCCACTTTGGCTAACGAAGCCCATACGAAACGAGTCAAGGCGCAGTTCGACAAGAATGTCAAACCACGTGTCTTGTCAGAAGGTGACTTGGTCTTGCTTTATGACCAAGAATCTGATAAATTGGGGGCAAGTAAATTTAAGTATTTATGGATGGACCCCTATATTGTTAAGTGAGTGTTAGCAAAAGGAGCCTACGAGTTAATGGATTATGACGGGATTCCACTGGCACAACCTCGTAACGGGTTGTACCTCAAACGTTACTATGCGTAATTCAGTATAGTAACCTATATGCTTTTGTTATGTTTTTGTTTTCGCTAAAATGTTTTGGTCAAGTAATCCACTTTTTACATTTATTGCAGATGCCAAACCTAGTGGAGTCATGTGTTGGATATGTCGACGGAGCCAGTCATAGTTCACGGAACCTATCTTCCGCAGCCTGGGCCATTTTTGATCCAAGCGGCGAGTTAGTAAGTTTCAGAGGGGTATGTATTGGTCGATCAACGAATAACATCACTGAATATAGTGCGTTGATAGAAATTCTCTCTGATGCCATCACACATGGCATACGCCGACTGATTGTCAGGCTAGCCTCACAACTCGTCATACTACAACTCACTGGTATCTACTCTATCCGAAATCCAGCTATTTATCGCATGTTCCTAAGGGTTAAGATTTTGGAAAGGCAATTTGATTTTATTCAATATCAGCATATTTCCAGAAACTTAAACACATTAACTGACTCATTGGCAAATTATGTGTTAGATAGACATTTGCAACATTTATAAAAAGAAGCATACCATTAATATTTGCATTTGGATCATGTAACTTAACTAAAATAAAACTTCGAAAATAAAAAAATGACCATTGTATCGAGCAGTTTTAGCACATAGTTCAAGCTCGTTAAAAAATAAACATAAGGCATGAGCAAATGTTTCCCCCAGTGTTTAAGCTCGATAAAAAAAAATGAACCGATTTCTGGTAAATAACCATCGTGAGTGTAGTACTTCAGCCTTTAAAGCCTTGGTCGTGTTCTCATCATCACCTCCACTCTGTATTGGCCGATCATTCACCCCCATTTGATTGTTTACCCCTTTTGAGGAACAGCTGCGAAGAGTGATCTCACTAGCCATCCTTGTAACACTGCCGTGATTGGAAAATTCCAAACCTTACCTAGAATCAACTGCTACCCAATTTTATCACTCATTCCTCAAAAGATGAGTCTCCTTTAAGCTCTTTTCAACTGACTCGTAAAATATGAAAAGATTGCCAAGCCATTGGCCTCTCCAACTCGTTAAAGGGACCGGAAGTGCTATCCCTCCTCTAGATTTTAATCTTTTTGGACCTGAGGGATTATTACACAAAAAGATCGAGCGCTTGTTTTGTTCGGCTCGTTAAAAGTATCGAAAATTCATCCCTTCTGTATTATTTTATACTTTTTCGGACTTAAGGGATTAGATGACAAAAAAGGAATTTTGGAGTTTCCTTTACGTTCCTTTTCAGACTCTCTAAAATTGAAAAGGACCGAGTTATCTTTGTCGTTAAACTCGTTAAAACTTAATAGCGACAAACTTGTCCATAGCAGACAAGAACGAGTTTCACTATCGCTAGGCTCGTTAAAACATAGCGATGGGTTTACCCGAAGGGCAAATTATAGAACAAGCATATGTTATCCTCCTCAAGATTTACAAAAATAAAGAGGTACTGGTCAGCAATGACTGGGGAAAAATTGGGAAGAAAACTTGAAGAAACTTTGTTCGTAGCAAGTCGCTCTTGAACATGACACTTTCACTCCACATCCAAGTCGGGTTGGGTTGTTTCATTCACCGGTCACATCACCATGGTCCCATCACAGCATCCATCACGTCAGTGTTGCCGATATGTTCAAGAGAAGTCATTCAGAGAATTCACCTGTGTCTCACCCGCTACAATACATTTACACTCCATTCTTTCATGACCGCCACCCTGAACCTTATGTCATCAGATCGTTTTCACCTCCATTAAAATCATTTGCTCCGTTCCGTGTCATTGATGTGGGATTCATTAAGGCCCTCCTGTGACGGATCGCTTCTTGTCGACATCAGCTCATTATCCAAGAAGTCGATCTAGGAACACCCCATTCAGTACTTTGAAGCTTGCATGCATCAATGGCAAGTTTCTCACTTCCGACGACAGGTTTACATCAATGGCCTTCGACCGAACGATTTTGCGTGGTGTTCGACGCCAAGTCCTTTATTCACACCACGTGAATTGTACTGCAGTACCTTGAGGGTCATTATCATTATCGGTGATTCCTCTCGCGCCTGTTAACAGCTTACATCATTGGCTGGTAATCAGGTGATGTCTTTCCATGTTCGACTCCAGAACATATCTCACATGGATAGACTTGTACTTCGAGTGAAGATCGAACGAGATTGAAGACCCCGGATCTAGTTTCATCCATCCGGCTGTGAGATATATTCAGGGAAATAAATACATCAAATGTACATTATTGTTGCACACATAATCATCCAATCAATTGGATGATGACTCTACCAGAATCATCAGTCTACACTCAGACGATTGTCTGTCCTATGTACATGAAATTGAATTTATAAAGCTGAGCATGGGAATGCCCGCCTCAGCTAGATCCTGAAAATATTATGAAGATAATGTATTGTATTGTATCTTATTACAGGTCTCCTCCCAGCTTGAAAGAACTTCAGATCCTCATAATAAAGCATTTCACCTGACATCAAAAGATTAACGACCTCATGCTTTAGGGGGCAACTGTTATAGACATTTTTGGGCACTGCAACCCCAAGCATAAAATGTCCATAAACCAAGGGCTCCTAAGTCCCTAAAAGTGTTGTTCTAACCCCTAAAGGAACAAGGTCAAATGATTACAGCTTCTCCCAGAAGTTCTCCATGAAAAACTGCTCAAAACTGGTCAAAACAGGATCATTTCAGCTGCTCCATAGGCAAAGTGTGTTGCATCTCACCTAAATACACTATGTGGGTGTGTTGCATTTCAAAAATCCCTTCTATGGGGTGCGATGGGTGAGAAGTGACAAATGGCAGTGTCATTTCGCGAGGTGGAGAGGCATGGAATCTTCTAGAAACTTCTCCTGTGACACTTGCCTCTCTGAATTCGACCAAGGATGAGTTGGAGATCATCAATCTCCAAGTGGAAGCAAGAACTATCCGAGGGAAGACACTAATCAAATCACAAGCTGACTCATCTCCCTTACAGATATCTATATATGGATCCCTCATCCCAGAGATCCAGAGGCTGGAATTTTGCATATTGTAAGGAATTGCTGTTGGTTTCTTAAGACAACATCATAAGTGTTGGGTGATCTAAGCTTTGTATGAGGTGAAGAAGGGCTTACTTGCTGAGAGGATGATGCTGGGTCAGAACAACTGGTTGTAACTCCCTTGGCTTTTTCTTGTTTATCAATAAAAGCTATTCAAGTTTTCCTCCATACTCTTGTGTCATTTATGTTTTATACATTTGTATGGTCAATTTACATTTGATCCTAGATTGTTTATGATTATAGATCTATGTTCTTGTATAGTGTCATGCTACTGTGATCCTATAGGTACTCTGTGAAGCTGGGCGTACAAGGGAGCAAGTAGTGAAAGGCTATCAAGAGAGAGATGAATCGAACTAGGAGATTAGCGCAAGACAGAGGTTGGTCTTCTTTGTTCTTCTCCCATCTATATTTCACAAAGGAAAAATGAAAGTAGCTTTAATTTGTTTGTTTCTAAGGTAGCTACCACACCTTAGTGGGATAAGTAGTTCTGTGTAGACACTTTTCCCTGTAACACCAGGTTTTGGGTCCCTAGTATTGGTTCTCTATGGTTTTGGACCATGGTTTGAGTAAGGCCTAAGACTATAAAAATGAGGAGATCATTTGGAAAAGGTATCGACTGAAGTATTGAATATCTTATGAAGAGCAAGATCTGGAATACTGGTGATTGGTTTATGGTGCATAGCTGAATCTGAATCAAGGAGGAACCTGAGCGCAAGAAGATGGATAAGTTCTATTGATGGGTCAAAACTCAAGACTTGAATAGTAGTATCTTTGTGTGTTTTTGATCTGTTATATTTGGCGCATGACTTGATCTATAAATCTGATAATGTGGGTATAACTGATGTCTGAATATTTGAAAGAGTGAACTATCTTTTATAGATCTGTATGCAGGTTCGGCACATCAGAGGCACGTATACATGCTAGTTCAGTAAGTAAAAACAGTGTATACGCTGGTTGGCCTTAATTCAGAAGCGTATGCACGCAGGTTGTACACATTGAAGTAGCGTACGTCTCTTGAAATATGTTTTAGCTACTTCTGTTTATTGTTGCAGGGTTTTGGGTTCAGAATTGGTGTTTGGTTACTGTTACTGCTTTCTGGGTACAACATTCAGAGAAGTGATTATTTGATTCAGTTTGTTTGGTGCAAAAGATATTGGTTGATGCAGATATACTTGATGTGTGATTGATGTTATTCATGGATCCAGTCTAAAAATTTATGAAACGTGGTCCCTGGAAGAAAAGAGAAGGTTGTAGCCTTCTGTAGGTCAGCACCTACGTACTAGTACCTCAGCTAGTACAAGAGCTAAGGGGGTTGTAGCTCCCTTCCAGGAGAAGCTGGAGAACGAGAGAATTTTGTAGCCTTTTGCAGGTAGCAACCTGCGTACTGGTATAAGACTGCACCAGTACAGAATCATTGTAAAAAGAAGTTTCTAATTAAAAGAAGATAGAGACGAATTGTAGCAGGTGGTTTTCACCCACATTGGGTTTCCACCTTACATCCTGGTGTTCATGTGTGTTGTGATTTGTTCTGCTTTACTGCTCCTGTTTACTGTTCATATGGTTAATAATGTTCTGATGCACTCATTAAGAAGAAACTAACTGAATTATAAGTTTACTAGATATATGCTTGTTGCATTTCACACAGTTGCGTATACATGCAGTTTTCCTTAACTGAAGTAGCGTATATGAAACTGAATTTGGAAATGAAAAAGTTATATTAATTAGATAATACTGATTCACCCCCCCCCCCCCCTCTCAGTGTTATTTCCAAAAATTGGTATCAAAGCAGGTCCTTCAGAAGAATCTTGATCGCTTGAAAGAAGATCTATCATCATGAGCAATTACGAGAAAGAAGCATCAATCAGGCCACCAATTTTTGATGGGATCAACTTTGTCTATTGGAAGGTAAGAATCACAACATATCTTCAATCTCTTGGTACAGAAGTTTGGGATATCGTGGAAACAGGATACACATTTCCATTAGCAACTCCTACAGATACGATTGGTAAGAAGCAGTATGAAACAAATGCAAAGGCTGTCAATACTCTACTAGGGAGTCTATCTCAATTAGAATTTGTCAAGGTTATGTAGCTCAAAACCGCAAAAGAAATATGGGACAAGATCGTTCTGAGCTATGAAGGAGATGATAAGGTAAAACGAGAAAAACTACAAACTCTCAGAATTCAATATGAAAATCTCATAATGTACAATGATGAAAGTGTGGCTAATTATTTCCTATGTATATATGAGATTGTTAATTGTATGAAAAATTTGGGTGAAGAAATAAAAGAAGTTTTTTTGGTTGAAAAGGTTCTAAGATCTTTGTCTTCTAAGTTTGAATCAAAATTTTTTGCCATAGAAGAAAAACAGAATCTACAGAGCCTTACCATGTCACAGCTACACGGAATCCGAACCACTTACGAAATGAGAAAAGGGGGACCATCAGACAAGAGAGAAGCCACATTCAAAGCCTCGGGAAAAGGAGATTACAATGACTCAGGACATATGTCGAAGAAGAGGAAGAATCAAATTTTGTCAAGAACCTTCAACGGGGTTCTTGAAGATTCAGAGGTAAGCTACCTTTCAAATGTTTTGCTTGTGGAAGAGTCGGTCACTATGCTGCCAAGTGTCCTCATAAAGATAAGCTTGAAAGAGGTAAGGAATCAATTAGATGGAACAGAAAATAGAATGTAAGTAAGAAGAGTTTTTACACACATGAAGACAGTGATGGATTTTCAAATAGTGATGAAGATGAACAAGGTAATGATTATAGAATTTTGATGGCTTTTGAAGATGATGATTTCTTGGATGCTATAGATGAAGAAGGTCTTTATGAAGAAATTTGTAAACTCAAAATTTTCTTAGAAGAAAAGAATATGATTATAGATACTCTGACATTCCAACTCACTGAAATGGAGAAACACAATGAAAAGTTAGAATGTGAAATTGTGGGACTTAGAAAGGACATTGAGAAAACAAAAGCTCTTAATCCTATATTTTCTAAAGCATCTGAAACTTTAGATGAGATTATCAAAGTGCGCGTTCTCCTCTAATCAAGACAGGTCTTGGGTGTACTGAAGAAAAATCTCAAGCACAGAAGCCATCTACCTCCAAAAGTTATCTTGAAGCTGCAAGGAGAAGTGAACAGGTTGACAATCGACAAGAAATGCACAATGAAGATCACCAAGTAAATCAGGGACAATTTACTTCAAGAATGAATAGAAATCACCAAGTAAATCAAGGGCAATCTACTTCAAGGATGAACAGAAGCTACAACCAACCACAGGTAAATAATTCTCAATTTACCTCAAGAACGAATGGCTATTACAATGGAAGGTTTGATGCTCGTAGGAATTTCTTCAATGGCCAATGTTTCTCTTGTCATAACTTTGGACATAAAGCAGCTCAATGTGTTGCCTACAAGACCATCATGACCAGAGAAGCATGAAATCAAAGGAGTGTGATTGGAATCATGAAAATAACCTACAATAAAATTTTTTCTCTTGAAAATGAAATAGAATGTTTTATCTGTAACAACTTTGGTCATGAAGATTCTGAATGTAGGAATAGGTTTCGGCAAACAACTCAGAAGGAGCAAGCTTCATTGAGCCCCAAAACATGGAGGAAGAAAGAACTGCAACCAAAAAGATGTGGCATAGCCTTATATGCAGAAGGGAAGGAAAATCAGTGGTACATCGACAGTGGATGCTCGAAACATATGACAAGTGATAAAGAAAAACTTCAACCATATAGTGCCTTAGAAAAGGAAAAGAAGGTCTCATTTGGAAATGGCACCCCTGCATTCATAAAAGGTAAAGGTTCTGTTATTTTGAAAGAAAAGGTCAAAGTTGGGAATGTTATGTATGTTGATGGCTTAAAGAATAATCTATTAAGTGTCAGTCAGATGTGTGATCAAGGAAATGAGGTAATATTTCGATCAAATGGATGTATTGTTCGTGAGCTTGATACAGGAGAAACCGTGATTAAAGGCATAAGAACTCCAAATAATTTATACATACTCAAGGGAGGACAACAGTAATGCTATCTTAGCAAGAATGATGAACACTGGCTATGGCACAGAAGATTGGGGCATCTAAGCTTCTCTCAGATAAGGAAAGCATGTAAATATCAGGTGGTTCGTGATCTCCCTGACATCAGAATTCCAGACAACACAATATGCAAATCATGTCAGTTTGGGAAGCAAACCAGAACTAATTTCCCTGAGAAGGAAGGATCAGCTAGTAGGCCACTTGAACTTGTCCATACTGATGTATGTGGTCCATCTAGGAAAAGGTCACCTCGAGGAGAAGAATAATTTATATTGTTCATTGACGACTTTTCTAGGATGTGTTGGATAGGACTTATGAAGCATAAAGATGAAGCTTTCAAAAAGTTCATAGCATTCAAATCCTTTGTTGAAAACGAATCAGATCGCAGAATCAAATGCCTCAGGTTTGATAGAGGTGGGGAATTTACCTCGAATGAATTTTTCGATTTTTGTGAAGAACATGGATGGGAATTCTCTACTGCTAGGACTCCTCAGCAAAATGGAGTAGTTGAAAGGATGAATAGAACAGTTCAACAAATGGCTCGAGCAATGCTTGATGAGTCTGGGACTCCTGCAACCCTCTGGGGTGAAGCTACATTTGCTGCCGTCACTATTCTCAACAAGACAAACGTCCGGGTGAATAGCACTCAAACTCCTCATGAACTTTGGTATGGTAGACTCCCATAGTAAAATACTTCAAATTTTTGGAAGAAATGTTACATCAAAAAGATGATGAAAACCTTGGTAAGTTTGACCTATGAGCAAATGAAGGCATTCTTCTTGGTTACTCTCCCCACAGCAA